>JAZKJV010002119.1:0-748413 GCA_037367405.1 Ottelia alismoides | reverse complement strand
CCCATCTACCTTAATCCAACTACAACCAGGATTATATTTCTGCACACCCATATCCTCCATATATACTTGCTCTGATGCACGCAATATCGCACCACCTGTTCTCTTCTGCGTACATGTTTACGACACACGCATGATATCCAACCTTATCTTGCTCTAGTGCCATTAGCTTCTGCAATGCAACTTGGCCGATTTCCAGGTTGTTGTGTACCTTGCTTCCACTCAAGATGGAACCTCACATCACGGAGTTTGGCTCAACTCTCACGGAGTGATCCTCTGCTGTGGTGAGAGTGGATCCGAACTTTTATGCCTATGTGGATGATGAAGGGACTTGGGTGATTCGAACTTTTCAGGAATCACATAACCATGTGATGACAAATCCATCGAAAGTAGAGAAGTTACGATCACACAAGGAGATTTCATCGTGTGCGAGGGGACTGATTGACACGTTGCACTATTGCGGGTTAGGTGCTTCCAAGATCTCCAGTGTTTTGAGTATCTCTGGTGAAAAGAATATTACGAGTCAAGTTTGCATTGACCAAATCAAAGTTAGTCGAAAGAACAATCTTGGTCATGAGAGTATGGTTGTTGTTAGATATTTTGAAGACAAGATGACAACAGACAATGAGTTCTTTTTCAAAGTGAGCTTGATGAGAATATGACAATGCGAAGTGTCTTCTGGGCTGATGGACGATCACGAGCTTCTTATTTGCGTTTTGGTGATGTGTTAGTGTTCGACACTACATACAGAACTAATAAGTTTATGATGCCTTTTGCACCATTTACCGGTGTCAATCATCATAAAAATCAACATTATTTGGATGTACTTTGTTGGCAGATGAGATGACAGAAATCTTTATTTGGTTATTCTGTACATGGTTGCAGTGCATGAGTGGTAAGTTTCTTGTTGCAATAATCACGGACCAAGATCCATCTATGCATGAAGCTATTGCTATGGTATTCCCTACAACTGCACATAGATTTTGCATTTGGCATATCAGAAAGAATGCATTAAGCCGTCTACATCAATTGAGAAGTGATAAACAATTTGAACGTGAATTTGAAAAGTGGATATATGGAAGTCAAACTATTGATGAATTTGAGAATCAATGGGCAATTTTTCGGGCAAAGTACAACATAACAGAATAGTTTCTTATTTGTTTCATCTATCTGCTTCTCGACATCGTCTATAAACGCGTTTATCTGATACTTTAGTTTTATGGTGTTGTGATTGACATCGTCAGCCCAAATAAAGAAATAGCATGAATCTCGTTCCTGTATGACCAAAAAATCAAATCAAACAACGATATCAACGATATGTCTTCCATATTATATCTGTTACAATATAAATATATACCTTCCATTTGGGACATTGTAAAAATCGTCTACCCTTACTTGCATATTTCTTAGAGACATATGTTAGTGCTTTCAATCCACAGTAGCAATTGACATGAAAGGGTGGCTTCCACGATGATCCAGATGAGAGACAATCGCTCATCTTTTGTATAATACCCTACATGATCAAACATTTTTTACACAGACATTAGAATGTCCTACACAATTATGAAGCTAAAGAATGAGATACATGATGGAATTCGTGGGAGAAAAACTGCAGAATAAAACTGATCGAAATGTATTGTCAAGCAATAAAGAAATGCATTTCAGAATAAATGAACAAAATGATTTCAACACAAATCTGCACAACAGAAAAAAAGGAAATACACACGGAAGGAGAGAAGCAATCCTCGGACAAGAGAGGAGATATGCACGGGAGGATGGAGCACGCGGAGGGAGGAGGCTAGGAGTGGGGCGAGAGAGGGATGATCGGGCTGGGGCGAGGGAGGGCAGCAGGCGACGAGGGGATGTGGGTGTGAGGGAGGGATGCGGGTTGCGAGTGGATGCGGGTGTGAGGAAGGGGCGAGAGAGGGATGCGGGCTGCAAGGGAGGGATGCGGATGGCGAGGGGATGCGTGTGATCGAAAGAGGCGGCGACGAAGGGATGCGGGTGTAAGAGAAGGGCTGCGGGCGGCGAGGGCATGCGGGTGTGCGGGAGAGGCGAGGGATGCGGGAGAGGGGGTCGGGAGGGCGAGGGATGCAGGAGAGAGGGTTGGGTGGGGCTGCGGGGATGCGGGAGAGAGGGTCGGGTGGGGCTGCGGGGATGCGGGGTGGGAGAATGCGCACCGTCGATCGCGGATGCGATCGCACGGTCGGGAAGGCGGGTGCACCCTGCTCCCTGCACCACCCGAGGCAGGGTCCTTAATCCCTACAGGGCCCATTTGAGTTTCGGTGCGCACCATTTGTTGGCCATACACATGTATTACCAATTTAGTGGTTACCTATTTCGAAGGATGTTGTTTTTGGAAGGAGATTAATATGCAAAGCGATGTAACAATAAGTGATATTCCAATTATATCGCGTCCTAAAAAATAGGAAGATCGTTTTGGAAAGAAAACATTCGAATCGATTATTTCTTGCTGAAAATCGAGATCCAAATGCTCATGTCAGTAATATATATATAATAGTCAAGTAAATAGTTGTTGCGAGATCAGTAATATCCAAAACAACGGTTAGTAATATACATTCATTGTATTACATGGTGCAGAATTCGGTAATATATATACAATGGACAAGTAAGTGCTTGTTGTGATGTCAGTAAAACCATAACCAATGGTCAGTAATTTCTATATGTATTACTACTTTGAATAGAAGTCAGTAATTTCGACACAATACTCACGTAAATGGTTGTTGTGAGATCAGTAATATCCAAACAACAGTCAGTAATTTACATAACCAATGGTCAGTAATAGCTACTATGAGATCAATAATAACAAAGTTATGGTCAGTAAGTCATGGGCATTGCTCAAGTAAGTCATGGCCATATCCAATGGTCAGTAATAGCTACTATGAGATCAGTAATAACAAAGTTATGGTCAGTAAGTCATGGGCATTGCTCAAGTAAGTGATTGTTGTGATGTCAGTAAAACCATAACCAATTGTCAGTAATAGCTACTATGAGATCAGTAATATCAAAAAAATGATCAGTAATTTACATTTATTACTATCATATTATTTGGATCCTTAATCATCCGCGTGGAATCATTTATTTGAATTGTTTCTTTCCAAAACCGTCTTCCAATTTTTAAGGACGTTGTATAATAGGAAATATAGGATTTTTTTTTAAACTCGTCGTAGCCTATAATTAGAAATATAGTTATGGTTAATACACGTGTAAGGCCTAAAATGAGTGCTCATTGAAACGCTAATGAGCCCTGTGCGCAGTGGATAAGCCC
This sequence comes from Ottelia alismoides, assembly GCA_037367405.1. NCBI lineage: Eukaryota > Viridiplantae > Streptophyta > Magnoliopsida > Alismatales > Hydrocharitaceae > Ottelia > Ottelia alismoides. The sequence continues at coordinate 745,127 of JAZKJV010002119.1, read as the reverse complement.
TCTCTATATATATGTATGTATATGTTGTAAGTGTTACTATATTAATATTTAATAGTTGCTACTATGTAAGTATTAATAATCTAGTGCTATAGATCCATGATAGACTCCAATGATTATCTTTAGTTAAGGTAAAAAGATTAGTTTTTTAATATATTTTGACTTCTTCTTTTCAAATTTATGGTCATTTTGAATGATATAATCTATATATTTTCACACACATTTGCTTGTTCGTTTGATTTTCAGTATACCCAAACCTTTTGTTTATATATAGTCTGTGGTGATATAATGTTAAAGTGTTAAGTAAACTTCCTTTATGTTTACAAGCTGTTAAGTATATATTTCTTTACTTCCTTCTTATGTCTTTCAACAATCAACATTCATTCTTAGATGTGTAAGGCTAAAAAGTATTATTGGAAATGACATGGCCGATATATTTGAAAGAACCAGCATTTGTAGGTTAAAGATTAGGGTTGTTATCATGTGTGTCCTTCCGGCGTCCTAATTTAGTCTGTAACTTTTTACACGTGAAAAGGAAAGGTAAGTTATATAACTACTCTTCCATTAGTTGATACTTTCATGCGGGCCACTCGGAATGGAAGAAAAATCGATTCATGAAAGTTTAATTACTGAATCACTTCCCAATGGTATGTTCCGGGTCCATTTAGTTAATGAGGATCTAATTCTAGGTTATTTTTCAGGAGGATCCGACACAATTTTATACCCCTTATTAACTTCTGGATATATTAGTTGTATATGTTGCCCCTTTTTTGGAACATCTCCTGTGCACTTACCTTCTTACAAAATTCACAGTTCTACCCTTGGGGTTAGAGATGAAATAATAACAACGATATTTTTCCTTTTTTGTCATTAGAGTGGTAGGGACCTTATTAGGCCAAACCAAAATCTAGTGTAGCATGATAACATTATTCTTAGAGGAGAAGAGAAACAGTGACGGAGAGAGGGGGGCGCACTCGACCAAAATCCATATACATGTTTAAATATATAGTATTATATATAATCTAAATACATTATTTAATAATTAAAAATTGCATGTTATGTTATGTATAATAGCCCCTCATATCTAAAAAAAATCAACATATATATATATATATATGATCTAATTATAATAATTAACTATTAACATTGTGCATAACCAGATACCGATACATCTGTATATGTCCATCATCATGTCTGTTTATAAACTGTCACACATATATATATATATATATATTTTATTTTAGCATATATGGTATAGATAATGATTTTTTTTTTATTTTTTTGCATATACGGATATAGATTTTGATACCTCTTTCATTTTTTAGGATCTTAAAACATATATGGTTACATATTTTTCTAATGTACACATATGTGGATACATATACATATTTGTATCCTCATGTTTGCAACCCTATTTGTATCTGCGTCTATTTTAAATAGATATGCAGATACGCGTACACATGTTATAACAAATATGATAAAGGATTGGTACATATATCTACATTTGTTTGCATCCCTGTAAGTAAAAAGTATTGCATAGTGTTCCTTGTTTGAAAATATTAAATCTAATGGTATTACTTAATATCACATTAATAAATGTGTATTTCAGTGATATGAGGAGTTTTGTAGGGATCTTTTTGTCAATGCGATGTTTGTAGAGATTATTTGTGTCTGATTATAAGTTTATGTATTTTTTTGTAAAATGTTTCAATCAATTACGGAATTATTGGAAGCTCACCTTATAGATTAAACTTGTTTCCAAGAATCCAACTTTATTAATTGAAACTTCCATTAATGTTCTACATATCCTTCAAATTCTGCTCAAATCCGATGTCATTTCTTATTTTATCTTAGTGGTTAAAAGTCCAATCAACATTTAAGCAATTTAAGTCCCATTTAAAAGAGAGCCAAACTTCTAACCATTGATATAAAATAGAAAATGCTCTTGGATTTGAGCGAAATTTGGAGGATATGTGTAACATTATTCGAATATTCTATCTATAAGGTTGGATTTTAAGAAACAAATTTGAATAAAGAATAGTTGCGGTACCTCTTATAATTCATGTTATAGAGAAATTGCTCACCAAATATTAACAACTAAAATGATAAGATAAATAATATCTAAATAATTTACCCCCCCCCCCGAATTTTGCCTCTTTTATAATTCAAGTTACAGAGAAATCACTCACCAAATATTAACAACTAAAATGATAAGATAAATAATATCTAAATAATTTACCCCCCCCCCCCCCCCCCCAATTTTCTGGTTTCGTCCCTGAAGAGAAATGTGGTAATGAACAAGGTTCCAAAAATCTTGTAGGGTAGTTTTATTTATCAATTTGTGCAAGTATTTTTCTTTTCGAAAGAGAAAAGACTAGAGCTACCCTCCGAAGGATCTAGTCAGGCTTATGTTTATGTAACGACGATATCATTCATTGCGAAATTACCTTTTTATACTTGAAGGTAGCTACAAATGTCATATTTGTTGTCATACTATTAGTTACGGTGCATATTGTGACGCTTATCCGTTACTATTTTTTGAAATTTAATTTAATCACTGCTGAATTTTTATTTAAAAATTTAGCGATGAGTAGTTAAAAATCTTAAAAAACAACCATAGCTAAGTATCGTAATATAGATTGTCGCTCATGATATGGCAACGAATATGACATTCATCGTTAATTTCAAATATAAAATAAAAACGCTGCATATTTATTTAACAACGAACGATATATCAATGGGTTTAATATCGTGATGGCCCGCGGGATCGCGGAGCTGACGGCCGCTGGAGGGCAGCATGAGGGTACTCTGATCGAGTACAATGTCACGCTGTATGATCTCTAACAACAGATAAACGCGTACGGATTGATTGTCCTCGACCAAGATGGTTGATTTCAAAATAAGAGACATTGTTTAAATCTTTGCGTATTGATTGCTTTTGCTTACAGGAGCGTTCGGTTCGGGAATAGGCAGGAATAAGGATGAGGAACAAGGAGAATAATGATCCATTTTCTTTTTGACCGGAAAGATAGGAATAAGGAGGACATGTGGAATAAGGGTAGGTAAAGTGGAATAAAGATAGGAATAAGGTGAAATAATAGGATGTGTATGAGAATAGCCGCACTCTTGGGAATCGTGCCTGGCGGGGAATTGACCCCTTATTCCATTGCTTATTCTCGATGTGGCCTTATTGTCTTGGTAGCAACTTCACTTCCAACTTCTTTAGATCTTTTACATGTTCTTTGGAAAATGGGGCCCTTTATTCTCTTACCTTTTTACCAAACGGTTATCAGAAAAATATTTTTAACATGATTCTTGTTTTTCTACGACCCAAGAAAAAAGTACTTCCATATTGGAAACTCAAAAAGTGTGGGAGTGAACTATAAACGGGGTGATTACTATCTAATAATTTAGATATAAAAATTTTGAGTAGTTGTCAAAAGGTCCACTTGACCCAACAAGTTGTTAGAGCTAATTTCCTTCGACCATGGTCATTGGATCTAAGCCTGAGATGTTACATTCATAATCTTTGTTGTTGACAATAGTATGCACTTGCAATTCTTGGTAGCTATTGTTCATGCTTTCACCAATTAACATTGGTTGAGATTTTTACATCCATAACCTTCTATATTTTCATAATTTTACACTCACCTCTTCATAATTACAAATTATACTTTAAACCTCGTATAATAGTTAACCATTACATGTCATAACCCCGTACTTCCGTCGATTGATTAGAAGATTTTGCCTTTGAAATCCTACAAATTTGCAAAAGATTCCCTCCTTTCTTAACCATTTAGCACTTAGTTTCTCATGTGGTTTGGTTCCCTCGATGACAACCAATACTCCACAAATCTTTGGATATTTAATTTTGCAAAAGATATATATCGTGATTTTTCTTGAATCGGATTGGCAAATAAACTCAAGTAAAGAGAGGTAATGATTATAATATATCATTTTTAAGAAATACTATGACCTCAAATTTCTTCGAAATTCTCATATCTGTAGGTCACTGAAATCAAAATACTACCTTATTTCTTTTTCAAGGATCTCAACGAAAATTCTAGCGAAATGACAATAAAATTGCATATCGTTTCAACGAAACAACAAAAATAAGAGAATCTACCCTTCATTTTCATCTAAATTTGCATGTATTAATGGATTTTCACTTATTTATTCGTCAATTTGTTGAGTCGTTCGAGTGTTTAATATTATTTGAAGAAGTTTCTTTAATTAGTTTCTAAATTTTAGATCTAAATCCAAATCAAATCAGTTAGACACAAGATTTAAAAGTTAAATTCAAGTTTTAACCGAAGAGCTTTATTTTTTGTTCTTTTTTTATTTGATATATATGTTTTGTTCAATAGTTATTATATATCATCTCATTCTTATTGAAGAGGTGATTCTCATGGTTTTTGCAAACAATTTAGCATACAGATCTGATTCTAAGCAATGTGTTGCTCTACAAAGCAATTTGTGTGACGATTATGATAATAATAGCACTTCAAAACTTACATTACACTTATATTTTACAAACAAGTGTGCGTTTCTAATTTATTTATTGACATAGAAATATTAGAAACCTTAGTTTTTTGGGAAAAAAAATCAAGTTTAGATTCGTTCCCAAGATTTCTGATTATTTCAACAAAATTTCGCTGAAATTCTCGGAAATTTCTCTTTCTGGACTTTGATGAAACGAAACCAAAATCCAAAATTTACGGCCTTGAGAAATACTCCTGGACTTCTCCATGCTTGCCGCCCGTCAACCCCCAGCTTGTTCACAAGCGTTTAGTGTGGCTGCTCATTACGAAGGCGAGACGTGTTGTGAGGGGTGAATATCTTAGATGTTTGATGGAATTTGTTTACTTTAACGATCAATTGGATGGAAGTTAACCGCAGGATCCATAATGTAAGAGTTAGGGTTCGTTTGGTTGCAGGGTTGGGTTGGGCTGGGTGAATAGTAAACTGTGAGGAGGGGGTACCCCTGTGAATAGTACCCAAACCCAACGAAACCCTGCCCAACCCTGCAACCAAACGAACCCTGGATTTCAAGTGATGATTCCAGAGAATATATGATAGAGAAGGCAATTTGCAAAGTTTTTAGAATTAGTGGCCAAAAACTCCCTTGATTTTATCTCTGTGCAAGTTATTTCTGGTAATTACCAACTCTCTCTTGAATAGCTGAACAAAGATATTTTCGCATTAAAAATGCTACTTTAATTTGTTGGAGTACCTGTTTATATGTAGAAAAAGCAAATATTACGAATGCATCCATGCACACAATCCTTTTTTTTTCATGTGTCGGACATAAAGAAGGGAATCCCCACAAACCCATGAACTTGCGCGGTTTTTTGACTTCCCAATTTTCAATCCATGAATACTACCAGGGTAAAATGTATATGGCCCCTAGAGGGAGCTAACTTAGCTCCCCCATCCTAATTTTCGTATATTTTTTTAAAATAAAAAGTATGTAAATTCATTATTATATCCCTATATTATGTCATTCAAATTCCATGAGAAACATAGACTCCTACGACCTCCATCCAAACAAGGTCGATTTAAAAAATCCTGAGACCGTTAAAAAATGACTGTATAGATGAAGGCCGTAGGAGTCTCTGTTTCACACGAAATTTTTATTCAATAATATAAGGATATAGTGATGAATATTCACGGAAAAAATTTTCAAAAAAAAATTAAAAAAATGGAGAAAATGAGGCAGGGGAGCTAAGTTAGCTCCCCCTAGAGGTCAGCCCCATTTTACCCATACTAATATGATTTTTCATACACTTCTCTCCCCCAAAAAATAGATTAATCCCTCTCCCTCTCTGCGCACACCCTCCATCGAATACTACACTACGTGGACGGGGGTGGATCCTCTCCAGTGCTTTGATTAATGTTCTACGTATCTTCCAAATTCCGTACAAATCTGATTTTCTTGTAAAATACATCACTCTCAGGCAAAATTTCCAGACATCGACAGAGGAGTGTACTTCCGATACTGTTCAGCCAGAGGTTGAAAATTCTGACTTCCTCCTCGAATTCCAAGATACAACATAACCGAGGTAATTAAAAAAATATGGATTTCCTCAAGACGTTCCAAATCCCAATAGCTAAATGTCCTCCTCAAATTCCCAGCCAAATCAAATCAGTAAACTATCACCAAATTAATAAAAGATCACCTAGGGCTCGTTTGATAACCGGATTACCCTTGGGTTATCCTGAGGTAACTCGGTTTACCCCCCTCTTTTCATGGAATAGATTTCTATCACAAATCACAGTGACATCGCATCACATTCTTTATTCCACCCCCTTCAACCCTCATAACCATCCCAAACAGCTACTATTTCACTCAGGTTACCCCAACCCACCCCAACCCAGCAACCAAACAGACCCCAAAGAACAAGAGACACGGGTGGCGCCAAAGCTCTGCGCAAAGTATCAGGAGCATTGCAATGGCAATCACCACTCCTCTTCTCGGCCCTCTTCCTCCTTGCCGCAGCGACCGCCTCCTGGGCCAGGAGAAGCTCATCCACTTCCACTTCTTCCTCCATGACATCGTAGAAGGCACTGACCCCACTGCCGTGATCGTTGCAAAGCCCAGCACAACCATCAGGGCCCAGAACATCACGCATTCGGAAGCGTGTATGTTTTCGATGACCCCTTGACAGAGGGAAGAGCACAGGGTATGTAAGCATCAATGGGGCTGGACAGGCTGACTCTTGTGATAGCAGCGGACTTCACGTTCACGGCGGGGGAGCACGAGTTAGCGTGATCTCGATGAACCCGGTGCCGGACAGGGAGCGGGTGAGGACACATTCCCATAGCAAGGAGAGTGCTGTGGCTGAGTACAATGTTACTCTTTTGCACTACTAAAGAGTTGTCGTGAAAAAATAAATACACAGAAAATCTGTTTTGGAAACAAAAAAATATGGAAACATATCCACCTCGTTCTGCCAAGACTTCTATACTGATTTGTCTGCTAAGCAATAACTCAATCCTGTTAGCTGGTTTTTTACAGAATTTTAATGAACCAACTATCCAGTAGTGTTGACTGAAAATTTTAGGATCATCTACGACAAAATATACAACAAACGGAATGCAAAGACAATCATGTCGTCGCAACGATGAAGGTACGCAACATCCTCCACCATCAATAGTGGTTCAAATGAAAAGAACTCAGATCAAAAAATAGGGCAGGAAACAATGTAATAAGTTACTACAGATTGCATAGATAGCAGGAAAGATGAACCAAAACTTAGCAACTACCAGTTTCAGGAGAATTAGTTTCAAATGCCAAAGAAAATAAATAACCCTTAATTCTTACAAGGCAGAAGGTAGAGAAAGCAGCTTACTAGAAAGAACCCAATGCCCATCGTCTGCAATGCCAGAAAAATCCGCATATCGAATCGTCGAAATGATGCCCTCAATTCTAGAAGATCTCCCTCGGTCCTCGTGATAGAAGTTGAACCATTCCACTCAGCTTAAGAACGATCAACTTAACATGCACGATGAACCGCGATTTAGATGATACCGAGAAACACAAGGATGCCAGGTTAACAATGAATCTATTGCGCCTTATGTTTAGGTGACGACTTCTTTGTCCTCTGTTGCCTCTTTGGAATACAGTTACTCATCCCAATGAAGAAGAGCAATGCGCCAACTAGAGTCAATTTCTGATGGGAATAGGAGAGGACACGGGTGAGAAAGTGTGTACAAAAAACATATATCAGTTATCGTGGAAGAATGAAGTGCAACCTCTAACCTCTATAACTTCAACTAAGAGCTGGTGAAATTCTGGGGTTTCCAAATTGTGCTCGTAGAGCTCGAAAAGTGAGGGAATTGAAAGGAAAAGATATAGCAGCTGCAAATGCAAATGTGATCTTTACCGCAAAATTAAAAAATCTACTCAAGGTAGTGATTAAATTACATTCTACAAGCCAATTAAAGTCTAAACTATCCGGTTATGAGTTGTGCATTGATCCCAACACTGGTATTGATAGTAACATACTGACCAAAAGGTAAGCTCCAGCAGAGCATCCGAAAATGAACGCGGTCCCTCCAAGTGCCTTCAAAGCTATGGCAGCAGCAACTGCATATTTCATCTGAAAGACAAGTCCATTAGATTCATGCCATCAATGGATTTCTGAAACCAACTTCTTAGTATAGATATAGAAGACTGAAAAAATGTTCTGAACCTTACATCAATTTCTGGCACCTGAAAACCGTGTTGTGTATTCATATAACCAGAAAAAAGATCAAACTTTGATCTGAAAATCTCTGCTGCAGGACCTCCATCAACCCCAAATTCATGAAATCTACACAAACGGACAACTTTTTGGCATTTAGAAAGCTTGAAATCAGTATTACAACATATCGGATTTCAAAATAACATCAAGCCCTTTAAAGATTAGAGTAAAAACATAGAATAAATCAAAGTGCATAAAAGGAATTGCTATGCATACATTTTTTTCTCCAAAATAAAGCCTTTGTTAAGTTCATTAATTATCTACCTTTAGAGCGTAAAATTAAAGAAGTTGATAAGAAAACAAATGTTGCTAAAATTGTATGCCATGTTATAAGTGAACAAATAGAGCTATGTCCCTACAAATAGTCTTAGCTGAGACCTGGGACTTCTCCTAACATTTTCAACTAAGATACCACCCTCAGAGAGAGTGCATTTTTAATCAAAAAAGTTACAAGAAACACTCACTGTTGGCAATGCCAGATACCTCGAGAGAATTGTTCCTAAAGGAGACTTCGTTGAAGGACCTTCAAAAGACTGTCAAGCCATGAAATTGCCATTTTGAAGGTTTAATGGGACCTCTCCGGGAGACAAAATGGAAAAAGAAGTTACTTGCATTGATCAATCCACATATACAACAGTCACTTTTAACATTTTGAGTGGGGTCTGCTACATAGAATCATTGCCTACAAACAGGTCCAATATAGGTCATGCCCTGGCCTAAATCTAAAAAACGGCCACCTCCAACCCATATATGCATGTACTATTTTGCAACGAGTCTCTTCCTAAACCAGTTTAAGATCCAAGTCTTCAGAGTCTTGGTTTCCCATTTAATAAAAGATCCGTCATAAACAATTGAACTGAGATAAACTCCCAAGACTTAAATAGCAGACAAAGAAAAGCACAACTACTAGTCCGACAACGAAAAAATCTCAAGAAGAAAGATCATCAATAACTACTGACATTGTATTTATGTGGAAGAAAATACAGCGACAAGAGAATTACATGGAAACCCTCTTCTATCCGAGTGACAAAACCATGTAAACGATCACGTGGCAGCCTTTCATGGACAGCTAGGTTTTTTTCTCTTCAAACCGCAATGAGGGTGCATACAACTTATATATGATAGCACTACAAGAAAAATGAGTTGTGGTCGCGGAATGTGGCTACGGAAACTTGTGGCCACGATAATTGTGTGGCCACTAGTTTCTCGTAGCTACAATTCCGTGATCAAAGTCTTCAAATATGTTAGGATATTCATGCAAGAGATGTGGCCATGGCAATTTCTGTGGTTACTTTAGTGGCCACGGCATATTCGTGGTTAGAGAACTCTCGCGACGAGACTTGTACCTATGGCTACTGGCCACGACGTGTTGTGGCCAGAGCCCAATTCTGTGGCCACAAGTCCCACATCCGTGGGCATAATTCTGTAGCCACAACTTGTGTTTCTCGTAGTGTAGGTTAAATGGATATACATCTAAGATCCATTTACCCAATACAGTTAACATGACTTAACACTAGCCCTCAAGTTGAACATGAATGCCACTAATGTTGAAAATGAAGTAGGAAGGACTTTGGTAAATGGCTTTCAACTAATATTCTGACTTGATCAAATGAAGGCAATACTGCCCATCATCACTTTTTCCCTAATGGAAACAACGATTAACTTCAACATGTTTCAGCAGTCCAAGATTGTAAAAGTTGATTTTCTACATTAATACGGCATTGACTAAAAGATTATTTGATTTTGTAATTTTCTAATATAAAAAAATAATATTCTTTTATGCATCGTATATATAGAGATTTAGATATTCTCGATAATACCTTAATGAAATAGAAGTAATCATTGAATCCGGACTATACATTAGGCATCTTGCGTTTAGTTACTTTTAAAAAAATCAGAAAAAATAGTAGATTGTGTTGAAAAAGTTGGCTCAATAGTTGGTCAATTGAGCCGATTAAGCGGGAGGCCGATGATTGACCAATTAGGTCATATTCAGATTGGGCACCCCTCATCCATTTAGTCAGTCCGACTAGCTGACCTAGTCAACCAACTTTTATGAGCTTGGTGCAATCATGTTGAACAGGATTGTTTGCAAGATTGATAGCAGTTTTATGACTTTTATCATCACATTACAACTTCACTGAAAGAATAACATTGAAACACATGCCATAGAGCATAATCTTGACCCAAAACATATAAGTAACCCCACATCCCATAGTACACGATTCAGCTTTGCCACTATATGTAGCACAAACATGTTTCTCTTAATCCTTTGTATAACAAGGTTCCCACCAAATACACGAAGTAGCCGAAGGTAAAGCAACGATCATAGATTGACCTGCCCATTTAGCATAAGTGTAGACCTTAAAGTCCTTTTCCTTTCACTTTGCAAAACTAACTATGTCGTGATTTTTCTTTAAATAACACATGATTCTAGATATCACGCTTTGATGATTATTAGCATATGTAGAGATAGTTCTTAGTATTATTATCTCTTTATGTATCTTTTCATTATTTCTTTATCTTATTTAGACCTCTTTGTAATTTATCTTAAGGTCTCTCCCTATATAAGAGAGCCTAGGGTTTTTCTGAATGATTATCGAAGACTCTTTTCCCAACATGGTATCAGAGCCGCCCTAGGGCTCTCCACACGCCGTCCCCTTCCCCACCTGCCGCCCTCTTCGTTTCTCGCCGCCGATCTCCGACGCCCCCGCAGCGGCTTCCCAGCCCACCGCCCGAGGTCCCAGGCGACAGCCCCCCCTCACCGTCGAGTTTCCAGCCCGAGTTTCAGGCGGCAGTTCAGCGCCGCCCAAGGCTCCGGCGACATCCAGCCTGCCGCGGAAGACCTCCGGTGCTACCCAGCCCGCCGTAGCAGTCGCAGGCGGTTCCCCCTTTCCGCCGCAAACCACCAGGTGGCATCCTTGCCGCTGAAAGGGCTGTAAGCCTCATCTAAGGCATGCCCTAGTCTCTTCGGCCGATTTATGGAATTGAGTGCGTAACGTCTACATATGCACTCAAATCCGATGCAGTTGGTGTAGACACTCATTACCTTGTCTACATATCCTTGATCTTCTCCTGCGGCAGTATGTCAGAGTCGAAGGTTGATATGCCCTCCACCGGCGCATTCAAAGGTCCTGCACCAGTAGTGAAGATGGACGGGTCTAACTATGAGCTCTGGGCTATGCAGTTCATGAGCCTCATGAAGTCGAATGGTAAGAGCACATTCTTACCGAGGATGAGCCCGCAGTGAAGACAGGGATATATGCCTCATGGGAGGCTGATGACTCCTACGCAAAGGTCTGGTTGTCTGGTACATTGACGATGGAGATTGCTAACGACGTCCTCCGTCAGCCCACTGCTAAGGCAATGTGGGACATTCTTGCCGCTACATATTCGCAGGTGCGGAATGAGACAAAGATGTTGCAGCTTCAGTATGACATTTTCACAATGAAGCAGAGCGACAGACCTCTCCATTCCCTATACACATCCCTAAGAGGGATGTTTGAGAAGTTATACAGTACCATTCCTCTCACTGCTACTCCTGAACAGCAGAAGGCGTTTCGGAACGCCACCATGGTGGGTGTTCTACTTGCGGCTCTTGATCCTGAGTATGATGCCGCTCGGTCTCAGATTCTAGCTGATGCAATTATTCCTCCAGTGGAGGATGTTTTCAGAAGGCTCAGTCGCATTCCAGTTTCCTCCAACTCTTCTACTCCACCCCCATCAGCGATGGCAGTCTCGCGTGGGAGAGGTGGACTGCCTTCTGGTCGTGGTCGTGGACGTGGCCGTGGACCCAGGAAGGGGTGGTCGCTTCAGTCAGACATGTTCTTATTGTCACCGCACAGGACACTCAGAGGAGACATGCTATTCTAAGCATGGGTTCCCCGCATCAGCACGTGTTGCAGAGCACTCACAGTCTCCATTACCGTCTACTGCAGATAATCGATTTGACGAACTTGTGGCCCGTATCCGGATATTATGCCACATTCATTTGGTGATTCGACTGGTGGTTCTTCAGATATTGCTGCTATTGCCTCTGCCAGTTCATCAGCCGCTGCTAGTACCTCAGGTAGATCTACTGCATTCATACCACCTCATGATATATCTGACTGGGTTATAGATTCCGGAGCAACACATCATCTCTGTCGAGATAGAGATAGATTACAGGCCTACAGGGACATTCCTCCCGGCCGTTCAGTACAGATAGCAGATGGTATCCATTCGCCCCTTGTTGGACAGGGAGAGGTTTTCCTATCCTCCACTATGCAGCTACAGAACGTCCTACACGCTCTTGAGTTTTCAATGAATTTGCTATCTATTAGTCAGATTACGAAGGATTTGAATTGTCGTGCTATATTTGACCCGTCTTCTCTCATTTTCAGGACATACTCACGGGCAAGGTGATTGGTTGTGGCTCTGAGCAGAATGGTTTATATCGGCTGGTTCGGAATTCCTATGTTGGCGTCTCTTCCCATTCTGCCGGACCAGTCTCCCCGTACATCTGGCATCTCCGTTTTGGTCACCTTCCGCTCCAGAAAATGCACCATATTCTACCCCAGATCTCTCCTAGTTCGTCTTTCCGCTGTGAAGCATGTCAGTTGGGAAAGCATCATAGGTCGAGCTTTCCCAGTCGTCAGAGTCGGAGCAGTAGCTCCCCATTTGAGTTGTTACATATAGATATATGGGGTCTGAGTCGTGTTCCCGATCATCAGGGGCATAGGTTTTATCTTGTGGTAGTGGATGATTTTTCTCGTGTGTCATGGGTCTTTCTTTAGAAGAATAAATCTGAAGCAGGAGATGTGATCAAGAATTTGATTAATGAAATGCACAATGTTTTCTCTTCCTCAGTCAAATATGTTCGGACGGATAATGCCCTAGAATTTTGTACACGCTCACTTTCTCAATTTCTTTCATCAAAGGGTATTATTCACCAAACCACTTGTGCGTATACTTCACAGCAAAATGGTGTGGCGGAAAGAAAGCATCGCCATCTCTTGGATATTACTCGAACCCTGTTGATTCAGAGTTGTGCTCCTATTTCATTCCGGGGCAACGCTGTTCTTACTGCATGTTACCTTGTCAATAGGATGCCATCCTCAGTTCTTGGTGAGAAGATACTGTTGACGCATATAGAGTAGTGCCTATATCCCTTCGTTATTTTTATTTTCAGTTGTATGCTTTATGTAATTTACCCATAGGCTACTCTCCTATATAAGAGAGCCTAAAGCTTATGGAATAAACAACTTGCTCATTTTTTCCCAACATGGTATCAGAGCGACGGTCTTAAAACCGGAGTTCTCGAAACCCTAACCCTGCCCACCCCCACCCGCCGGCCTCTCTCTCTCTCTCTTCATCCGATCGGCGCCGCCCTCCCTTCCGTGTGCTCCCCTCGCCTGCCATCGCCTGCGGCGGCGCTCCACTCGCCTGCGCGCCTCCCATCTCCTGCGCGAGCGCGTGCGGGCCTCTCCGATCGGCTGTGCGGGCGCTTCCATTGCATGCGCGCCTCCCATCTTCTGCGAGTCACCGTGCTACAGCGTCATAGCACCCACACGGTGCTTCTCTCCCTTGCGCACTCCAAGGTACGCGTAGCAACTGTGTCGCTGTGCGGCTGTAGCATCTTCTGGTGCGCGTGAACTGCACCAGCCCAGCGCGCGACCAGTGCGCACTACAGCGCACTTCCAGCGCACCAGCCCAGTGCGCGACCAGTGCGCGTGAACTGCACTTCCAGCGCACGACCAGTGCGCCAGCGCGTGTACCTCATGTCCGCGTGCACGTGTCTAGCCCTAAAGCGCAGAAAATCATCCTCATGGGTTTAGTTGCTTGAGGTCTACACGTGCAACTAAACCCGTCAATGTCATTGTAGACGAAGATCATCATTGGTCAATCACTCCAGTCTTCAGTATCCAAGATGTCAGAAAACAAGTCAGATATCCCATCTATTGGCACCTTTCGTGGTCCAGCGCCTATAGTAAAAGATGGATGGTACAAATTATGAACTGTGGGCAATGCAGTTCATGAGCATGATGAAGTCAACAGACAAGAAGCACATCCTTACTGAACCTGAGCCTGCTGAGAAGACTGGAGTCATGCCTCTTGGGAGGCTGATGATGCATATGCCAATGTTTGGCTATCTGGTATGTTGGCTATTGAAATTGCCAATGACATCCTACATCAACCCACAGCCAAGGATATGTAGGATATTCTGGCGGCAACATACTCTCAGGCGAAGAACGAGGACGAAGATTCTGCAACTTCAACATGATATATTCACAATAAAGCAGAATGGTCGCCCTTTACATTCTCTCTATACATCACTGAGAGGGATGTTCGAGAAGCTCTATAGCTTCATGCCTCTTACAGCCACGCCAGAACAACAAAAGACATACAGGAACGCGACCATGGTGGGTGTGTTCCTGGCTGCACTCGATCCAGAGTATGAGGCGACACGATCACAGATTTTGGCTGACTCTACTATTCCTCCCATGGAGGAAGCTTTTCATAAATTGAGTCGGATCACAGTTCCCTTCCCACGGCTGCGAGTCAGAATTCTTCAGCCATGGCAGCCAACAAAGGTCGCGGATTTCATCACCAGGGCCGTGGATGTGGACCTCGTGGAAGAGGTGGCCGCACTAGGCCAACATGTACCTACTGTCACCGAGTTGGACACCAATGAAGACACATGCTACTCGAAGCATGGATTTCCTGCATCCGCACGAGCTGCTGAGCAGATAGATCCTCCATCTGCTGCTACTTTGGATCAACGGTTCGACGATCTAGTTGCCCGTCTGAGGGGCATTATTCCACCATCTGGTCCAGCACCGACTACAGAGAGTCATTCTGATGCCGTTGCTTCTGCCTCTGCGTCTACCAGTGCTTCAGGTAGTATACTTGCATTCAACAGTAGTAGATCAGATACATTACCATGGATTATGGACTCGGGCGCTACACATCACCTATGTGGCGACCAGAGTCTACTTACAGGATACACTCAGATCCCTCCAGGACGGACAGTAGTAATTGCCAATGGTACACATTTCCCCATCACTGGTCAGGGGGAGATTAGATTGACATCTTCTATGCAGCTCAAGAACGTGCTACATGCACCTGATTTTTCAATGAATTTGTTGTCAATTAGTCAGATTACGAAGGATCTACATTGTCGGGCAATTTTTGATCCATCTTCTTTGATTTTTCCAGGACATCCATACGGGCAACGTGATTGGTCATGGCTATGAGCAAGGAGGCCTCTACCGCCTGAATCAGACCCCATTTGCTGGAACCTCATCCTCTCCTTCTGGACAAGTATCTACTTTATTGTGGCATCTACGCTTTGGTCATTTACCGCTTCAGAAGTTGCGTCAAATGTTACCTTATGGTCTTCCTCACACACCTATTCATTGTGAGGCGTGCCAGTTGGGAAAGCATTCACAGGTCGTCATTTCCCAGCCGTCCAGGTCGGAGTAGTACCTCCAAGATCGAGTTATTTCATGTTGATGTCTGGGGTCCGAGTCGTGTACCTGATCATCAGGGACACAGATTTTATATAGTATTTGTGGATGATTTTTCTAGAGTGTCATGGGTGTTTCTGATGAAAAATAAATCTGGAAGCAGGAAATATTCATTATCCATTTTCTGAATGAAATACAAAATGTTTTCTCCACATCTGTGAAGTTTGTGAGAAGTGATAATGCTTTAGAATTGTGCACCAATGTTCTTGCCAATTATTACTCCTTAAAAGGGATTGTTCACCAAACCTCTTGTGCTCATACATCTCAACAGAACAGAATTGTTGAAAGGAAAGTCACCTTCTTGAAGTCACCAGATCACTCCTTATACAGAGTCATGTTCCCTACTCCTACTGGGGTGATGCAGTTCTCACTGCATGTTACCTAATCAATCGTATGCCTTCTTCTGTCTTGAATGAACAGATTCCGTTTTCCCTCATTCATCCTAGCAAAGATCTGTTCACTCTTACTCCTCGTGTGTTTGGGTCGGTTGCATTTGTCCATCAGTTGTCGCCTGGTACTGACAAGCTCTCTCCTAGGGCTGTCAAATGTGTTTTCGTTGGGTACTCCAGAACTCAAAGGGGTACAAGTGTTTTGATCCTCTGCGTCGGCGGTATATGATCAGTGCAGATGTTACATTTTTTGAATCTGTTATGTATTTTTCAGCCTCAGGAGACAAGCAGCTACCACCTCTATCTACTGATGCCATATACATGACACCACCACCTCAGATGCCGTCACCAGCACCACCACCTCATATGCCGTCACCACCACCACCACGACCACCACCTATCCTCACCGCTACCGTTCCATTATACCCGCAGGCCTCCCCCGCTCATGGTCATGACTCGTCTACTAGCTCGCCTATGGTATGTAATGAAAATATTACTGTTGATGGATCTGATGATATTTCTGAGCAGGATATGTTGCAGGGGCCAGATGAGACTACAGCTGATTTAGATGTTCCCATAGCTCTACGCAAGTCGAAGAGGAGCTGTGTTACATATCCATTATCAGCATCTGTGTCTTTTGAGAGGCTATCTGGAGATTTCAGGTCATTTGTTGTGGCACTGTCAGCTGTAGATATTCCACGAAATCATCAAGATGCTCTGCAGGATAGTAGATGGAGGCTAGCAATGGAGGAAGAAATGGCGGCACTTCAGTCCAGAGGAACTTGAAGTTTGGTTCCTATACCCCCAGATGTGAACCCGGTGAGCTGCAAGTGGGTGTTTACAGTGAAGGCACAATGCAGATAGCTCTATTAACAGGTACAAGGCGCGTCTTGTTGCACGTGGCTTTACACAGACATACGGGGTGGATTACCTTGACACATTCTCTCCTGTGGCACGTCATTCCACTCTACGGATCTTGTTATCAGTTGCAGTTGCTAGAGACTGGCCGCTCTATTAGCTGGACGTGAAGAATGCATTCCTATATGGAGATTTGCAGGAAGAAGTTTATATGCAACAGCCACCTGGTTTTGCTGTTGAGGGGGAGTGTTCCAAGGTATGCAGGTTACATAAGGCTATCTATGGCCTTAAGCAGAGCCCCAGAGCATGGTTTCAGAAGCTCTCAGATCTCTTCGAGAAACAAGGATACAAACGCTCCAATGCTGATCATTCCTTGTTTGTACAGAAGACTGCTAGAGGTATCATTGTAATCATGGTTTATGTTGATGACATCTTGATTACAGGAGATGATGAGCAGGGCATAAAGCAGGCGAAAGAAAAATTGGGAACCGAATTTGTCACCAAGGACTTGGGAGTCCTTAGATATTTTCTGGGGCTGGAGTTTGCTAGAAATCCATATGGATTAGTAATGTCGCGGAGGAAATATGTTACAGATCTATTGAGTGAAACAGGTATGCTTGGGTGTCGGCCTGCTATGACACCAATGGATCCCAGCATGAAGCTCTATGATGATGACACAGAGGAGGTGGACAGGAGAAGGTACAGAGAACTGGTAGGGAAAACTACTGTATGTCACGATCACTAGACCTGATATATCATTTGCAGTGAGTCGCGTGAGCCAGTTCATGGAGCAACCACGTCAGGTCCATATGGATGCAATACACATGATTCTGAGATATCTAAAATTATCTCCAGGTGCAGGCTTGCTATTTAAGAAGGGAAAGGAGATCTCTATCACAGCGTGTGCTGAGGCAGACTATGCAGGATGCCCTAAGGACAGGAAGTCCACCTCAGGATTTGCAGTCTATATTGGAGATGCTCTAGTCTCGTGGAGGAGCAAGAAACAAACAGTGGTAGCTATCCAGTGCTGAATCTGAATACAGGGCTATGGCCCAGGCTAGCACGGAAATGATGTGGGTGAAAGCTCTACTTACAGATCTATGTCTTGATATACCGCTTCCTATGAAGTTGGAATGTGATAATCAGGCAGCCTTGTTCATTGCAAACAACCCAACCTTCCATGAGAGGACCAAGCATATTGAGGTTGACTGTCACTACATACGTGACATGATTCAGAAGGGATTCATTGCTACATCTCATGTCACCTCAGAGAATCAAACTGCTGATATATTTACCAAGGCATTACTTCGAGGCCCATTCCAAGAAGTGTGCGTCCAAGCTGAGCATGATTGATATCTATGCTCCATCTTGAGGGGGAGTGTTGACGCATATAGAGTAGTGTCTGTATCCCTTCGTTATTTTTATTTTCAGTTGTATGCTTTATGTAAATTTACCCATAGGCTACTCTCCTATATAAGAGAGCCTAGGGCTTATGGAATAAACAACTTGCTCATTTTTTTCCCAACAGATACCTATCTCTCTTATTTTTCCAGACAAGGAGTTATTCTCACTGACTCCACGTGTCTTTGGTACTGTGGCTTTCGTTCATCGTCTATCTCCCGGACTTGACAAACTCTCTCCTAGAGCAGTCAAGTGCGTCTTTGTTGGTTATTCCAGGACTCAGAAGGGCTATCGGCGTTACGATCCTACGACTAATAGGTACTTCGTGAGTGCTGATGTCACTTTCTTTGAGCATGTCATGTATTTCTCTCCTGCAGGTGACAGAATGGTACCATCCACTACCACTGATGATGTCTATGTTCCTCCACCACCTACATGGAGTTCACCTGAGTCGTCCCCTTTGCCTGTACCCACGACAGCACCCCCGCCACCACCTCCTCCTCCACCCATTCCACGGCCTATCGTTTCACCGCTACCAAAATTCTATACGCGTCGGTCAGGTCATGCTCAGACTACACATCAGCCACTCATCACGCCTCAGGTATGTTCAGACGACATTACTACTGACGGGTCAGGTTTAGTACATGTGCAGGATTCTACAGTACAGGACGACACTAGCCCATCCAGTACAACAGATGATGATCTTGATGTTCCGATTGCTATTCGGAAGCAGAGGCGACAATGTGCCTCGTATCCATTTGCTTCACAGGTTTCCTTTCACCGTCTCACTGGTGATTTTCAGAGGTTTGCCACAGCCGTGTCTTCCGTGGATATACCACGGAACTACCAGGAAGCTTTGAAGAATGATTGATGGAGATTAGCTATGGAAGAAGAGATGAAAGGCCTTGCAGTCTCGTGGCACGTGGTCTTTGGTCCCTGCACCTCCTGATGCATCCGTTGTGAGCTGTAAATGGGTCTTCACAGTTAAATATCATGCAGATGGCACGTTGGATCGGTACAAAGCACGCTTGGTCGCACGTGGGTTTACACAAACCTACGGCGTGGATTACATGGATACGTTCTCTCCAGTGGCGAGACACTCTACCCTTCGTATTCTATTGTCTGTTGCTGTGGTTCGTGATTGGAGTATATCTCAACTAGATGTCAAGAATGAATTTCTGTACGGGGACTTACAGGAGGAAGTCTACATGCAGCAGCCACCTGGGCTTACTGCTGAGGGGGAGAAGCAGATGGTTTGTAGACTTCACAAGACGATATATGGCCTCAAACAGAGTCCGAAAGCATGGTTCCAGAAGCTGTCCAACCTTATTGAGCAACAGGGATTCAAGAGGTCAAATGCCGATCACTCGTTGTTCGTCCAGAAGTCATCGGCAGGTACGGTTGTCATTATGGTCTATGTGGATGACATTCTTGTTACAGGAGATGATGCTCAGGGCATAGAAAGGGCGAAGGCATTCGTAGGCCGTCAGTTTGTTACTAAGGATCTTGGAACCCTAAGATATTTTCTGGGGTTGGAATTTGCAAGGAATTACAGGGCTTGGTGATGACCCAACAGACTTCCTGATTGAGACTGGCATGGATGGATGCAAACCATCAAGTATTCCCATGGACCCTAGCATGAAGTTGTATGATGATGATACTGATGAAGTGGATAAGAGGAGATATAGAGAAATGGTGGGAAAACTCCTCTACATTACCATAACTCGTCCAGACATTGCATTTGCAGTTAGCAGGGTGAGTCAGTTTATGGAGCAGCCAAGACATGTTCACATGGATGCCATACACATGATACTGAGGTATCTGAAGTCTTCTCCAGGGTCAGGGCTGCTATTCAGAAAGGGCACAGACTTATCCATCTCAGCGTGTGCAGACGCAGATTATGCACGATGCCTTAAGGATCGAAAGTCAACCTCAGGGTTCGCAGTGTTTGTTGGAGACTCTCTGGTTTCTTGGAAAAGCAAGAAACAAATTGTTGTAGCAAGGTCAAGTGCCGAATCCGAATACAGGGCCATGACTCAAGCCAGCACGGAAATGATGTGGGTTCAGTCCGTACTAGAAGATTTGCATGTAGCTGTACCCCTGCCTATGAAGCTTCAGTGTGACAATCAGGCAACATCATTCATTGCCAACAATCCAGCTTTCCATGAAAGGACCAAGCATATTGAAGTTGACTGCCATTACACTAGAGATTTGATCCAGAGAGGATTGATATCTACTGCACATGTGAGCTCAGGAGATCAGACTGCAAACGTATTCACTAAGCCACTGCTCAGAGGACCTTTTCAGAGATGTTCATCCAAGCTGAGCATGATAGACATCTATGCTCCACCTTGAGGGGGAGTGTAGAGATAGTTCTTAGTATTATTATCTCTTTATGTATCTTTTCATTATTTCTTTATCTTATTTAGACCTCTTTGTAATTTACCCTTAAGGTCTCTCCCTATATAAGAGAGCCTAGGGTTTTTCTGAATGATTATCGAAGACTCTTTTCCCAACAGCATATGCATGCATAAATTGACTTATGGCATCCACTACATAGGAGATGCCATGCACAAGGAGAATAAGGTAGATAAGATATCCAACAAGTTTCCAGTAGCCATCCTTAAATGATTTACCAGTACTTTTCCTTATTTCATGCTCGATTCTGATTGGCCTCAACTGGAGTAGATGCAAGCTGAAAACCCAATTTTCAATATTTGTTTGAGTAGATCCAGAACATACTTCCTTTGACAATACAGATACGCACCCCTCTTTAGATCTTGCAGTTTCAATGCCAAGTACCGAAATTTTCGCAGATCTTTGACCTTGAACTCAAAGGTCAAATGTGATATCAATCAATCAATCTCATAATTGTCCTCACAAGTAATGCTTATGCCATCCACAGACAATCACCAAAACTACCTTTCCACATTTGTGTTTGACAAAGAATCTACGGTCAACATTACCTTCTTTGTACCATTGAATCTCCAGGCTCCATCACAACTGTCATACTCTTTCTAACTACACTCGAAGTTACTGGTTAAAAACATAGATGGATTTTCTCAACTTGCAGTGTTTTACTGGCTTTTCATACCCAAGGGGACATCTGTATACAGATCTTTTCTATAAGTTTCCTATTAAGAAACACATTCTTTACGTTCAGATGATGTAGCTTCCAACCAAATATTACATCTGATGGCAGGATAGTCCTACATGAATTACTTAGCGACCGGTGCAATAATCGATTCCTGAGTATCACTTCGCCACCGATTAACCTTGTATCTATATAAGACCATCAGCTTTTTTTTTTTTGAAACTCATAAGACCATCAGCTTTATACTTGCCAGTGTACACCCATTTGGATTCCCCCATATAAGTATGTTCAGGAATTCCCACAATGTCTTCTGTATTGTTCTTAATAAAAGCATGCATTTCTCCTTGCATGGCTTTACATCATTTAGGATTGACTTAGGCCTCCTCTACATTCCTAGGAACAATATAAGCAAATAAAGAAGATAAAATAATATAACTAAAATTGAGGATAGAATAGATTGCATATATTTTTATCATGCAACTTGAGGGACAACCTCTCACGCTTTCAAAAGAGCAATAGGAACATTCTCTGGCTTTACTTCGTTTTGAGGACAACCACTATAAGATTAAGAGAGAGTGTCAAGTAAATATACTTCATGTCCTCAAGAATCATGATATGGATGATCATGGGAAGATGAGCTAGGATTGATAGGAGCCTCATTTAGTTCCTCTCTATTCAACAGACGGAAATATTGCTGCCAAAAAAGTCTGATTTCCCGTTCGTTTTGTTGGCATTACTGTTGGTAAAGGAGACTTCAATGATTATTCAGAAAACCCTAGGCTCTCTTATATAGGGAGAGACCTAAAGGGTAAATTACAGAGAGGTCTATATAAGATAAAGAAATAACGACAAGCTACATAAAGAGATAATAAAACTACGAAATATCTCTACACTCCCCCTCAAGGTGGAGCATAGATATCGATCATGCTCAGCTTGGATGAACATCTCTGAAACGGTCCTCTGAGGAGTGGCTTGGTGAATACATCTGCAATCTGATCTCCTGAGCTCACATGTGCAGTAGATATCAATCCTCTCTGGATCAAGTCCCTAGTATAATGGCAGTCAACTTCAATATACTTGGTCCTCTCATGGAAAGCTGGATTGTTGGCAATGAATAATGCTGCCTGATTGTCACATTGAAGCTTCATAGGTAGGGGCACAGCTACATGTAGATCTTCTAGTACTGAACGAACCCACATCATTTCGTGATGGCTTGAGCCATGGCCCTATATTCGGATTCGACACTGGACCTTACCACAATAGTTTGCTTCTTGCTTTTCCAAGAAACCAAAGAGCCTCCAACAAACACTGCAAACCCTGAGGTTGATTTTCGATCCTTAGGACATCCTGCATAATCTGCATCTGCACACGCTGAGACGGATAAATCTGTGCCCTTTCTGAATAAGCAGCCCTGACCCTGGAGAAGACTTCAGCTACCTCAGTATCATGTGTATAGCATCCATGTGAACCTGTCTTGGCTGCTCCATAAACTGACTCACCCTGCTAACTGCAAATGCAATGTTTGGACGAGTAATGGTAATGTAGAGGGGTTTTCCCACCATTTCTCTATATCTCCTCTTATCTACTTCATCTGTGTCACCATCATACAACTTCATGCTAGGGTCCATGGGAATACTTGATGGTTTGCACCCATCCATGCCAGTCTCAGTCAGGAAGTCTGTAATATACTTCCGTTGTGTCATCACCAAGCCTTGTGCATTCCTTGCAAATTCCAACCTTAGAAAATATCTTAGGGTTCTGAGATCCTTTGTAACGAACTGACGGCCTAGGAATGCCTTCGCCCTCTCTATGCCCTGAACATCGTCTCCTGTAACAAGAATATCATCCACATAGACCATAATGACAACCGTACATGCCGATGACTTCTGGACAAACAATGAGTGATCGGCATTTGACCTCTCGAATCCCTGTTGCTCAATCAGGTTGGACAGCTTCTGGAACCATGCTCTCCGGGCTCTGTTTGAGGCTATATATCGCCTTGTGAAGTCTACAGACCATCTGCTTTCTCCCCCTCAGCAGTAAACCCAGGTGGCTGCTGCATGTAGACTTCCTCCTGCAAGTCTCCGTACAGAAAGGCATTCTTGACATCTAGTTGAGATATACTCCAATCACGTACCACAGCAACAGATAAGAGAAATACGAAGAGTAGAGTGTCTCGCCACTGGAGAGAATGTATCCATGTAATCCACACCGTAGGTTTGTGTAAACCCACGGGCGACCAAGCGTGCTTTGTACATATCCAAAGTGCCATCTGCATGGTATTTGACTGTGAAGACCCATTTACAGCTCACAACGGATGCATCAGAAGGTGCAGGGACCAAGACCATGTGCCGCGAGCCTGTAAGGCCCTCATTTCTTCTTCCATTGCTAATCTCCAGCATTCATTCTGCAAAGCTTCATGGTATGTCCGTGGTATATCCACGGAAGACAAGGCTGTGGCAAATCTCTGAAAATCACCAGTAAGACGGTGAAAAGAAACCTGTGAAGCAAATGGATAAGAGGCACATTGCCTCCTCTGCTTCCGAAAAGCAATCGGAACATCAAGATCATCATCTGCTGTACTAGATGGGCTAGTGTCTGCCTGTACTGAAGGATCCTGCATATGTACCTAACCTGACCCGTCAGTAGTAATGCCATCTGAACATACCTGAGGCGTGATGATCGGCTGCTGTGTAGTCTGAGCAGGACCTGACCGGCGTGTATAGAATTTAGGTAACGGTGATATAAAAGGCCGTAGAATGGGTGGGGGTGGAGGTGGTGGAGGTGGTGCTGGCGTGGAGACGGGCATAGGGGATGACTCAGGTGTACTCAATGAAGGTGGTGGAGGAACATAGATATCATCAATGGTAGTGGATGGTACCATTCTGTCACCTGCAGGAGAAAAATACATGACAGACTCAAAGAAAGTGACATCAGCACTCACGAAGTATCTCTTAGTTGCAGGATCATAACACCGGTAACCCTTATGAGTCCTGGAATAACCAACAAAGACGCACTTGACTGCTCTAGGAGAGAGTTTGTCAAGTCCGGGAGATAGACGATGCACGAAACACACAGTACCAAAGACACGTGGAGTCAGAGAAAATAACTCCTTGTCTGGAAAAATAAGGGAGATAGGTATCTTCTCACCAAGAACTGAGGATGGCATTCGGTTGACCAGATAACAAGCAGTAAGAACAGCATCGCCCCAGAATGAGATAGGAGCACAACTCTGAATCAACAGTGTTCGAGTAATATCCAAGAGATGGCGATGCTTTCTTTCCGCCACACCATTTTGTTGTGAGGTATATGCACAAGTGGTTTGGTGAATAATACCCTTTGATGAAAGGAATTGTGAAAGTGAGCGTGTACAAAATTCAAGGGCATTATCCGTCCGAACATATTTGACAGAGGAAGAAAAAACATTGTGCACTTCATTAATCAAATTCTTGATCACATTTCCTGCTTCAGATTTATTTTTCAAAAGAAAGACCCATGACACACGAGAGAAATCATCCACTACCACAGGATAAAACCTGTGCCCCTGATGATCGGGAACACGACTCGGACCCCATATATCTATATGTAAACAACTCAAAAGGGGAGCTACTGCTCCGACTCGGACGACTTGGGAAGCTCGACCTGTGATGCTTCCCCAACTGACACGCTTCACATCGAAATGACGAACTAGGAGAGATCTGGGGCAGAAGATGGCGCATTTTCTGAAGTGGAAGGTGACCAAACCGGAGATGCCAAATGTACGGAGAGACTGGCCCAGCAGAGTGGAGGAGACGCCAGCATAGGAATCCCGAACTAGTCGATATAAACAATTCTTCTTAGAGCCACAACCAATCACCTTGCCCGTGAGTATGTCCTGAAAAATGAGAGAAGACGGGTCAAATATAGCACGACAATTCAAATCCTTCGTAATCTGACTAATAGATAGCAAATTCATCGAGAACTCGGGAGCATGCAGGACGTTCTGTAGTTGCATAGTGGAAGATAGGAAGACCTCCCCCTGTCCAACAAGGGGCGAATGGGTACCATCTGCTATCTGCACTGAACGGCCGGGAGGAATGTCCCTGTAGGCCTGTAATCTACCTCTATCACGGCAGAGATGATGTGTGGCTCCGGAATCGATAACCCAGTCAGATATATCATGAGTTGTTGTGAATGTAGTAGATCTACCTGAGGTACTCGCAGCAGCAGATGAACTGGCAGAGGCAGTAGCAGCAATATCTGAAGAACCACCAGACGAATCACCGGACGCATGTGGCATAATATCTCGGAGACGGGCCACAAGTTCGTCAAATCGATTATCTGCAGTAGAGGCTAATGGAGACTGAGAGTGCTCTGCAACACGTGCCGATGCTGGAAAACCATGCTTAGAATAACATGTGTCCTCTGAGTGTCCTGTGCGATGACAATAGGAGCATGTATGACTGAAGCGACCACCCCTTCCCTGGGGTCCACGGCCACGTCCACGACCACGACCAGAAGGCGGTCCACCTCTCCCACGCGAGACTGCCATCGCAGATGGGGGTGGAGTAGAAGAACTGGAGGAAACTGGAATGCGACTGAGCCTTCTGTAAACATCCTCCACTGGAGGAATAACTGCATCCGCTAGGATCTGGGACCGGGCGGCATCGTACTCAGGATCTAGAGCCGCAAGAAGAACACCCACCATGGTGGCATTACGAAACGTCTTCTGTTGTTCAGGAGTAGCAGTGAGAGGAATGGTACTGTATAACTTCTCAAACATCCCTCTTAGGGATGTGTACAGGGAATGGAGAGGTCTGCAGCTCTGCTTCATTGTGAAAATGTCATGCTGAAGCTGCAACATCTTGGTCTCATTTCGCACTTGCGAATAAGTAGCGGCAAGAATGTCCCACATTGCCTTGGCAGTGGGCTGATGGAGGACGTCGTTAGCAATCTCCATCGTTAATGTACCGGACAACCAGACCTTTGCGTAGGCGTCGTCAGCCTCCCATGAGGCATAGATCCCTATCTTCTCTGCAGGCTCATCCTCGGTAAGAATGTGTTTCTTACCATTAGACTTCATGAGGCTCATTAACTGCATCGCCCAGAGCTCATAGTTAGACCCGTCCATCTTCACTATTGGCGCAGGACCTTTGAATGCACCTGTGGAGGGCATATCGGCTTTGGATTCTGATATGCTGCTGCTTGGAGAAGAACAAGGATATCTAGACACTGTGATAAAGGTCTACACCAACTGCATCGGATTTGAGTGCGTATGTAGACGTTACGCACTCAAACCCATATATCGATCGAAGAGAAAACTAGGGCACGCCTTAGAGAAGGCTTACAACCCTTGAACCGGCTTGTTGGGGTGTCGCCTAGATGGTTGCGCGACTGGCTGGGACTGGCGGCGGCCAGCGGCGACTGGCGGCGGCTGGCGGCGGCTGGCTGGATGCCTACAGCGGCAGTATGGGGCTGCAGGCGACGACTGGGATCACCGGGAGGCCGCTGGCGGCGGTCTGGATGCCGCTGGCGGTGACTGGCGGCGCTAGCAGTGGCCGCTGGATGCCACTGGCGGAGGGTTGGATGCCGCTGGCGGCGCTAGCGGATGGCTGGATACCGCTGGCGGCGTTAGCGGATGGCTGGATGCCGCTGGCGACGCTAACGGAGCGCTGGATGCCGCTGGGAGCGCTAGCGGGGGGCTGGGCCTAGGCGCTGGGGCACTAGGCGATGGAGAGAAAGAGAGGCGGCGGCGCTTGCGCCGAGGAGAGGAGAGAGAGAGAGAGGGGGGCGGCGGGTGGGGAGAGGGAGGCGGTGGGTGGAGAGCCCTAGGGCGGCTCTGATACCATGTTGGCAAAGGAGACTTCAATGATTATTAAGAAAACCCTAGGCTCTCTTATATAGGGAGAGACCTAAAGGGTAAATTACAGAGAGGTCTATATAAGATAAAGAAATAACGACAAGCTACATAAAGAGATAATAAAACTACGAAATATCTCTACAATTACATTTCCAACTTAGCCATCTTCCCTTGTATTTATCTTCACTATCCATGGTTCTATCATCATTTTGTGCATTAATTTCAGCTTCACCGTCATAGGACAAAATGTTAGAGTCTTCCCACTTCAGACCTTTACCCAAGTTTTCCATCCGAGGGGAAGAAGAGGAACATCACGGTTGATTCTCAAAATGTGGCCTATGGTGATGTCTAATCCACTAGGATTTAGATTCGATTTTTTTAACATGTTTCAAATACACGAATCAAATGTTAACGAATTTTTGTTAACTTGAATTCATATTTGATTCATTTTGAGTTTATAGTATTCATTCTATTCATTTTATTTCAAATCTAAAATATTCATTAATGTTCTAAATTTTCTAAGACTATTTTAAATAAAATATTTCATTTTAAAGAACTTATTTTATAATTCTACTTTTTAACGTAGATTACTAAAATAAGTTAAAAACATTCTATGATCAAGGAAAATATACAATAAGATAATATCTAAAATAAAATGCATAAAATACCTAGTTTGCAATCAAAATTTACTATTTATTCTACGATGAAAGATATATGTAATGATTATACGAGGCATATGAAAGGGATCAACAACATTGACATGAAAGCTGAACACATTATGATTACCATTGCATGTTGAAGCAAAATAAAACAAAACTCAAGTAGAAAAACATTACAAACTAACCTTATTATTTGAAATATCAAGAACAATAGCAAATAACTTAGCCAGATAAAACCACTTCATACCTCGTGATGATGATTGATACTTAAAAATTAAAGCCTTGAATTACACGCATTGTGAGACGAGCTTGAGGATTACTCACAAGACGATTAATGTCATCTAGAGAATGATAGACATCACTGTTGGGAAAAATGAATGAGATAATCTATTCCATAAGCCCTAGGCACTCTTATATAGGAGAGTAGCCTATGGGTAAATTACATAAAGAGAATAACAGGAAAAATAAAATAACAAAGAGGTACAGTTATTCTATATGCGTCAACACTCCCCCTCAAGATGGAGCATAGATATCAATCATGCTCAGCTTGGACGCACACTTCTGGAATGGGCCTCTAAGTAATGCCTTGGTGAAAATATCAGCAGTCTGATTCTCTGATGTGACGTGAGATGTAGCAATGAACCCCTTCTGAATCATGTCACGTATGTAGTGACAGTCGACCTCAATGTGCTTGGTCCTCTCATGAAAGGCTGGGTTATTTGCAATGAACAAGGCGGCCTGATTGTCACATTCCAACATCATAGGAAGAGGTATATCAAGACATAGATCTGCAAGTAAGGATTTCACCCACATCATTTCTGTGCTAGCCTGGGCCATAGCCCTGTATTCGGATTCAGCACTGGATCTAGCTACCACTGTCTGTTTCTTGCTCTTCCACGAAACTAGAGCATCTCCAACATAGACTGCAAATCCTGATGTGGACTTCCTGTCCTTGGGGCATCCTGCATAGTCTGCATCCGCACATGCCGTGATAGAGATCTCCTTTCCTTTCTTAAATAGCAAGCCTGCACCTGAAAATGATTTTAAATATCTCAGAATCATGTGTATTGCATCCATATGGGCCTGACGTGGTTGCTCCATGAACTGGCTCACACGACTCACTGCAAATGATATATCAGGTCTAGTGATCGTGACATACAGTAGTTTGCCTATCAGTTCTCTGTACCTTCTCTTATCCACCTCTTCTGTGTCATCATCATACAGCTTCATGCTAGGATCCATTGGTGTCGTAGCAGGTCGACACCCTAGCATACCTGTCTCACTCAATAGCTGTAACATACTTCCTCTGTGACATGACTAATCCATATGGATTTCTAGCAAACTCCAGCCCCAGAAAATATCTAAGGACTCCCAAGTCCTTGGTGACAAACTCGGTCCCCAGCCTTTCCTTTGCCTGCTTAATGCCCTGGTCATCATCACCTGTAATCAAGATATCATCAACATAAACCATGATTACAATGATACCTCTAGCCGTCTTCTGTACAAACAAGGAATGATCAGCATTGGAGCGCTTATATCCTTGTTTCTCAAAGAGGTCTGAAAGCTTCTGAAACCATGCTCTGGGGCTCTGCTTAAGGCCATAGATGGCCTTATGTAATCTGCAAACCTTGGAACACTCCCCCTCAACAGCAAAACCAGGTGGTTGTTGCATATAGACTTCCTCCTGCAAGTCGCCATACAGAAATGCATTCTTCACGTCCAGTTGATAAAGTGGCCAGTCTCTAGCAACTGCAACTGATAACAGGATCCGTAGAGTGGAATGACGCGCCACAGGGGAGAATGTGTCAAGGTAATCTACCCTATATGTCTGTGTGAAGCCCCGTGCAACCAGGCGTGCCTTGTACCTGTCAATGGAACCATCTGCATTGTGCTTAACTGTAAACACCCATTTGCAACTCACCGGGCTGACATTTGGAGGTATAGGAACCAAACTCCAGGTTCCTCTAGACTGAAGTGCCGCCATCTCTTCTTCCATTGCTAGCCGCCATCTAGCATCCTGCAAAGCATCATGATGATTCCGTGGAATGTCTGTAGCTGAAAGTGCCAATGCAAACTTCCTGAAGTCTCCAGATAGCCTCTCAAAAGACACAGCTGCTGATAATGGATATTTGGCACAGCTTCTCTTCGGCTTGCGTAGAGCAATTGGAACATCCAGATCATCTGTGTTATCACCATGCTCCTGTAATGCATCCTGCTGAGAAATGTCGTCAGATCCATCAACATTAATATTTTCATTACATACCATAGGCGAGCTAGTTGACGGGTTAGGACCATGAGCTGGAGGAGGCCTGCGGGTGTAATGGAATGGTAGCGGGGATACTAGCGATGGCGGTGGTGGTGGCGGTGGCGGTAGCGGTGGTGGTGACGGTGGTGTTGTTTGT
This sequence comes from Ottelia alismoides, assembly GCA_037367405.1. NCBI lineage: Eukaryota > Viridiplantae > Streptophyta > Magnoliopsida > Alismatales > Hydrocharitaceae > Ottelia > Ottelia alismoides. The sequence continues at coordinate 714,734 of JAZKJV010002119.1, read as the reverse complement.
GGCAATGGTGGTGGTAGTGCCATGAATACGGCATCAGGAGATATAGGTGGTAGCTGCATGTTTCCAGATTCTGAAAAGTACATAATAGATTCAAAAAATGTAACATCTGCATTGATCATATACCGTCGACGCACAGGATCAAAACACTTGTACCCCTTTTGAGTTCTGGAGTACCCCACAAAGACGCACTTGACAACCCTAGGAGAGAGCTTGTCAGTACCAGGCGACAACTGATGGACAAATGCGACTGACCCAAACACACGAGGGGTAAGAATGAACAAATCCTTGTCAGGGTAAATGAGTGAAAAAGGAATCTGTTCATTCAAGACAGACGAAGGCATACGGTTGATTAGGTAACATGCAATAAGGACTGCATCACCCCAGTAGGAGTACGGAACATGACTCTGAATAAGAAGTGACCTTGTGACATCAAGAAGGTGACGGTGTTTTCTTTCAGCAACCCCATTCTGTTGAGACGTATGAGCACAAGATGTTTGGTGAATAATTCCTTTTGAGGAGTAGTAATTGGCTAGAATGTTGGTGCACAACTCTAAGGCATTATCACTTCTCACAATCTTGACAGATGAGGAAAAAACATTTTGAATTTCATTAAGAAAGTGGATAATAATATTTCCTGCTTCAGATTTATTTTTCATTAGAAAGACCCATGACGCTCTAGAGAAATCATCCACAAATACAATATAAAACCTGTGTCCCTGATGATCGGGAACACGACTCGGACCCCAGACATCGACATGAAACAACTCAAACTTGGAGCTACTACTCCGACCTTGACTACTGGGAAAAGACGACCTGTGATGCTTTCCCAACTGACATGCCTCACACTGGATAGGTGTGTGAGAGAGACCATAGGGTAGAACTAGACGCAACTTCTGAAGCGGTAAATGACCAAAACGCATATGCCACAGGAGAGGAGATACTTGTCCAGCAGGAGAAGATGTGGTTCCGGCAAATGGGGTCTGGTTCAGACGGTAAAGGCCTCCTTGCTCATAGCCATGACCAATCACGTTGCCCGTACGGATGTCCTGAAAAATCAAAGAAGATGGATCAAAAATAGCTCGACAATGGAGATCCTTCGTAATCTGACTAATTGACAACAAATTCATAGAAAAATGCGGTGCATGTAGGACATTCTTGAGCTGCATAGAAGATGTCAATCTAATCTCCCCCTGACCCGTGATAGGGGAGTGCGTGCCATTGGCAATCACTACTGTCCGTCCTGGAGGAATCTGAGTGTATCTTGTAAGTAGACTATGGTCGCCACATAGATGATGTGTAGTGCCCGAGTCCATGATCCAGGGCAATGTATCAGATCTACTACTGTGGAGTGCAAGTGTACTACCTGAAGTACTAGTAGAGGCAGAGGCAGAAGCAGCAGCATCAGTATGACTCTCTGTAGTCGGTGCTGGACCAGATGGTGGGATAATGCCCCTGAGGCGGGCAACTAGATCATCAAATCGTTGATCCAGTATAGCAGCAGATGGGGGCTCTATCTGCTCAGCGGCTCGTGCAGATGCAAGGAATCCATGCTTCGAGTAGCATGTGTCTTCATTATGTCCGACTCAGTGACAATATGAGCATATTGGCCTAGTGTGGCCACCCCTTCCACGAGGAGTACGTCCACAGCCCTGGTGATGAAAACCGCGGCCTCTGTTGGCCGCCATAGCTGAGGAATTCTGACTCGCAGCTGCTGAAGGCACTGTGATCCTACTCAATCTGTGAAAAACTTCCTCCATGGGAGGAATAGTCGAGTCCGCCAAAATCTGAGAACGTGCTGCCTCATACTCTGGATCAAGTGCAGCGAGAAACACACCCACCATCGTCGCATTCCTGTATGTCTTCTGTTGTTCTGGCGTGGCGGTAAGAGGCATGAAGCTATAGAGCTTCTCGAACATCCCTCTCAGAGATGTATAGAGAGAATGTAAAGGACGGTCGTTCTGCTTTATTGTGAATATATCATGTTGTAGTTGCAGGATCTTCGTCTCGTTCTTCGCCTGAGAATATGTCGCTGCCAGGATATCCCACATGTCTTTGGCTGTGGGTTGATGTAGAATGTCATTGGCAATTTCAATAGCCAATGTGCCAGATAGCCACACCTTGGCATATGCATCATCGGCCTCCCATGAGGCATGGACTCCAGTCTTCTCTGCAGGCTCGGGCTCGGTAAGAATGTGCTTCTTACCTGTAGACTTCATCATACTCATGAACTGCATTGCCCACAGTTCATAGTTCGTACCATCCATCTTGACAATGGGCGCTGGACCACGAAACGCGCCAATAGACGGGATATCTGCCTTGCTTTCTGACATACTGGAGACGGAAGACTGGAGCGAATGACAAGAGATAATCTTTGTCTACAATGACATAGACGGGATTAGTTGCATGTGTAGACCTCAAGCAACTATCCCCATGAATTTGCGCGTGCTACAATCCGCACACGCACAGGAATGACAACGATGCACACAGTATGTGCGCGTGGTATGTAGCCTTCACGCGCAGGTGCACTGGAGATGGAGCCCCTCACGCGCAGGCGCACTGGAGATGGAGCCCTTCACGCGCAGGCGCACTGGCGATGGTGCGCTTGGAGATGATGCGCGCTCGTGGCGTAGGCGCAGATGCGCTACCTCGTACGCAGGTGCGCCTGTGCGCAGGTGCGCCTGTGCGCAGGTGCGCCTGTGCGCAGGCGGCGTAGGCGCAGGTGCGCCTGTGCGCAGATGCGCAGGTGCGCCTGTGCGCAGTTGCGCAGATGCGCAGATGCGCAGGCGATTGACGCGCCGATCGATGTGCTGGAGAAGATGTGCGAAGATCGCAGGCGCGCCGGAGAAGATGTGCTGGAGAAGATCGACGCGCGAGGGAGGAGAGGCGGCGGTGTTGGAGGCGCGCCGATCGAGGGAGAGAGAGATAGGGCCGGCGGGTGGGGTGGGTAGGGTTAGGGTTTCGAGAACTCCGGTCTAGGACCGTCGCTCTGATACCATGTTCGGAAAAATGAATGAGATAATGTATTCCATAAGCCCTAGGCTCTCTTATATAGGAGAGTAGCCTATGGGTAAATTACATAAAGAGAATAACAGGAAAAATAAAATAACAAAGAGGTACAGTTATTCTATATGCGTCAACAATCACCATTACTTATCATGCAAGGATAATCACCAAAATAAGAAGTGCACAATGGATAAAGATAGCCGTTAAGGAGGAGTTCGATGTAAGGTAGCTACCATTTTCACATGCAAGGAAATGATGTTTCTCTTTTGCTCTAGGATAGATGGATCTTTGATAAAGAACGAAAAGTACAAGGGAAAAGGTAGGGGTAGGGAATGTGGGAATATGGGAATAAATGTGTGGTGGTGAATTGAGATAAAAATCTTAAACATGTGTTTTTCCTAGTAAAATTTAAGGCTAATATTTTCTACTGTTTTCTTTAATGTTATATATTTAGTCTTTAACTAATATGATTACATGGACACTAACGTACACACGTTTGTATGCATGCATTATAAAATCGAATCGATTTATCGTTGATTCATTTGGGAATCAAATCCTACAACTCAAATTAATATTTGATTCATTTTATTTCAATGAACGTTTTCCATATTTATTGAATGAATCGTAATCAAATCTGATTCAATTCAATTAGCATCCCTACTCACATGTTAGTAAAAGCACCTCATAACTTTGATTTGTAGAAATAGGAACTAAGTTTTGCCCATATCAATGAAATTTTGGGAAGGACTCATACATTCCATAGTTTTTTATAGTTTGTCAAAATGATACCTCGGGATATATCGCTGACACTTTAGCCAGATTATTTTCCCTAGAGCGCTCCTTGGCATGGTTTTCGGTGAGGAATTGTTGATGTTTTAGTAGCCGATCAAACAAGCATGATTACATGGGGTGTGTCTATTGATTTTTGCATCTCCTTTTCTTCAACCAGAGGGTGCCAGATTTTTGTTTCAATGTTATTTCTCTTCAAGGGAATTATTTTCAATAGAGAGCATCTTTATATATAAGCGGGTTGAAAGGCAACTAGTTTGACCTTTGAGCGAGCCCAGATATATATCGGCGGTGCCCCGCAAAGTTGGAGCGAGCTATAATCTAGTCCTATATATTAGCCTTTGAGGGGGAATAGGGAGTGGGAGATGCTTATATGGAAGGAATCGAATGATAAGATCTCAAAGTTCGTTATCAAGATCCTCATGAAACAACCTCATTTTATAGACTGAGACTTCGGATTTAATTAATGGTTGACTTAGAAGGTGAATACTGTTGAAGATGAAGATGCATGTTGTCTACTAAGGATAAGGAGGAAGAGGCTAGTGATTAAGATTTACAGGATCCAACAAGGCAACATGATTGATACAACTTGGGGTGTCTCTTGAGGTGGAGAGGAGGAAGTGAAGCATCACTTTTACTTGTGTCTTTTTTATCTAGTCTAGTGTGATCACCCTGAAGGCACTTACCTCAGGCATTGCAGATTCTTAGAGGATCTTCCAATCAAGATTTGGATTTGGAACTGTGACTCACAATCAACATCAAAAATTAAGGTTTTCCCTTTGTAATCTTGCGGGGCATTACTGTTGCAAACAATGAGGTGATTTTCCATCATGCAATGAATAGGGATCATGATAAATAGTGATAAAATGAACTTCTCATGGATGTGTTCATTTAATGGCGGTTGGTAAGATGGGAAGTTCATGAAAATGATCAGTTTGGTAAGTTATGATAACAAAGCGGATAACTACCTAACTCTGATTATCATCCTTTGGCTTCTAAAAAAAGATGAAAACATGAGCTGTAGACAAATTCTACAAAATTTTGCAGGCAAATCAGAGTGGAAAGTTACCAATTTCCTCATCAATTTTAGACTTGTTGAAGTGAATATGACGATCGAAAGACACAAATCAATGGCAATGCCAAATCAAGATGATAAAAACCTCTTCGATGCACAGATTCAATTTCAACAAGTTGATCAGGAAATATGAGTTGTTCAAGGAAATGTGTGGTCGTCATGTTGCAGTAGAAGTAACCATTAGGTAAATTATAATCGGATCAAAATCCAAAAAAACGCAACCTTTCCAGCATTATATAGAAGGTAAGAGCATGGATCAGAGGTAAATGACTTGAAACACGAGTGGTCTTAAAAGTACTTTCCTAAAATTTGGTATTAATTAAATCATTAAACTCACATACAAAATAAGAATAACATAGATAAAAATATGCAAAATGTGGCAAACATATTCAGTTAATTTTTGAAATTGTTCAGAAAATTGTGAATAATTTGAATATTTTATCAATCCTCTAATCACTTTCACAAGCCATTTTATTTTTTGATACAATTATGACCAAGGTTTGCATTAAGAAGGGAGATGTCAAAGTGGAAGAGTGGTAATAGAAGGATAGATTAATGAGAGGACATGTGAAAACTCAATACGAGAAGCTTTATGTGATCCCAAAGAACAGATAAATATTCCTCTTGTGGATATATAACAAGATGAATGACGAGCTTCGTAGACTAGGCTGGAGGAGGATGAAAAGCACTAATTGGAAATCATAGGGCTCAAATATCCTTATTAAGAGTTGGATGTTACCATGCAGGTGGACCAAACACCAGAGGAAAATTAGAATGGTAAGGTTAAGAACCACATTTGATGTGATCTCGTCTCGGTGTAGCAAATGCAACAGCACCTTATATAATGAAAGTCAATCATCTGTGTTTTTGTCCTGTTGCCCCTCAACTTTGGGGCCAATTGACCATGTAGGCTTTGGCAAAATACAATGAAGTCTACCCTCCCTAATCGTTTCTCCCTTGATTCCTCAATTCGTCATCCTTCCTATGATTTTCAGATCCTGTGAATTCCTAAGTTTGCTTATCCTTTTTCACATTTGAGACTAACTGCAGCCCGCACAGATGAGCTTCAATTCCCTGGTCCCAACTTCAAACTGAGGGCTTATATTGGCTGTATATTAAAGGAAGACAGTCATCTTTCTTCAATTAGCCCTCAAGTCAAAAAAGATGCCTCATCTCCTGCTCTGGTCTCCCTTGTTCTTGTTGGAGTATTTGGTTAAGCGCCTATTGAGTTGTAGATGGGTAAATGGATACCTCCAGGATCCATTTACCCCATCCAGTTGTTTAGTCCCACATCGTCCAGTGGTGGGACTTGGAGGCCTTGTGTAGGCTATATAAGGAGCCCCAGGCCTCCTGTATCCATTGAGAAAAGCAATAGAAAAACACGCCCCTTTGAAGGCTTCTCCCGTGGTTTCATCCCGCTCCTCACGGAGTAGGGTTCCATGTAAAATCTCGCTGTGATTTTCGTTCTTTATCTTTTCCATGTTTACGCTTCCGCTTCCGATTTTCTAACATGGCATCAGAGCGGGTTCGATTCTTGTGGAATCATGTTACGTTTTAAGATTCGATTATTGTTCATATTCGGATTGGCTCCTGTTCAAGATCACGTTCTAGGGTTTGCTTTGAAACCCTATCTCCAGGCAGCAGTCCAGGCCGCATCCAGGCGGCTCCAGGCCGCATCTTCAGCCCGACGGTGGCCGCAGATCCTCGTGCCGCTCCTCTGCATCGACCCAACGCGGCAAGGATCCTGGAGGTGTTCCTTCCACTCCTGGCGGCACGATCCAGATCGAGGAGCCCTTCCACCAGGCGCAAGGCATGAACTTCCAAGCGCGTTCTCGCCACCAACTCCCAGGCGGCTGAAGCCCCAGGCGCAACCCCAACGTGCCAACCTCCAGTCCGATAGCAGCACCTCCCCCTTGGTATCACGCAACCACAGGCGCTCCCTCCGCCACGCACCGCATCTCCCTCTCATGGCCCCAGGCGAAGAACCCCTTCGCTTCTCAGCCCACGCTTCGCATCAGGAGGCTTCGCAATTCCCAGGAACAACTCCAGCCCGCGCGAAGCCTTCCTCCCGTCGAGAAGCCCTACATGTCGATCCCATAATCCTAGGCGGGGCCTTCTTCCCAGGCGGTGAATCCTGGCGGAGAAATCCATCGCGGCATCGCCTCCAACTCCGGCATCGCGACATCTTCAGTTTCAACTCCAACAGTTCTTGGGAAGTAGAGTTTGATAAGAAGGTGTCCTCAGTCAGAGGACTAAGGAGCACATATCTCTTTCAAATCTATCCATTTTCCCTGAGAGTGAGAAGTAGCGAGTCCCTCTAGTCGGCTATAGCGAGCCATTCCTAGGGTTCAGATTGTGAACTCAAACCCTCTAGTTGTGTATGAACTTTCTCAAGTTAGGTAGCTGAGTGCATGAGGGACTCATCCTGTTCGTTTCTTGGTAATCAGTCTTCTCACCGTCACTGCTTCCCTGATTACACGTACAATTCCTCATGTCCAAAGATCCCTTGTTCCACATGAAACATAATTTTCTGCTCTAATCTTCCTCTTCATTTGATTCCAGATTAAAAAAACCCTCTTGTTGTGTTGTGAAAGGGACCCGATAAAGTTCCCAACCAAAACAGTATGGGGAAGTCTCCTCTAATATGATCATGATCTGCAGAGGTTACAACAAACATTTTAAGTTAAACTGCAAAATATAGGACATTGATGCCTGTAGTATATATGCCGTTAAGCACATTAACCTCATATCATTAATTCCATAGGAGAAGACACCACAACTACAATTTAGAGCAATACTTTCTTATTAAAAAAATGCAAGTTCTTCTTAACGTTAAACTTATTTTTTAAAAAATTGTCCCATAATAAAAAAAGGATGTCTCTTGGCGGACATCGAGAGAGAGAGAGAGGCTTTCGGCCTCACTGGATTGTCAGAATGCAATTCGATTCCACGAATTTCCATTCCATGTAACCATACATCAGATAATTCAAACGAATCCCAGTTACGATCATCACGCAGAAATCCACAAAACCAAATCAACGACACGCCAAACAAAAAAAAATCAAACCTTTACAGTATATCGAGCAAAAAAACACGAAGTCTACGTTTCAGAAGCAAAAGCAAACCCTAAAACTATCGGAGATGAGAGGAGACAAAGTTGCATCCGTCGGCATTGCTAATAAACTGGCGATCCAAAGCCCTAGACAACGAGATTTCCCTAAAACCCCTAAAACTAACGCATTCGATGTTTCCGATGCATAATGATATCAAATGAAAGCAGGAAAGCGGAAAGAGATGGTAACTGGTGCCAAGCCGAGAAGAGGAAGAAGGCCGCGAACAGGATCCTCCCGGACGCCGAGGTCAACCCCATCACACAGATCGAGGAGGAGTTGAAGAACAGCAACAGCAACAGCTCTACCTCTCGCAGATCAGATCGATCTTCTCTCTCTCTATCTCTCAATGGATTTGGAGATGTGGAGAAATAGTAAGCAGCAGTAGTAGTTGTCCACCTCTCCTCTCTCCTCGCGCTTTGCCCGCGGCCTCCCCTCTTTGCTCGGTTCAAAGCAGTGCCAGTGGGCCCCCGCGGATTTGGGCTTTTCTCGATCGAGGCCCATTTAGGAGCCCACAATGCTCTGCGTAAGATAAAACGCGTAGAGCTTAATCTCCAGTGGGAATAGTTTGTGGAAAAATATCCCTTTCTTCCCAATCACTCACGAATATGAAAAGTACGAATAAAATATTTCTAAATTCCACCTCAAGTATGAGATATTTGCAACAGACCATCATGTCATGATACATAATTGCACTACTATCTGTAGTGCTAAGCTCAATATATTTTATATGTATATATATATAGTAATTTGCAACTACCACAGTTATATAATACGCAGTAATTTGCAGATTCAAACAAAAGAAAATAAATCATATAATTAAATGCAGTGGGAATCATATGATGTATATTTTATTTGGTATGTAAACATGCACGTATAAGCATCACATTCTCTGGCCGACAGTCAAAAAAAAATATATGATTTGATAATTGATCGAACAAGTGCATAGGCATGACTATAAGCTCCATTTGGAGCCAAACTCTGACCAGCAGCTGTATATATGGGTTATATGGGGCCGCCCATATCCCATTTTTCTGCATTTTTTAAAAAATATTATCGTGTATATTCATCTATAGATCCCTCCATGATATTCAAATTTCATCAGAAACGAAGATCATATACCTTTCATCTAGAACATATTGATTACAACAATCTTTAGACCGTTGAAATTACTTGTTCTAGATGGAGGTAGGGGTGTCTATCGATTTCAACGAGCCGAGTTGGCCTCAACTCGGACTCGAACTCAATAAGAAACCTACGGCTCGAACTCAGGCTCGATAAGGGTCGAGCCCTGGATCACCAACTCGAACTCGAACTCGTCGAGTTTGAGCTGACTCACGAGCCTCTTATCAAGCCACGAGTTTCTGAACTGGCTCACGAGCCTCAAAATGAGCTGGCTCACGAGCCTCTTATCGAGTTATGAGTTTCTGAGCTGGCTCACGAGCCTCAAAATGAACATGCTCATGAACCTCTTAACGAGTCATTGTTTAATTTTATACATTAAATTATGCAAATGTCATTTTTAACTTTAATTTTTTATACTCTTTTCTGTAGCTTTTTGGGCAAACAAAATGTTAACCTCTATTTTATATCAAACTCAATGTGGAAGTTTCAATATATATGTTTTCAACTTTTTATTAAGAGGGGAAACAAGTTATCGAGTCGAGTTTCCAAGTTGAACAATGCCCAACTCGGACTCGACTCGATAAGCTAACGAGCCATAAAACCCAACTCGAGCTCGGGCTCGTTAAGGTTTCGAGTCCGGCTCGTGAGCCCTTAACGAGCCGAGCCCAAGTTGAACTCATCGAGCCCGAGCTTTCCTGCTATTTCTGATGAAATTCGAAATGACATATTAGAGGGATATATATATAAATATACGAGGTGATATTTTTCCAAAAAATGCGGAAAAATGGACGGGATAGTCATGTTGGCTGCCCTCAAAGGCAGCCTCATTTTTTCCTATATATATATATATATATATATATATATATATATATATATGGTTAAATAGGGCTGGCCCCTAAGGGGGAGCTACTCCTACTCTCCATTTTTCCCGTTTTTTATTATTTTTTTGAAATTACTTCCGCGGATTTTCCTCAATATATCTCTATATTATATCATTCAAATGTTATACGAGACAAAGATTCTTACGACCTCCATCCAGACAGGGTTGATTTTAGCAATTCTATTACCGTTAAAAAATGATCGTCAGGATGGAAGCCGTGGGAGTCTCTGTTTCACACGAAATTTGAGTAACATAATATAGAGATATAGTGATGAAATTCCACGAAAGCAATTTAAAAAAAACAAAAAAACGAAAAAAAATGAAACGAGAGGAAATCAGACTTGCTGTATTTTGGATCTCATTCTCGTTAAAGGGGATGAGACAGTTAACGCCGCGGTCCATGCATAGTTCGCCGGCTCGGCGCAGCAGGTTCGGCAACCCAGAGCCATCTGATCATCGTCTGCTTTCGTTCCGAAACAATTTCAGTTATTCGCATAAATAGTCTGCTGTCGATTGCCGGATCATCCGAACTAAAAGAAGTGACTCGTCTCTAGTGGGAATCACATCAGATGACAACCCACGGCATAACCACGTTCAAACTAAAACAGAAGGTGTCTTCAGACCGACGAGAAGATAGTCGCCTTCTAATTATGAAAATCATCACATTCTCTATGCCAAAGTAGGAGATATAATATTAAACTGGCCGACCACTACAAAAGTTGTCCAAAAAAGGTCATCAATCAGTAGCCCATATCTTCAAAGTCCTAAGCAGATGTCCAATTAGCCGTTCAAGTGAGCTTGATTTAACACCAAGCATTAATAATAAACTGCTGGTGGTAACAAGAATGGAAAATAAACAAACTGATGATGGTACATTATAGTGGCGCAAATGATTCCGGGGAACAAGATCCCCACAACAGGAAGAAAGGGACTGGGATGTGAAAGCATCCCAGTCACTCTGCACCCAACACCACCTGTATAAAGATATATAATGCATGATAAGTAACACAAGGCTACCTGCACATCTGAGAAGTGAGAACCGACGAGGAGCGGCGGTACTAGCAGCTATGGTGTGCGCCCAAGAGAAGCCAGGAAGGATCTGCAAGAGATTCAAACCCCATATCCTCATGACATTATCCCAGATGGGCTACACATTCCTCTACTTACTCACAGAAGCCTCCTTCAACCACGGTCTGAATCCTCACGTCTACGTTACCTACCGCCACATCGTCGCAGGAGTTGTTACATGGCCTTTCGCCTATTTCCTTGAAAGGTACAAGCAGGTCAAAAAACATATGGATAGAAAGAACTGAAGATAATCAATCCCTTCTTTGCAAGAGTGATTTCTACCACCATGTCTATGTTTTTCTGAGTCCATTTCCCGTGGCAGGAAAATAAGACCCAGGCTGACGTGGGCGCTGTTTTTCGAGATTTTCGTACTCTCTCTTTTAGGGTAAGCACGCGTGTTTCGATCAATATGGAAGACCTTGGAATTAAACCCTGGTGACCAAGCTGGTTAACAAATGGGAACTAACCATTGAACTTCTTTGGTTACAGGATTGGCCTTACATTTAACATGTATTTTGCTAGCTTGAAATTTACATCTCCTACATTTCTTGCCTCGGTGCTCAATTCGATTGCTTCACTGACCTTTGTCATTGCTGTAATAATTAGGTAAGTAACAGCATCCTTATTTGTAATGCATGAAGAGTTTCCATCATTTCCACAATGCACACTAATCAAAAAATTATCTAGTTCCTCAGCAACAAAACACGAAAGTCTGATTCTCAATGCAAACAATTTAAATTTCACAAGTATATACACTTCTGTAAACTTATTATGTCATTCATTTCATAGATTGGAAGCCCTAGACATTAAGAGTGCACGTGGAAAGGCAAAAGTTATTGGAACCGTTCTTTCTCTGGCAGGGGTCCTAACGATGACTTTGTATAGAGGACCTGGATTGAAGAACTTGGGGCATGCTTTGATTTCGATTCAAGGAGGTGTCATTCATGAAGATTGGTTGAAAGGTTCCATACTTACAGTTGCAAGTTGCCTTATATGGTCTGTGTGGTATATTATGCAGGTATTTACTTCCTAAAATTTCGATAAAAAGTAAATTGAAATCAAAATAGACTATAGAGAGAACCTTAAGATTTAACGCGCTCTTTCATTGGTTATTTACTGCTGATCATTTATAATAGAAAAGGAGTCAATAATTATTAACATCACTGGTAACACAGGCTTACACGTTAAAGAAATACCCAGCACAGCTGTCCCTTACAACATGGATGAGCTTTGTTGGAGCGGCACAGTCAGCGGTTTATGCAGCATCTGTTCAGCACAAACCTCGAGCTTGGATGATTGGGTTCGACGTTGATTTTTGGAGTATTATCTATGGTGTAAGTGTTCGAGGTTCTGCAAAAAAGAAAGAAACATAAACTGTAACAACAATTTGAATCAGAATCTAAAGTCATGTTCCTGCAGGGAGTGGTCTGCTCAGGTCTGATCATGTTCATTCAGTTATGGTGCACCGAAGAAAGAGGACCTGTTTTTGTAACTATGTTCAATCCCCTTTCAACAATAATGGTGGCAGTAATGGCGTGTTTTGTTCTTGGGGAAAAGCTATATCTGGGAAGGTAGAAAGAATAGCTGAAGAGTCATATGCATCTAGATCTATGCGTATTTTCCTATATGCATGGAACTATAAAAAAGACAACCTTGTAAATGCACTGAAGTTCCTTTTGACAAATTATTGACACATCTTTTACAAATTTGATTACAAAGGAATCTAATTAAGTTTTCTTTAAAAAAAAATAACAACCATTTAGGTTGATCAAATCTCAAACAGATATACAAAAAAACAAAATCGTATACGACTGGTATATGCCCCTAATTCAAAGTTTCCCCATCATAGGATGATGCTGGACATCACTGTCTTTTGCACCATCTATGTACCAAACTAACAATCAGGTTAACAGAATAACAGGCAGATAGAGATTGGTAAACAGTGTTTACCTTTCAGGCTATTCATTCATGACATATATGTGTATTTTCAGATGCAGATGCAATTTTTTGTTTGTTCACAACCTTGTCTTCTTCAGCATACTAGGTGCGGCAGTTGTCATAATTGGTCTCTACCTGGTGCTATGGGGCAAAGACAAGGATTCAAATGTCATGCCAAGTACAGATGATCACTTGGAGGAAGGATGCACAGATGCAGACAAAGAATCAAATGTCAGCCACTGAGGATAAGGGAGGATATTTGAAGAGCCAATGCAAAGTGTAAATTCTTCTCAAGGCCTTCAAGCAGAAAAAGAAAAATGGAACCACAAAATGTCCCTTAATCATATGCCATGAAATAAATATCGACCAGATGTAGAGATGATATTTGTCGATTTAATATGTATTACTCCTATCAAAACCAATTTCTTAAAAAGTTTTAATTTTTCTCTGCATATTTCGGTTCAACAGGAACTTTGCAAAAACGAATTCTATAATTGCATACACTAGATATTTTCTAATAAAAAAATACCAATAGCCATCTCCCACTTTAACTAAGATCGGATACATGGGTTCTTATCGAATCCATGTTGAAAGATTCAACTATTTTTTTACGTTGTTTTTTTACATGGATTGTCAGGTACCTAACACAACCCTCCTCAAGAGAGGATTTGAATCCTGATCTTTTGAGTGGTAGAAACACTACTCTACCACCATATCATTGAAGTAGGTACACAGACTTTCAAACATATAGAGGGAAAATCAAAACTTTCTGCAACGACAATATGTTTAACTGCATTCGAATAGTTCCTTACTAAAAAGCGACCATCTTCCAGCCAATCTCTTAACTTTTCCTATGAACTTTTAACATAAAATTAAATTTGGACTGGTACATATCTTAAAAACATCTACAATTTCTGAAAAAATCATCTTACCTGCATGCCCTTCATCTTGCATCCAATGGTCTCTTAATGTGGGGAAAGGTCACACATAGAGGCAAGCCCCTCCAACAACCTCAAGAACTCATGGAATCTGTGTTCCAAAAACACAGTACAAGAGTCAAGGAGTGTCCTCCCCCTCCATAACTGGCAGCAAGCTGCCATCAAATTTTCCATATTCCCCCACCGAAGCATACAACCTTGAAAAGGCATTAAAAGACATGCAATCACCAACCATCAAGCAAATCCGTGAAATCAACTCCAGAAGAACATAGAAGATGCCCTCTAAAATGTGGTCAGAAGCCTCACATTTCTTACTGAAACATCCACCCTGATAGAGAAGCAGTAGATACCCCTAAGAAGTCTAAGGGATGTGTTGGAAAAGAAAAGAGCCCACCTATGTGTTTAGTATCACATGGGGGAGCGGTCACTATTGGGTCTGTCCGTGGGGCTATATAAGGAGCCTCACACCCCCTGTACTCATTGAGAACTTCAATAGAAGAAACGCCCAATTCAGGGGCTTCTCCCGTGGTTTCATCCCGCTCCTCTTGGAGTAGGGTTCCACGTTAAATCCCGATGTCCCTTAATGTTTTCTTTATTTTTATTCTCTGACACGCTTCCGCATTCTGTTTTTCTACATGGTATCAGAGCGGGTTCGATTCTCGGATTTTTTTTATGTTCGTTATTTTTCGAGATTCGATTATAATGTTGTTATTCTCGAAGATCATTTAAGTTCATGGTTAAGTTCTGTCATTTTTAATGGGTTTGAAACCCAAAAATAATTTCTGAAGTTCCGTTGGTTGCCATCCGTAAGATCCAAAGACAAGACAAAGGGCCTATTTGGTTGCAGGGTTGGGCAGGGTTGGCCCAACCCTGGTTACTATTCACAAGGGTACTTCCTCCTCACAGATTACTATTCACCCAGCCCAACCTAGCCCAACCCAACCCTGCCCAACCCTGCAACCAAACAGGCCCAAAGTGTTCCAAATTGAAAGGCATGATCTTTCTGGGAGATCCCTGCCCGAATCCAAGTTCCGAACGTAACACACTTCGTAGAATGGGATCTGCGAGCGGGAGGAGCATCTCCTTTCCTGCGATAACCAAACGCCAGGCGGCAACTTCAAAGATCATGGGTTCCCATAACGAAACCCTAGAAATGGCACGGTAGAGGAGCTTTACTCCTGGCTCCTGCGTGGTGCCGCCCGATGCTCCAAGAGGGGTATCTCCATTTGGCTGATGGCAGCATGCCGCATCCAGCCTAAGCCGGTCCAGGCGGAGGCGGCATCAGAAATATTTTTATGCGCCCAGGCGACCTCCTCCTGCGATACTCTCTCCAGGCGCGCACCCCCGCATCTCCAGGCACACAGGCGTCGCGCCAACACTCAGGTGGCGCTGGCGGCCAAGCCCGCACCTCCCGAAGCCGATCCCCCCTCCCAGCGCGAGTCCTCGGCGGCGCACCCCTTCTCTGATCGCGCGCGAATCCAGAACAACGCGAGTCCAGATCCCCATCTTCCGCGCGCGGGCTCGCTGCAGCCCATGTGATCCAGTCCTCCAGCGCGTGCATCTTCTCACACGTGAGATCCTCCCACGGCGGCACAGAGCCCCTGCCTCCATCCTCTCTAAGCGGCGCCGCCTCCTGCAGTTCCCGATTCGGCAGTGCCCCAGACCTCCTGCGTGCGTTTGCAGGGGCTGCAGGCGTATGCGAGAGAGGGTTCCCCATGTGGGAACCCTAGTTTATTTTAAAAAAAGGCTATTTGATAGCCCACGTGGGCTTATCTGTTAATAGAAATGAGGCTGCATTATTCCAGGCCCAACATTGGACAAGAGTTGTAACAAAAAAAATTATAATATGCGGGAGTGGGATGCGGCCCAAATGGGCCTGCTATAAAAAAAAGAGAGAGTTGAATGGCCCTCTTGGGCGGTTGAAGCAAGTTAAAAAAATTGAGAGAGAGGCAGTCCTGTGTAAAAAAAAAGAGAGAAGAAAAAAAAGGTGCGTATAAGGAAAAAACCGTACGCAAAGTTTTGCAAAAAAAACAAAAAAATTAAAAAAGGCCGCGTATAATAAAAAGCTGTACGCAAATATATTGTAAAAAAAATTGATGTGAAAAAAAGAACAAAGGAGAGAGCCGCAATATTTCACAAAAAAAGGGGAATAGAAAGGAGGCTAAAAAAAAGAGAGGAGAAAAGTAAAAAAAATCGCGTACAAAAAAGTCGTACGCATAAAAAAATGTGATTCATGTTTGCTTCTCCCAACTTGTCTTTATTTTCATTATTCTCACAAGTTTGGGAGAAAGGGGGAGTAAAAGCCATATGCATCCTACATCATTGACTGACAGATCATACACTCCGGATTTCACAGAATATCAAGCTATCTTCACTGTGCATCGATCTTCGTCGCGGTGTCTCTATCCTCGACATCGACTCCGCACTGGATTTGTTTTCTTCAAGGTACGACGGAGACAAAGTCCGGTGACCCACAGGCACGACTGAGACAGAGATCCGGTGACCATGCAGGCACGACAGAGACAGTCCGGTGACCTTCCAGGCACGACAGAGATACGTTCCGGTGACCTGATATACCCGTCAGCAAGCGGGTTTGTCTACCAGTTGCGGATACATACGTTTATTGTGGTGATTTCAAGTGAAGATGTAATGGTGTATATTTTTCTTTATTGTTGCAAGTTGCAGCTGTCCCAGCTACCAACTTGAGGGGGAGTGTTGGAAAAGAAAAGAGCCCACCCATGTGTTTAGTACCACATGGGGGAGCGGTCACTATTGGGTTTATCCGTGGGGCTATATAAGGAGCCCCACACCCCCTGTACTCATTGAGAACTTCAATAGAAGAAACGCCCAATTCAGGGGCTTCTCCCGTGGTTTCATCCCGCTCCTCTTGGAGTAGGGTTCCACGTTAAATCCCGATGTCCTTTAATGTTTTCTTTATTTTTATTCTCTGATACGCTTCCGCATTCTGTTTTTCTACATGATGCATCATCACTTGGTCCCCAGTAGAGTCTAACCACCCACTCGATAAGTAAGACCCTTTTCATCTCCTTAATTCTCAACAACCCATCCCACCCTCAACGGGCCTGGTGACCGAATTTCTATACATCAACATTATACACCTGTTATCCTATATAAAAGTGGACTTGAAAATATCTTCATCAATCCTTCCTAACTACAATGCATCCAATTGGTAGCTTGTTTGCAAACAAAAAGAACACATGTATAGCTGAAAGGACATACTTCAACACCAAACTCCCTCCCTCGAGCATAACACCTTGCCATCCGTCCAGTGAAAATTATGCTGCAATCTTTGCAACAAGGTTCACCAGTCTGACTTTCTGTGCTTGTTTGCAGTCGACGGCAGACCCAACTAATGCAATAGTAAACCCCAATGTGGCATACCCAATACCTAACGATACTCATGAGCAACCCCTCTGGAATGTTTAAAGGAACAAAGGTTGTTTTCTCATGTTTAATCATTGTACTGAAAAACCATCAAATATATCCACTGTGGTCGAAATGCATCTGGCCTCCAAAAGAGAACCTTTCGGGGAACACCCTTGTCTGACTCCCTTCTACAGTCGAAAAAGAACCCCTTCTGGTGCCCATTATATAGTGTCGAATATGAGGCAATTGCCACACATCTCTTCATCCAAGGAATCCAAATGTCAAGAAAATCCCTCTTACAAAGGGAGCTCTAGAGAAAACTCCAATTAACAACATCCTAAACTTTGGAAAACTCCACCTTTGAAAGTAAGCCACACACTTTTTGATTTCATCCATATGCAATGGCATGAAGCTAGAATTTTGGTGATTCAACAGCAACCCTGAGTCCTCAAAGATATCTAGCAGCAATCCCACCATAAAGCCCAATCACACTTTCCCTTGATGGAAATTATCATCCGCATGAAGAGAGGGAAAAACATGATGTCATCATGCACTTCAGTAAAGCCCATCAGCCTTCCAGTGGCACAAATGTTCATAGCCCATAGCCCTAGTGTTTGTTGCTATCACAGACAACAATGATACCAATAAGCAACCCAGCTCGGCACCCCTTTCCAGTTGAATCCAGCCTTCCTTCAGCTAAATGTTCACCAAAGTGGAAAAGGAAACCATGTTCACACAGTAATTCACCCTAGCCACCCAAAGGTTTAGGAAGCCCCTCTTCATACATAACAACAAATTCCCCCATCGAACAAGAATGGAAGACTATTTAAAATGGGTAGGCGCAACTGGGATTCTTACGCGGACTCACCACTACCACAAGTGTGACATACGTCAGTACATGAGAATTGGAGATCTTTCGACTTGTCTGAACAAACTCTTGTCCCTTTTTTTCCTGGCGATTTGATGTCCTGAGGTTGTAGTGGAATGCCGACAACCAAACCTCAATTGCTCTATTTACCTGCAAACAAGCGATGCGACAATGCGCGCCATTGATAGTATATAGCAGAACTAGTAAAAACTCTTAGCCTTTAGAGAAGGTAGGAAGAGTGCTTTGACCTCTGCCTCAAAGTCATCTCGCTAGTCGTTCTCGACTTTCTTTCATAGATTGTCCTTCCGAGAAGAAGGTTTAGTCTAGACAGTGAGCATTTCATAATCCATAGTCACCTACTCGATTGACATGCATAGCTTTTGTCGTTGCTTTATCTACATGAAGTCGTGTGAACCAGAAATGAATGAACAAATATGAAGCAAGACCTACTTCTTCCCATCTCAGGAATTCAATTAAGTAGGGTCGGCTACCCCTCTTCAAAGATAAAATAAAACAAAAAAAGGAAACTTGAATAATTGAAAAAAATAAGCATAAGGTTTTCAACTTGGGAAAGCATGAATAATTACAAATGAAGGTTCAATGTGAGAGGACTAGATGATATTAAGTCGAAATCAAAGCATAATCCACCGGATGAAAATGTTTTGCAATCTTGAGGATCAATTTCTCAGCGAGACTAAGAAATTGATGAAGACGCATCATAATATCGATTGGAAATGGAGAGGAAGATAATTCCTTGAAAAGTGAGACATGCTCTTTCAATGGCAATGAAACCCGCATACTACAAGGCCCGAGTCTAGAAAATTGATGACTAATGTCTAATGGTAGAGTTCAGATGGTAAGCTGGAGTCGTGGCATACAAAAATGAACATGTATAATGATTAATAGAAACGTTGGTGTGGCTCCATTATAAGCTAAAATTAGAAACGCATTTGAGATTGTTCAAGTATCTCAAAGAAGTCAACGCTCAAGCTACAAAGGTAAAAAGTTGACTATGAACCTTAAAAAAGATCGGAGAAGAATAAAAAATGTTGGAAGGAAACCATTGAGTACCTGTTTTTTAAAGAAAAAAAGGGTTTCCATCGTATATAAGCTGGAGTCGTGGTATACAAAAATGAACATGTATAAAGATTAATAGAAAGGTTGGTGTGGCTCCATTATAAGCTAAAATTAGAGACGCATTTGAGATTGTTTAAGTATCTCAAAGAAGTCAACGCTCAAGCTACAAAGGAAAAAGTTGACTACGAACCTTAAAAAAGTTTGGAGAAGAATAAAAAATGTTGGAAGGAAACCATTGAGTACATGTTTTTTTAAAAGAAAAAAAGGTGTGCCCAACAACTTCCCCATTAATCACCTTTGAAAATTTACAAGCTTGAATGATTACAAGTTCCAACTCACAACCAATGCCTTAAGCATGCGCTGTAACATTCTCACCATAGAATCTATCCTGATGAAACAACACCCCATTTCTGACCAACCAAACCGCCCAAATCATCGCAACTTACCCAGATCCCTCCATCTCCATTCCACTCCAGTCCCTCCCAATGTAGTTTCAGAAGCCAGACACACCATTTGAATACACCTCCTGGTTCCCGAATAGGTCCCAAGCCTCCACCGAGCTCCTACATCTGAAAAAAAGATGGTCTGCATCCTCCACAACCTCCTGGCACCGTGAGCAAATGAGGTCAACACCTTAGAAAAATTGAGCAAAAATGTCCCCGTCAACAGTCTACCCCTCATGAATAGACACAGAACCTCCACCCGCGTAGGAATTTTCCACTACCAAATCTATTTGCAATCCGCGTCGCACCCCTAAGAACAAAAGTCATCGGGCCCTTTAAAGCCCTGTATGCCTTAACAACATCAACAAAGCCTTTTCTCACAATTAAATAGGGTCGGTTATATGGATTTTCTGCCTCCATTCAAATCTATTTTAGATCATTCTTGGGATTAAATCCAAATAACTAAGATCCCTTCGCATAGTCTCATTCCAACACGTCTTGAGCCTTCCTCGCCTTCTCTTAACCAGCTCAACATCCCAAATCTCACATATTTTAATTGGTGCATCAACTGACCTCCTTTGCAAATGGTCAAATCATCTTAAGCATTTTCTCTCATGTTATCATTTATTGGAGCTACACTAACTTTCCTTATGATCACATCACCCCGGATTCGATCTTTTTGTGTATGACCACATATCAATCTTAGCATTTTCATTTCTATGGTTCACATGCCAACATTCTAATCCATAGAGCATAATTGGTCTCACGACTGCTTTGTATGTCTTACGAACATGGTTTGAAAAAACACGCCTCAAGGCGCAAAGGCGCTCGAGGCGAAATGGGGAGGAGAGAAAACGCATCGAGACGACTGCCTCGGACCCCCCTGACTGAGGCATGCATCTCGGATGCATGGGTGTTCGAGGCGAGGTGAGGCGGTCGAGGTGAGGTGAGGCGTTAGGGATTTTTACAAGCATTTTTTAAAGAAAATAATTAACCCTATTGGTATTTTCATAAGTTTATAAAGGCCTATTTGTTGAGTATATATATTTATGCAAGATGAATGTTTAAATTTAACTTCTTTCATATTCATATTTACCATCAACATGTCCAATTATTTCAGTGAACTCTTACTATTACACCCTTAAACAAATAAAAAACTGTGCGTGAATTCGAATACCCACATAATTCAAATCGTGGTGGCACATGGGGACATCAGACCATTCTTCATCTGGGTTCAATAGAACATACGATTAGGATTCAAATCATATGATTCATATCAACAACTTGGATATCTATTATGATAACTATAGTCAATCCCTTTTTGGTAAATATTTTACTGATAGTTATAGCCAATGATTTACTTTTAACTGGATAGAAATTTAGTAGAAAAGTTTATGGCATTGACATATCTTTTTTTTCATGTTCTAATCTTCATAATATCATCATATATTACATTGGTATCTAATATATGTTTGTCAGATTAGATTATTTCACCAATAAATATATTTATTATATATTTTTTAATTATTTTCCTATATAAATTGAGGCTTACGCCTCGACCGCCTCGAGGCTACATCTCACCTCGCTTCTAGGGAAAATGTCTCGTTCCGCCTTTTATTTTTTTCAAACCTTGTGTACAAACAGAAAAAAGATTTTCACTCTAGCTCCAACAGTCCCACCCCTCAGTGGGCCCAACCACATCATCCAACACGGCAAGCATCTCCAAAAGCTCCTCTAGAAGCTGGTCCGAGAGCTCAGACCGAAATCGAGGGAAGAAAGACTGTTCATCCCACACACCAATAAACGAACAATCCGAATCAACAACTGCGCCATCAGACGTAGGAACCTCACCCCCAGTGTCCCGCGCTCACTCCAATCATTAGACCAGAACCTAAACCCAGCACCGTCCCCAATCACAGGGCTCAAAAAAGAATGAATCCCCTTTGCAACACTGCAAACCCCACGTTAGAAGTAAGGAGCATGCCTAAGATCATCGGGGCCAGGCAAGAAGGAGCCGAACCTATAAACTTCCTAAGCAGACAACGAACCAAACTACCACGCTCACCCCAAATACGAACGATCCACTTTCTGAGCAAGGCCTCCTAGCTATGCACACCAAAGCCACCATCCGCCTTTGATCAAGAAACCGACTCCCAATCCACCAATGATATTCCAGTCGATCGTCCGGAGGACAACCAAAAGAAACGACACATTCTCAAGCCTCCTCCTCACTCTCATGGGCAAGATCCTAGTCAACATGAAGAAAATAGGAATAGCACTAGCAGATAGCACCGATCACAACAACACCAATCTACCACCTTTAGACTGGCAAATCGACTTTCACCCCCCAAGTCTCTGTCCAACTTCTCAATCACCAGTAACCAGTCTCCCGGTCAATTGTTGTAAAAGTCGGTTGACTAGGCCAATTACTCGGTCCAATTATTTGAGTCAAGTCGAGGAGGGAAGCATAGCCGACTCGACTAGGCCTAGTCGTTCAACCCGTTAATCGACCGACTTTTACATAAAGATTTTTTTATTTTTTTTAGTTTTTTAAAAGCGCAAACTATGCTCAATAGTTTATTTAAGGGATTTTTACTCGACAGACCCTATAAACTTTTTAAATTACCTCTACGACCTTTTGCACAACGTAATTACCCCATCAACCTTGTAAATTATGTTAGTAATGTGAGCCCGAGGCGAACCATTCCTACAATGAATGTTATTGTAATAGATGTTTTATCAATAAAAGTTATTGATTTTGTTTCACTCCCTTTCTGATATTGAATGAATGAATGCACTATAAGGTCCCTCTGTACAATAAGGGTTATGCACCATGGCCAACTTGATAATCATACAGCTGTTGATTCATTGATTGAATCATAGAGGCTGATGCTTGATGAATATTTAAGGAGTTAGATAGAGGACTCATCAAGCATCATCAATGATTGACTAGTAGTGATCTCCAGTCTGAGTAGGAGATGGCAATCCTATCTCATTAGGCTGATATCTGATTGACCTCTTAATGCAGGTCCTCTGCATAGGAATATTGATTCAGAGGTATCAGATTAGTTGAGTTAGTGGGTTGACTCAACGAGATCGAGATAACCAAAGACCTATGATGAATACTGTCACATCACAGGCAAACATCCTCTGACCAGAGACAGATGTATTGCTATATGTCTGAGTATGTACATTTGGCAGACCAATAGGTTCAAATCCTTTGTAATCTGACTAATAGACAGCAAATTCAGTGAGAACTCAGGGGCATGTAAAACATTCTGTAGCTGCATAGTGGAGGATAAGAAAACCTCCCCCTGGCCAACAAGGGGTGAGTGGGAACCATCTGCTATCTGTACTGAGCGACCTGGAGGAATAGCCCTGTAAGCCTGTAATCTACCTCTATCTCGACACAGATGATGTGTGGCTCCGGAATCTATAACCCAGTCAGATATATCATGTGAAGGTATGAAGGCTGATGATCTACCTGAGGAACTGGCTGCGGCGGATGAACTGGCTGAGGCTGTGGCAGCAATATCTGAAGAGCCACCAGATGAATCACCAGAAGACTGTGGCATAATATCACGGAGACGGGCCACGAGTTCGTCAAATCTATGATCTGTAGTAGACGGTAATGGAGACTGTGAATGCTCTGCAACCCGTGCCGATGCTGGGAACCCATGCTTTGAGTAGCATGTCTCCTCTGAGTGTCCAGTTCTGTGACAATATGAGCATGTTTGACTGACTCGACCGCCTCTTCCTTGAGAGCCACGGCCACGTCCACGACCACGCCAAGAAGGTGGTCCACCTCTCCCACGCGAAGCTGCCATCGCAGATGGGGGTGGAGTAGAAGAGCTGGAGGAAATTGGGATACGACTGAGCCTCCTGTAGACATCCTCCACCGGAGGAATGACTGCATCTGCTAAGATCTGTGACCGTGCAGCATCATACTCAGGATCGAGGGCAGCAAGTAGAACGCCCACCATGGTGGCGTTCCGGAACGTCTTCTGCTGCTCTGGAGTAGCAGTCAGAGGAATGGTACTGTATAGCTTCTCGAACATCCCTCTTAGGGATGTGTATAGAGAATGGAGAGGTCTGCCGGCCTGCTTCATCATAAAGATGTCATGCTGAAGCTGCAACATCTTTGTCTCATTTCGCACCTGCGAATACGTAGCAGCAAGAATGTCCCACATTGCCTTAGCAGTGGGCTGATGGAGGACATCATTCGCTATCTCCATCGTCAACGTACCAGACAACCATACTTTTGCGTAAGCATCATCGGCCTCCCATGAGGCATAGATCCCTGTCTTCTCCGCAGGCTCATCCTCGGTAAGAATGTGTTTCTTACCGTTTGATTTCATGAGGCTCATGAACTGCATGGCCCATAACTCATAGTTAGACCCGTCCATCTTCACTATCGGCGCCGGACCTTTGAATGCGCCGGTGGAGGGCAAATCGACTTTCGATTCTGACGTACTGCTGCTTGAAGAAGACGAAGAGAGAATAGACAATGTGATGAATGTCTACACCAACTGCATCGGATTTGAGTACGTGTGTAGACTTTTACGCACTCAAATCCATAAACCGGAGGAAGAGAGGTCTAGGGCACGCCTCCAAGGAAGCTTACAGCCCTTGAAACGTCCCGAGAACAACGCCTATGGACTGCTGGAGGCCTCTGGAACCCTACAGCGGCAGATTGGAGGTGCCGCTGGGGCTATAGGTGCCGCTGAGGCGGTTGTAGGCGACAGGGGGGGGGGGGGTGCCGCTAGGGCTTCGGGGGCTATAGGCGGCAGGGGGGGTTGCCGCTGGGGCTGTGGGCACCGCTGGTAGGGGCGGCGGGCCCGCAGGAGGCAGCGGCTGGGGGTCGCTGTGCGGCAGGTGGCCACTGGAGGGTGCGGTTGTGGCCGCGGGAGGGTTGCGGCTGGGGCTAGGGGCTGTCGGAGGAGCGCCGGGAGCTGCTGGCGAGACGAGAGAGAGAGCGAAGAGGAGGGGCGACGGGTGGGGAAGGGAGAAGAGCCCTAAGGCGGCTCTGATACCATGTTAGAAGAGAGGAGTCTTCGTTATATTTCATAGGAAAACCCTAGGCTCTCTTATATAGGGAGAGGCCTTACGGGTAAATTACATGGATGTCTAAATAGAAGAAAGAAATAGAAACAAGGTACATAAACATATAATAATATTAGAGACTATCTCCATCTCGAATGCTATCTACCTTATCATTGCCAAGGTATTAGCTCGCCGTTTAGCCCCGCTCCTTGATTCGCTTATCTCGCCCTCCCAGGCGGCGTTTATTAAGGGGAGACAGATTGGCGACTGCTACGCGGTGGCGTCTGAAATTATTCATGCCTGGCACAAGAACGCCACTAGGGGGGTTCTTTGGAAAATCGATTTCTCTAAGGCGTACGACTCCCTTGACTGGCGTTTTTTATGGTCTATCCTGCAGAAGCGGGGATTCCCCCCGACTTGGATCTCCTGGGTTCGCCGCTGTGTCACCTCGGCCTCTCTCTCGGTCTTGCTTAACGGGCGTTTGGCGGGGGGCTTTTTCCAGACTCGTCGGGGAATTCGGCAAGGTTGCCCCCTTGCCCCATTGCTTTTTGTTCTGGCTGCGGACGTTCTCTCATCTATGGTTACCAACGTCGTCGGGGCCGGTCTGTCCAGGGGGTGCTCGTTTGGACCCTTCTCTTTGCCTCTTATTCAGTTTGCAGATGACACCATCTGCTTTATTGAGGGTGATGAATCGAATATTGCGGGCATGGCTACCACTCTGGAACTTTATTGCGAGGCTTCGGGGCTTTCCATCAATTATAATAAATCCTCTATGGTCCCTTTTTCCATCCCCACGGCGGAGGTGGAAACTTGCTCGAGAATATTGCGCTGCGACGTGGGCTCTCTTCCTCTGGATTACCTTGGCCTTCCGTTGTCTGTTGGCCGGGCTCGTTTAAGGGATTGGCAGCCAATGTTGGACCGCATGGCTGCCCGCTTGGCTGGCTGGCGTGCCGCTATCCTCTCTCGGGGCGGGCGTCTGGTTCTCCTTAAGTCGGTACTCTCTTCTCTGCCGATCTATTTCCTTTCTGTTAAGGGGATGCCCAAGGGAATTAGTCGGCGGGTCGACTCTTGTTTGCGGAAGTTCCTTTGGGGAAAGAAGGGGGAGGTGCGTAGCGGCGTTCCTTTGGTGGCTTGGGATGATGTCACTCGGCCCAAACAGGAGGGGGGGCTGGCGGTTAGGAGATTGGCTCTTGTTAATGAGGCGTTTCTTCTTAAATGGGCTGCGCGGCTTTATGGGCCAGAGAATAATTTGATGCTTAATTTCTTAAGGTGGGCGGTTGGTATTGACCGGTCGCTGGTCACGGTCATGGCTGCCCGGTTTATGGCTTCTTCCTCTCAGTTCGCGCGTGATATTGGCAACGTTTTTGTTCGTAACCGCGCACTCTTTGTCTACAAACTGGGTGATGGCTCCCTGACTCGTTTTTGGGGCGATGATTGGACCGGTAGGGGTCCCCTTAGAGATGCATTCCCCCGGCTTTTTGCGTTGGTGGATGATCCTGACGCTACGGTGGCTTCTTATTGGGATGGCGCTGCTTGGGGGCCGAGATTTATGGCCAACCTCTCCGAACAACGGCAACGTGAGTTTATGTCCCTCCTGGAGATCCTCGCGGTCTCGCCCTCGCCGTTGGGGGATCGTGATCACCTTTGCTGGAAGAACGGCTCCTTCTCTGTCCGTGACGCTTACAAGGCCCTTCTTCCGCCCTTGGTCGTGGTTGATGACTCGCTGCTCAGGGATTGCCAATTCTTTTGGGGCCTAAGGGTTCCAGAACGGATTGGCATCTTCTTATGGCTTTTCCGTCGTGGGCGTCTTCTGTCTCGTAGTAGGTGTGCCGTGTTCTTCCCTGCGGTCTCGCCTATCTGTGGTCTATGCAATCAGGAGGATGAGACTATTGACCACTTATTCTTCTGCTGCGATTCTACGCGCCGTATTTGGTCGGACCTGACGTGGCTTGACGCTTCCAGCTCTGCTTCCTTCTGCGACTGTTTGGCTCGTTCTCGGACAAGGAGTAGGATCGACGTTCTATCCTCCATCGCTCGATTATGGTGCATCTGGATTGCTAGGAATGAGGCTCTGTTTGCTGGCCAAAGATTCTATTTGGAAAATGTCCTCATTTCTGCTTCACGCCTGGTTTGTGATTGGTCTAGCACTTAACTGGTTCTTGGCGGTTTCGGGGTATCATCTTGTGATGTAGTCCGTTTGTGTTTTTTGTCTTCTTTCCTTCACTTTTTCTCTGCGTATCCCCCCCTGTAAGTCTCTCTCTTCTCTTATTCTCTTCTCTCCATTAATAAATTTGGGGTGAGCACCATCGAGTGCGTCCCCCGTTTTTTTGAGTTTCAAAAAAAATATTAGAGACTATCTCTACAATAACCACGACGCTTCCATTCCAAGGGAGTGATGACACAGGTCTGGATTTTAGTGACTCCTCTCATTAGAGAAGTGACCTAATCTTAGTCCATGTACTGGACATTGATCTGAATGAGATTCAGATGCAATGAGAAGATTAGGTTTACGGTCTTGATTTAATCAAGCATCTATGAGAGGTCCATGGGATCTGGATTTGAGATGTGATCTCAATATCCAAGTCACTATACGTGGAACAATGCAATCGCCCTTTCCTTATCTCCAAGTATCTGAGGAGAGACATCATTGTTCTTGAATGGTTCGAGAATAATTCCATAAGATCTAAGCAATGAGAAATTGATAATTAAATGTGATTTAATTATCATGACGTATGAGGAATTATCCAATATAATTAAATGTGATTTAATTATTATGGATAAGAATAATGTGGATAGTAATATCCAATTATTCATAATATATTATAAATGTGATTTATAATGTATTAGAGAGAGCTAATTATAATTTATATTTGTAGATTAATTGTTAATGTGTATTGGATACACATTGTCTAATTAATTAAAAATGTAAATTATATTTTGTTTTAGGCTGTGAATGTGATTCAGAATTTTCCAATATCAAGATTACAATATTCCCAAAATTAATTGAGAATTATTTTTGATGAATAAAATCCCAACAAATAATTGTTGGAAATAAGTAGAGAGAAAATCAAGGAGAGATGCAATCTCATGGAAATCCATGAGATTGCCCTCCCCATATGAGAAGGAGGTGGCGGCACCCAATTCTCTTGTGGAATTGGTGGTCGTCCACTCCCTTTAATGGGAAGGATGATCTCCTTTGTATTTTCACTCCTTATTTGATTGATTTAATTTGGTATTAATATATATTTGATTTATCAAATATATTTAATCAAAATTAAATCACAAGTTGTTGGTTTTTACCAACAATAATCTTGACCATTGGATTGACATAAATCAATCTCATCCATTGATTTTATATGTCCTGTGGATTGAGATCCATGGATCCCAAAACTCTATAAATAGAGAGGCATACCATGCTATCTATTTACATGCTATTGTAGCATACATCTCTCTCTCTCTTTCTCCTCACACGCCAGCCCTCTCTCTCCCTCTTCTTGGTGGCCGTCCACCATACCCTAGTGGAGAGTATCGTCGACGCCCACGCCACCGCGCTGCCGCTTCGACGCTCTGCAGTTCTCCGTCTACTTGGAGTGCTTTGTTCACGAAGGAGACGTTCGATCTCGTGCGACGAGATCAGGAGCAAACGTGCTTGGATCAACTTCTTGGATTGCGAGGACTACGCGGTTCATCCCCACGCTCGCAAGCAATCTCTCCGACGATCGGACTTGAGACAGGAGGTCTCTTCTCTTAGAGACTCGATCAGCCACGCTTCAAGAGGTATTGCATTATACTTATTGTGGTTATAGATGAAACGATCCGAGAATTGTTCTTGGATCATGTGGTTTCATCGAATAGAAATTTTAAATTCCGCTGCACCGAACAACTAGTACGACTAGTCGTTCTCCGTCGTATCCGATACGACGATCACGCTTCCGTGATGCGCTTGAGGATTTCTCCATATCCTTCAAATTACCCCAAGAACCCTCACGGGCTTCAAACAGATTAACCGGAGGGTTCAAGGAGTAAGAGATGGCAAGTTTACGGGGTCGAGGGAAGAATTAGGTTGTTTCAAAGGTCGTGGAGGTAATTGGCAAAGTTTATAAGGTCCATCGAGTAAAAATCTCTTTATTCAAATTCAATCATTTCTTTTATTTTATTATGATATTATAGAAAATGTACAAATCTATGTGAATATATAATAATATAAGAATATATGTATAAAAAATGATTTATATAAATAATTAAAAATTCAAAACCAACTAAAGGTCGACTAAATTTGACTAGTCATTCGACTGTCATTTAGTCTTGACCCCCGTCGACTGAGTATTGGCTATCGATTTCTGCAACATTGTCAATCGCATCCTCCCAACCACCAAAGACACACTAAGGTATCGTAAAGGCAACTCTCTACACAGGGAGCACAAGCAACTAGCATATAAGTCAATCCCCGCCTCCCCAACCTCAAAGGAACAAATTCCAACTTATCCATGTTAAGCCTCAAGCAAGACACAACTCTAAACATGTCGAGCACCATGAACATACCCCTGCAACCCTCAGCACCACCATTCGAAAACAAGATCGTGTCATCTGTGTATTGGAGAATGGGAATCGAAATCCCCTCCCTCGAGTAAGCACTGCAGAATACCACCCATCATTGCACGATCAACCATTACTGGCATCGCATTAACCACCAAAACAAAAAGAAGAGGAGCCAGTAGACATCCCTGACATACCCCATGCAGCAGTTGAAAGTACCCACCCTTCGACTGACCATTCACCAACACAACGCAGGACACAGTCGTGACACACCTCTTTATCCATGCTATCCATCTATTCAGGTACCTCTTCTGAATAGCAAAGCCCATAGGAACCACCAATCCACATTGTCATAAGCATTCGAAAAGTCCACAGCACCCCTTAGATTTCCTCCTGCTCCAATCTGTTACAATCTCCATAGCCAACACAACATCGTCCATGAGCTGTCTGCCATGCAAAAAAGAAGTCTGAGCTGGCGAAATGATCAGGTTTAGAACTCTCCTCAAGCAGCTGGCCAAATCTTAGGCCACAATCAAGTATATAACATCCGAGAGAACAATCGGTCGGTAGTCATCCACCCTCATGGAAAATTAGAAAGGTAAGGTTAAGAACCACACTTGATGTGGTCTGGTCTTGGTGTAGCAAATGCAACAGCACCTCATTTAATGAAAGTCAATCATATGTGTTTTTTTCATGTTGCCCCTCAACTTTGGTGCCAATTGACCATGTAGGCTTTGACAAAATACAACGAAGTCTACCCTCCCTAACCATTTCTCCCTTGATTCCTCACTTGTCATCCTCCTACGATTTTCAGATTCTGTGAAGTCCTAAGTTCGCTTTTCCTTTTCACATTTGAGACTAACTGCAACCCATACAGATGAGACTCTTTCCCTTGTCCGCAACTTCAAACTGAGGGCTTATATTGGCTGTATATTAAAGGAAGACAGCCATATTTCTTCAATTAGCCCTCAAGTCAAACAAAGATGCCTGCTCTGGTCTTCCTTGTTCTTGGGAAGTAGAGTTTGATAAGAAGGTGTCCTCAGTCAGAGAACTAAGGAGCAGGGCACATATCTCTTTCAAATCTATCCCTTTTCCCTGAGAGTGAGAAGTAGCGAGTCCCCCTAGTCGGGTATAGTGAGCAAGTCCTAGGGTTCAGATTGTGAACGCAAACCCTCTAGTTGTGTATGAACTTTCTCAAGTAAGGTAACTGAGTGCATGAGGGACTCATCCTGTTCGTTTCTTGGTAATCAGTCTTCTCACCAACACTGCTTCCATGATTACACATACAATTCTCTCATGTCCAGAGATCCCTTGTTCCACATGAAACAGAATTTTCTGCTCTAATCCTTCCTCTTCATTTGATTCCAGATAAAAAATCCCTCTTGTTGTGTTGTGAAAGGGGCCCGATAAAGTTCCTGGTCAAAACAGTAGGGGAAGTCTCCTCTAATATGATCATGATCTGCAGAGGTTACAACAAACATTTTCGCTTAAACTGCAAAGCCGGTAGTGTTTATGCCGTTAAGAACATTAGACTCATTAATTTCATAGGAGAAGCCACCACATCTAGAGCAGCAATACTTTCTTATTAAAAAAAGTGCAAGTTCTTCTTAACGTTAAATTTATTTTTTTTTAAAAAAAATCCCATAATCGAAAAAGGATGCCTTCTTGGCGGACATCGAGAGAGAGAAAGAGAGGCCTTCCGCCTCATTGGATTGTCAAAATGCAATTCGATTCCGCGAATTTCCATTCCATGAAACCAGACATCGGACAATTCAAATAAATCCCAGTTACGACCATCACGCAGAAATCCACAAAACCAAATCAACGACACGTCAAACAAAAAAATCAAACCTTTACAGTATATCGAGCAAAAAAACACGAATTCTACATTTCAGATGCAAAAGCAAACCTTAAAACTATCGGAGATGAGAGGAGATGAAGTTGCATCCATCGGCATTGCTAATAAACTGGCGATCCAAAGCCCTAGACGACAAAAATTCCCTAAAACTCCTAAAACTAACGCATTCTATGTTTCCGATGCATAATCATACCAAATGAAATCAGGAAAGCGGAAAGAGAGGATAACTGGTGCCAAGTCGAGAAGAGAAAGAAGGCCGCGAACAGGATCCTCCCAGACGCCGAGGTCAACCCCATTGCACATATCGAGGAGGAGGAGAAGAACAACAACAGCTCTACCTCTCTCAGATCAGATCGATCTTCTCTCTATCTATCTATCTCTCAGTGGATTTGGAGGTGTGGAGAAATAGTAAGCAACAGTAGTAGTAGTTGTCCACCTCTCCTCGGCCTCCCTTCTTTGCTCCGTTCAAAGTAGGGGTCCTAATCGAATAGAATACTTTTGAATCCGTCAGGATTGTGATTCAATTCGTTATAAAAGCTTCGAATCCGAACTCGAATTGATTTTCAAGCGAATTTACTAACTTAAATTCAGATTCATTTCGTTTTGAGTTTCAAATATTCAAATTCGATTCATTTTATTTCGAATTTAAAATATTAATTGAAGTTTTAGATGATAGCTATCCTATATGCAAATGCAAGTGAACCGTCCTAGATGATAGCTTCTAGTAACGGGCAAGAACAAGTTAATTTGACTAAGTCTAAATTACGCTCTACTCTATAGGCACAGAAATTTCTTTTTTAGGGTGTTTGGACCTAATTAATTACCTGGCTCAAGCAAATTAATTAAAGCAATCAAGAGGTAGCTCACGAAATCCGCGGGAAATAAAGAAAATAAAGCGATGAAAACAAAACCGGTGAGGTCCCCCAAGTACACGGGCACTTGGCGAAACAGATCCCGCAACAAATGAATGTCCTTTTACAGAGTTCAAATGGAAAAGAAAAACTCTCTCTCTCTCTTTTATTTTTTTAATTCTTCTTCT
Source organism: Ottelia alismoides (assembly GCA_037367405.1). Taxonomy (NCBI): domain Eukaryota; kingdom Viridiplantae; phylum Streptophyta; class Magnoliopsida; order Alismatales; family Hydrocharitaceae; genus Ottelia; species Ottelia alismoides. The sequence continues at coordinate 682,557 of JAZKJV010002119.1, read as the reverse complement.
CCTCTTCTCATGCTATCATGCGGCTTGGTGAAGAATCAAGCCACCTCCACGTCGCTTAGGTGCTTCGGCTCTCCTAGGATCGCCTCCTTCGCTCCGCGGGCCCTCGCAAGAAAAAGAAAAGAAATATGTAAGAAATACAATTATCAAATATGAGAAAAGAAAAAATGAAATGAAACAGCGAATATGAACAAAGGAGTGAATGTGGAAAATTATAAACAGATATTTACAACCAAGAATAGCATGTCAAAAGAGAAACCTAACTACCCCGTGCGTCCCCGACAACGGCGCCATTTTGTTGTTCACGGAATTTGGGAGTTTGGTTATTTTTTAATTTTATCTTCGGCAACGGCGCTATTTTGTTGTGCGCGAGATCTCGGAGGACAGAAAAATTAATGATAAACAAATTGGTCGTAATTATCCCCAAAATCAAGCGACAAACAAACAAATATTTTTTATTTTTGCTACTTATTAACTGTATAGCGGACATGGTCGAACTCAGGGAGGCTACAAATCCTGAGGGTTATTCAATCAATCAAGAATTAACTAAGAGAAAACATGAATCTCAAAGGACAACTATCCTTGATTTTTGTGATTTTTTTAATCTTTTAAATTTTTAAAAATTTTATTTCTAATTTTTTTATTTTGTGATTTTCAAATTTTTAGTGATTTTAATTTTTGTAATTTTTTTATTTTCAAATAATGAACAATATTCACAAGGTCAAAAATACTCACACCAACTCTTTTGTAATTTTTCAATTTGCCAAAAATGCTCAGAAAAATACAGAAAACTATTTTTTTTATTTGAAATATTTTGAAATATTTTTGATAATTTTTGTGAAATTTTAGATATTTTTGTATTTTTCTAAAAATCAAACAGTGAGAAAATACGAAAATATGCACAACCTGGAGTAATTTGCAATTTAAAAATATTTTAATGCCTAAAACTCCTGACAATTATTTTTAAAATAAACTAGAAGCAATTATCTATAAACAGGAACTGAAATCACTAATTTTAAATTTTTTTGTAGAATTTTCTATGATTTTTAATAATATTTTTGATGTTTTTCATTTTTGGGGGTTTTATAAAGAATCAATACATGAAATCTTGTCAGAAATTAAAAGACAATGAAATAAAACTACCTTAATTTTTTTTGGAATTTTCGGAGTTATTTTCGAATTTTCATGAAATTTTGAATTTCAAACAAGGAAAATGACATATTTTTGATTTAATAATAATAATAATAAATGAAATTAAAAATGCAATGAAAAATTTTATGCTAGGAAGAATCACATCAGAGCATAACATAAATTTTGCAAAATTTTTGGACTAATAAAAACTTTTATTTCAATAGAATAATCATGCAAAATTTAAGAGTCTGAATAACAGGGACTAAAATGCAAAGATTTCAATGTTTCTGCATTAAATACATAACAAAAATAAAGTGTGGAAGATGAAAACAACAATTATACCCATGAAATGCGTGCAAAGTACGTGACTTGAGGAGGCGGGGACGTTTCTGCAAATCTAAAAATGTCTGGGGGCTCAGATGTAATTTGCCCAAGTTAAGTGAGCGCGTTTGTACTTTTAGAAACCTCCGGGGGCTTGATTGTTAGGTTCGCCCAGAATTATTTTTTAAATTGAATCTAGGGCTTTGTTTCTCTCTTCTTCGTTCAAAAGCTCAAGAGCCAAAGGGGCTGGTCGCCGCCCCCTTCAAAAGAGGAGGAGCTCGGAGGTCGGCGTTGCTGCGCAGGGTGGCCGAGGGGCGGGCGATCACAGGGGCGCCTGACGCCGCAGATTGCACGGGCGATTCGGCGGAGGGGGCCGCACTGCGCGCGGAGTGGTTGACGGCGAGGCGTCGCTCGCGCGCGGGAGAAGCAGAGTGGGTGGCGGAGAGTCATGCCGCGTGCGACGCCGCAGTAGTCGTTGGCAGTCGGGCGTGGCACGGAACCGCGGTGGCTTCAGGCGGTGCTGGGTGGCTGTTGCAGCGCAGCGCTAGGCCGCGGTGCCGCCACTCGCACGCGGAGGAGCAGAGGACCGAGCATGGCGGTGCTGAGGGCGGAGGGGCATGCCGGCGGCTGAGGGCGGAGGAGAGTGCGGCCAGTGGGCCACGCGCTGGAGATGGTGTGGTGGCGAGGTGGCCGGAGGGCCGCTGGGTCGGCCTAGATGAAGGCGGCGGGGGGTGACGACCCCGCGGCATGTTATTTCTTTTTTTATTTTTTTATTTTTTTATTTTCTTTTGGATGTAAACTGTAAATCAGAACAGTAATATTTTTTTATTTTATTTATTTTTTTAAATCCGAGAAATAGGAAGGAAAAAATAGGATAAAGAAATTCTTTTATTATTTTTTTTAATTTTTAATTTTTTGTTGTTTTTTTATTAATGATCTTGCAAAACAAACGTTATAGAAAAAGAAACAAATATTTTATTATTATTATTTATTTATTTACAAATCAGAAAATGAACAGGGCTTCAGCGGAAATGAGAGAATCGAATCCGATCTCCGGCCGCCGAACGCGGTCGGAGTTGAGAGATCGTTGACGATTGAAATAGAGAGAATGAGGTGAAAAAAATCAAGTCAAAGCAGATCAAAAATCGTGATGAATTTTTTTAGATCTAGAGATAAAATGACGATGGAATTAAAAAATTTATGATAAAATAAACTACGATTAAACTAAGGTAAAATAAGAAGAAAAATGTGGATCTCACCTTAGGAGTGGAAATGGACCGTGATCGCCTCGACAAGGCCGACTCGCTGTCACCGGACGTCTTGGAGGCTAGGCACAATTCTCGGCGAAATTTTCTCTCGAAGATCGGGCTCCTCTCTCTAAAGATTGATCTAGTTGAAATGAGGGAGAAGGAATCATATAAATAGAAAAGATGGAATGAAATTTGAATTTTTGATTTTTTTGGATAAAGAGATAAGAGAGATGAAAAATGAATTTTTGAATTTTTTGGTAGAAGAGATAAGAGAGATGAAATTTGAAATGAGATAAAATAAAAGAGAGATAAAATTATTTACAAAATTAACTATTTTTTTTTGAATTTTCGTCACTTATTTATTTGAATTAAAAATGTTTTTTTTATTTTTTTATGGTGGTTAATTAAAAATAGCAACTATATACATATACTATATACATATATGACATTATATACAAGGGTAAATGAGGAAATTAGCCTTTTTATTTTAAGAATTTTATTATTTTTATTTTTATTTTTATTTTAAATAATTAGTAAGACTAATTTACAAATATATACAAATACAGTATGCACAAATACATGAGAAAATTGCATAAACCACCCCAGAAAATCGACTTTTCAACCGTAACTCCAAAAATTGTGAAAAAATAACCATTTTGAAGATAATTAAATTTAAAATCCATGGAAATGAGATTAATTCAATTTGAGCTCATATGGAGCCGGAATTGATCTTTCAATTAGTACTTAGTGGCTTTTTCTAAGTATGGCTACTTTTATTCTGTACAAGATTTAAGTATGTAATTATTTTTATTAATTAGGATACATTTTTATTTACAACTTTGGTTTTGAAAGTTATTTGATTTGAGGTCAATTAAGGAACAAATAAATTAGTGTCAGTTTTATACAGATATACACAAAATAAGTGAGAAGTATTTACAACAATGCACACACATTTTTTTGATTTTCTGCTTAAGGACCCTTATCTCTCCCTACTTTATTCCTAGTCGATCAGGTCAAGTCTTGACCTTCTCTCGGGGTTCGGGTCAGCCTGTATACAGTCTTCCCTTTTTTATTTTTTTTCTTTTTTTCCTTTCTTTCTATTTTCTTTTTTTATTTTTCCTTTCTTTCTTTCTTTATTTATTTTAGGTTAAAATTAGTAAGAAGTGTACAATATTTACAAAGATGCAAGTTAGTAAGAATATAGAGTTAGTATTATATACAGGTGTTTTATAAGGGATTTTAACCTAAAATAAATGAATAAAGATGACGAATCGCATATTCATCATCCCCCTATGCTTTACCTTTGCTAGTCCCTTAAAAACACTAATTTGAAAGAATAAGTGAAGAAGAAGAAAAAGAAAAAGAAAGGGAAAATAAAGAAAGTATGACAATATTGAGTATTAAACTTATCTTCATAAAATTGTAGTTTGGAGCTCTATTGGACCTTTGGATTATTAGTGTGTCGGAACTTCTGTGAGACTTAGAATTTTAAAATCGACAGCCTTCAAGTTCTACACATCATTGTCACAGTTTCGGCTCAGAAGTCATCTTAGATCAATCCTCTTCCCAAAGCACACCCTATGAACATTGAACAATCGACTCATGTGTGTGAAAGATTTTAGCTCTTCCCATCCAGAATGTCGCACTACCATGCAAATATCCTCTCCAATAACTCGTCCTCGGGGAGTCAGGTATTTCCTTCTAAGGTCTGCCGCGCTGTGTTCACAATCTATTTAGGGGAGAAGTTAGAAGAATGAGAAAAGAACTGGAGGGTGGCCAGTGTAGTCACCTCTCCTTGTGAAGCTGTCCAGTGTAGCCGAGTCTCCACCAAGATCTGAAGGTTTTCTTGAAGCTTGGACCTTTTTGGTCAGATATTTATTTGGTAGTGGCTTCTTTGTATTTCAATTTTTGGTGGTTCTGCTTGGATCTTGTTGTGCCCCTACGGATATAGAATCTTTTTTATTTCCGTACATGTTTTGGGGTCTTAGAAAAAAATTGTGCTCAGCCGTCCAACCTTTTTCCGAAGCTTTATTTCAACCCATACTCCGGTCTTTAAATTTCCACGCTACCAGAAAAGAAACTCACACAATCTTCCAACATCCCGTCTGAGTAGAGCTAAGTGCATAGTGCGAGAGTACGAATTGATCCCCTATTCCAGAGTTATACCCAGAATGAAGAGACCAGGTTAGACACTAAGAGTCAAACGCTGCACATTGTCATGTGGAACTCAAAGAATTAAGTCAAAGACCTGAAGGAGCTTCTAAAATCCTATTTCTCGGTGAAGTTCCTCTAAAAATTAGGTTGATTAAGGTCCAACTAAGATCGATTCTTCAATTTTATTCCAGACATAGTTTAAATGTCAATACTATCCTGAAAAATGCACATGCAAATGCAAAATATGAACAATGCACAGAGTTTTTTTTTTGAAAAGAAATGATGCACATGTGAAAAGAACATTTAAAAAAACAATTTTCTACTTTTGAACTTTTTTATGGATATTTGGAGGAAAATGCAGATGTAAAAGAAAGTTTTTTTGAATTATGCAAGTTTTTATAGAATTTTGTTTTGTAGTTTTTTTAAGGAAAAAGGGTTAGTAATAAAAATGTACAAGAATATACAAGATGTTTTTCTTTTGTTTTTCTTTTGTTTTTTGTTTTTGTTTATTTTTTATTTGTGTTTGTTTTTGCTTTTGTTTTTTTTTTGTTTTTTTGTTTTTGTTTTTTTGGTTTTTTTGTTTTGTTTTATTTTTTTGTTTTTTTTGTTTTTTTTTGTTTTTTTGTTTGTTTTGTTTTTACACACATGGATTTTACAAAATTATACACATAACCCCTCAAATAAACGTATTTAAAAGTATGAGTTATGTCTAAAGTATATATAATATATATGACACCCCCCTATACTTAGCTCGAACTATGTCCTCTTAGTGATCAGAGAGTGAAAAAGGAAGACATAACTCGTGCTAAATATAGAAAAGTGAAATGACTCCTATGCTACAATGACTCAAAGAAAAGATAAAAAGAAGAGAAGTTGGTGATCCCCCCTATACTTAGGATCAAGTAATCCTAAGTATAGTAGAATGTACAAAAGGGGAAAACCAATGAAGAGAATGTACAGACTCGAAAATAAAAAGACACGATATAAACAACATCACCCCCCTATACTTAGGGTAGAGTATCCCTAAGTATAGGCAACAACAAGAGTGATGAACAGGACAAATATGAACAACACAAATCATTCACGCATATACTTAGGATAAAGAACATCCTAAGTATAGCATGTATACACACATGGAAAAGGGGTGAATGATAAAATGGGAGAAGAAAGAGTAAAACGAAAGGATATACAAGAGGAGTGGGTGTACAAAGGTCAAGAAGGTCGAAAGTGAACCTTCTTACGGGACCGTTGAAGTATGGATTTGACAAGGTGTAGGTCGGTATTGGGATCGTCATTAGACATAAACTGAGTAGGATCGATCAAGAATACATACTCAGCAGTTTCAGATTGTGCATGCCTAAAACAGTTATTAGAAGTAGTATGGTCATGTCTGGCCTGGGAAGTCTCGTAAACATCAAAGTAAAATGGCTCGAAATCATTATCAAAAAAGTAGGATCAATTTCAGCCTGACGAGCCTCTACTGGATCATTAACTTTATCAAAAGGCCCAAATTCCTTTATAAAAGCAATCAAATCAAATTTGGCCTGATCGGTCTCATCTAAATCAGGGTGAAAAGGAACAGACTCGTCAGTGAAAGTAGTCGAATCATGTCCGTCCTGTCTAGTCTCAGAATCTGCCTCCCGCTCTAGGGTTTCTATCGTGTAAATTCCGCGGATGTCATCAATGCATCTCCACATACCAGAAGGGAGAACTCCCAAGTCTATGCTTTCTGAGTCTTCCTCCTTGAAGAGGAATTCCTGGGTTTCCTTATCATCCAACATATAACAAGAATCTCTGATATTATCCTTAAGGTCAAATCCTTGGGGTTGGCTAACACGGGCGGGCTCTCATGGGATGCAGGTTTCTGGTATGTAGTGGGTGTAGTGATTAATACATCGCTCCCTACATCAGAACATAAGCGAATCTCTCCTGAACCATAATCAATAATGGCTCTCGCAGAGGCGAGGAAAGGCCATCCCAGGATGATTGGATGATGCTCCACAGGGGTGGAGGTCTTCATGGGCATTACAACAAAATCCGAAGTAAAATTCATGCCCTGAATGAGAATGACATCATTTTCTAGAATACCCTTCGACCTCTTTATAGATCCATCAGCAAATTGAATTATCATCCTGGTTTTCTTAAGAGGCCTAAGATGAAGAGATTGTACCATAGAGAAGTGTATTATATTAATTGACGAACCACCGTCAAGGAGAGTGTTATCACAAGAATAGGCAGATATGAAGCAACTCACAAGAGGTGTGACAGTGTTCCCTTCTTAAAATACGAACAGTGAGAAATGGCGTAGGCAGTGGCCATGGTCAAGATGTGACGCTCAGATCTTCTCCTTCGCTTTCTCTTCTTGTGTTGAGGAGTAGATAAATCTGTCATGGCCTGTTGAAGTGGAGCTTTAATGATCTCATGAAGGGTGGCTACCACTTCAGGTTCAGTCAACATTTTTTTGAATTTTTGGACCTCATCCATACAAGGGAGGAGGTCGGAATCAACATTTACACGAGGATTGCCAAGAGCAGTCTGTATAATGGAATCCTCAGGTTTAAGATCGAGACATGTGGTGGATATATGTGTGGATAAATGATTGGGCATTTGGGTCCTCTCCTCACAAAATGACTTAATAATGTGTCTCCCAGAATCTTCTTGGATTTTTAAATTTGTCTCATTTTTTGTATTTTGGTGATTGCAAGCTTTCACGATTATCCTCAAATGAATCCATATCCTCAAATAGTGGAGTAGCATTCTGGCTCGTATTCATGTTAAATAGATTGTTAATCCTCGAATTCATATGCTCCATCATCTGATTCAGTGTCTCAAGTGTGGAAATCATGAAAGGTGACTCCAAAATCCCAGGATCAGGTGGGTTGATGGGTGAAAATCAAAGTCCTTCGATTCCTAAAATAATGGGTTAGACGGATATGCACAAAAATCAGGAGGAAAGTCCTCCTGAAAAAAGGAAGGTGGATCATTTGGAGAGTATGAGGTATCCGCGAAGATCGAATTAAAATAACTCCAGTCGGTCATCTTCGAAACAAAAGACGGAATCGGGAGAGCACGAGGGTCAAGTCAAAAGATATGAAGAAAAAGGCGCAAATGCACAGAAGGATCTAGCAAGCATACAAGCAATCAAACACAATACAAACCCCCAGTTCACCAACTTAACTCAAAGTGAAGACCGTGAAGGTTCGGTCAATATCTTATCAATTTTAGAGTTTGGTGACAATACAATCTATCAGAGCGGTTAAAGCGAGCTTGTTAGGAACCCAATGCTCTCAGAGACTGGCCTAATCCCAAAGTTATATCTTTTCCAGCTAGTATGAATTGCGGATCATTTACCGGCTACTCGATGAATTCAATCTGTTAAGGACGTCATAGGCCGCTTTACCGGCTACCGGAGAGATCCTCACTGGAGAACGACTAACCCAAGATAGTAGTCTGCAAAGAGTTCGGGCGTGGCTCTATCCTAATGTGCGGGTCGCTCTCTCGCTCAAGCAAACCAAACAATGAGGGGGTTACTCTCCCCAAAAATAATAATTTGCCTTGTATTTTTTAGGGTCGAGTTTTCTTTAGCAGTCCCGGTTTTTACAGTAATCACTTGATTTAAAATATTTTCAAAGAATCGCCTACCGAGTGTCCAATTTCCTTTTCAACTTATATGAGTGAAAATAAGGAAGGAGATCGGAAATACCAATGCGCAATTAAAAACAATGATGCATGCAGGGGTTAGAGATGTGTACCTTGTCGCAAGCACTCTACATGCAAGTGATCCACGCAGAATTTAAATAAACTATCCTATATGCAAATGCAAGTGAACTGTCCTAGATGATAGCTTCTATTAACGGGAAAGAACAAGTTAATTTGACTAAGTCCAAATTACGCTCTACTCTATAGGCACATAAATTTATTGTTTTGGGTGTTTGGACCTAATTAATTATCTGGCTCAAGCAAATTAATTAAAGCAATCAAGAGGTAGCTCGCGAAATCCGTGGGAAACAAAGAAAAATAAAGGCGATGAAAACAAAACCGGTGAGGTCCCCCAAGTGCACCGACACTTGGCAAAACAGACCCCGCAACAAATGAATGTCCTTTTACAGAGTTCAAATGGAAAAGAAACTCTCTCTCTCTCTCTCTTTAATTTTTTTAATTCTTCTTCTCTTCTGACGCTATCTTGCGGCTTGGTTAAGAATCAAGTCGCCTCCACGTCGCTTGGGTGTTTCGGCTCTCCTAGGATCGCCTCCTTCGCTCCACGGACCCTCGCAAGAAAAAGAAAAGAGAATATGTAAGAAATACAATTATCAAATATGAGAAAAGAAAAATGAAATGAAACATTGAATATGAACAATGGAGTGAATGTGGAAAATTATAAATAGATATTTACAACCAAGAATAGCTGGTCAAAAGAGAAACCTAACTACCCTCACCGTGCCTCCCCGGCAACGACGCCATTTTGTTGTTCACGAAATTTGTGGGTTTGGTTATTTTTATATTATCCCTGGCAACGACACCATTTTGTTGTGCGCGAGATCTCGTAGGACGGAAAAATTAATGATAAACAAATTGGTCGTTGTTATCCCCAAAATCCCACGACAAACAAACAAATATTTTTTTATTTTTGCAACTTATTAACCTGTATAGCGGACAGGGTCGAACTCAGTGAGGCTACAAATCCCGAGGGTCATTCAATTAATCAAGAATTAACTAAGAGAAAACATGAATCTCAAAGGACAACTATCCTTGGTTTTTGTGTCTTTTTTTAATCCATTTAATTTTTTAAATTTTTTATTTCTAATTTTTTTATTTTCTGATTTTTAAATTTCAAGTGATTTTGATTTTTACAATTTTTTATTTTCAAATAACGAACAATATTCACAAGGTCAAAAATACACACACCAACTTTTTTTGTAATTTTTCAATTTATCAAAAATACTCAGAAAAATACAGAAAAAATATTTTTGTATTTGAAATATTTTGAAATATTTTTAGGAATTATTGTGAAATTTTCAAATGTTTTTATATTTTTCTAAAAATCAAACAGTGAGAAAATGCAAAAATATGCACAGCCTGGAGTAATTTACAACTTAAAAATATTTTAAGTACTCAAAACTCTTAACAATTATTTTTAAGACAAACTAGAAGTAATTATCTACAAACAAGAACTGAAATCACTATTTTTGGATTTTTATAGAATTTTCTATGATTTTTATAAGTTTTTTGATATTTTTCATTTTTTGGGTTTTTATAAAGAATCAATGCATGAAATTTGGTCATAAATCAAAAGACAATGAAATAAAACTACCCTAATTTTTTTTGGAATTTTCGAAGTTATTTTCGAATTTTCATGAATTTTTGAATTTCAAACAGAGAAAAATGACATGTTTTTGATTTAATAATAATAATAAATGAAATTAAAATGAATGAAAAATTTATGCTAGGAAGATAATCACATCAGGAGCATAGTATAATTTTTGCAAAATTTTTGGACTAATAAAAACTTTTATTTCAATAGAATAATAATGCAAACTCAGGAGTCTGAATAACAGGGACTAAAACGTAAAGATTCAATGTTTCTGCACTAAATAAATAGCAAAAATAAAGTGCGAAGAGGAAAAAACATTTTACCCATGAAATGCGTGCAAAGCACGTCACTTGAGGAGGCGAGGATGTTTCTGCAAATCTAAAAATATTTGGAGGCTCAGATGTAATTTGCCCATGTTAAGTGCAGGGGCACGTTTGTACTTTTAGTAACCTCCGGGGGCTTGATTGTAGTTTCGCCTAGATTTATTTTTTAATTGAAACTAGGGCTTTGTTTCTATGTTCTTCGTTCAAAAGCTCAAGAGCCAAAGGGGCTGGCTGCTGCCCCCTTCAAAGGAGGAGGAGGTCGGAGGTCGGCGTTGCAGCGTAGGGCGACCGAGGGGCGGGCGATCACAGGGGCGCCTGGCGGCACAGATGGCGCGGGCGATTCGGCGGAGGGGCCGCACTTCGCGTGGAGTGGTTGACGGCGAGGCGCCGCTCGCGCGTGGGAGAAGCAGAGTGGGTGGCAGAGAGTCGCGCCGCGTGCGGCACCGCGATGGTGGTTGGCGGTCGGGCGTGGCATGGAACCGCGGTGGCTTCAGGCGGCATTGGGCGGCGGTTGCAGCACATCGCTAGGCCGCAGTGCCGCCACTCGCGCGCGGAGGAGCAGAGGGCCGAGCACGGCGGCGCTGAGGACGGAGGGGCGTGCTGGCGGCTGAGGGCGGAGGAGAGTGTGGCCGGTGGGCCACGCGCTGGAGATGGCGTGGTGGTGAGGTGGCAGAAGGGCCGCTGGGTCGGCCTGGATGAAGGCGACGGGGGGTGACGACACCGCGACCTGTTGTTTCTTTTTTTATTTTTTATTTTATATTTTCTTTTGAATGCGAACTGTAAATCAGAATAGTAATAAAATTTTTTATTTTATTTATTTATTTTAAATTCGAGAAATAGGAAGGAAAAATAGGATAAAGAAATTCTTTTTTTATTTTTTTATTTTTAATTTTTTGTTGTTTTTTATTAATGATCCTGCAAGACAAACATTAGAGAAAAAGAAACAAATATTTTTTATTATTTTTATTTATTTACAAATCGGAAAATGAACGAGGATTCGACGGAAATGAGATAATCGAATCTGATCTTCGACCATCGAACGCGGTCGGAGTTGAGAGATCATTGAGATTGAAATAGAGAGAATGAGGTGAAAAAAATCGAGTCGAAGCGGATCAAAAATCGTGATGAATTTTTTTTAGATCTAGAGAAATAAATGACGATGGAATTAGAAAAAATTACGACAAAATAAACTACGATTAAACTAAGATAAAATAAGAAGAAAAATGTGGATCTCACCTTAGGAGTGGAAATGGACCGTGATCGCCTCGACAAGGCCGACTCGCTGTCACCGGATGGCTCGGAGGCTAGGCCCTATTCTCGACAAAATTTTCTCTCGGAGATCGAGCTCCTCTCTCTAAAGATTGATCTAGTTGAAATGAGGGAGAAGGAGCCATATAAATAGAAAAGATGGAATGAAATTTGAATTTTTGATTTTTTTTGGATAAACAGATAAGAGAGATGAAAAATGAATTTTTGAATTTTTTGGTGGAAGAGATAAGAGAGATGAAATGAGAAATGAGATAAAATAAAAGAGAGATAAATCTATTTACAAAATTAACTTTTTTTTTGAATTTTGGTCACTTTATTTATTTGAATTAAAAAATGTTATTTTTTTATTTTTTTATGGTGGTTAATTAAAAATAGCAACTATATACGTATACTATATACATATATGACATTATATACAAGGGTAAATGAGGAAATTAACTGTTTTTGTTTTAAGAATTTTATTATTTTATTATTTTTATTTTTATTTTAAATAATTAGTAAGACTAATTTACAAATATATACAAATACAATATGCACAAAATACATGAGAAAATTGCACAAACCACCCCAGAAAACCGACTTTTCAACCGTAACTCCAAAAATTATGAAAATATAGCCATTTCGAAGATAATTTAATTTAGTTACCAATGGAAGTGAGATTGATTCAATTTGAGCTCATATAGATTAGAATTGATCTTTCAATTAGTGCTTAGTGGCTTTTTCCAAGCGTGGCTACTTTTATTCTGTACAAAATTTAAGTGTGCAATTATTTTTATTAATTAGGATACATTTTTATTTACAACTTTGGTTTTGAAAGTTATTTGATTTGAGGCCAACTAAGGCATAAATAAATTAGTGTCAGTTTTATACAGATATACACAAAATAAGTGAGAAGTATTTACAACAACACACACACATTTTTTTGATTTTCTGCTTAAGGACCCTTATCTCCCCCTACTTTATTCCTGGTCATCTCTCGGGGTTCGGGTCAGCCTGTATACAGTCTTCTCTTTTTTATTTTCTTTTCTTTATTTTTCCTTTCTTTCTTTTTTGTTTTCTTTATTTTTCCTTTATTTCTTTCTTTATTTATTTTAGTTAAAATTAGTAAGCAGTGTACAATATTTACGCAGGTGCAAGTTAGTAAGAATATGGAGTTAGTGTTATATGCAGGCATTTTATAAGGGATTTTAAGCTAAAATAAATGAATAAAGATGACGAATCGCAGATTCATCAAGAACTTATACAAATAATATTATATGAAGCATAATATAATATAAATATTTTATTGTATAATTCTAATTTTGAAAGAATATTAATAGGATACGTTGAAAAAACTATAACATCGAAGAAAATATCAAACTAATACAATATAGTGGATAAAAATACCTATTTTTTTAACTATTGTGTGTCTTTTACAATCTAAATATATTTTTTTCAATGATGAAGAATTGTATAAATACAATATATTATATGAGCCTATCAATGAATAGAATATCATTGATGAAAAATTGAACACATTATAATTACCATTGAATATTAAAGCAAGACAAGATTAAACTTATGTAGAAAGTTGATACAAATTAATATTATTATTTGAATAATGGGAATAGTAAAAAATAACTTAGCAATTTAAAACCTTTTCGTTAAGCATGAGGATCTTCAAATCAAAAACTAAGCCATGAAAGTGAAATATACGAACTTTTGATGTGCAAATGAGAAGAATCTGTATATTACTCAGGTAATGGTAAATATCATCTTAATAATGATAATCATCATGGATTGCCATGCAAGAAAAATCAAAACAATAAAAAAAGCAAAGGAGATATATCCATATAAATTTTGAATAATGACAAATGTTAAGGATGAACTCGAAGGAGCAAAATCATCATTTTCATGTGCGAGGAGAAAGGCCACCATAAATTACCGTGGGTCTTTAGGATCTTTGGTAGATAATGAAATGGAATGGAAAAGCCAGTGTAAGGGATGTGGGAATATGAAAATAAATGTGTAGGTGGGGATTTAGAATAACAATATCAAACATTTGATCTTTCCTATTAGATTTTATGACTAATTATTTTTTTACTTTTTTATATTCAATATTTAGTCTTTAACTAATATGATTATACACACACACACACATATATTAAACTGAGTATGGTTTAGAGTTCTTTTATCCTCTTAGTACCTTAAAATTTCTGAATAGCACGTTAAAATTGATTATTATACATATACAAAGTAATCAATACCTAAGCTAATGTCACTAGGCTAAAATAAGAAGTAAAGATAAGAATTTAGATATTTTGTATAACCGATGTATAAAGGATCTACATCTCTAACTCATAACATGTTTTTGCTGTCAATCCACTTGAACTTAGTTATAAAAAGGAAAGGAAAGAGATTGGGTCTCATTTGGAGGGACTAATGTTGCATATACACCTCATGCATTGGCAAGTCACACCGGTGTAGTGTGAGATTGTGGAAATCATAGCGGTGAATGATGTACATGATATCAATGGAGCCTAGATATGATTATAAGTTTAAAATTAACCACTTAATCACTGTAATAAATCGATTTGAGAGTATCTTTAGTTGCTAGCACATGTTATGCTTAGTGATATATGAAAATTCTAAATCTTTCAATGTAAATTAAATGTAGTAACTTTTTTTATACATATTCATACATTCTTTTCTACATCTATTTACTTACAAATGAATTCGAATAAATGCATGTCAACCTTTTGATGTAATTATATTTTAATTCCTTGCACATGAATATTCATAAAAGATCCTAATCGACCCAGAGTGTTTGTCACCTGTGTATGTATGTAAATATATATATATGTATGTGTATGTAAATATGTATATATAAATATAGGGTAAAATGGGGCTGCCCCCATGGGGGGGGGAGCTAACTTGGCTCCCCCCTATTTCATCCGTTTTTTTTTATTTTTTTTTGAAAATTTCTTCCGTGGATTTTCATCAATATATCGCTATATGATGTCATTAAAATTTCGTGCGAAACAGAAACTCCTACGGCCTCCATCCAGACATGGTCATTTTTAGCAATCATGTTACCGTTAAAAAATGACTGTCTGGATGGAGGCCGTAGGAGTCTATGTTTCGCACGAAATTTTAATGACATAATATAGGGATATAGTGATGAAATTCCACGGAAGAAATTTTTTAAAAAAATAAAAAAAGCAGGTGAAATGGGGCGGGGGGAGCCATGTTAGCTCCCCCAGGGGCAACCCCATTTAACCCATAAATATATGGATACATATAAGGATAAAATGGGGTTGCCCCCTTGAGGGGGGGCTAACTTGGCTCCCCCGCCTTATTTTTCCTATTTTTTATTTTTTTTGAAAATTTCTTCCGTGGATTTTCATCAATATATCTCTATATTATGCTGTTAAAATTTCACGTGAAACAGAGACTCCTACGACCTCCATCCAGACGGGGTCGTTTTTAACAATTCTGTTACCGTTAAAAAATGACCGTCTGGATGGAGGCCGTAGGAGTCTCTGTTTCGCACGAAATTTTAATAGCATAATATAGAGATATAGTGATGAATATTCACGGAATAAATTTTCAAAAAAATAAAAAAATGAGGAAAATGAGGTGGGGGAGCCAAGTTAGCTCCCCTTAGGGGCAATGACATTAAACCCTACATATAATCATATATGTATGTCTACAAATATCGAATCGAATCGAATACTTATCAAACGAATTTAGGTTAATTCAGATTCGATTCATTTGGGAATCGAATCCACGAGTTAAATTCAAATTCAGTTCATTTGATTTCGAATCGAACTTTTTTCGAATTTTTATCGAACGAATCCTAATCGAATTCGAATGATTCAGTTCAGTTAGCAGTCTTAGTTCAAAACAGTGCCGGTGGACCCCCACGGATTTGGGCTTTTCTCGATTGAGACCCATTTAGGAGCCCACAGTGCTCTGCGTAAGATAAAATGCATAGAGTTAATATCCAGTGATAATAGCTTACCACGGTACTGTATAATACGCAGTAGTTTGCAGATTCAAACAAAAGAAAATAAATCATATAATTAAATGCAGTGGGAATCATATGATGTATATTTTATTTGGTATGGAAACATGCACGTATAAGCATCACATTCTCTGGCCGACAGTCAAAAAAAATATATTTGATTTGATAATTAATCAAACAAGTGCATAGGCAAGCAGCTACAGAAAGAGATTTTTTCTGAGCTCATTATATGATCAGCATCATATTTCGTCCGTCTGATCTTCATCATACGGTTCCCCTAATTCGATTGTATTTCTAGATATATCAGCAATCCTGTTTAAATATCATTATGTGTTTTCATATAAAATTATCTCACTCATATTGCATCAAATATTCCCACCAATTCAATTACTTCCCTGTCGAGAATACATTCTTTCTCGTTTATCCCAAATCCTCGAAATTCTGGGTTTTTACCATCAAAGCATTTTGTGTGGAGAGAATCGAGTTGGTAAAGTTCTCAATTTTCTTCTTCTCTGCATTGGAATTTGTTTTTAACATAGTGTGATATATTTTCTAAGGGTGTGTTTGGTTGACGGGTTAAGGCGAGTTAAATGGGTAGAGGGTAACCCGTTTTTGGATTTTGGTGTTTGAATAGAGGGTTAAACCGGGGTGGGTTAGAAGTGGGTTTGGAGTGATATGATTGTATTGAAGTTTGAAAAAGTGAGTAGTTATTGTGATGTGATTGTATTGAAGTTTGGAAAAGTGGGTAGAAGTGGAGTAATTTATAATTTTTATATGATATGATGGTATAATATATTATTTTTCATAGGATTGATGATGTAAAATTGATTTATTTAATTTTTTTAAAAAAGAAATAAAGTGGGGCCCACGAGGAGAGAGGGGGATGTGGGGTAGGGGGGTAAACTCCCCAAAGGGGAGTTTAACCCGTCACCCGAACAACACCTCAGGGTAAAATGGGGTTGCCCCTTACAGGGAGTTCCTTGGCTCTCATGCTCCATTTTCTCATTTTTTTTATTTTTTTGAAAAATACATTCGTGTATTTTCATCGTTATGTCTCTATATTTTGTTATTCAAATTTCATTCGAAACAGAAACTCCTACGGCCTCCATCCAAGCGACGTCAATTTCAACAATTCTGCGATCGTAAAAATGACTGTCTCGATGGAAGCCACATGAGTTATTGTTTCTCACGAAACTTGAATGACATAATATACATATATGATGATGCATTCCACGGATTCATTTTAAAAAATAAAAATATGATAAAATGGGACGGGGGGGCAAGTTAGACCCCCCGCAGGGAATCCCCATTTTTCATGTTTTCTCTATACACTGCTATCTACCTTTGATCTTTATAAATATATTGGAGTTATGATCAGAAGATAAATTCCATCAATGATTTTTTTATTTCGAATATGTATTGAATACATCTATTTATCTAACTAAAGCTGGGTTTTTACCCCAGCTATTGTCACGTGGATGGAGCAAAACCCAGCTTTAGTCATCTCTTTCCCCAACACAAAGCCACCTATCGATTTTCTGTTTTAAGGACACGTGCTATCACCCTTCAATAGGTGTTCTAGCTTCTCATCTTTTGAAGGGGTAATGTCCTATATCTCTCGTCGTCATCTTTGTTTACACATCCTTTTTTACCCTTTGATATGTTAGCAACACAATACGTGGCATGCCCTTTATTGTCGTCTACCTCTCTCTCGGTTTTCTATAATTAGCCTATATATCAAGGTTTTTGAAACCGAATCAGACACCGAACCGGAAATCTTGTTGAAATGGTCGGATCGGGTCGAACCATATAATCAAACCGGTTCAACCAGATGATGACGCCATCATTGTTTAAAAACGAATTAAACCGAACCAGTGAAAAAAAGTGGTTGAACCGGCTAATCAAACGAAATGAAATAATATATATAGTACACTTAATATACTTGAAATATATATAAAATACATAGATAATGTATATATTTCACAATATACATAAAGTATTTTTCTTATACACCATCAAATATCATACATATATATATATATATTATTTGGACTAGATGTTCTATAACATGATAATCATTTAATTATATTTAAAACCCAATAGATGTAAAAAATTGTCTTAGTGTAGTTGGTTAGATGTGTGTAAGAGACAACCAAAGGTAATAGGTTCAACTCTCACTATCAACAAAATTTTCAAATAATTTAAAAATTAAATGTGGTTCAACTTCGGTTGAACCTGTTTAAACCGGTCAGAAAAAATAGGTTGAATCGAATGGGTTAATTAAAATTTGAATAGTCAAACCAAACCGTCATAAACCCCGGTTCACCGGTCGAACCGACTGGTCCGGTCTGATTTCAAAAACACTGTTATATACAACTAACATGCCACTTTTTCTTCTTTAATCTCATAGTCTCCTTTAAGCATGCTCTTCCGCCTCCACCGTACTCTCCCTCTCTGTGTAGAAATATAAGTTATATAAAAATTATTTAGGAGATAAAATGAATTTTGATTAAAGATTTCCATACGAATTAGTGGTATAAATAGAATATTTATTTTGTAAACATATATATTATATATTTTATAAAATCTATGTAAAAACCTTAAAAATCATTTATAATAGATGAGCAATTGTACTATTCTTATATTTTATAAAAAGAGTGACATACATATAAGGATTTCATTTTATATTTAAATATTATTGTAATGAATATAGAAAAAAATATATTGTAATTCACCAATGCAATATAAAATTTTATGTGGTTAAATCACCACACCATATTGATCTAAGGCAATAAATAATTAACCTTCATTACCATATTCAGTATTTAAATATGTAACAACAAATATTATTTGTTATTTGATTCTTTAAATTCATAACGGACACTACAAGAAAGATTAGAACAGGCGACGGTCAACATCCGTCGCTAACAATAAGTTGACCGTCCCCTCTGATCAATGGGGACGGTCATATGACCGTCTCTACAGGTCGCGTCGCATTTGGTATAAGCGACGGTAATAATAACCGTCCCCAATACCAACACATAGGCGACGGTCATGACCGTCCCTTAAAATTTGTCAGGGGGGACGGTCCTGACCGTCCCAAATGATAGGAAGTGAAGACGGTCATAACCGTCTCTATGAACGAAGGGGACGGTCACCATGACCGTCCCCTTTGTTAATCTGCTAACAAAAAAAATTTTCATTACCCCCTATTTGATCCTCATTTTCCCCTGTTACAAAAAATCTGTATACATAAAAAAATTACAATCACCAGACATCAATTGCAATCCACATTCATAAAAAACTAGTCCAACAACATATTCATTCAAAACACTACATTAGCCTACATTAAATGTTCAAAATAGTTATACAATATACTAAAGTATCATACAAACTAAGTAAGCTATCCTACTCGTCGTCCTCATCCTCGTCCTCAGCGTTGTCGTCCTCGTCGTCATCCGCATCATCTTCTTCTTCACCGTCATCGTCGTCGCCTAGCCTCACAGCGGTATTATCATCAACTGTTGGGTGGCTAGTCGACGCTCCACCTTGATGTGCCTGCATGAATGCATTGAATATCGCCATTTGTTGGCGCAAATCCTGAATCTCCATATTCATGCTAGACACCTGACTCTCTAGTTCCCTCTCCCTTTGTGTCTTCTGAGAGGTCGAGCCGGTCCCTACTCCATACCAATTCCGTATGGTGGCACCACGACCAACACAACGGATGCGTCCCTGATGCTCTGGACCAGTCGCCTGGATGAAAGCCGCATCAGGAGTAAGAGGTGGATGACTCGTTCCGGTGGGGTCTACAGAGCCAGTGGTTGTGAGCCTGACCATCTCCTCCTACAAATTTATTTAAGTTAAAATTTATTTAATTTGTATTAAATATGCATATATATATATATATTATGAATAACTTACATGAATTGGACTATAGGCAGGATCCACCCAATGAACTTCCCCGCCCACATCGCGGCTCTTGGACCTCTCGAACACTTCCATTCGGCTGGGCACTCTCTCGTTCTCCACTTCCTAATGTGAAAAGATTAGTAAACTTAGGATACCATTTTAAGACATATATAATAGTTATAATTTTAACAGTAATAATAATATAGATTACTTACAAAGTCATCCTTCAGTTGATTCGTGTTTCTTCTCCCCATTCTATGTGTAGACTTGAAACCTTTCCTTCGATTTTCAGCATTTCTCCTTGAGATGCCCTATACGAAGATAGAATTTTAATAAAAGATTTCCAAATGATATATGTATAGAATGCACATTTTTATGTCACTTACCGTATGCTCTTCTCCCATCCAAATATAAACCATCGCCCTCCATTGGTCAGCGGGTACATTCGGAGGACAATTTCCCAAATTAGCTTCCAATGGTAGCTCGGGGTCGAAGTACTTTAAAATGTAAAGAAAATTAATTATATACCTATATGATGAAAAACATGTTTATACTTAAATAAAAAGCAAAGTACTCACTCGGGCCTTCACACGACCTCGATATTTACGCAACATCTCCGCCCCATGGCCTAAAATCAGAGCATCAGTGGCCGGGTCACGGTCCCAGGAAAAACTAGACTGCAAAGTTATCAAAGCAATCATAAATAAGTTTGTATATATATTCAAGAAAAAATTTTGTTTGTTATTATTATAAATACCTCCAAATCATGAAGAATGGCATCCTTTATTGACCGCTCCACTAAACGGAAGTCTGTAATGTGGAGAGGGACCCTGGCTCTGCACACCTGCCCCAAGTAACTCTGGAAAACAGCCGAGTTCTCCCCCACCGCATCGCCTCCAACGATCCGCACCCTGAGTGTCTCACCAGGACGCAGACGGTCCAACACTCTGCACTGAGATGGGCCTCTACGTCTGGCGCCCGAGCCACTCGATCCGTCAGGATCGGATGTCTCACTCCCTCGCTGTGCTGTAGGCGGTGCATCCCGGATGCGTCTAAGACGTGGAGGCATATCTGCATATTATAAAACATTCGAATTAGATATAACAAGAATGATATAATTCACATATTACATCAAAAAATTGGAAAATAAATGACGGTAAACTTACATTTTAGAAATCCGCATCTACAATTTGTGTTGGATTTTCCTGTATTTCAGCTTGATATGCCTCGTTTATATTTAGCAATTCATCATCATCGTTGACATCAAAAAAATCTCTTGGCACTGTTCTCACGGGTATGATCCATCCATCAGTTAAGTTGTCTGGAACATAGAAAACTTGTTCTACCTGGCTGGCCAGTGTAAAGGGCTCATTTGTTTGCAATTTCCCAGATTGTTTTAATGAAATGATGCCATTTCTGTCTCTTTGGTATCCTATCCCCTCGCGACCAACATCAAACCAATTGCACATAAAAAGAACACATCGACATTCATGAGTAAAACTGATCTCTATTCTGTCAAGTATTTCCCCCATAATAGCCGTCTAAACCTGAAGGCAAATCTGTTTTTACTATAACACCCGACATTTGCGTCGATTTCATCTCGTCGCCGGACTTTGTTCTAAATCTGTATCCATTCACAATATAACCCTTGTAAGACATAACTTGAGAATATGGTATGCTTCCAAGAATGTCAAGGTTAATATTCCACCTATCATCTGTCGTTTCCGTAAAATTTTCATCGACTTCTTCTTTCTCTTTAAATCATTTGTTTCTTCTTTATACCGGGAAGCATTACAATATGGAAAAAGAACTAGATCTGAATTCTCTCCTCGAAAAAGCATACAGTCATTAATACAAGCATCTATCTTCTCGTATTTCAGACCAAGCGATCGGAATCGTTGCTTCACCTCTTTCCAATCCTTAGGATAATTCTGAGGATTATTTAATAACTTTCGTATTAAACCCAACACATCTGTCATCATAGCTGCAGTTGATCCGTTCCTTACTTTCATCTTAAACAGCTCTAACAAAAACTGCAAACGCGTCATTTCCACCCTAGTAGCCAATATATCTTCTGCATCTGGCCAACTGCTTGAGAACCTATCATCTGAACCAATGTCTTGTGCCTCAGGTCTTCTTAAATCGTCTATTAGTTCAAATAACTCGTGATCAACATTATTCAAGGTTTGGGTAGTCACTCCTGCATCAACGCCCATATCCTCATCCATTCGCACATCTAGACCCTCTCCATGTTCTGTCCAAATAGAGTAATGTAACCAAAATCCGTTGAGGATGAGATGGTTATACACTGCCTCTCTAACATCCCATTTAATATTCTTGCATCTCACACATGGACAATAAATCTTTAGACCACCAAATTTCTTATCAACTCTCTCTATTTGAAATGCCCAATCCAAGAACGCAATCACTCCTCTCTTATATTGTTGAAAATCATCGTATCTCTTATTCATCCATGATTTATCCATTATACTGCACAATCATAATAAAATCCACCATTGTGTTATTATAGACAACAAGTTTTCTACCCTAAACCATAATGAAGTGATTAGGATATCTATTGTATACACAAATTATTATGCCTAATCTATTGTATACACAACATAGGGAGAAAACCTATGCTTATTGTGAAGCACCACAATGCTCTCATTCATCTCTAGCCTCAAAAAGTCCGGTCTTGGCTCACCCCTCCTCTGTGCTCAACACACTTGAGCTTAGGAGAAAGCGCTTTGCGGGGGCTCGCTGTGGCACAAAGGCTAAGAGATAAATGAGCGGCTGTTTAGAGTTTGATCTAGGGTATCTATTATATGATTTCACTATCATTTTAGGATATCTATTGTATAAACAAATTATTATGTGTAATCTATTATATACACAACCTAGGGAGAAAACCTATGCTTATCGTGAAGCACCACAAGTCTCTCATTCATCTCTAGCCTCAAAAAGTCCGGTCTTGGCTCACCCCTCCTCTGTGCTCAACACACTTGAGCTTAGGAGAAAGCGCTTTGCGGGGCTCGCTGTGGCACAAAGGCTAAGAGATAAACCTATGGTATATCCAAATCATTATGCCTAACCTATTGTATACACAACCTAGGGAGAAAACCTAGGCTTATCAACCAAACAAATCATAATTAGGGGAAACAAGCAAACCTAAGCATATCATCAAGCAAACCTAGACAAATCATACATATTATATACTAAACAAATCAAGCAAACCTAAGTATATAACCAAAACAACAAAATCCAATGGGGAAAAACAACTCTAACAAGAATATCAACTAAAATAAACAAGAATAAAAGTAAAGGAGTGTTGATAGTTACCTGAAATGAAGATTAATGACCTCGGAAAGCAAGAAGGAGCCGGAGGAGACGCCGGGGCGGAGAGGGCGACCTTGGGGCGGCGGCTTTGGAGATGGGAGAATGGGATGAAAACGCAGGTCGAAGGGGTTTTTTTCGATCTGACCAATGGGGACGGTCGTAATGACCGTCTCCATTGGTGACGATCGGCGACGGTTCACTAAAGACCGTCTCCTTTGAGAAGGAAGAGGGGACGGTCAATAAAACCGTCCCCTCTGGACGACCACTTTGGTCCATCGTCAGAGGCGACGCCAACAGAGGAATAAAGGGGACGGTCAGGACCGTCCCCAAAGCCCTTGCAGGGGGCCAAGAACATCCAGTAGCGTGGTCGAGGCAGAGGGGACAGTCACTATAACCGTCCCCTATGGTCGACCTCTTTGGTCCGATCGCTAGAAGCGACGCCAACAGAGGACCACTGGGGACGGTCAGGACCGTCCCCAATGCCCTTTTAGAAGAGCCGAAAATGTCCAGTGGCCTGCTCAAACCAGAGGAGACGGTCATCGGTGACCGTCCCCTCTGGTCGACCTCTTTCGTCCAATCGCTGAGGCGACGCCAACAGAGGAATAATGGGGACGGTCATGACCGTCCCCAAAGCCCTTACAGGAAGGTCGATAACGTCCAGTAGCCTGGTCAAACCTGAAGGGACGGTCAACGTCGACCGTCCCCTTTGGTCGACCTCCATGGTCCAATCGCTAGAGGCGACGCCAACAGAGGCACAATGGGGACGGTCAGGACCGTCCCCAAAGCCCTTCCAGAAGGGTCGAAAACATCCAGTGGTATGACTCAAGGCAGAGGAGACGGTCATTAGAGACCGTCCCCATTGAGTATGGTTATTGGGGACGGTTGCTTGATGACCGTCCCTAAAAAGAGGCATTAGGGACGGTCGCTCATAAACCGTCGCTAGTTGTCGTCCCTAAATGGGGCAATTCCTGTAGTGGGATAAGCTATTTGTTTATATATTCTTATCAACGAATTATATAACAACGTTTATCCATGACGTTTTCTTTTTATCATTGTAAAATTTGTTAATGGCTAATCATAATTTTAATGAATAAGACATCAATTGTATCATCTATATATGAAATTTTAGCAATGAATATGACATTCATTGCTAACTACAAAAATAAAAGCTCATTTTGCAAGGAATAACATCACTATTATATATTTAACACTTGAAGATGTAGCAATTGATATTCAAACTATTCGTTGTCGTATACCAATTTTGGTGTATTGAATATTATCTTATCAAGATAATATATAATTAATATGCAAATCATAATCGACTAATTAAAATCATATTTGATATTTTTAGAGCTGTAATAAATAAAAATAATATAAACTACACATTTTATAAAAAAAGATTATTTTGCATTTTTCATTTTCATCAATCGTATGTTATAATTACATTATTTCAACAAAATATAATAAATATTGGATATATATTTGATTGGAAATATTTCTTATGAATCTTTAATCACTATTATTAGTTCTAATATTTTTCAGTGCAACAAAAATATTAAAACTCTCAACTTATTTTAAATATTTCATTTTATTTTATTTTCTATCATTTATTATATCATATGATTATAGCATAATTATTTTAAATTCATTCCGCTGCAAAGCGTGGATGAATTTGCTAGTATTATAGAAATTACGGATTTATTGGATTCAAAATTTTGTTCGATTTTTAGATAATGATTGAGTAAAGAAAATTGTAGTTACTAATGTTGTTTTATCATTTACTATTAAATAAATCAATATTACATTTATCTTTTTTATCTTACATATAAAATATTTCTTAGCAGTTACTAATTCTAAACACTTTCGCATTTTTAGTTATTTTTTATATGAACAAAATTGCTAACATCAAAACCCTTCAATTATTGGGTTTGTCCTAGTTAGAGATGAAAACGAATGTGAATATTCGTATCTGCTATCGTATTCGTTATATATATATTCACAGTCATATTCATATTTATTTTAAAATGGATGCGGATATGGATAACTTTGACATTTGCTAATATTCGTATATGTATTCGTATATTCATTTCTGTACATAAATATAGTGATAAATTTATTTATAGATATATATAACAATATGTTATGACTGCATTCATCATTGTTGATATAAGTATTATGAAATTACAACATATCTATTACTATTTTACGTGTAAACCATCCTAAACATGTATATTTACTTATTCTATTAAATATTTTTGTTATTATTTATATCGGATTTGTATTCGTTTTACATTTGTATTCATTTTTTAGGATATTCGTATCCACATTCGTAGTCGTATTTTAAAATGAATAAGGATATGATTATACCTATATTCGTATCTATATCCAACAATTTTCATCCATAGTCCCAATGGTATGTTTCTTCTAGCAGTTACATAAGTAATAAGTCCACAAATGATTAGTAAGTTGCATATAAGGTTTAGTAAGTTTCTTATAACAATGAGCAAATTTTTTATTATAATCAGTAGTATTGATTTAAGTTTTTTTATTATAGCTCAAAATTTTTATTATAACTTTGAAATTCATGCATTTAATTAAATCTTTAAGAGTATATACTAATTTATCATTGCATATTATACTGTTCTCACAACTCAATAATTAATTATTATTTCCTTTTTTATTCTTACAACCTACAACTAATGATTTAATAGTTTGTTTATTTATTTTAGGTATGACTAATGATTTAATAGTTTGTTTATTTATTTTAGGTATGTTAGATGTGTGGACACTATAATAACATTGAGCTATAATGATTTTTTTTCAAAATCTGTCACTAAATTAATCGTTGTTAAAAATACTTTGTTAAATATATGACGACGATATTATTCGTTGCGAAATAGTTTTTCGTACTTGAAATTTGCAACGAATATCATATCTGTCATTATATCATTAGCACTGGTCCACATAACGACGTTTATCCGTTGTTATTTTTCAAACTTCTAATTAATCATCGCTAAATTTGGAACTAAAAAAGTACCGACGATTAGTTGATATTTTTAAAAATAGCAACGGATAAGCATTGTTATATGTACCCTTGCTAATGATATACCGGCATATTTACTATTTGTCATTAATTACGAAAATTCATATTGCAACGAATAATATCATCATTATATATTTAACAATGACTAATTTAGTTACATATTTTGAAAAAAGAGTCACTATAGCTCAATTTTGTTGCAGTAGGATACTTCTTATAGTTCATGAATGATGACATGAAAGATCATTGCATTTCTTATAAAGTGTAGAGACGAGAAGAATATCTTAGAATATAATGTCAAGAAATGTTTTTTTACAATATGTAATTGTTGAAAATCGATACGCAACTAATAAATCGCTAGTTATAGCAAGTACGAACTTATTTGTAATTTTGGGTGAGGTATTAGTAACTACCAACTCATCAATAAACATCATTCTTTACGAGCATTGGTAACTCATTTATCAAAACACAATAGTTCGATATTCCATGTACTATATTAGTAATCAAGATATTGTCATTAGTAAATAACATATTCAGTCTAGAAAAACTAATCCTCATATAATTAATCAAAGTTAATTAACAAATACAGCATTCCAAATAAATTGTTGATATGTGAATAAATAATAATACAGTTTTAGTAATTTCTACATTCTCATACATATTTCACACATACCCATAGGTACTCAAAGTTAGTTTGTATTCCACAAACTATTATCAATGACACATAAACTCACATCAGTAAAACACTTCATAAAATAAGTAAATGGTATCATTTTCAATGATAATATAATATAATATAATAAATAAATAAATTCCAACGGACATGATCGGTAGTTTTTAAAAAATTAATAACTTAATGTTAGTGAGTTACACAACAATGATATATCTATTTAATTCAACTACGTTAGTGACTATAACTATACCAATACATTAGCGTCAGTAACATAGGCTATCAAATGTAGTAATTTAATCATACTAACATTAAATGATGGAAATTATTGTCTCTGTAGATTTTTTTTATTGTAATCTCTCTTGCAGCGATCATATATATATATATATATATATAGGGTAAAATGGGGTTGTCCTCAGGGAGTAGCCAACCCACCCCTATTTTTCCCTCATTTTTTTATTTTTTTGGAAAATAAAAATTTGTATATTCATCATTATATCCCTCTCACATTCTATTAAAATTTCGTCAGAAACAGAGACTCCTAAGCCCTCCATCCAGACATCATTTTTTTAACGGTCGCAAGATTTTTTAAATCGACCAAGTTTGGATGGAAGCCATAGGAGTCTCTGTTTCTGACGAAATTTTAATAGAATGTGAGAGGGATATAATGATGAATATACAAATTTTTATTTTTCAAAAAAATAAAAAAATGAGGGAAAAATAGGGGTGGGAGTAGCCAAGTTGGCTACTCCCTGGGGGCAGTCCCATTTACCTCATATATATATATATATGAGTTCAATGTGGCTGCCCACTTGGGGCAACCAACACGGCTGCCCCCGGCCTTATTTCGACATTTTTTTTAAAAAAATGTCGCCATGTATATTCATCCCTATATCCTTCCTATATGTCACTCGAATTTCATCAGAAATAGAGACCCATATGGACTCCATCCAGACCGTCATTTTTTAACGGTAACAGGATTTTTTAAATTAACATCATCTCGATGGAGGCCGTAGGAGTCTCTGTTTCTGATGAAATTCGAATGGCATGTAGGAGGGATATAGGGATGAATATACATGATTATATTTTTCCAAAAAAATAAAAAAATTGACAAAAATAGGGCGGGGGCAGCTATGTTTGGCTGCCCGCAAGGGGCAGCCCCATTTTTTTCTATATATATATAACGAAAATAAAGGGATTTACTATTTTGGAATGCAAATAAGTAACTAAGGGGATATATTTTCATAACCGTCCTCTTATACTTTAAGGATTTTAAATCACGTTTGAATATATTACTAACATCATTTACTTGAAAATAGTGTATTACTTGAGTAATGCCCAAGAATTACTGAAGTCTGTATAAGATAATATTACGGATGTAAATCACTGATCATTATTTTGATATTACTAATCTTGCAACAATCATTTACTTAAGTACAGTATATATAATACCGATTACATGAACAACAAATATTTGGATCTCAATCTTCTACAGCAAATAAAGGATTCAAACTTCTTCTTTGCGAAATCATCCTCTCTTTTTAAGAATACAATATAATTGGAATGTAGTTGTTATTATTAAATCATTATGCATGTTAATATCCTTTCCAAAGCCATCCTCCTTCCAAATAGGCAACATTTCAATTGATCATACACGTGGATGCTCGAGGTTTGGCGCTCACCAAGGCGTCATACATACACACATACATAGACATGAGATAGGTTCCGAAGATTTCCATTGTCAGCTCTCAATCTCAACTTTACATTTTTAATCACGTGGCCAAAATTAACGTCATAAGTTTAGTATTATTTCTTATGATAGCGATAGCTGTTGTATTATTTCTTATGGATCGGATCTTGTCACGCTTGGAGGAAGAAGGGGGGAGGTAGCGCGCAAATGAGCACTGAAAAGGGTTGGTGTGTCCCCGCGTGTCCGCAAGCTACTATAAAAGCCTTCCAGGGCCGGGAAGCGGGGGCTTCCGAACACGGTCCCTCCCGTCTCCGAGGACTATCTCATAACGGGGGGAAGGTGTCTTGTTAGCCTCCTTCCCCTACCTTCCCTTCCTCCTCTTCATCTGTTGCCTCGAATGCGATAGACTCGAAAGTCTTAGATGATGGTCGATCTTTGTAATACGCATTTTGTACACTATGCTTTTGAATGTTATCAAGTGTTATTTCAAGGAAATATTGGATTGATAGTATTCACACTTTACGGATACCATAATCAATAGATTCGCCTTGATGCAATGATTTCATTGAAACTTGTTGTGTTTATATCAGAGACCATCTTGTATAAAAATGGACTTCAAAAGGTTCTCTGAATTGTGTAGCACATCAAAACATAGTACCACATCTAGTAATCTGGAATTTTGGTAGTACCTTATAAGTAGTAGAAGCCACTATTAGCATAGTGCCCATAATGTTATAGATTTATACTCATTAGCCATAATCATATCATTAAGACTAATTAAGCATGATTAGTGTTAATTACCCGTCATTAGTGATAATTAAGTATCATTAGCAAAAGTAGGACACATGGAGAGGAAATCATTGGACACATGTCGTTATATGGTCAGGACAAGTGTCAAAAACTCAATAATACCATGTGTCATCATCCTAAGACTAACGCGTGTCATGGTGTAGCCTCTTGCTTGGGCAACAAGTTATCTCATGTATAAGCCAAACCTCTTGCTTGGGCAATAAGTTATCTCATGCATAAGCCAAACCTCTTGCTTGGGTAACAAGTTTTCTCATGAATAAGACATGTGCCATGGTGTATAGGCAACATGTGTCTTGGAGCCTCCCTTACATGTTGACACATGTCACACATGTAAAGGGGGTGGAGGCATATATATACCCATGACCTCCCCACCATTCTACTCACTCATTCCACGCCCCTCTCACCACCCTAGAGCAGTAAGACCGTCGAGGTTGCTGAGGAGCACGATAGGAGTACGACGAAGCTCTGTCGGTGATCAAGAGCGCATTAAAAGCCGTAACGAAGTTCTGTCCACATCGAACCGCAGTATTCAATCTAAGACGGCTATAGGGGGGTATTCACTAAAGAAGGAGATCTCGACTCAAGTTAGATATCGATCAGGTGATGTCATTAGATATGACCCTGAAACCGCCATTAGATATGACAAACCATTAGATATGGTATCAAGAGGACTTTGGGTCTGCATTCTGTATACTTATAGGCTTTGGGCCGTATGCAGGGTGTTTCTGGTCTTTGGGACCGTGTGCGCGTATGACTTAGCTTTGTTTCAGCGTTCATGAGTCAATAAATTAGCCACAGTGGTGATTAATACAAACAGATTGATAATGATGATTATATTTCAGTTTATCTGCTTTTGAAGTGATTTCAGCGTTCATTTGCAAAACTAGCATGTTGTTATATGAAATTTCTGTCATAAAGTCTCTTTCAAGCTATTTCACAGTATTCAACATAAATTTCTTGTCATGATGCTCATATTTCAGATTTTTAGCTATATGTAAAAAGCTTGAGATCCTTTCACTGGGTCTAAGCTCCTAAATGGGTTTAGACTCATCCCTTTATATTATAATTATGTACAGATCAACAGAATCACAAATAGCAGGGGAAAGGAACGCAGATACACTAGGAGGAGGTGGCTTTTACTTTTCGTTGTTTTTGTACTGTCTGTTATTTTGTAAGAAGTTATAATAGATAGAACTGGTGTAAGACACTTCTTGGTAATGTAAACTTGAAATACAAAGATGTTATGTTTGATGAGATTGCCACATGTTTACTTTGAGGAAAAAAGTGAAGAAAGATCTCTGTCGCGGCACGTTCCGGTTAGCGGGACGGGTCGTGACAACTTGTGGTATCAGAGCAAAGGTTTTAGGACCTTGAGCAAGAATTATATTAGGAGTTGACCTATAAGTATTGGAAGATAATTTAGTTATCATAATTTTATTTGAACTTAGAAGAAAATTGATGTTGTAGTCTTGACGATGTCTAGAATCATTATTGGAGGATTTATGTTGATGAAAGATCTAACTGAGGTTTTATTTTTATGCAAAGTTAACCATTATTAGCTTTGGAGCCTTATTAGCATCCTTATAAGTGAGACCCATATTATATGATAAAATTAAGGAGGCACAATTCCATGATTCTAAAAACATTAGAATAATTGAGAAGATTAAGGGAGGAGATGAAGAAGGATATATAATAGATAGTCAAGGGGTCTTATTCTTTAAAGTAAGATTGTGTGTTCCGAGGAAATCCGATATAAAGACTGAGATTCTGGATGAGGCACATAACTCCATGTATACTATGCACCCAGGAAGTACTAAGATGCATAGAACACTTAAGAGCTACTAGTGGTGGTCTGGCATGAAGAGAGAGAGATTGCAGAGTATGTTTCTAGATATTCTATATGCCAACAAACTAAACCAGAGCGTTTGAGACCTGCGGGGACATTACAGCCACTTCCAATACCATAATGGAAATAGGAACACATCACTATGGATTTTGTTACAGGATTTCCAAGGACCCGTCGAGGTCACGATGCAATTTGGGTCATAGTAGACAGATTAACTAAATCTACACATTTCTTAGCCATTAACATGACTTACAGTCTAGACCACTTGGGAAAGATCTTTGTTAATGAGACCGTTAGCCATCATGGGGCTCCTGTGTCAATTGTATCTGATAGAGATCCACGATTCACTTCCAAGCTTTGGCCAGCTTATATAGAGCTATGGGAACAAAGTTAGCATTTAGTACAACCTTTCATCCTCAGACTGATGGCCAATCAGAACGGACTATCCAGACTCTAGAAGACATGCTTAGAGCGTGTGCATTGAGCTTTAAAGAAAGCTGGGATGAACATCTCTCACTTATAGAGTATGAAATGACACCTTATGAAGCCTTGTATGGTAGACCATGTAGAACACCTATCTGTTGGAGTGAGGTTGGAGAACGAAAATTGGTTCAACCTGAATTAATACAAAGCACAATCGAAAAAGTTGAGGAAATCAAGAGATGCTTGAAGGCAGCGCAAAGCAGACAGAAAAGTTATGCAGACAAGCGAAGGAGAGACTTAGAATTTCAAGTGGGAGACCATGTGTTTTTGAAAGTATCTCCATGGAAAGGTCTAATCAGATTCGGGAAGAAAAGGAAACTAAGCCCAAGATACATTGGCCCTTACGAGATCACAGAGAGAATTGGAAGCGTGGCCTATCGTCTTCGACTTCCATCTGAACTAGCAAGGATACATGATGTCTTTCATGTCTCCACACTTCGGAAGTTTATTCCCGACCCAACCCATATGATACAACCCCAAGATATTCAATTGAAGGAAGATCTGTCATACGAGGAGGTTCCTGCGGAAATTCTAGATTATAAAGTACAAGAGCTTCATACAAAGAAGATTCCTTTAGTTAAAGTTTTATGGAGGAGTCACACAATTGAAGAAGCCACATGGGAACGAGAGGAAGAAATGAGATCTCAATATCCTTACTTATTTTCAAGCTAGTAAAGGTACTTAAATTTCGAGGATGAAATTAATTGCAAGTAGGGGAGAATTGTAATACGCGTTTTGTACACTATGCTTTTGAATATTATCAAGTGTTATTTCAAGGAAATATTGGATTGATAGTATTCACACTTTACGGATACCATAGTCAATAGATTCGCCTTGATGTAATGATTTCATTGAAACTTGTTGTGTTTATATCAGAGACCATCTTGTATAAAAATAGACTTCAAAAGGTTCTCTGAATTGTGTAGCACATCAAAACATAGTACCACATCTAGTAATCTGGAATTTTGGTAGTATCTTATAGGTAGTAGAAGCCACTACTAGCATAGTGCCCATAATGTTATAGATTTATACTCATTAGCCAAAATCACATCATTAAGACTAATTAAGCATGATTAGTGCTAATTACCCGTCATTAGTGATAATTAAGTGTCATTAGCAAAAGTAGGACACATGGAGAGGAAATCATTGGACACATGTCGTTATATAGTCAGGACAAGTGTCAAAAACTCAATAGTACCATGTGTCATCATCCTAAGACTAACACGTGTCATGGTGTAGCCTCTTGCTTGGGCAACAAGTTATCTCATGTATAAGCCAAACCTCTTGCTTGGGAAATAAGTTATCTCATGCATAAGCCAAACCTCTTGCTTGGGCAACAAGTTTTCTCATGAATAAGACATGTGCCATGGTGTATAGGCAACATGTGTCTTGGAGCCTCCCTTACATGTTGACACATCTCAGACATGTAAAGGGGGTGGAGGCCTATATATACCCATGATCTCCCCACCATTCTACTCACTCATTCCACGCCCCTCTCACCATCCTAGAGCCGTAAGGCCGTCGAAGTTGCTGAGGAGCACGATAGGAGTACGACGAAGCTTTGTCGGTGATCAAGAGCGCATTAAAAGCCGTAACGAAGTTCTGTCCGCATCAAACTGCAGTATTCAATCTAAGACGGCTATAGGGGGGTATTCACTAAAGAAGGAGATCTCGACTCAAGTTAGATATCGATCAGGTGAGGGATTCTCAAGCGCTATTTTAAAGCACTAGTCTTTAGCTTTTATGCATGGTTTTGAATAACAAGTATGAAATCGTGTTTTATAAAGCTTTTACGCATGAATTACAAGTACCATACTGTTGATATGAAATCAGGGCTTTAGAACGTATTTCAGACGTCGTTTCAGGTGTTTTATCACGATAGCATGTTTTTAAGCATTTCGTTCTTTGTGGAATACGAATCGTAAGTTTCACTACTTAGATTCAAGCTTTTTATATAAGAAATATGTTGTGTGCAGTTACTATGCAATATGAATCGGATTTCAAGTTCTTAATAGTGCTAGTTGTCAGAATATGCATGCTATGTCAAGATTGTTTTATGTTCATGATTTAGCTGTTATGGGCTTGAATTAGCAAGAGTACGGTTTATTAGTGACAAGAAAAGAATCAGGATCAGAAGATAAGCACCACAGTAGCTCTTTTATACAAATCATAAACTAGCCATTAGATATGGTGATGTCATTAGATATGACCCTGAAACCGCCATTAGATATGGCAAACCATTAGATATGGTATCAAGAGGACTTTGGGTCCGCATTCTGTATACATATAGGCTTTGGGCCGTATGCAGGGTGTTTTTGGTCTTTGGGACCGTCTGCGCGTATGACTTAGCTTTGTTTCAGCATTCATGAGTCAATAAATTAGCCACAGTGGTGATTAGTACAAACAGATTGATAGTGATGATTATGTTTCAGTTTATCTGCTTTTGAAGTGATTTCAGCGTTCATTTGCAAAACTAGCATGTTGTTATATGAAATTTCTGTCATAAAGTCTCTTTCAAGCTATTTCACAGTATTCAACATAAATTTCTTGTCATGATGCTCATATTTCAGATTTTTAGCTATATTTAAAAAGCTTGAGATCCTTTCACTGGGTCTAAGCTCCTAAATGAGTTTAGACTCATCCCTTTATATTATAATTATGTACAGATCAACAGAATCACGAATAGCAGGGGAAAGGACCGCAAATACACTAGGAGGAGGTGGCTTTTGCTTTTCGTTGTTTTTGTACTGTCTGTTATTTTGTAAGAAGTTGTAATAGATAGAACTGGTGTAAGACACTTCTTGGTAATGTAAACTTAAAATACAAAGATGTTATGTTTG
This sequence comes from Ottelia alismoides, assembly GCA_037367405.1. Classification (NCBI taxonomy): domain Eukaryota; kingdom Viridiplantae; phylum Streptophyta; class Magnoliopsida; order Alismatales; family Hydrocharitaceae; genus Ottelia; species Ottelia alismoides. The sequence continues at coordinate 648,168 of JAZKJV010002119.1, read as the reverse complement.
ATGAGATTGACACATGTTTACTTTGAGGAAAAAAGTGAAGAAAGATCTCTGTCGCGGCACGTTCCGGTTAGCAGGACATGTCGTGACAACTTGTAGAGAAAGAAAGAAGAACTGCCCCCGTACTGATACTATATCTTGTCTTGCCCCCTCGAAAGAAGAGGCAAATACAAATGCGACCGCAGAGGGCGAGTAAAAGAGCAGGACTCACGAAAGAAAGAAAGAAAAGAAAAGCAAGGAAAGAAGAAGGTGACTCGAAGTTGATGGACAGACGATGACTGGGTAGCTAGAGAGGTAGCGAGCGGACGAGATCGATGTAATTGAGAGAGATAGAGTCAAAAGAACTACGTATAAGAAGTCCCAAAAGAAGAAGTTCACTCGTACGGACCTGCGACATGTGGATCGGAAAGGTGTTGGGCGGGCAGCTGCTTTCTCGTGCTAGGTGTTTCTGATGCAGACTATGCTGGTTGGGGAAGGAGAATACGAGACTAGGTGTAGAGGTCACAGAGCTCAGGCTTCGTTAACCCGCTCCCTCAGCATTCTTGATTTTCTTTTCCAAAGAAGAGCTGTAATAGAACCGTCGGCAGCACCCTCAGCGAATCACCTCCACAGAGAGGCTAGTTACATCAGTTATCAGCACCTTTAGCCCTCGCGCTCGCAGTCTGAGTCCAGGGATGAAAGAGGACCCAAGGAAAGAACTAGCGAGTGAAAGGCCCTTATATACTAGTTGCTCGCTCCACTACGCTTGCTTCTACTCTGCGCTTATTCTTGATTCTTCGAACAGTAGGTATAATTTCTGCTTACTTGAGACTCGGCCTTAAACTAGGACTCGCTCTTCTCTTTCTTCGATTCGAACTATATAGCTTCCTCTCGCTTAGGAATTTTTTCTGACTTAGGGTACCGTGCAGGGAATCGGATCTTGTTCGCGTACTCTTCCATATCCTTTGATCTGAAACTCTCCTTTCACAGACCTTTGTATATCAAACTGTTCTTCTTAGTTTGTTTGGTTTTCCTTCATATCTTTAGTTCCCTGGCGCATGAAGCTTGGCAGAAAAAGAGAAAAGGGGACACGGACTAGAAGAAGAGAAGAGCGGATGAGAGTTGGCCGGGTGCTTTTCTCAGCGAACCCTACCTCTGGATATCTCACGCACCTTTGGTGACTCTTCTTTCCCTACTCCTCTTCCTGCCGAATTGCGGAAAAGTCTTTTGTGGCTTGACTCCGGATGATAGTGGCTTTACTGGGGATTCTTGCAGCTTCGCACCCTGCTCCTTCCCCTTCTCCTTCAGCTACTGAGCCCTGATTCTCCTTCTCCAGAAGTCAATGAGAGCTCAATCCAGGGGGTGGACCATGCAGGCCATGGGGAGATCGACGTCTGTGATCCATGGATCTCCGATCGGGAAACCGTATCCAAGCTCTGTGTCCCGTCTACGCTCTTTGGACTTCTTTTCCACAGATCTTCCGCGGGGAATAAGTAGAAGTTGTGACGAAGGCGGTGAACGTACATGAGGCATGCCGACAGGCGGCTAGATCGACCGATAGGGGACGTAGTGTTGTGTTCCGAAAGACTTGTCGGAAATCGCCGGTTGGTGACCGCAGAGGGCGAGTAAAAGAGCAGGACTCACGAAAGAAAGAAAGAAAAGAAATGCAAGGAAAGAAGAAGGTGACTCGAAGATATCAATGACTTGGTAAAGTCAATATAAAATGATTGGATATGAGACTGTGTGTTCACTTCTCCTGACGGTTCGCCAGGGCCTCTTTCCTCCTCCCTTTTCTCCTTATCATCCGCCAAACCTCAATCCACAAATTCCAATACACGTGCTAGAGGCGGAGTGGATTCAATAAGCGAAGCAGGAGCTGACGGAGGTACCTAAGAAGTGGATACGGAGATCAAGTGGATAAGCCGGCTAGGAGCGAAGCCCCAAATGTTAGATATATAGTGAAGATGAGACAGCCTGATTTTCTACTTGCTTTGCACTTGAGGTGGGTGAAGAATGAGGGGCGGGAGAGGAAAGACTGCCTTGTCTGGTGCCCACACCCACTGATCTGGACGAGCCCCCCCCTCCCCCTCACTCGACACTCATCAGCCAACTTTCTTTCTCTTTGGTTACGCTCTCTGCTTTCTCAAAAGAAAGCCTTTCTATCTAGTTCACGCTTCCCGCTGAGAGAGAAGTAGAAGGGCCCTCCTCCCGGTGCCCCATGTAGGGTTTACAGGTTCGACTTTTCCAGTTAGCCCATAAGGATCCGATACCCAGGACGAATTGAACACAGATCAAACAAAGGCGGCGATCCGGGGGCCCTTCCTTCTACGGCCTGGGAAAAGCAGCGTAAATGGGAGAGCATTGGATATCTGTATGTCCTATACATACTCTTATTTATATTATAGATAGTTCGAGAATCCGCAGTACGTCATGCTTTCCCTCAGTCGGGAGGGGAAATAATGCATGCGCTGGGCCGCCCTAAGCCTATGCCCCTAGCTCTAATTGCTTCGTTCTCTTCGCCTTTGAGTTTAGTCTGCTCAAAATCAGACGCTGACAAAAAAGCGGACAGAATTTCCTCCCTGAACCAATAGCTAATCTAAAATAATTAAAATCGGTCCAATTCATGTCATCTCGTCCGATCCAATCACTTGTCGGACTTGATTTTTTTATTATTTTTTTAAAAAATACTTACATGAAAGCGATCAAATTGATCATGTCGATGTCGGTTCTCACTTGTCGGACTTGATTTTATTATTATTATTATTATTTTATTTAAAAATGCTTACATGAAACCAATCAAATTGATCGAGTCGAAGTCGATTCCGGTCCGATCGAACAACCCAATATGATTTTTTAAACCATGATTTTAACCATTCATCGTCATTTATTACATGAAACCACTACATTCTTCTAAAAATATGGTATTTTTATATGTACTCAGGTCTAAATCTTTGCAAATAAGTAATGTAAAGTATGCCATTTCAACAAGATCTTATATATATATATATATCACGAGGAAAGGGAAGCTGTAGCTAACCTTGGCTACATCAGCGGTATTTTCGTTTCTTTCTTTTATTGTTTTTTTGAAAATTCTACGATGGATTTTCACAACTATATCTCTCGAATATGTCATTAAAATTTCGTTAGAAAGTGAGACTCCTACGGCCTCCATCCAGAACAGGTAAAATACAGCAAATCCGTGACCGTTAAAAAATTTTCGTCTGGATGGAGGCCGTAGGAGTCTCCGTTTCTGACGAAATTTTAATGACATGTTATAGGGATATAGTTATGAAAATCCATCATGGAATTTTCGAAAAAAAAGAAAAAGAAAGAGACGAAAATACCTCTGATGTAGCTAAGGTTAGCTACATCATGTTGTAGCTTCCCTTTCCTCATTTTTCATTATGAATTTTTAAATATATTTTACAACTTTATGCTTATTTATGGTTATTTTATTACATTTTACAACTATGTATTCATTTCACAAATATGCCAGTTGCAAGCTTATTTACAACTCCGCTAATATTGTACAACTCTATTATTATAATTTTTTTAACAAGTACGTTTATACTTTTACAACTCCATAATTATTGTTTTTACTCTGTTTTTTATTTCATTAAAACTATATAATTATTTTTTACCACTATGCATTTGCTGACAACGCCGCACTTATTTATGGAATTTTTTGACTCTGCATTACGTTTTCACAACTATGTTTATTTTCACAACTCCGTATTTATTTTTTAAACCTCCATGTTAAGAAACTGAGCTTGAAGCTTTGCATGTGGATCGTCTGCTGCAGAGTGCATCACAGCAGATTCTGCATCAATGTTTGGATTCGCATGAATTCGCGCTTTTTGTGGGCCCATATCGTGCGAATTTACGTGAACCGCTCGATCTTGATCGAGCGACTCCGGGCACTGCTGCAGAATCTGCTGTGACCCACTACAGACGATACGCTCCCTGAAGCTTTTCAATACCTCACAAAAAAACTCGTAATCTGCACGACGGCAATGGCCGCAATGGACTTCTTCGCGTTCTCTTCCATGATGGCGGCGACCACAATCGAGCTTCTTTGTTCCACAGAATTTGTCTCCTATCCTCCATGCATGGTGGCGACTGAACGCAATGGCGACTGCCCTGTAATCGAAATGGGCTTCTTCTTCCCCGTCTCTACACACGGCAACGTGATGGCGAAGCGTTCTGCCATCATCTCCTCCTCCAGGACCTCCACGACTGCAGCGGCCGCGACGAGCGTCTTCTCCACGAACTTTTTTTTTCAACTTTGGCGTCCATTAGGGATTGGAGATTAATTAGACTCTAATCATTTTCCTGTTAACGTTGACCACTCGTCAAAGCGGTATTGCTCTTAATGTAAAAAAGCGGCTGACTGTAAATCTCTGATTCGTTAGCATTCCAACCATTAACGCAAATACACTTGCAGAATCTGAATAGGCTATTGCACTTGCATGGGATGGAATACGGCATAAATTCCACGTAATCTTGCGTGTCTTTCGGCCATGTCATTCTATTATCCGATTCTCCTCTCTTTTTTCTGATACATTTGTGATTCGGGATTATGCGGCTCTAATTGGACGTGTGACTTTGACAGAGCGGATCCTCTGCTGTTACAGCAGGTGCTGTAAACAGTCATCCCTGAACTCCTCCGATGGCCATCCGACGGTGATCCGGCAGCTTCTGCATTACAGCATCTGCCGTAACAGCAGGGAATCCGCCTCCCCACTTTGATCGATGATGATGCACTTGGCACTGGCATTTCTGGCAGAAAACAAATCAGGCATCGGCAATAATAGGGATGAAAACGGATACGAATATATTCGTATCTGATCCGCTATCGTATTCATTTTATACATATTTTGACATTCGTATTCGCTTTAAAATAGACGTAGATATGTATATCACTTGGACATTCGCCAATATTCGCATTCATATTCGTATATCCGTTTTTGTAGATAAGTACAGCAGTAGATTTATTTATAATTGTGCGTAAAAATATTTTATGATTGCATTCACCATTGTTGATATAATTGTTATGAAATGAATATATCTGGTATATCTATTTTATGTGTAAACTATCATAAACATGCATATTTAAGTTAATCTATTAAATATTTCTATTATTATTCGTATCCGATTCGTATTCGTTTTACATTCATATTCGTTTTTAAGGATATGATAACACATTTTTCATATCTATCAATATTTGTATTCTCATTCGTATTCGTATTTGAAAATGGATAAGGATATGATGATACCTATATTCACATCCATATCCGCCGTTTTCATCCCTAGGCAATAACGTGGGGCGTTTCCGATGCACCACGGTGCCACCCATGCAAACTCCACATCGGATCTGTCTACATTATCCTTGGCTTTTTATTGGATTCGGTTCTTGCGAATTTCACCCTTCGGCCATTCTTGCATTCATCGTGTAAGCAATCAGGTCACTTATCGTATACATGCAGCTAAATCAAATGGCACATCAATTCGCATCGGAATCAGATGCTGCATGCAAAATCAGACTTCCTGTATTTCGGATCTCATTCTCGTTAAAGGGTATGAGACAGTTACCGTCGCCGCGGTGCATAGTTCTCCGGCTCCACGCAAATGGGTTCAGCAACTCGGAGACGTCTGATCACCGTCTGCTTCCGTTCCGAAACAAGTTCAGCTATTCGCATAAATAGTCTGCTGTCGATTGTCAGATCATCCGAACTAAAAGAAGTGACTCGTCTCTAGTGGGAATCGCATCAGATCACAACCCACGGCATAACCACGTTTAAACTAAAACAGAAGGTGTCTTCAGACCGACAAGAAGATAGTCGCCTTCAAATTATAAAAATCATCACATTCTCTATGCCAAAGTAGGAGATATAATATCAAACTGGCAGACCACTACAAAAGTTGTCCAAAAAAGGCCATCAATCAGTAGTCCATATCTTCAAAGTCCTAAGCTGATGTCCAATTAGCCGTTCAAGTGAGCCTGATTTAACACCAAGCATTAATAATAAACTGCTGGTGGTAACAAGAGTGGAAAATAAACAAACTGATGATGGAACATTATAGTGGCGCAAATGATTCCGGGGAACATGATTCCCACAACATGAAGGGAATGGAATGTGAAAGTATCCCAGTCACTCTGCACCCAACAGCACCTGTAGAAAGATATATAATGCATGATAAGTAACACAAGGCTACCTGCACATCTGAGAAGTGAGAACCGACAAGGAACGGCGGCACTAGCAGCTATGGTGTGCGCCCAAGAGATGCCAGGAGGGATCTGCAAGAGATTCAAACCCCACATCCTCATGACATTCGCCCAGATGGGCTACACATTCCTCTACTTCATCACAGAAGCCTCCTTCAACCACGGTCTGAATCCTCACGTCTATGTTACCTACCGCCACATCGTTGCAGGAGTGGTTATGTGGCCTTTTGCCTATTTCCTTGAAAGGTACAAGCAGGACTGAAAACATATGGATAGAAAGAACTGAAGACAATCCCTTCTTTGCAAGAGTGATTTCTACCACCATGTCTATGTTTTCTGAGTCCAAGTGTTGTTTCTTGTGGCAGGAAAATAAGACCCAGGCTAACGTGGGCGCTGTTTTTTGAGATTTTCGTGCTCTCTCTTTTAGGGTAAGCAAAACTGTTTCGATATGGAAGACCTTGGAATTAAACCCTGGTGACAAAGCTGGTTAACAAATGGGAACTAACCATTGAACTTCTTTGGTTACAGGGTTGGCCTTACGCTTAACATGTATTTTGCTAGCTTGAAATTTACATCTCCTACATTTCTTGCCTCGGCGTTCAATTCGATTGCTTCCCTGACATTTGTCATTGCTGTAATAATTGGGTAAGTAAAATCATCCTTATTTTTAAGGCATGAAGAGTTTTTCATCATTTCCACAATACACACTAATCAAAAAATTATATAGTTCCTCAGCAACAAAACACGAAAGTCTGATTCTCGATACAAAAAAGTAAATTTCATAAATTATTACTTTAAATAAATACACTTCTGTAAACTTATTATGCCATTTATTTCTTAGATTGGAAGCCCTTGACATTAATAGTGCACGTGGAAAGGCAAAAGTCATTGGAACTCTTCTTTCTCTGGCAGGGGTCCTAACGATGACTTTGTATAGAGGACCTAGATTGAGGAACTTGGGGCATGCTTTGATTTCGATCCAAGGAGGTGTCATTCATGAAGATTGGTTAAAAGGTTCCCTACTTACAGTTGCAAGTTGCCTTACATGGTCTGTGTGGTATATTATGCAGGTATTTACTTCCCAAAATTTCGATAAAAAAAAATTGAAATCAAAATAGACTATAGAGATATGCAGGTATTTACTTCCTAAAATTTGGATAAAAAGAAACTGAAAACAAAATAGACTATAGAGAGAACCTTAAGATTTAACTCGCTCTTTCATTGGTTATTTACTGCTGATCATTTCTAATGGAAAAGGTGTCAATAATTATTAACATCACTGGTAACACAGGCTTACACGTTAAAGAAATACCCAGCACGGCTGTCCCTTACAACATGGATGAGCTTTGTCGGAGCGGCACAGTCAGCGGTTTATGCAGCATCTGTTCAGCACAAACCTCAAGCTTGGAAGATTGGGTTCGACGTTGATTTTTGGAGTATTATCTATGGTGTAAGTGTTCTAGGTTCTGCAAAAAAGAAAGAAAAACCGTAACAACAATTTGAATCAGAATCTAAAGCCATGTTCCTGCAGGGAGTGGTCTGCTCAGGTCTGATCATGTTCATTCAGTTATGGTGCACCGAAAAAAGAGGACCCGTTTTTGTAACTATGTTCAATCCCCTTTTAACAATAATGGTGGCAGTAATGGCGTATTTTGTTCTTGGGGAAAAGCTATATCTGGGAAGGTAGAAAGAATAGCTGAAGAGTCATATGCATCTAGAACTATGCATCTTTTCCTATATGCATGGAACTATAAAAAAAACAACCTTGTAAATGCACTGAAGTTCCTTTTTGACAAATTATTGAGACATCTTTTACAAATTTGATTACAAAGGAATCTAATTAAGTTTTCTTTCAAAAAAAACAACCATTTAGGTTGATCAAATCTCAAACTGATGTACAAAAAAACAAAATTGTATACGACTGGTATATGCCCCTAATTCGAAGTTTCCCCATCATAGGATGATGCTGGACATCACTGTCTTTTGCACCATCTGTGTACCAAACAAACAATTAGGTTAATGGAATAACAGGCACACAGAGATTGGTAAACAGTGTTTACCTTTTCGGCTATTCATTCATGTCATATATGTGTATTTCAGATGCAATTTTTTGTTTGTTCACAACCTTGTCTTCTTCAGCATACTAGGTGCGGTAGTTGTCATAATTGGCCTCTACCTGGTGCTATGGGGCAAAGACAAGGATTCAAATGTCATGCCAAATAGGGATAATCACTTGGAGGAAGGATGCACAGATGCAGACAAAGAATCAAATGTCAGCCACTGAGGATAAGGGAGTATATTTGAAGAGCCAATGCAAAGTGTAAATTCTTCTCAAGGCCTTCAAGCAGGAAAAGAAAAATGGAACCACAAAATGTCCCTTAATTATCTGCCATGAAATAATAACAAGTTTATATCGACCCGATGTAGAGGTGATATTTGCACATTTGATATGTATTACTCCTATCAAAACCAATTTCTTAAAAAGTTTTAAATTTTCTCTGCATATTTCGGATCAACAGGAACTTTGCAAAAACGAATTCTAGAATTGCATACGCTAGATATTTTCTAATATAAAAATGGCAAAAACCTTCTCCCGCTTTAAGTAAGATCGGCTACATGGTTCTTATCAAATCCATGTTGAAAGATCCAACCATTTTTTTACGTTGTTTTTTTACACGGGTTTTCAGGTACCTAACGCAACCCTCCTCAAGGGAGGATTTGAATCCTGATCTTTTGAGTGATAGGCACACTACTCTACCACCATATCATTGAAGTAGGCACACAAAGATTTTCTAATATATAAAGGAAAAATCAAAACTTTCTGCAACGACAACATGTTTAACTGCATTCGAACAGTTCCTTACTAAAAAAGGACCACCTTCCAGCCAATCTCTTGACTTTTCATATGAACTTTTAATGTTAAATTTAATTTGGACCGGTACATATCTTAAAAACATCAACAATTTCTGAAAAATTTGTTTTACCTGCATGCCATTCATCTCGCATCCAATGGTCTCTTAATGTGGGGAAAGGTTACACAGAGGCAAGCCCCTCCGACAACCTCAAGAACTCATGGAATCTGTGTTCCAAAAACACAGTACAAGAGTCTAGGAGTGTTCTTCCCCTCCATAACTGGTAGCAAACTGCCATCAAATTTTCCATATCCCCCACCGAAGCATACAACATTGAGAAGGCATTAAAAGGCGTGCAATCACCAACCATTAAGCATATCCATGAAATCAACTCCAGAAGAACATAAACGATGCCCCTCTAAAATCCTCACATAAGACCCTTTTCAAGTAGCCTTACATCTCTTACTGAAACATCCACTCTTATAGAGAAAACGTAAATAACCCTAAGAAGTCTACGGGATGCATCATCACTTGGTCCCTAGTAGAGTCTAACCACCCACTCCATAAGTAAGACCCTTTTCATCTCCTTAATTCTCAACAACCCATCCCACCCTCAACGGGCCTGGTGACCGCATTTCTATACATCAACACCATACTCCTGTTATCCTATATAAAAGTGGACTGGAAAAATATCTTCATCAATCCTTCCTAACTACAGTGCATCCCACTGGTAGCTTGTTTGCAAACAAAAAGAACACATGTATAGCTGAAAAGACATACTTCAACACCAAACTCCCTCCCTCGAGCATAACACCTTGCCATCCGTCCAGTGAAAATTATGTTGCGATCTTTGCAACAAGGTTCACCAGTCTGACTTTCTGTGCCTGTTTGCAGTCAAAGGCAGACCCAACTAATGCAACGGTAGAACCAAACATGGCATACCAAATACCTAAAGATACTCATGAGCAAACTCTCTGGAATGTTTAAAGGCAAAAAAATTGTTTTCTCGGGATTAATCATTATACCGAAAAACCATCAAATATATCCACTATGGTCGAAAGGCATCTGGCCTCCAAAAGAGAACCTTTCGGGGAACACCCTTGTCTGACTCCCTTCTACAGTCGAAAAACCCCTTATGGTGCCCATTATATAGTGTCGAATGTGAGGCAATTGCCGCACATCTTTTCATCCAAGTAATCCAAATGTCAAGAAAATCCCTCTTACAAAGGGAGCTCTAGAGAAAACTCCAATTAACAACGTCCTAAACTTTGGAAAACTCCACCTTTCAAAGTAAGCCACACACTTTTTCATCCATGTGCAATGGCATGAAGCTAGAATTTTGGTGATTCAACAGCAAGCCCGAGTCCTTCTCAAAGTCTCACCATAAAGCCCAATCACACTTTCCCTTGATGGAAAAATATCATCCGCATGAAGAGCGAAAATCATGATGTCATCATGCACTTCAGTAAAGCCCATCAGCCTTCCAATGGCACGAATGTTCATGGCCCCATATTCCTAGTGATTGCTGCTATCACAGACAACAATGATGCCAATAGGCAACCCTGCTCGGCATCCATTTCCAGTTGAATCCAGTCTTCCTTCAGCTAAATGTTCACCAAAATGGAAAAGGAAACCATGTTCACACAGTAATTCACCCTTGCCACCCAAAGGTTTAGGAAGCCCATCTTCATACACACACAACAACAACAAATTCCCCCATTGAACAAGAGTGGAAGACTATTTATGGGTAGGCGCAACTGGGATCTTACTTGGACTCACCACTACCACAAGTGTGACATACGTCAGTACGTGAGAATTGGAGATCTTTCGACTTGACTGAACAAACTCTTCTCCCTTTTTTTCTGGCGATTTCATGTCCTGAGGTTGTAGTGGAATGCCGACAACCAAACCTCGATTGCTCTACTTACCTGCAAACAAGTGATGCGACAATGCGCACCATTGGTAGTCTATAGCAGGTCTGGTAAAACTCCTAGCCTTTAGAGTAGGTAGGAAGATTGCTTTGACCTCTGCCTCAATGTCATCTTGTTAGTCGTTCTCGACTTTCTTTCATAGATTGTCCTTTCGAGAAGAAGGTTTAGTCTAGACAGTGAGCATTTCATAATCCAAAGTCACCTACTTGATTGACATTCATAGCTTTTGTAGCTGCTTTATCTACCTGACGTCATGTGAACCAGAAATGAATGAACAAATATGAAGCAATACCCACTTCTTCCCATCTCAGGAATTCAATTAAGTAGGGTCGGCTACCCCTCTTCAAAGACAAAATAAAACAAAAATAAGAAACTTGAATAATAGAAAAACAAGAAGCATAAGGTTTTCAACTTGGGAAAGCATGAATAATTACAAATGAAGATTCAATGTGAGAGGACTAGATGATATGAAGTTGAAATCAGAACATAATCCACCGAATGAAAATGTTTTGCAATCTTCAGGATCAATTTCTCAGCGAGACTAAGAAATTGATGAAGACGCCTCATAATATCGATTGGAAATGGAGAGGCAGATAATTCCTCGAAAAGTGAGAGGAATGCTCTTCAATGGCAATGAAACCCTCATACTACAAGGCCCAAGTCTTGGAAATTTATGAGTAATTCTAATGGTAGAATTCAGATGGTAAGCTGGAGTCGTGGCAAACAAAAATGAACATGTATAAAGATTAATAGAAAGGTTGGTGTGGCTCCATTATAAGCTGAAATTAGAGACGCATTTGAGATTGTTCAAGTATCTCAAAGAAGTCAACGCTCAAGCTACAAAGGTAAAAAGTTAACTATGAACCTTAAAAAAGTTTGGAGAAGAATAAAAATGTTGGAAGGAAACCATTGAGTACCTGTTTTTGAAAGGAAAAAAAGGGCTTCCATCGTATAGGTGTGTGCCCAACAACTTCCCCATTAATCGCCTTCAAAAATTTACAAGCTTGAATGATTACAAGTTCCAACTCACAGCCAATGCCTTGCATGCGCTATAATATTCTCGCCATAGAATCTATCCTGATGAAACAACACCCCATTTCGGACCGACCAAACTGCCCAAATCATGGCAACTTACCCAGATCCCTCCATCTCCGTGCCACTCCGGTCCCTCCCAATGTAGTTCTAGAAGCCAAACACACCATTTGAACACACCTCCTGGTGCCCGAATAGGTCCCAAGCCTCCACCGAGCTCCCACATCTGAAAAAAAGATGGTCTGCATCCTCCACCACCTCCTGGCACCGTGAGCAAACGAGGTCAACACCCTAGAAAAATTGAGCAAATATGTCCGCAGTCAACAGTCTACCCCTCATGAATAGCCACAAAACCTCCACCCGCGTAGGAATTTTCCACTTCCAAATATGTTTGCGATCCGCATCGCGCCCCCAAGAACAAAAGTCATCGGGCCCTTCAAGGCCCTGTAGGCCTTAACAACAACAATAAAGCCTTTTCTCACAATTAAACAGGGTCGGTTACATGGATTTTCTGCCTCCATTCAAATCTATTTTAGATCATTCTTGGGATTAAATCCAAATAACTAAGATCCCTTCGGATAGTCTCATTCCAACACGTCGTGAGCCTTCCTCGCCTTCTCTTAACTAGCTCAACATCCCAAATCTCGCACCTTCTAATTGGTGCATCAACCAACCTCATTTGCAAATGGTCAAATCATCTTAAGCATTTTTCTCTCATCTTTTCATTTTTTTTGAAACAAAAAAGGGTGATCCCCCGTTGTGGGGGTCACTGTCGTAAAGACTTCATTAAAAAAGTTTTAGAGTACGTTACCGTGAATCCAAAAATTATAAAGTGCATTATGGTGTGTCAAAATATTCTCAACATAAAACCTCTGGTAGTTGAAGATCACAACATTTCTTCCGATCCAGATGGCCCAGAGCATAGCAAACGATTTCGAGCAGTCATCATTAGAATTGGAGCCGACTGTTCTAATTGATCTCCAGAATTCCGATGTCCCTGTACACACCACCCATGTTAGCCCAGCCTCTCTCCATACTCGAGCATATGCCGGGCATTTGAAAAACATGTGGGTTGAATCCTCTTCTGTCTCCTCACATCTGTCGCACTGCGTATCTGTCAGATCTAACAATCTCCCCCTTGCGCTTTATCACATAAGCGGTTCCTTCTTAGGCACCAAAGGAAAATCTTTACTCTGTTCGGGATCTTCGCCGCCCATATAACTCTCATGTCATGGCACAGCTCTCTGTCGTGCTCCTCCTCCCTTGATCTCAACTCCTTGTATGCTTTCTTCACTGAGAATTTGATGTCCACCCAATGAAAATGGTCCTTGTCCAACGAAAACTCCCAAAGTGGTGTGAGATCTGACCGCATCTTTATGTAATCTTCCAAACGTTGGTCAGAGAGATCTGCTAGAAATATCGGCGACCACGTTCCACACCTACTACCTGCGAAATCGTTGCCTCTTTCAACTCCGTCAAAGGAAATAGACGCGGAAATCTAGCTTCCAACATGCCCTCACCACTCTAGTCATCACACCAGAATCTGAAAAGGTGGCCATCCCCCACCTTTGGCATGAGCATGTGTGTCAACAATGGTAAGACCTCACGGATACCTGCCCAAAGCGAAGACTCAAAGCAAACTCTTCTAGTCTCAAGATCCCCACCCACACCGTAGATCTTCCTCGATAGTCTAGCGACCAGCGACGTTGAGGGACCCCAGATGCGGATCACCCATTTGGCGATGAGCGCCTTGTTCATACAATCAATATCCCGAATGCCAAGACCACCTTCGTTGTGCCAACTCGTATTCTCATCCCACTTAAAAAGGTGCATCCCATGACCAAGCTGCTTCCCATCAGACCAGAAGAACCTCTTCACCAAAGACTCAATTTTCCTTCTAACCCCTACTGGCATAAGTCTAGTAGAGTAGAAGAAGATGGGAGTAGCCGAGAGGACGTGTTTCAGAAGAACCAGCTTTCCTCCTCTAGATAGAGTGACCGCTTTCCATCCTGCCAACCGATGCTTTATCCTTTGCACCACTCCTTCCCAATCTGCATTCTTTAGCATTCATACGGCTAGTGGGAGTCCCAAATAAGGGATGGGAAGCTCCCCCAATGTGCAATCACATGTCTCCGCCATGTTGAGACGCTCCGACTCATCCATCCCAAAGGTAATGATCGTCGACTTACTCTTGTTAACCTCTAACCCCGAAAGCTTCCCAAAAATATCCACTAGTTGTGTTGCATTAGTGTTCTGAATTTCCGTGCCACCCACAAAGAGGACCGTATCGTCTGCATAATGTAACAGAGGGATGGAGATGTCATCCTTGAGAAATCCCTCACACCAGCCCGCATCGATGGCCTGCCTGAAAAGGATCCCCAGGGCATCCGCCACTAGGACGAACAACATAGGGGTAAGCGGGCAACCATGCCTCACACCACACTGCGGTTGAAAGAAACCTCCCTCTGGTTTTCCATTCACCATGATCGAGTAGGAAGAGGTAGTGACACATCTCTTCATCCAATCCACCCACATATCCGGAAAACCTCTCCTCCGTAAAGACTGCCAAAGGAACTTCTATTCTACACAATCATAAGCCTTGGAGTAATCGATCTTCCATAGGGCCCCTTTCACCTTTGTTCGTTTCCAGTCGAGACAAATCTCAGACGTCATCACTAGTCCATCTGTCATTTGCCTTCCAGGGATGAAGGCTGATTGTCCCTGGAGCATCACTGATTCTATGATCCACTTCATCCTATTTGCCAGAACCTTTGCAATTATAAGGTAAATTACGTTAGATAGCACAATAGGCTTAAAATCTTCCACCCTCACAGGGGTGTCCCTCTTGGGCAGCATGAATAGAAGCGAACGATTGATCTTTTCCAGCCCATAGTTTCCTTCCCTGAATTCATTTAGAACGTCCAACACGTCCTCCTTCAGCAAGTCCCAGAACTCACGTTAGAACAACACCGGGAAGCCATCCAGACCAGGAAAGCCATCCACGTTCAAACTCCACACCGCCCTCTTCAACTCCTCCTCAGAGAACGGAGCTAGCATGCCCTCCGCCTGTACATCTGATAAGGAATCCACCCCCGTCCCCAGCCATCCCCATCCGATCCCTGTTTTTCTCCGAGTGGCCTCCACAAAATGCCACCTCAGCGCACTCCCGTTCGCTACCTCCCCCCGACCTCAATCTCATGGATGTAGTTTCTTCTCCGCCTCCCCGAGGTCATGGAGTGAAAGAATCTCGTATTGGCGTCCTCCTCCCTAAGCCACTTCTGCATGGATCTTTGTCTCCACTCCACCTCTTCTTTCCTGTCTTCCAGCAGCAACTTATCCAGGATGTCATGGCGTTCCTTGATTTATGTCTCAGAAAGTCCTCTATCGTCATCCACGACATCCAGTCTAGCCAGCCCAGTCTGGGCATCTACTCTCTTCGCTCTCTGCCTTGCTATGACCTCCTTCCCGAAGGATGGTAGAAAAGACCTCAAAGACATAAGCATGGCTGCCAACTTCGAGACCGCCGAGCCCTCAGCTGTCACCCCTCTCCAGAGCCATGTCATCGCCTCTCTGAACCCCAACTCCAGAAGCCAGCTTGTTCAAAGCGGAAGAAAAACCTGTTTTGCCCATCTTCTCCAGACGACTAAAGAATCAGCGTATGGTCTGAAAGCACGTGCAGAAGGGCCCACACTTTCGAAAGAGAGAACTTCTCCGCACACTCAGGAGAAGCCAGAAATCTATCCGACCTGGACCTCGATCTCGCATTACGCCAAGTGAAAGCACAGCCAGCGGCATCAACAATTGACAAGCATTAAGAACCTCCAAAGCAAGCTCCTTCATCACCTTAGAGAACAAAACAGATCCAGGATCATGCGCCCCTCTCTCACATGGCATGCCATCCGCATAAAGAATGAAATTAAAGTCACCACCCACAATACAGGCCAACTCCGGAAATCTGACCCTAATCTCACATAATTCCACCCATAGCACCACATTCGGGGAGGTCCCCGCAATGTCATACACCGAGGTCACCACAACCGAGACTGGTATTGCCTGTTGACCAAAACAACCATAGCCAAGGGCACCAAGATGACCTCATCTTCTAGGTTAAAAAGATCTACATTCCATGCCACCAACCCCCCCCCCCCCCCCCGAACTACCGTTCGCTAGTGCTACTCTAAACTCGCTGAAACATGGGCCAGACATGGAACCCCATCTCACCGTCTCCCAAGAATCCACCTATGTTCCTTGTAAGCAAGCCGTATCCACCTTCCATTTTACCATCAAAGAACCGATCGCCAAATGCTTCTCCGTCTAGCCCAATCCCCACACATTCCAAGACAGAAACTTCATTGGGTTAACCAAGGGGGAGGCCCTCGCAACCTTAACCCCCCACTCTTTGCGGGACCGCCAACTCAAAAAGCTTCTCCGGTTCACTCCTGATCCCACCTACCGTCATTGTAGTTTTCTGACTCAACTCCACCTCCACCCGGGCCGTGTTGATCTCATATGTCACCCCTCCCTCAAGATCCCTCCCCGTCTGGGAGGATGTTAGATTATAGGAAGCGGAAGCTAAAACATGGATAATGAATAAACATCAAAGAAAATGCAGAATTTTACGTGGAACCCTACTCCGTGAGGAGCAGGATGAAACCACGGGAGAAGCCCTCAAAGGGGCGTGTTATGCATTGCTTTTTCTCATCTGTTACAGGAGGCTTGGGGCTCCTTATATAACCTCCACAGGGCCTCCAAGTCCCACCACTGGACAATGTGGGACTAAACAACTGGATGGGGTAAATGGATCCTGGAGGGATCCTTTAACCTCCTACAACACAATAGGCGCACGCGCACATAACAAATACTCCAACACTCCCCCTCAAGCTAAAGCATGCAATGCTTAGCTTGGACAAACAAACAAGGAACTCAACTCAACGCTACAGGACACTACGGACACTACGGACCAGTGTTGCAATAGTCGGCCGACTATCCCGAATAGTCGGTTCGACTATGAGGTGCGGTGGGGTACCCGACTGAACAAACCTCCAGTCGGGCAATAGCCGGCCCGACCGAATAGTCGGCCGACTATTCGGCCGACTGGCCCGACTATGAGGCCGACTGGAGGTTGACTCTTCATTTTTTTATTTTTTTATTTTCAATTTTCAATATTTAGGGTTACATTTTACCATGGTATCACCACAAATGTCAAATTTTATATATCTATTATATTGATTGGTACTTTTATCTTGGATTCATGTTAAATAATGACCATATATGTATAAAAATATAAGAATATATGTATTATAAATAATTTTTATATTAAAAAATACAAAACCGAATAATTCCGAATAGTCGCCCGAATACCGATTATTCTCTATTCAGTGACCCCTCCGACTGAATACCGAATACCGTCTTCTGCAACACTGCTACGGACAATATCAACCCAACGCGCACATTGCTGCAGTCGAGGTTGCGCGTGGGGGACTTCGCGCGAAGGGAGGGCGATCTGGGTTGATCTAGATCGGAACTCGCATGCGTTGGGAAATCTCCTGGAGATGGGGCCTGAGGAGCTCGACGGGAAGGCGCGGAGGAGCCCGCTGCCTCCGCCTGCAGAGGATGCGCCGCCCGTGGGCGCGAGGATGGCTCCGCCTGGAGTGCGGGCTGGACATAGCCAACGCGTGCTGGAAGATGCGCTGAAGAGGGAGCGCGCTGGAGGATATCTTTCGAGCGCCGCATGCCGCTGCCAAGGAGGGTGGACTAAAGGCGCAGACCCATGGCTGAGGGAGAAGAGTCGCAGTCATGTAAGAGCTGTAAGGGCACGCACCACCGCGTAACTGCCTCATGTGGGAGTCGTTGTCATCAACGAGTCGTGGAGGAGGAGCAGCACCGCCGACATGAGTGAGGGATAAGGGCACGCCTGGAGAGAACATCGCCGGAAGGGCTTGGTTGGCAGGAGGCCGGCCAAGGGATGTTGCTAGGGCTCGCGGGATCATCGAGCAGAAGTGTGCATGCCACCCAGGAGCCTGGTGCCACGGTTGCTAGGGATGCAGCTGCCTGAAGTTTCTTCATCTCGTGCGCGCCTGAAGCATCTGATTTGTCGAGTTAGGGT
The DNA here is from genome assembly GCA_037367405.1 of Ottelia alismoides. Lineage (NCBI taxonomy): Eukaryota > Viridiplantae > Streptophyta > Magnoliopsida > Alismatales > Hydrocharitaceae > Ottelia > Ottelia alismoides. Next base: position 630,045 of record JAZKJV010002119.1, on the reverse strand, counting down.
TTCGAAACGAAACCCTAGAACCAATGATATGCACCAAGGTTGCAGAAATCGGTAGTCGGTACTTGATCGATGGGGTCACTGACTAAGGATTAATCGGCAGTCGGGAGACTAATCGGATTTAGTCGGCCATTAGTCGGTTTTAAATTTTTTATTTATATTTAATATATAAATCATTTTTTATACATATGTTCTTATATATTTGCAATATAAATCAGTTTTTTTACATATATTCTTATATATTTGCATAGATTTAAACATTTTCTATACTATTATAAAGAAACAAACAGAGTAATTGACTTTAAATATAACACTAATCATATTAGAATAGGTTTGATTTAAAAAAGCAAAAAATAAAAAAAATAAAAAACCTCTATGTAAAAGTCGGCAGAGTAATCGGCCGATTACGACTAGGCCGACTAGTCAGCCCGATTAGTCGGGTTGACCAACTAATGGCCGACTAGGCCTAGTCGAGTCGGCTACCCCCCCCCCCCCCCGACTCGACTAGTCGGCCGACTTTTACAACAGTGATATGCACGCTTGAATCATAAAAAGAACTCGTTGATATGATCTTCAAAAATAGTACTCTCGAACATAATTAGGGTTTGTTGAAACCCTAGAATCTCGAATCTCAAATAAAGAATGAACATAAAAAATCCTCGAGAATCGAACCCGCTCTGATACCATGTTAGAAAATAGGAAGCGGAAGCTAAAACATGGATAAAGAATAAACATCAAAGAACGCGGAATTTTACGTGGAACCCTACTCCGTGAGGAGCAGGATGAAACCACGGGAGAAGCCCTCAAAGGGGCGTGTTATGCATTGCTTTTTCTCATCTGTTACAGTAGGCCTGGGGCTCCTTATATAGCCTCCACAGGGCCTCCAAGTCCCACCACTGGACAATGTGGGACTAAACAACTGGATGGGGTAAATGGATCCTGGAGGGATCCATTTACCCTCCTACAACACAATAGGCGCACGCGTACATAACAAATACTCCAACAGAGGACAATGACTCAACCTCCACGTCAGTATCCCCATCCAGATTGATCTCCAAGTTCTTCATTGTGCGAGCACGCTTAAGCTGTCGAGCTTCCCATTCAAACACGTCCACTTGAAGGCGCTTGCTTGAATAGAAGACATGTTGCTCCTCACCATCCTTTTTCGCCAAGCCCGCAACCTGCTTCTCCTTCAAACGCCTGCCCAAGAGACTTCGCGTCGAACCACCCCTCCACTTCCCACGACGAGAAACCAAACCCCTCTTCATCTACACAACCACTTCAGCACCCAACCCGAACCCAATCTCCCCTCCGCCACCTTCGTTGCGATCGTTCACCAAAGGAGACACATCCCCCTCCACCATCTCTGCCACTAGACCCCCCCCTTCAACCATACTTCCCTACACGCAAGGCCAACACGGGCCAGAGAAGCCACAACTCCAGCACCAGAGGAGGCGGAGTCCCCCGAGAAAACAACCACTTCAGTCGGAGAGTTCCCGACCAAAGGCCTCAAGCTCCGACCTGAAAAAACACAGATCATGGTCCAGAGAAGCAGAACAGATATAGTTCTGAGGCAGGCCCAGTCCGAAATACGAGATCAAGGACACAAAGATCGAACCCACCAACGGGTTCAAGCCATAGGAAACCAATGATTACAATCTTATTTATTGGAGCAAAAATGGTAACAAGCCAAGATACTTCTGAATGAAACTAGAGAATCCATGAAGCCAATCACATAAAGAGCGGCATAAGACTTGCAGTGATATAAGACTTGGTGGTGGTGGCAGTTGTGGTGGTGGTTGTCTTGAAATGGTAAGATATACCATCACAAAATAACAAGATAGTTGATTACATGAATTTACAGTGGTTAGATTAAGATGTGTAGATACAAGAAATCATGGGATCAATTTTCGCCGAAATTAGGACAAATTTCGGTCGAATTTCAGTTTCGACAGGTGACCGAAATTCATTTGAAATGGCCTATATCGACTGAAATTGGGGGGCCCAGTTCAAAAACTGACCAAAATGACTGAAATTCGGCTGAAATTCATTTCGATTGGTCACCATCGAAATTTGCGGCCTTTCAAGAAATTAAACAAGAAAATGGTATGAAACAACAGGAAAGTTAAAAATATTAAATGCGTACTCTACAAATTGAGATCACCTTACATGTTCTGTTCCGAAAGTCAGGACGCCATATGGACTAAGCTTGTTGTAGAAAGAGGTTTTGTGTCATATTACACGAGCTTCATTTTTCAGTCTGTCAATTAGCTCATTGACAGATGTAACAATGACACCAGCTTTCCTCTCTGGAGGTTCATTTACTTCAACAATCTCAAGCTCTGACGTGATTTTGACATTCAACTCCTCCGGAGAGATTTTCTTGATCGGCTTCGATTTTGCTTTCATTATATTAGGCAATGTTGCATATCTTGGCTGGTTCAACCTCAGATCGGTGCTGCAACAAAGATGTAAAGTCTAAGAGGGGTCGCAAATAATCGCATGCACAGGAGAGCACACCCACTATGTTAAAGGATAGCAACTAAGAATCAACCCTCCAAGGGTAAAAGAATAATATTAGAGCACAAAATGTTTATCTTATTATTCAGTTAATAGGTCCAGTTAATTTTTTTGCCGGACAACTTTTATAGGAACCCATGTAAACAAGTATCATACTTAATAGGAACCTCTCTAATGGTTTGGTGGTAGAAGCAGTGGCTCCCACTTTAAAGGACCAGGGTTCAAATCCCGCTACTAGTAAAAAAAAGTATCATACTTAACGTGTTTCAAATTGTAATATTACAAAAAGAAACACCATGTAACAATTTATCAAAAATATAAACAGCAAGAAGCTAAAAAAATAGAAGGATTAATATTATCCAACTAAAACCAACTAGAGTTTTGGGCACACCCCTATACGGTGGCTGCCTTTTTTTCCTTCCAAAAAAAACCAACTAGCGATGAGTGGAGAGGTCAACTTTCTACTACACACTAAAGAGCTTTCACATCCTCAGATGCATAACTGTTATTTCAACATGCCTCCTCAGAAATGTGGAAAAACCACAAGATGACGTGAAGGTTACAACTCAGTTAACACCCCTGTTTCACTTTGGTACCATATTGAGAAAGAGCAGCAGTACCAACCACAACCACGATTTTTTCCACTTTAAGGGGGTCAGCCGCATAGATTAGTTGCCTCCAAACAAGATTAATTAGACATTAACCAGACTTCGTCGAGGGTACCGATAAAATCTGAATGCATGCAAGAACCATATTTAAAAATGCCTGACAACTTAACATTGGTTAATGGCTACCTGACATGATCACCCCCCTTTGACCGATCTTATGTCCATCAATAGACGAAAAACCTTTACAGAAGAGTTAAGCGGATTCAACTTAAATCAAACCGGTAAAAGAGTAGAGAAGTCCAGCCATTTTTGATAAACTTGATAGTTAACAAATTTCATATCATTAGATGCAGGATTTCCAAAAAAATCGACTCCTCAAAAAAGTAAAATTCTCTGTTTCCAGAAAAAAATTATGAGCAAAATATTCATTTTAGATGAATAAAATCAGAAAGAGAAACCATTCAAAATACTAGATGTAAGTATCAAATTCCTTTGAAAGAAGAGTTGGATAACACATTGTTAATACTCGGCCATTCTCAAGATGAATAACAAGCAAACTATTCTGAAAATGATCTGAAAATGAACATAAAGATATGAAAGAACCTGATTTTATTTATTATTCAGTTCAAGTTCTTGGTTCGAGGAAAAATCTTACTCAGACCATAAGATTATCATTGTTTATCCTTGAGATTAAAAAATCCCATCTTTTAACTGAGAATTAGAAATAGTATTAACTGATTTAGTCCGAAGGAGAAAGATTTCGGAAAGATGATACACTTCTTTTTTTAGAGAGTGAGAGGAAAAGGATGTTATAGGGGTCGAATAAGAGATCTCCACTCCAATATATGTTCTAAAAGAATTGTTAGAGGAAGAATAGAATTGTGATGTCATTATTGAGACCCTAGGGTTCATTTATATAGGAGAAGCTATGGGTAAATTGCAATAGAGATACATGAAAGAAAGAGAAATAAAAAATAAATATAAAGAGATAAATATCTCAACACTCCCCCTCAAGCTGGAGCATATATGTCTATCAAGCTCAGCTTGGAACATCTATGAAAGGGGCCTCTAGCAAGGGCTTTGGTGAAATTATCAACTGTCTGATCTCCAGTAGAAACATGGAAAGTGGATATGAGACCTTTCTGGATCATGTCTCTGGCATAGGACATATTGCGATATATCGGCGATATCGCCGATATATCGATATCGAGATGCATGGGATATCTATATTAGGGTGCATATCATTTTACAGGGATATCAGTGATATTTGACCAATATGTCGGTGACATAATGCCATATCAACCCATATCGGTCAAAAATGACTGGATTTATTATAAAAATTCCTGGATATCGATCGATATCGCCGATATATCATCGATTTCTAGTTGGAAGGAGGGAGCTTTTAATAGATATATAAGGTTTCCTAGTTCGCCGACTTTGAAAGATTTGCTCTTTCTGCCCGGGCTCAAACCTAGGGCCTAAGCCTCTCGATCCGTCCCATAGAATCGCGATGGTGAAGCCCAATCCCTTAACTATAATAGTTTTCCTCCTAGAATGCTAAACTAGTCTAGGTAGGACCCATCAATCAAGCAGAAAGGAAGCCTAAAGGCGAATGCAAAGGCCACAAAAGATAGTCAACCTCCCGTAATGAAATCGCGATATTTAGAGCGAGTCCTCCTCAGGTGATGTCTAAGCGAAGGCTCACGAAGGAGGCTTGCCTCAAAATATATATGTTGGAGCATAAGTTGTAAGCGCCTATTGAGTTGTAGCAGGGTAAATGGATCCTGGAGGAGATCCATTTACCCCATCCAGTGTTTAGTCCCACATCGTCCAACGGTGGGACTTGGAGGCTCTCGAGAGGCTATATAAAGAGCCCCAGACCTCCTGTACTCATTGAGAAAAAGCAATGAAGCATATGCCCCTTTGAGGGCTTCTCCCGTGGTTTCATCCCGCTCCTCACGGAGTAGGGTTCCACGTAAATCCCGTTGTGTTCTTCTTATTTTATTATCTTTTTCCATGTTCGCTCCCGCTTCCGATTTTCTAACATGGTATCAGAGCGGGTCGGTTCTCGAGGATTTCGTGTTCTTGTTTTATTCGAGATTCGTTTCCTTTGTTGTGGAAACAGTTCGTGAAGATTATTGTTCGAGTTTTTTTTAGGGTTCTATGGAACCCTAGATCTGTTCTCGCAGGAGGAGACCCTAGATCTGTTCTTCCAGGCGGAGCCCGCCTCCTGCCATCTCGCCTCCTCTCTGCCAAGCCGCGCGCCCTAATCTCCCAGGCCCTTCAAGCCGCAGCCCTTCAAGTCGCGCCCCCCCCTGCGCAACCCCAAGTCAAAGCCAAGCCTCCATGGCGCAACCCCTAGATCCAAGGCCCCAGATCCCACCCCGCTCACGCTCCTGCCATGGAACCCCGGATCGCAGGCGGCGAGCCCTCAGGCGACGAACCCTCCACAAAGGCACTCCTCAGCCCTCACGCTCCTGCGGTGCCCTTCCTCATTCACAAAGGCACTCCAGATTGTACACGAAGTAGCAGATCCTCGCGAAGGCGCTCCAGATCGGCGAGCACCAGGACCCAGGCGGAGTCCCCTCAAGCATCACCTTCCCCCTTGCAGCACCTCTCCTCCAAACAGGGTTGCGTGCCAAACAACTCATGTGGCGATGCTTCCAAGCGGCGCCAACCCCAGCCTCCCCCAGATCGGCCCATCGCTCCTCAAGGGCGGCGTCGCCCCAAGAAAACCCCAGGCGGCGACCCCATCTTCCCGCGCGCGAAGATCTCCTGCGCGTGGTGCTTCTCCCCCATCGCGCAAGCCCGCGCGTTCCTCCCTCCAAGGGCTCCTTTGCAGCGGCGGCGGCATCCGCGTTTTTTTTTCCTTCAAGAGAGGCATCCCACCCACGTTGGGAGCCCTAAGGCTGGCGGCCTTTATAAAAAAAAGGTCAAGAAAAAGAGGGAGCTGCTCTATATGGGCTTGGGCCGTGTATTTGAAAAAAAAAGGAAGGGTCCCATTTTTTTTAAAAAAAAAGGGGGAGGTAGCCCATTGAAAAAAAAAAGAAAAAAAAGAGAGGAAGGGCTACGGTGTTAAAAAAAATGGAAGGAGAGATTTCAAAAAAAATCAGAAAAAAAGATGTGCGTACACGAAAAAAAAAGCCGTACGCATTTTTCAAAAAAAAAAGAGTCGCATACAAAGAAAAGCCGTATGCTTTTTTTTCAAAAAAAAAAAGAAAGGCCGTAAAAAAAAATTGTCAACGGCTTAAAAAAAATGCTTTAAAAAAAATGATGATGCATGTTTGAAAAGCCGATAAATGTTTTGATCGGCTAAGTGGTTTTGTTTTGCCCCCCCTATTTATCTTGTCTTCTCCCAACTGTCGACGTCTTTATTCCGACAAGTATGGGAGAAAGGGGGAGTATATATGTAGAGTCACAGGTCTGTTCATGATCCAGATTCCAGATTCAGATGCCAGTCTCCAGACCAGCCAGTTGATCAGACTCTACAGTTGTTCAGACTCGACGATCATTGTTTCCGAGTCTCCAGTTTCAGACACGCACGACTGGGCGGTCATTGTCAGATGAGCATAAGTTGCCATCATTGTCAGAGGTCCCCATCATTCTTCTAGTTGTCAGGTCAGAGTTTTCATGTGAGCCATAGGGACTCCAGAGCAGAGGACCATTCCCTATGCCATTGAGGGCAAGGGTTTTCATGTGGTATCATAGGTACACCAGAGCAGTGCACCATTCTCTGAGCCAGATGGGAGAGATCCAGTTCTCCGACGAGGAGACTTCAGGCGCAAGTTCAGACTCGATGGTCAGGTTACGAGTCTTCAGTTGACTCACACTCCAGCCCGTTCGTCCTCCTCACCTGCACGGCATGAGAAGCAACGTCCTCGACTGCAGCAATGTGCGCGTTGGGTTGATATTGTCCGTAGTGTCTTGTAGCGTTGAGTTGAGTTTCTGTCTATTTGTCCAAGCTGAGCATTGCATGCTCCAGCTTGAGGGGGAGTGTTGGAGCATAAGCTGTAAGCGTCTATTGAGTTGTAGCAGGGTAAATGGATCCTGGAGGAGATCCATTTACCCCATCCAGTGTTTAGTCCCACATCGTCCAACGGTGGGACTTGGAGGCTCTGGAGAGGCTATATAAAGAGCCCCAGACCTCCTGTACTCATTGAGAAAAAGCAATGAAGCATATGCCCCTTTGAGGGCTTCTCCCGTGGTTTCATCCCGCTCCTCACGGAGTAGGGTTCCACGTAAATCCCGTTGTGTTCTTCTTATTTTATTATCTTTTTCCATGTTCACTTCCGCTTCCGATTTTCTAACAATATATATATATATATATATATATAATTGGCCCTCGCAGAAAGGCCCGTCATAGATAGTCAAATAGATACGACTCTTAGCCTCTTGAGAGCGGGGCTCGCACCTCCAGAGAGCGGGCATCTTTCAACTCTCTCTGAAAGTCAGGGAATGCGACTAAGGCTTGAGTCCTACCTAGCACAGGAAAGGGATAGCAGCGAGGGCCAGGGCTAAGTTGGAACATGATTTGAGGCTGATGCGGACGCTCTTTCCCCCTAAGCTCAGGGTGCGTCAAGCGGGATAGAACGGAAGCAATTCAACAGCCAAAGCCAAGCTCATCCTCAATTGGTGCACTACTCTGATATATATTGATGAATAATACCTTTGTAAACTTGATTTCACTACTTATTTTGCTACTCCTACTCCGGTAGGGTATGATGCGACCATGGTTTCAGTGAACTCTTACTATTATACCCTAAAACATATAAGAAACTGTGTACGAACTCGAATACCGATATAAGAAAAAAATTGGGCATTGTGGCATGAGGGGCATTAGACCGTTCTTCATATGGGTTTAGTATAAGATACAGTTAGGATTCAAATCATATGATTTATATCAACAACTTGGATATTTCTAATAACAACTATACCCAATCCCTTTTTGATAAATATTTTAGTGATAGTTATAGCTAATGATTTCTTTTTGATTGGGTAGAAATTTAGAAGAAAGGTTTATGGCAATGACATATCTTTTTTCGTATTCTTATCTTCATAATATCATCATATATTAATTTTATATATTTGTAAGTTATTTAGTGTTCTAAGAACTTGGACAAACTCCATTTCCAATACCTATAAGCTAACAATTAACAGTACCAACGATATGTTTAATATGACCGATATGTGTGATATAAGAATCATAGATGATCTATGTATTATCTAAGTGTATATTTGTAAGTTATTTCATGTTATAAAAACCTTAATGAAATTCATTTCCAATATCTATAAGTCAGGAATCAACATTAACATTGATATGTTCTAAATGATTGGTATGTGTGATATATGGTGTATAAATGACCGATATGTGTGATATAAGCGTGTATTTATAGGTTATTTGTTGTTTTTATATCTTGGATGATCTTAATTTATGAAAAAACGGCAAAAAATGCCATTTCTTAGCCACTTCCGACAATTCCATTGATATCGTCGATATATTGGCGATATTTACCGATATATCTTTTTCTAGACGAACCGATATGATATCGATATCGATATGGCCTTCTATGGTGTTTGGTATAGTGGCAATCAGCCTCTACATGCTTGGTTCATTCATGAAATGCAGGATTACTGGCTATAGATAGAGCTGCTTGATTGTCACACAAAAGCTGCATGGGAAGAGGAACCTCAACAGCAAGATCAATCAAAATCGATCTAAACCACATCATCTATGTGCTCCCCTGTACCATGGCCCTATACTCAGATTATGTACTAGATCTAGAAACCATCGTCTGCTTCTTGCTTTTCCATGACACGAGGAGCTCCCAACAAAAATAACAAAGCCGGAAGTACACTTCATGTCTCTACTCTCTAGGACATCATGCATAATTTAATCTGCACAAGTTGTCACCTCAAGAGACGTACCTTAGCTGAATATAAGACCAGTACCAGGTGAAGTCTTCAAATATATCAAAATCATATAGACCGCATTCATATGAGCCTTCTTGGGCTACTCCATGAACTGATTCACCTTGTTCACAACAAAGGATATGTCTGGCCTGGTGATGGTAGCATATAGGAGCTTCCCAACAAGCTCATTGTATTTCCTCTTATCTACCTCCTTAATGCCATCATCATATAATCTCATACTCGGATCCATAGGGGTAGTAATAGGCTTGCACCCTGTCATACCTGTCTCGAGTAGAAAATCAGTCACAAACTTCCTCTAGGTCATCACAAGACCACGCTAGTTCCTGGCGAACTCTAATCCAAGGAAGTATCGAAGATTGCCAAGGCCCTTGGTCTCAAACTGCTGACCTAGGAACTCCTTGGCAGCCTGAATGCCTGCTCATCATCACCCGTGACAATAATATCATCAACATAGACAAGAATAACAACAGTACATCTCTGTGTCCTCTGAACAAAAAGCGAGTGATCCGCAGTGGACCGCGCAAACCTTTGGTGCTCTATCAACACTGAAAGCTTCTGGTACCAAGCTCTCGGACTCTGCTTGTGTAAATCGCCTTGTGGAGCCTACACACCTTCTGAAACTCCTCCTCAACAACAAACTCTGATGATTGCTGCATATATACCTCATCATGTAGATCTCCATATAGAAACACATTCTTCACATCAAGTTGGTAAAGAGGCCAGTTCCGTGAAACAACAACTGATAGAAGAATACGCAATGCTGAATGTATGGCCACTTGAGAGAAGATATCCTAATAGTCCACAACATAAGTCTGCGTGAACCCACATGCTACAAGCCTTGCCTTGTAGCGATCCACACTGACATCTACCTGTTGCTTCACCGTAAAGATCCATTCGCACCCTACAACAGAGGCATCTGGAGGAACAGAAACAACACTTCATGTACTACGAGACTGCAAAGCGGCCATTTCCTCCTCCATGGCAAGTCATCAATTACTATCCTGTATGGCCTCCTGATATGTTTGCGGGATAGTAACATCTGAGAGTCCCATAGTAAACCTCATGTACTCCTCTGAAAGATGGTCCAAGGAAACATACGCAACTAGAGGATAAGTGGCACAGTTATGACACAGCTTCCTCAAGGCAATAGGTGTTTTGAGGTCATCAACATCTCTGTTTTATGGTATCAACTCCTCCTATATAGTATCCTGTGGAGCAATCATATCATCACTGCTATCAGTAGAAATAATGTCTTCATTACATACTTGAGGCGTGCTAGATGACGGGGAAGGCATATTAGCAGAGGAGCGAGTAGAGGACCTGCGAATGGAAAACTGTGGTAGGAACTGTGTCAGGGTAGATGGATGTAGAGGTGGTGGTGGAGGTGACTGAGACTCAACATGGGTGTTGTTGGTGGAGATAACGGAGGTGGTGGAGCAAAGACATCCTCGCCAAAGTCAGCATTAGACAACATATCGCCTATAGGAGAAAAATACACAATAAACTCAAAAAATGTGACATCAGCACTCACATAATATTTTCTCTCAACAGGATCATAACATTTATACCCTTTTGGTATGTGAATAACCAACGAACACACATTTGACAGCTTAAGGAGAGAGCTTGTCACGACCAGGAGTAAAATTGTGGACAAATTCCACAGACCCAAAGACCCTGGGAGTAAGGGAGAATAGGTCCTTCTCGGAAAATGCAATCAAGAAAGGGACCTTTTCTCCAAGGATAGTAGAAAGCATGCGGTTCACCAAGTAACATGCAGTGAGAACCGCATTACCTCAGAACGAATGAGGAGCTCGACTTTGAATACAAAGAGTCATAGTGGCATCCAAAAGATGACGGTATTTGCATTCAACAACACCATTCTGCTACAAAGTGTAAGCATAAAAAGTCTGATGAACAATACTAAGAGATCTGAGAAAATCAGACAATTGTAAAGTAGAAAACTCCAGGGCATTGTCAGTGCGAATAAACTTCGCATTAGCAGAAAAATTTTCTTATCGAGAAAAATGTTCTTAATCTCAATAAGAAACGATTTAATAACAGAACTAGCTTCAAACTTATTCTTTAACAAGAAAACCAAGATAATCTAGAGAAATCACCCACAACAACCATATAAAACCAATGTCTCTGATGATCGAGAATAGGACTAGGACCCCATATATCAAAATGAAACAACTCAAACAACTGACTATTGTGACGACTCTGATGAGTCGGAAAAGAAGAACGATGGTGCTTCCCAAGCTGACATGCCTCATACTCCAAGGTAGTACGAGTAGAGATCTAAGGGAGAACATGACACAACTTATGCAGAGGAAGGTATACAAAACAACGATGCCATATGAAAGAGAAACAAATCCAGACGGAATAGTAATAGCACCAGCACATGGAGGTTGGACCAATATGTAAAGCCCTTTCTGTTCACGGCCACATCCAATCACCCTGCTTGTAAGTATGTCCTGAAACACAAGTGAAGAGGGATCAAAGATGGCACGACAATGTTAATCTTTTGTAATCTTACTAATAGATGAAAGATTCATCTGAAATGTTGGAGCATGTAAGACATTCTGTAGGCGCATCAATGAGGCTAGAACAATCTCCCCTTGACCAACAATGGGTAGATGAACCCCATTAACAATCACCACTGACCTACCATGAGGGATAGATCTGTAAGAAGTAAACTGAGCACGATCTCCACACATATGATAAGAAGCTCCGGAGTCCATGATCCAATCAATCAAATTTGAACTACTACTACTAGTAAGTGCGTAAGCAATACCTAATGAACTCGTAGAGGCTCTGACAGCAGCTGCAACATCTGAAGATCCCGTTGTTGGGGTGGGCGGTGTAGTCATCATTTCTCTCAATCTAGAGACAATCATCAAACCTCGCATCATGAGAAGGAGTTGGAGTAGTCTTTGTCTGTTCAGCTACACGGGCAGACACTAGATACCCATGCTTCAGATATCATATCTCCTCTGAATGTTCTGGACGGTGGCAATGTAAGCATGGGTCACATTGGAGTCCTCCTCGACCACGGGATCTGCGTCCACATTACTGTAAAGTACCCCCTCTACCACGAGAAGCTGACATCGCAGAGGGAGTTTGGACCATGGTAATAGATGAAGTAGTGGTCCTACTCAACCTCTTGTAGACCACCTTCATCAGAGGTATCGTATCTCCTGTAAGTAGTTGAGTACGTATTGCATCGTACTCTGAGTCAAAGGATGACAGAAAGACTCATGTCATAGTGGCATTCATGTATGCCTGTTGCCGCTCAGTGATGGTAGTAATGGGCATAAAACTATGAAGACGCTCAAACATACCTCAGAGATGCGAGAAGTGGGCATGAAGAGGCCGACCATTCTGGTTGGTCGAGAAAATGTCGTACTGCAACTGGAGTATTTTGCTCTCATTCTTCGCTTGCCCATATGTGTCAGCTAGGATATGCCGCATAGCCTTTGGTTGTGGGTTGATTGACAATGCCGTTGGCGATCTCAATGGTGAGCGTCCCGAATAGCAAAATCCGAGAATAGGCATCATCTTGCTTCCATGAATCATTAGCCTCAGTTTTGTCCGTCGGCTCTGAATTAGTCAAAATGTGCTCCTTGTTATGGCACTACATAAGGGTGCGAAACTGCATGGACCACAACTTGTAGTTGATCACATCCATCTTCACGATAAGAGTCGGACCCTTGAAGGCATCGAACGACAAAAAACGTCACCCTTGTTCTCTAACATGGTGAGAAGATTGCCGAAAAATCGGACCTAAACTGGGGAATAGACCACTTTGGGCAAATCTATGCAATCATACGAAGGAACGGTTGTACGTGTAGACTCATACAACCATCATCTTCAATCCTTGTCGTAGTCTAGGGCCGGAAAACGTGATTTATATGTCCGAAATCACGTATTCCGGTCAAAATCAGACCATATAGGTCTGCAAAAAATAGGCAAAACTGCAGCCGGCAAGGCCGCAAGAATGGGTTGCCGGTAGCTGGGGATGCCTGGCTGGGTGATCGCCTACTGGCTGAGGGGGGGAGGGGGTGGGAGGAGGGGTAGGGTTAGGGTTGGTGGGATATGGGAACCCCGGTCTAGGACCGTTGCTCCGATACCATGTTAGAGGAAGAATAGAATTGTGATGTCATTATTGAGACCCTAGGGCTCTTTTATATAGGAGAAAAGTCATTGATAAATTACAAGAGAGGTACATGAAAGAAAGATAAATAAGTAATAAATATAAAGATATTAAATATCTCAACAAGAATTGATAGATTTGTAGGCACGAAAGGGTGCCTTATATACATAACATCGCAACACGGATTAATGTCCCTGTAGGTAAACAACTAGATATAGAATCTTTAAATTCAGTACCTAACTCTGCGTTTGCCTCTGTTACAGTTGTGCCAACCACTGAGTCATTTTAACTAAATGAGTTCCAATTTAGAGTTTGTCTAGTTGCTATAAGTACTAAATTTAGTCTTAAATTTAACATGTGAGTTTGTAGTATTTTTCCAATCCATCCATCCTTCCCTTTCTTGTTGTACGCAACCATTAAGTTTAGTTCTCAATCTATGATTTTCTTTCCCTTAATTACGACTGCACCATTTGTTATTGTTGGAAGAAAAATGAGAGATCCTTTTTTTTCTGAGAACCCTAGGCTCTCTTATATAGAGGAGAGACCTATGGGTAAATTACATAAGGAGGAAAAACAGAAATACAAATAAGCAAACAATACTTATAGAATATAGAAATACACAAATATCTCGGCACTCCCCCTCAAGATGGAGCATAGATATCAATCATGCTCAGCTTGGATGAACACTTCTGGAATGGTCCTCTGAGTAATGGCTTGGTAAGGATATATGTTGTTTGCTCCCCAGAACTAACATGAGAAGTGGAAATCAAACCCTTCTGAATCATATCTCTGGTATAGTGACAATCTACCTCGATATGTTTTGTTCTCTCATGGAAAACAGGATTGTTTGCAATAAATAGAGCAGCCTGGTTATCACAATGTAACTCCATGGTAGAGGAACCTCTATATGCAAGTCAACTAATATTGCTCGAACCCACATCATTTCTGTACTTGCTTGGGCCATAGACATGTATTCGGATTCAGCACTTGATCTTGCTACAACTGTTTGTTTCTTGATTTTCCAATAAACAAGGGAACGACCAACAAACACTGCAAAATCCGAAGTCGATTTTCTATCCTTAGGACAACCTGCATAGTCTGCGTCAGCATATGCGGATACAGAGCGAGTTTCTCCTTTCTTGAAGAGTAATCCTGCTCCTGGAGACGACTTTAGATATCTCAATATCATGTACACAACATCCATATGTACTTGTCGAGGCTGCTCCATGAACTGCCTCACTCGGCTCACTGCAAAGGCGATATTCGGTCTGGTGATTCCCACCATCTCTGTGTATCTTCTCTTGTCGACTTCATCTGTATCATCATCATATAACTTCATGCTAGGGTCCATAAGAGTAGTAGAAGGTCGACACCCGATCATGCCCGTCTCTGCAAGCATGTCTGTAACATACTTTCTTTGGGTCATCACAAGACCCTGTGCATTTCTAGCAAATTCCAACCCTAAGAAATACCTTAGGGTACCCAGGTCCTTAGTCACAAATTGGCTGCCCAGAAAATCTTTTGCCATCTTAATTCCATGCTCATCATCTCCTGTAATAACTATATCATCAACATAAACCATGATAGCAACTGTACCTTTGGATGTTCTCTGCACAAACAAGGATTGATCTGCATTTGACCTTTTGAACCCCTGTCGTTCAATCAGATGATTCAGATCTGAAAGCTTTTGGAACCATGCCCTAGGGCTCTGTTTAAGGCCATTTATTGCCTTATGGGCCTACAAACCTGTTGACACTCCTCCTCAGCAGTAAACCCCGGAGGCTGCTGCATATAGACCTCTTCCTATAGGTCTCCATACAAAATTGCATTTTTAACATCAAGTTGGAATAATGGCCAGTCACGTACCACAGCAACTGAAAGGAGAACACGCAAAGTGGAATGTCGAGCAATCGCGGAGAACGTGTCCATGTAATCAAATTCCATAGGTCTACGTAAAACCACGTGCCACCAACCTTGCTTTGTAATGATCAAGGCTCACATCTGCATGGTGTTTAACAATAAACACCCATTTGCAACTGACAACAGACGCTCCAGGAGGAGGAGAAACTAGACTCCAGGTACCATGGGACTGCAAGGCGGCCATTTCCTCTTCCATAGCAAGACGCCATATGCTATCTCTCAATTCATCC
This sequence comes from Ottelia alismoides, assembly GCA_037367405.1. Lineage (NCBI taxonomy): Eukaryota > Viridiplantae > Streptophyta > Magnoliopsida > Alismatales > Hydrocharitaceae > Ottelia > Ottelia alismoides. Next base: position 614,686 of record JAZKJV010002119.1, on the reverse strand, counting down.
TGGTAAGTTCGTGGAATTTCCACGGCAGATAGAGAACCTGCAAATTTCTGGAAGTCCCCTGTAAGACGATGAAAGGAAACCTGAGAAGCAAGTGGATAGGTCGCACAAGTACGCCTCTGCTTCCTAATGGCGATAGGTACGTCCAGATCGTCAGGAACCTCATTCTGCACTGATCCCTGTATAGAAACATCTCCAGAGCCATCGTTAGAAACCATGTTATCAGACAAACCTGGAGCATGCTAGTTGATTGGCAATGACCATGAGCAGAAGGTGGACGACGAGTATAGAATTTTGGTAATGGTGGAACCACGGTCACAGGCATCGGAGGTGGTGGAGGTGGTGGTGGTGGTGGTGGAGGTGGTGGTGGAGGTGTTGGATGTATGACTGGCACCGGAGATAACTGACTCATAGGAGGAGGTGACATGTAGATCTCAGTATCAGATTCGGGAGTGGTCATTCTGTCACCTGTAGAAGAGAAAAACATCACAGATTCAAAGAATGTGACATCAACGCTAACAAAATATTTTCTACGAACATGATCAAAGCAACGATATCCCTTCTGAGTTCTGGAGTACCCTACAAATACGCATTTGATAGCCCTGGGAGAGATCTTATCAAGACCTGGAGCCGACTTGTAGACAAACGCGACAGAGCCAAAAACACGGGCCATAAGAGAGAACAACTCCTTGTCAGGAAAGGCTATAGAGAAAGGAGTTTTCTCACCCAAGACAGACGAGGGCATGCGGTTGACTAGATAACAAGCTGTGAGAACCGCATCACCCCAAAAAGAATGTGGAGCACAACTCTGAATAAGTAGGGTCCGAGTGATATCCAATAGATGATGATGTTTCCGCTCTGCAACACCATTTTGTTGTGAAGTGTAAGCACATGATGTTCGATGAATTATACCACGGGAGGAAAGGAACAAGGAAAGAGAACGAGTACAAAACTCCTTAGCATTGTCAGAACGCACAATTTTCACAGTAGAAGAGAAAACATTTTGAACTTCATTGATGAACGTTTGGATCACATTTCCTGCTTCAGATTTATTCTGTAATAAATACACCCAAGATAAGCGAGAAAAATCATCTACTGCAACAAGATAAAACCTGTGTCCATGATGATCAGGTACACAACTGGGACCCCAAATATCAATATAGACTAACTCAAAAAGAGAGCTACTGCTCCGACTCTGACGACTCAAGAAAGTGGACCTATGATGCTTTCCCAACTGACACGACTCGCACTAGAACGACGTCCTTGGAGAAATATGTGGCAGAACACGACACATCTTCTGAAGAGGTAGATGACCAAAACGGAGATGCCAGGTGTATGGAGGGGCTGATCCTGTAGAGTGAAGAGATGCGCCAACATAGGGAGTACGGACCAGACGATAGAGACCATTCTGCTCACAGCCACCCCCAATCACTTTGCCCGTGAGTATGTCCTGAAAAACAAGAGACGATGGATCAAAAATGGCTCGACGGTTCAAATCCTTCGTAATCTGGCTAATGGACAGTAACATAGAGAAATCAGGAGCATATAACACATTCTGTAATCTCATAGATGGCGTTAAAGTAATCTCCCCCTGTCCTGTAATCGGGGAATGTGTCCCATTAGCTATGACCACAGTCCGTCCTGGAGGAACCTCTTTATAATGCAGTAAGCTACTCTTTGTCCCCACATAGATGATGTGTCGCTCCAGAGTCCATAATCCATTATGTAAGCATAGAACCATCACAAGAGGTGAGAGCATAAGAACTACCTGACGTACTGGTTGTAGCGGATGTAATGGCAGAGAGGCTGCCACATCTGATTGGCCTCCTGGAGCTGGGTTAGTAGGCATGATGTTCCTCAGTCTGGCAACGAGATCATCGAAACGTTGGTCCAAAGAAGAAGGTGCCGGTGACTCAACTTGTGCCGCTGCTCGAGCCGAAGCTGGAAACCCATGCTTAGAGTAGCATGTATCCTCGGAATGTCCAGGGTGGTGACAGTACGTGCAGGGCTGACGGATCCGACCCCCACGGCCACAGGGACCACGTCCACGAAAGGTAGAGGAGCCAGCTCGTCCTCTGAAAGCAGCCATCGCTGAAGGTGTCTGGGTAGTAGTAGAGCTCAGGACGGTGATTCGACTAAGTCAACGGAAAGCTTCCTCCATGGGAGGAATAGTGGCATCAGCAAGAATCTGAGAGCGGGCAGCATCGTACTCTGGATCAAGTGCAACCAGGAATACACCCACCACAGTAGCATTCCTGTATGTCTTTTGTTGCTCGGGAGTGGTCGTCAAAGGCATGAAGCTATGTAGCTTCTCAAACATTCCTCACAGAGATGTATACAGTGAGTGAAGAGGACGTCCATTCTGTTTGACAGTAAAAATATCATGCTGCAACTGTAATATCTTGGTCTCATTCCACGCCTGAGAATATGTCGCGGCTAGAATATCCCACATTGCCTTTGTCGTGGGCTGATGCAGTACGTCGTTGGCGATCTCTATCGTCAACGTCCTAGATAGCCAGACTTTCGCATACGCGTCGTCCGCCTCCCATGTGGCGTGAATCCCTGTTTTCTCTGTTGGCTCATCATCGGTAAGAATATGTTTCTTACCATTGGACTTCATGAGGCTCATGAATTGCATAGCCCAGAGCTCATAGTTCGTCCCGTCCATCTTGACAATCGGTGCTGGACCTCTGAAGGCACTTGTGGCGGGTACGTCGACTTTGTTCTCTGACATGATGCCGAATGAAGATCACAGGGTATGTAGACGAGAAGAGGATTTGTCTACAATGACATATGGGGAGTTGATTGCATATGTAGACCTATGCAATCAAATCCATCATCCGAGTTGCGCGAAGAAGGCGAAAGTCAACAACGAGGACCGACAGCACTTGAAGTCGGCGGCCTAGGCATTCTTCAAAGGGTCCACGAGATGCCGCGGGAGGCCACCTAGGGCTGGGCGGCGGTAGCAGGATGCCGCCAAGGGCTGGGCGGGGCGGTGGTGCCCCCTGACGGCGGTGGCGAGATGCCAACTAGGGCTGGGCGGTGCGGGCGGGATGCCGCCAAGGGCTAGGCAGGGCAGTGGTGCCCATTGGCGAGAAGGAGAAGGCCTTGGCGGCAGCCGGCGAGGGGCCAGTGTGGAGAAAGAAGGGGGCTGGCGGGTGGCGATCTAGGGTTAGGGTATAGGAGCTCCGGTCTAGGGCCACCGCTCTGATACCATGTTGGAAGAAAAATGAGAGATCCTTTTTTTCTGAGAACCCTAGGCTCTCTTAATAGAGGAGAGACCTATGGGTAAATTACACAAGGAGGAAAAACAGAAATACAAATAAGCAAACAATACTTATAGAATATAGAAATACACAAATATCTCGACAGTTATCAAAAGTTCAAACACAGCTGACTTAACTGTACCAATTGATCCCATACTATAGTTTTGAACGCGTTAAATTGGCATAACCAGATGTCATTGTGAAAATCCACTTCATGATAAATGAAGATAATTTTTTAAAAGAATAAATGAAAATGACACGTATTCCCCATTTAACTTCACTCTTCAAAGCACAGCAACTTGCATTTTTATGAAAAAGAGAGAACAATCAATCAATTCTATTTTCATATTAAATAAATAATAAAATTCTGACTTTCAAAAACACAAGCATGCTTTAGAGTAGATATATAGTAAATAAATGCATTGCGGACAACGTAAACAAGAAAACCATTATTTGTGTGGATTGTGATGGTAGAGAGTCATCCTACTTATGGGAGAAGTGGCTTTATAGCCAGATGCTTTCGTTATTTCTATGAACTTTAGACTAATATAATAACCTATCTACAGACCTACCTTACCACCAACAACTTAATACGTAAGATGCGACTAGAGTCACTAAACACAAGCACAATTCTACTTCCAGTGGATCCTAAGGTAATACAATTACCCAGCAACCTATGGCTCACCTCTCAACAATTTGCAGCTACCTCCTAAACTGGTCTAAGATCTGTGTTCATTAGCAGGTTAGTTAATACATAAAAGGATCATTGGATATATTTTTCATGATATATGTTGCTGCGTGGAGAAAGATCACGTGAGTAATAAGTTACTTCCAACTTGCCACAAACCCTAGCGAATAAATAAAAGCACTACAGTTTCAGTGTCCAACAAGCTAGCTTTGGTCGAGCTAATATAATATAAAAATAAGAACACTCCTATCAAATAAGCACCAACTGATAAAAGATACATGCAGACTTACGTAATAACTGCAGGCAGATCGAGGCATATTGTTTCAAGGCCGCCATCTACTTCACTTTCTACAGTCACTGACTTATTATCTTTCTCAAGTATCACCTATTATATTCAGCAAAATTTAGGGCACAATATATAAGTTCCCTTGTACAGAATTTCTTACATAAATTATTACCCGTAACAGAAGTGGGGCATAGAAAAAATACATAGATAAGCAAGGGAAAAAAACAACTATAGTACAAGATTTACAAGGTTCATTGGCAGCAGTGATAGATTTCTCTCAGTATGGTAGAAGAATTATAAGTACAAATGATGATTCAAAACACTGACCCTATGAAGGTATATATAATACCAACAACAAAAAAGCCTTTTCCCACATTACATATGGTCGGCTATATAGATTCTTTGCCTCCATTCAAATCTATCTTGAGTCATTCTTGGGCTTAGATCCAAAAAAACTAAGATCCCTTCGTATAGTCTCATTTCAACACTTCTTGGGCCTTCCCCCGCCCTCACTTAGCCGGCTCAACATCTCAAAACTCACATCTCCTAATTGGTGCATCAGCTGACCTCCTTTGCAAATGGCCAAACCATCTTAAGTGGTTTCTTCGCATCTTATCCTTGATCGGAGCTACACCAACTTTCCTTCTGATTGCATCATTCCGAATCCGATCTTTACATATGTGTCCGCACATCTACCTTAGCATTTTCATTTCTACTACTGTCATTCTCTGCCCATGTCTACGGTTCACATGCCAACATTCGAATCCATAGAGCATGGCATGTCTCAGAGGTGCTTTGTAATTCTTTCCTTTGATTTTCAAAGGAACTTTCTTATCACAGAGAACAGTAGAGGCTCCGCTCCACTTTAGCCAATCTGCATTTATTCCATTAGTAACATCTCCATCGATTTCCCCATCACGTTGCAAAATAAATCCCAAGTATCTAAAAGAATCTCTCTTCTGAATGTTATCGCCACCAATCTTCACATCGATTGGTTCACCATTGCTTCCATCAAAAGTGCACTCTATCTATTCGATCTTTAGCCCTACTTATACGAAATCTTTTATCCTCCAATGCATGCCTCCAGACATCAAGCTTCTCATTTACTCCATCTCTAGTCTAATCAATCAATATCATATCATCAGCGAATAACATACACCAAGGTATCTCATCCTGAATGTGGCTTGTCAACTCGTCCATAATCAAAGTAAAAAGGAATGGACTCAAAGCTGAACCTTGATGCAGACCAACATTGATGTCAAAATAGTCGGTCTTCCCAGACTGTATCCATACACAAGATGAAGCCCTATCACACATATCCTTTATAAGGTTAATGTATAAGATAGGTACTAGCCTCTTATCCTGAACTCCCCACAATATCTCATGTGAGATAGAATCATAAACCTTCTTCAAATCAATAAAAATCATATGGAGGTTCCTCCTTTTAGCTCTATAAATCTCCATTGTCCTCAGCAAGTGGATGGCTTCAATAGTTGAGTGATCTTGCATGAATCAGAATTGATTTTCTTTTACTTTGGAAACTTGCTTCTTTCGATCACACGTTCCCAAATGTTGATAGTGTGACTCACCAGCTTGATACCTCTATAATTTGAACAATAGCTCTCTTTCTTGTTCTCCGGACTCTCCCAGGGAACTCTTCATGCTAATCCCAATTCGGTTTTTGACTTTCAGAGAGCATCGTGCTTACTATTCGAAAAGAAGTAGGGAATTTGAATGTCTCTTTTGTTCTTATAAAGAGGCACCACGATGCTTCTCCTCCAATCTTCATGCATTTTCTTGCTTCGCCAAATAACATTGAATAAATTTCTACGCTAATTTCTAAGCTAAAATCAAACCACGCTCACTTAAAACTCTTCATACTCTATAGGAATGTCATCAGAACTTACACCTATCCTAGGTCTCATAACCTTCAAAGCATCTTCTACTTCTTTCCTTTGTATTCGTCTATAGACTGCATGATTTAAGTAACTTTCAGTATTAGCTAGATCTCCCAAAGTGATCTCTCTATTTCCTTCTCTAATGAAAATCTTATGGAAATACTCCTTCCAACTAGTCTCTATATCCTTCTAAGTAACAAGCATGTGACCTTCCTCATCCTTAATGCATCTCACTAGAGAAAGCTCTTTGGTCTTTATCTTTCTTGCTTTGGCCAACCTGAATATATCCTTCTGGCCCTCCTTATAGTCCAGATTTTTGAACAAAATTTCATAAGCTTTTGACTTAGCTTCGCTTACAGCCTTCTCTGTTTCTTTCTTCGTTATTTTGTAGTTTATGATAGTTTCCTTTGTTATATCCTTAGACATAGATTTAAAGCATGTTCTTTTGAATTTGAGCTTCTCTTGCACCCCTCCAATAAACTACCAAGCCTTCTTTAGGCCTGGAGCTCCTCCTTTTGACTCGCCTAGCATCTCTTTAGCTACCTTTCGGATACAAGATGCTATCGCCTCCCACATCTCGTTTGCACTTTTATTACCATCCCAAGATAAGTTTTCTAAAATCTTCTCCCTGAAGCTTGATTGCTTCAAGTGAACATTCCACCATCTAGTTCTAGAGATCTTTGAAACCCTTCTTTTCTTTACTAGCCCTTTTATTTGCACATCCATGACTGGCAAGCGATGTTGGGTGGTCAAACTCTCTCCTGTGATTACTTTGTAGTCTTTGCAACACAACCGATCTCCTCTCCTCAACACAAAGTAATCTATCTGTGTTCTAGTCGGGCCACTCTTATAAGTAATTAAAAGCTCCTCCATCTTCTTGAAGAGAGTGTTTGCTGAGAAAAGATCATAAGCCGTTACAAAATCCCGAGTGACTTTTCCCTCTTCATTTCTATCCCTCAATCCATGGCCTCTATGAACACTAGCATACCTTAAAACATCATTTCTCATATATCCATTAAGATCTTCATGTAGGCAAATCATCTCTCTTTGTGGGATTTCTTGCATAATCTAATACAAATCCTCCCAAAAATCTTGTTTAATCCTTTCATCTAAACCAATTTGAGGTGCATAAACTGTGACGATATTCGGAATTTCTTCTTCGAGCACCAATTTAGCATAGTATGATCCCCGAATCTTTGCACTTCAACCACACAAACCTTCAAATCCTAATGAACAACCAATCCAACACCATTTCCGCCCTTATCTTTACCTGAATACTAAAGTAATGAACAACACCATTTCCGCCCTTATCTTTGCCTGAATACTAAAGTTTAAAGCATGTCTTCTCGATCTCCCATGCTTTCTCTCCAACCCATTTTATCTCTTGGAGGCATAGTATCTGAATCTTCCTTCTTTACATCGTATCTACTATCTCCGTCAATTTTCCAGTCAAAGTGCCAATATTCCAACTACATATCCGCAACTTCCTTTACAACCTCTTTAGACTAACTTCTTCACTCGTATGCATCCATCAAGCGAGAACCCTTGCAAATGTCGGACTACATTCGGGTGGTTATGTAGTAAAACTAGCTTATTTACTACCCACACAACAATGTAGCATCCCTTGCCAACTTCTCATTGCATTCGGGCGGTCCAACGCTTTGCTAGTAGGGAATGCCCCAACAAAATCTAAACGTCTGCTTAAACCCATGTTGAAAAAGATATGAACCATTTTGAGATAAATTCCTAAAAGAACACTATTTAGGAATTTGTTTCTCTCACGTTGGATGACGGCTACCTAATGCACAAATCTCCTCGAATGGACAGATTTCCTAAATGGACAGATTTCTCAAATTTGACGGCTACCTAATGATATATATAATACCATTACATAAAAATCTCCCCAAATGGACAGATTTCTCAAATCTTCCTGAACAAAAAGATCTTCAAATCTCCCTCAATGGGAAGAACATATGAGTTAGGAATCAATGAAAATCTGGATGGATCCTCTGATCAATCAATATCGGAAAGGATCGTCACATCAATTGGAATCAGGATCGATCCTAGTCAATTAGGATTCAAGTCATATCAACAATCTTAACTTTGAATTGAATCCTTAAAAAGTAGAACAACAACTATTAAACTCCACTGACGCCTTCCCCTCCACGGGGTAACTGCCAACGGTTGCCAACGATGGATATTGAGCAACAATAGATGAAGGACACATCCTCCACCTTGTTGTGGTAAACTGAAGAATCAATCACCTAATCTGGTGTTCTAAAAAGAAAGAACAAACAATGGTCGTTGTATCGACCAGGTAGATTTTACAAGAAAAATTACTTTTATGTTATACTCCTAAACTAAATGTGTATAGCGTTACTACGGGAGTGTCGAACTCAGGGAGGCAAACTGTGGAAAACTAGGGTAAAACTAGAGGAACGAAGGTAAATGGGTTTCCTAATTTTTATTTCTTTTTATGGAAATTTTATGGATTTTTATTTGATTTTATGAATTTTATATTGTTTTTGCAGTTTTATATACTTATAAGTAGAAAAATATATGTATTTGATTTTATATCTTTTATTTTGATTTTTATTTTGTCCTCTTTATATTTTTATTTGTGTTCACTGTTATTGTGAATTTTTTAAAGGTTTTAAATATTTTTACGGGTTTTGGATTAATTTTAAAGTAGAAAATAAGTTTTTTATGGAAAACAGAGAACTATTTTTTATTTTAAAAAAGTAAACAGTAAAAAAAATATTTTTATTTTTTTATCAAAAAGAAGGTGAAAATACCTTTCAAACGAGGTATTGTATGTATTTTTGTGATTTTTGTAGAATTAGTCGTGTATTTTTGAAGTTTTAATATATTTTATATTTTTTAAGATTTTAATATAATTTTTATTTGATTTTTTGGTTTAATATGTAAAATATAATAAAAATATATTGTATGTTTTTTTATGATTTTTAAAAGTGTTTTTATATTTTTTATGATTTTTGAAGTTTGTTATATTTTTGTATTTTTAAATGATTTATTAAAAATAGAAAATATTTTTATTTTTTCAAAACTATTCTAATACGGTATATAGTATATCACTATGTATTTATACGTATTTTTATTATATTTTTTACAGTAGTATTTTATTTATTATGTATTTAATATGCTATAGTATAAGTATACTGTTATAGAGGTGCGTGTGTAATTACCTGGAATTATTAGGGCGCGTGCAGATAAGCAGAAAGTGCAGCGATGTGCGCGCAAAATCACAAGACTTCACGTGTCGAATCACGTGCTTCTCCTGTCCCTGGACCTGTGAGTAATTGTTCGAAGCTCCAAGGGTGCTTATGCAAAATGGCCAAAAATATCCGGCCTGCGCACGCGCGGGCACGTGCGTCGCACTTTCCCTGCTAGAGCAGTGGGGCGGTGGAGTTGTAATGTTATTGCCACGTGTCAACACGAGGATGCTATCGAATCCGTCCAATCAAGAACTAATCAAACGGTTGAAAATGAATATGGGAAACAGACACCGTATTTGTTCGTATTTTTTCAAAAAGATCAAGGGCATAAGCAAAATTTACCCAAAATATCTTCAGAATTGTACGTGAGGAACACGTGCTCTGCTTGAGAGGTGGAGCAGTTGATTAATCGCAACCGTCCGATCTGTTGCAGATCGAACGTCTCGCGTTCGATCTAGGAGTTTGATTGTTCTTCCCTAAATTATTGAGGCTCCATGTGTTCAAGCAGACAGACGGCTTCTGATATGATGCTTCGAGGTTCTGGTCCGGATGGAAGAAGATGATCGCCTCTAGGTGCTTTATTACGGATGTCCCAATCGATTGAAGCAGCTGCAGGAATAACTTGATCTCTAGATGTTGATCTGTAAAAGTCCTGATGAAGAGCATGCACGATAAAACTAAGGCTCGAGGTTTCGATCCTCGGCCATCGTTAGAGACAGAGGTGAAGTGAATGGATCGGTTCCAGTGAAGATGATGGAGGGATCCGGATCTCAGATCGATTCTGATTTGAGTTGATTAGGTTGTGAGAGATATATGGGGAAGCGGGACAAATCGGGGTTAAAATGGAGGCAATCGGAGAGGTTTTTGTACTAGATTTGAAGAGGAAAACAGGGAGAAGATAGATTGAGTGAAGAATCAAAGGGATAAGAAGGGAATAGAAAAATGGAGGTAGAGAAGATGAAACAAAAGAGGACGAGGTCTACCGGACTAACCTGGACGGAGGTGGATGATGTTATCGCATGTGGATGATGTTATCACATGAGATGGATCTAGAGCACGAAGCTCAAGCGGTCGTCGCCTCAACTCACGACAGAGGAGGAGGCTGAACGCGCGGCGGAGCTTCGCTGCGACGCCGGCGACGATCTCGCCAGAGCTCACCCTCTCGACCCCGCTCGACGAACAGAACTTAGCTGTCACTTAGAGCTTTCTCTCTCTCTCGGAGCTTTAGGAGAAGATTGAAATAATGGCGGATCTTTGATGCAGGTGCTTCGCGCTTGTGCCTCGATTCTCAGATCTCCTGGTGCTTGATTGATGAGGCTACAGGAATTGGAGATTGCGCTCCAGATGATTGTTCTACATCCAAGTCTGATCAACGACTCGATGTTGATGCTCTTTTCAAGAGGTTGATTCAGATAAAGCCTTCAGATCTGCTCAATCTCAGATGGACGTGGCTTGCTAGATGACTTCAGATCTGTTCGATCAGGTCTCTGGCGAGAGTATAGGTTGTGTTGCTCATATGAGTCGGATCTCGCAGCAAGTGCTTGTTATCGACCTCCATGTTCGGTAGAGACGATCCAAATGATTCCTTGAGTTGTTATTTAGATCATCGATGATATGACTCCGATGAAGATACTTTGCTCACGATTGAACCCTTGTGCACCTGCAATGTTGAAATAGGCTCGAGGGTGATGTTCTCGGCCTACATGTTAGACGAAGATGGAAATGAATGATGATCCCTTTTGAAATTGAGAAATATGATTCGGTCTCAGATCAAAATCTGATACGAGATGAGCAAGTAAACGGGCAAAGATGCGTAGAAATGGAATCGATCTGGTGAAATGATGCAACGATGTATGATTTGGTTTGCAAACTTGATCAGAAGTAGAGAATATATCATATTGAGAAGAGAAGTAGAAGGGAAGGGATTGGAATAGAAGAGATCTACTAACCTGGAATCTAAAGAAGGATGGAGTGGATGATGTGCATGTGGATCTGGAGCTCAAAGCTCCAGATGACGAATGCCTCAACACAGTGGCGAAGAACCACGGAGGTTGGGCACATGGCGGCGGAGCAAGGCTTCGCCAAGGCGGCGGTTGATCTCCAGAAACTTCCTTCGACCTCGCTACGACGATGGAAGACGGCCCTATCACAACTCTCGCTAACCGGAGCTCACTGGAATGAAGGCTGAGCAAATGGCAGATGTGTCTGGGGTGAGGGTTCTTAAATAGAAGAGGTGGCTTGGGGAGCATGTCGTCGGGTGTCATCATCGGTGGAGCACGGTAGGGCGGCGAGGAAGTCGGGACAACGGCCAAACGGTCTAGTCGTTGGGCAGAGGAAGGAGGAGGGCGACGGGCTATGGTGACGAGCGACGGGGAGCGAAAGTAGAGGAACGGGGGAGAGAGGAAGAAGAAAGGAGAGAGGAAAAATAAAAAAAGAAAATAATTAATTAATTAGATAATTAATACTAAATTATAAATAAAATTAATAATTAAGTTAAATAAATTAATAATTAAATAAATAAATAGATAATTAAATTAAGTAATTAAATTGAATAAATAAATAGTTAAGTAAATTTTTTTGAAGCCAAGAAAAAATAGTTAAGAAAATAAATAAATTTTTATTTATTTTAATTTAATAATAAAATATTAGTAAAGTGTAAAAATATAATAAATGACAAATTAAATAAGATAAGATTAAGATACATTGTACAATTTATACCAATAGGGTCCCAAAATCTACTTTTTGCATATTAACTCCGATTTTAGTGAAATCAGTTTCATTTGATAAATAATTCTATAAAATGAACTTTAAAAGTGAGTACGTCCAACTCGGAGTTCATATGGCCGAGTTATGAGGTCTAGACGTCAAAACTCACATTTTATTCTACTTTTTTTGATATTTTTAATAAATAGTATTAGCTATAAAACGAAGTTTAAAAGTGAGTTTGGTCAATTTGGAGTTTTCTATAAATAGTTATGAACCTTGGAAGTTAGCTTCTACGGCTTTTTTGGTTCATCAGAATTAATTATTGATACAATAAATATTTTTTTGACATTTTTATAAATTAATATATATATTATTATAAGTAATTTTTGTGAAGAAAATATTTTAATTTAAGATTTTCTAAATAATAAATAAAATAGGTGAACATATGTACAAGGTGGAAAATGTATTAATGTGCAATAATGATGTTGATTTTCTGATATATTTATAAATTAGCATCCTTATCTCCTCTTACTTATTTATTTTGTCGACCACGTCAATATTAACCTGGTCTCGAGGCTAGGATCAGTTTAATATTTCATATCTACATCTTTCTTTCTTTTATTTTTATTTTTTCTCTTTATTATTTTATTTTTGATAAAATAAGTGTTAAATATAGAATATTAACAAATGTATTTAGAATGTTAATTAGTGAGAATTAATGAATATTTACATGTATTTTACCAAGGATTTTAGCCAAAATGAAAGAATAAAGGCGATGAACCATGGATTCATCATAAACACAACAATCATATGACTCATGTCAAATCCAAACATGAAGATGTGAGGATGAGGCTAGGGAGAAGATAGATTGAGTGAAGAATGGAAGGGATAAGAAGGGAAAAGAAAAATGGAGGTAGAGAAGATGAAACAAAAGAGGACGAGGTCTACCGGACTAACCTGGATGGAGGTGGATGATGTTATCGCATGTGGATGATGTTATCGCATGAGATGGATCTAGAGCACGAAGCTCCAGGGTTCGTCGCCTCAACTCACGACAGAGGAGGAGGTTGAACGCGCGGCGGAGCTTCGCTATGACGCCGGCGACGATCTCGCCAGAGCTCACCCTCTCGACCCCGCTCGACGAACAGAACTTAGTTGTCACTTAGAGCTTTCTCTCTCTCTCAGAGCTTTAGGAGAAGATTGAAATAATGGTGGATCTTTGATGCAGGTGCTTCGTGCTTGTGCCTCGATTCTCAGATCTCCTGGTGCTTGATCGATGAGGCTACAGGAATTGGAGATGGCACTCCAGATGATTGTTCTACATCCAAGTCTGATCAACGACTCGATGTTGATGCTCTTTTAAAGAGGTTGATTCAGATAAAGTCTTCAGATCTTCTCAATCTCAGATGGGCGTGGCTTTCTCGATGGCTTCAGATTTGTTCGATCAGGTCTCTGGCGGGAGTATAGGTTGTGTTGCTCATATGAGTCAGATCTAGCAGCAGGTGCCTGTTATCGACCTCCATGTTTGGTAGAGACAATCCAAATGATTCCCTGAGTTGTTGTTTAGATCATCGATGATATGACTCCGATGAAGATACTTTGCTCGCGATTGAACCCTTGTGCACATGCAATGTTGAAATAGGCTCGAGGGTGATGTTCTCGGCCTGAATGTTAGACAAAGATGGAAATGAATGATGATCCCTTTTGAAATTGAGGAATATGATTCAGTCTCAGATCAAAATCTGATATGAGGTGAGCAAGTAACGGGGCAAAGATGCGTATGGAATCAATCTGGTGAAATGATGCAACGATGTAGATTTGGTTTGCAAACTTGATCGGAAGTAGAGAATATATCAGATTGAGAAGAGAAGTAGAAGGGAAGGGATTGGTATAGAAGAGATCTACTAACATTGAATCTAAAGAAGGATGGAGTGGATGATGTGCATGTGGATCTGGAACTCGAAGCTCCAAATGATGATTTCCTCAACACAGCAGCGAAGGACCACGGAGGCTGGGCACACGGCGGCGGAGTAAGGCTTCGCCAAGGCGGCGGTTGATCTCCAGAAACTTCCTTCAACCTCGCTACGACAATGGAAGACGGCCCTATCACAACTCTCGCTAACCGGAGCTCACTGGAATGAAGGCTGAGCAAATGGCGGATGCGTATGGAAGAGAGGGCGAGGGTTCTTAAATAGAAGAGGTGGCTTGGGGAGCACACCGTCGGGTGTCATCACCGGCGGAGCACGAAGTTGGGACAACGACCTAACGGTCTAGTCGTTGGTCAGAGGAAGGAGGAGGGTGACGGTCTTTGGTGACGAGCGACGGGGAGCGAAAGAAGAGGAACGGGGGAGAGAGGAAGAAGAAAGGAGAGAGTGTGATGCCCCGCCCCTCCGGCTACCGAAACCGACGGGACGGGAGCATCGGACCTACGGTCCAAATAAGCCCATGATCTACGATACTCAGCAAACCATCTTATGCACAATAGATTAACATTTGAAATATAAATAACAACGGGAGAATAGCATAAAATGGGAAGAAAAATGCAACATCCATTCTCATTAATACTCATTAAGTCCATGTTCATGATATGAAATACATCAGAAAATCTCAAACTTTGTAGAAAAACTCTCCACATATCTCACTACAATGTCTCTCAGTAATAACATAAAATAAAGCGGAAGTAAATAAATTACTCTAAGCAGGAGCGCCCTGTCTGATGCAAATATGACGAAGAAAAGTCTGATCTTCTCGAAGCCGCTACTGTTGCGGCTGTTGCTCAGGTACACCTGTTGGGTTCACACGAGGGTAACGTTATGAGCAATTGCCCAGTAACGAGACAAATATTATAACGACTAAAGTAGGGGTAAGAAAAGAATGTATACCCAATTTTATTTAATGGAATATGCATGTATTGAAACAATTCAGAAGAACGCCAAGTCATTTAAAATCACATTCGATCACATTGATTTTATAAAAAAAATAATCGATTAAGTTCTACCATAATGATCATTGATATTTTTACAAGTTGGTTAGAGCCCACAATGATATACAATGTCTGGCATCCGATCATAAATTATTTATCCTTTCTCATATTATTTTAGCACACGCAAGTACGCGACTCGCAGGCCTCCGCTACGCGGGAACTTGTTTGTCATCATGGATAAACCTCCAAGTATTTCAACCTCCAAATCTCCAACTTCAAACCATATCCCGGAACACCTCTCACAATAATATTACTCGAAATAGAATTTGATGCGGCCACACCCAATTCTACTTCGAGTCCTAATATCGTATATAAGTGCAAAACCAAGAATGCCAACCGCGCCACCTGCCTACTCCGTCGAGCGACTCCGGATGCTACCGGGCTGCTAGGTGCAACGCGCCACCCAACTCGTCCGTTGGGGTCGCGACCTTCAAGGTATCTGCCCGGGACCCAAGGATGCATGCTCAATCCCTTAAGATGCCTAACTCCATCTACCAATCACCGTAAATCTCTCCACGAGATTGAATAAAAAAAATACAATCACAACTATTATATCGTATCTAATTATCACATGTTAATGTCTACTTATCAATTTTGAATTCGCCTAGACTAGAGACCACAGTATATTAATCATTACCCGATTGAAATCTTACAACCATATATGCAGCAACGTTAGGCAACTTAATTCCTCTCTTTTTTTTTGCATGTGTAAATTGTGATGTGTTCACTACCAGAAACATTCAAAGGATAGTTTTGAATTAAAGGCAAGTAAAAATAATTATAATGGACATGAACATTTTCGTGATTCTCATCTTCAATCAAAACTAAACCGTCTCACGTTTATATTAAAAGTGATATATCTAAGGCAATTAGAAGCATAATCGACCATAATAATAGTATGACAAGAATGCTGCTGTGCATGGCCGTTAATGTTTGCAATTATAAGGCCAAATGCTGCTGTGCATGGCCGTTAATGTTTGCAATTATAAGGCCAAATGCTGCTGTGCATGGCCGTTAATGTTTGCAATTATAAGGCCACGGATTTCTTCAAGTGGCACTGTAACGTATAATATTCCATGGCCAAAAAAAAACTTAAAACAAGATGTTGTAACGACACAGAGTTAATGTATTATATAATTAGGAACCATGCATGTCTTGAATTTCATGTAATTAACTTGTGAACAGAAACCTAATAAATCTTAGTATGCGTTTTTTTTATATCAATATTTATCCATGAAACATATTACACAAATTTTATAAAATAAGATTTAGTCTATGGATACAATTGGTAATATGTATATGAATTTGTGAACAACAATACGTATCATATATATTATGAACTTTCCCATACAATCTGCATTTTTATAGTACTCTGTGCATTACAGGCACAAGTGATAGACCGCTAAGTCGATGCATTTTTTTTAACTTACAATATTCATATCCAGGGAATAGTCCCTTGTAAATCAAACGTTAAAAAATACAACTTTCATGGAACTTCATTAGCCAATTAATTAGATTAACAAAAATCTCATGACCATATATCCTACGCAACTGTAATACTTTAAACGGAAAAAATTGCATAATACATAGAATCCATGTCACTTACGATGTGTTATCCACTAATCTAATATGTGTACAATATTTCCATGATTGTAGTATGACCCAAAATCAGTTCGTCCCTTAACTATCTTTGATATATTGCTTGCATAAAATGGTTCTTGATAATGACTTAGGAGTCGTGCGACAAAATGTTAAGGCTCGAGTGATATCTTAAAAAATATGGGATAGGTAATCGTGTGAAAACCAACAGCAAGAGGGAGGTATTCATCGTTACCTCCGAGGATGTTCCCTCGGAATCTCCTCTCACACGGAATGGTATTTCCGTCGCTCGATCGCAGCGCGGAGGCGTGCACCACGGTGACCTTGAGCTTTCCTACGTGATGGTGGTCGCGGATCTTCGATCGGAGCTCCTTCTCCGACGTCAACGGCGGCCCTCTGATGACTTCACTAACCAAGATGGTGGTGCTCCAATGAGAGGGAAGGATGGTGGTGGCTAGGGCTTTTAGAGAGCAGCCTACCATCTCCTATTTATAGAAGGAGAGGTGAATTTGGATCTTGATTCGGATCCGGTTCGGATCCATATATGGGTCCCGACTATGATTCTTAAAACAACGATAACTTGAGCTAGGAATATCGGAATTAGGTTTTCTTGGGCTCGTTGGAAAGATCTCGACGAGATCTACGTAATGGTGTGATTATTTGAATTTTTCGGATGTCAAAAATACTCCAGATTTTTGAAAAAAGAAAATTCGAGGTTTCACATCATAAAAATCTTAAAGGAAGTCTCGTCCTCGAGACGTAGGATTTAACGTATAAGTTTTGAATGTGGTGTAGATTCAGGCATAAAAATCTTAAAGAGAACGAAACCCATAAAAATCTTAAAGAGGATTGAAATAGGGTTTCGTGAAGATACCTTCAAAAAGATAGGGGTATTTCTGTCGCATATCTGCCTCAGGCTCCCACGTGGCCTCCTCAACATTCTGACTTTGCCACAATACCTTGACTAAAGGGATATCTTTCTGTAGTAACCTCTTGACTGCCCGGTCTAAAATCTGCACGGGTGCCTCAGAAAAAGATAAATTTGGTTCAACCGTGAGATCCTCATAGCTAATCACATGTCGAGGGTCTCGAATATACTTCCGGAGGTTTGACACATGGAATACATCGTGCACGCCTGCCAAGTGAGGGGAGAGTGCTACTCGATATGCTACCTTCCCAATACGAGATAAAATCTCGAAAGGGCCAACGAACCGTGGTGCCAACTTGCCCTTGACACCAAATCTCTGAATACCTTTCATTGGAGATACTTTCAAGAATACAAAGTCTCCGGTATCAAATTGAAGATCACGACGTCTCTGATCAGCATAGCTCTTCTGACGGCTCTGTGCAGTCAATAGTTTCTTCCTAGCCGTTTCCACTGCTCTTGTTGTGTCCTCGATTATCTGAATGGAATAAATACCCTTGTCACCCACTTCCTGCCAACACAAAGGGGTAGTGCATCTTCGCCCATACAATGCCTCGAAAGGTGCCATACCAATACTAGCATGATAGCTGTTGTTATAGGTAAACTCCACTAAAGGAAGGTGATCCTTCCAAGATCCTTGCCACTCAATGGCACATGCTCTGAGTAGGTCTTCAAGAGTCTGAATTGTCCTCTCTGATTGCCCGTCAGTCTGCGGATGATAGGCTGAACTAAGACATAGTTCGGTTTTTTGGGCCTTCATGAATTCTCCCCAATAATGCGATGTAAAACGAGAGTCTCTATCAGATACCACCTCCTTGGGAATCCCATGCAAGCGAATAACATGCTGAATATATAACTTGGCCAGATCTACCGGAGTGCATGTCATGTTTACGGGAATGAAATGTGCGGACTTGGTCAACCTGTCCACAATAACCCAAATGGCATCATGTCCACCTACTGTACGAGGTAAGGATGTCACGAAGTCCATAGAGATACTCTCCCATTTCCACAACGGAATAGGAAGTGACTGTAACAAGCCAGGAGGATGCTTGTGCTCTGCCTTCACCAATTGGCACGTAAGGCAACGAGTAACATGTTCTGCAACATCTCTCTTCATCCCCTCCCACGAGAAGTGTTGACGGAGGTCTCTATACATCTTGGTGCTCCCTGGATGGATAGATAATCTAGAACAATGAGCCTCATCGAGGATGTCTCTTCTTAACTCACCATCATTAGGAACACAGACACGGTCCCCCTTCCATAAGATGGACTCACAGACTTTGAATCCATCAAACTCCTCCTTCAGGCATCGATGGAATAAGTCTTGTAATTTCTGATCTGTTTGCTAACCATGCACAATCCTATCCCATAGTCCACTATACTTGGCAGGTACAGTTACAACGTCTGTAGTAATATCAAAGGGATGCCACTCACTAAGTGCTGCGAGCATATCCCAAGTCTGTAGCCATGCTGCGGTGCCCTCGGTATGTGTTCTTCTACTCAAAGCATCTGCTACTACATTCCCCTTACCCGGATGGTAAGAGATAGTGCAATCATAATCTTTCAACAGCTCCATCCATCGCCTTTGCCTCATATTCAACTCTCGCTGGTCAAAGATATATTTGAGACTCTTGTGATCTGTAAAAATCTCAAACGTGACCCCATATAAATAGTGACGCCATATCTTCAACGCGAAGACTATAGCTGCCAACTCCAAGTCATGAGTAGGATGGTTCCGTTCATGATTCTTTAATTGTCGTGATGCATATGCTACGACATGACCACGTTGCATCAACACGGCTCCCAAACCCTCCTTTGATGCATCAGTATACACTGTAAAGTCTAAGGGGCCTGCCGGAAGGGTGAGAATCGGAGCACTGGTCAGTCTTTCTTTCAGCGTACGAAAGCTCAGCTTGCACTTGTCGCTCCAAATGAAAGGAACATCCTTCTGTGTCAGACGAGTAAGTGGTAGAGCTAGCTGCGAGAAGCCCCTAACAAAACGTCTGTAGTAGCTGGCGAGGCCTAAGAAGCTGCGTATCTCGGTAACTGTCTTGGGCTGCTCCCAGGACATAACAGCCTCTATCTTGGCTGGATCAACTGCCACACCTGCTCCTGATATTACATGACCGAGGAAAGCTACTTCGGTAAGCCAAAATTCACACTTGTTGTATTTTGCATACAACTTGTGTTCTCTGAGTGTCTCGAGAATAGTACAAAGGTGCTGCTCATGCTCATGCTCATCACGTGAGTAGATCAAAATATCATCAATGAATACTACCACAAACCGATCTAAGTATGGACGAAAAATTCTGTTCATCGTATCCATGAACGCGGCAGGTGCGTTCGTGAGTCCAAACGGCATAACCACAAACTCGTAGTGGTCGTATGACTCGTATCTGGTATGAAAAGCAGATTTAAGCACATCTGTGTCCTTAATCCTCAATTGATGATAACCCGACCGTAGGTCAATTTTTGAGAATACCGTTGCTCCTTGCAATTGATCAAAAAGATCATCTATTCGTGGAAGTGGATAACGGTTCTTCACCGTCCTTTTATTCAATTGCCTGTAGTCGATGCATAAACGCATAGACCCATCCTTTTTCTTTACGAAGAGGACCGGTGCTCCCCAAGGTGATGTACTGGGACGGATAAATCCTTTTTCCAACAACTCTTGCAGTTGTACTTTGAGCTCCCTGAGTTCGGCCGGTGCCATTCGATATGGAGGTATGGAGATCGGTTGCGTGTCAGGTATCAAAATAATCTCGAACTCGATCTCCCTCTCTAGCGGCAATCCAGGTAATTCCTCTGGAAATACATCAGGAAAATCTCGTACAATCTTGACATCTTCAATCATACGATCTTCGGCGGGTAACTCCACAACATAGGCGAGAAAACCTATGCAACCCTGATCGAGCAAGTGTTGGGCCTTCAATGCCGATACATATAAGACCTCACTATCTGAGGCACGTCCATTAAACTGAAAGGTAGGTATGTCTGGTATACGGAACACTACCGTCTTCTCGAAGCAATCAAGACATGCGTGATGTTGCTCGAGCCAATCCATACCTAAGATGACATCAAAATCTTCTAGCTGAATGAGTAAAAGATATGCAGGCATTAGGTGCCCGCCAATCTGCACTGCTACCTTTTCCATCACTTGTCGCACTATGAATAATTGGCCCCCTGGACCCTTGATGTAGTAAGGAGATGGAACGCATACTGGTTCTTTATCTAACTTGGATACTAAACGATGTGCTAGAAAAGAGTGCATAGCTCCCGAATCAAATAAGGCGTGTAAGGATATACCATGTACTGAAATAATACCTCGAACTACAGCTCCTGAGGCGTGGGCCTGCTCCTGTGTGATTGCGTTCAATTGTCCTTGCGGCTGTGGGGGGACGTTAGAACCTGCAGCACTGAAAGTTGGTCGTGGTGGAGGATGTTGAAAACCTCGACCACCACGACGGAAAACTGATCCGTGTGACTGTGCCGATGAGAAAGTTGGTCGTATACTTGGTGGGTGGCCACCTGAGCTGCTGGCAAGTAAAGGACACTTGGCCTTGAAATGGCCCGGCTGTTGGCAGTGGAAACATCTGCGATCTCCTGGCTGAGAGAAGGAGCCTCCTGAGACAAGGCTAGCACCTCCTGTCTTGCGGCTCTGCGAGTGTGTCGAAGAGCGGAAGGAAGTAGTACCACGACTCGCCAAGCCCTGCCCCAAAGTAGGTGTAGGGGCAAATCTGCTAATGGTAGGAGTGGTAGCCATTGGGTGGAAACGACGCTCTCTACGAGCTCTATAGAAATCTCGACGAGCAGATCTCCCAGGCTGAGGTGGTTGGAAATGTAATGGACTCCCCTGAAGCCGACTCTGAGTTGTCTCCATCTTGGTAGCTTTAGTGGCTACCTCCTTGATGGAAGTGAAATCTAATGCAGATAGCTGGTGTTGCACATCGTCACGCAGTCCCCGGATAAACTTCTGTAAATTCTCCTCGGGAAAAGCAGTAGTCGCCGGTGAGTGGCGGGAGAGTTCAGTGTAACGAATGAGGTACTCTTGGGTCGTCATTGACCCCTGCTTCAGCTCAGCAAATAACCTCCTCTGATCCTCAACCTAGTGATCAAGATAGAACTGACTTCGGAACTCATTAAGAAAATTTTCCATGTTATGGGATCCTCCAGATGTTCCTTGGTGGCGAACCACCAACGCTCAGTATAACCTGCTAGTGAAAACTCCACAAATGTAAGCCAAGACTCTTCAGGAGCATGAATCATCCTCAACACTTTAGATACATGATCCGGCCATAGCTCAGCCTCATCTGGCGTGCCGGTGCCAAAGAATTGTGGCACCTTAGATCTCTGATATGCTGCGTAGGTCGTCTGATGTTTTTGTAGCGTCTCTAGGTCATCTGATCCTTCCGGGTCTAGAGACACCGAAGGGTGAACACTGCCCTCCTCCTCACGAGAGGGCTGGTACGAGGAGTCATCCTGTTGAAGGAGCCTTTGCTCCAATACCTCCTGACGTTGTTGTATACCATGTACGGCCTGAACTAGCAAGGCCAACTGCTGCGCAATATCAGGGTCAACACGAGGCGGCATGATTCCCTGCGAGAATCATTATATTAAAAATTATTTTCATGCTTAGAGAGACAACAGACACTTCAAACAGAACTTGAAATATTCTCCTTACTGATGACAAGGTCCGAAGACTCTGTTGCTATTTTTATATTTCAAATCCCGTTGATAATCTAATATGCAAAGATAGAATGGAGTATCGGGCTCTGATACCATCTGTGATGCCCCGCCCCTCCGGCTACCGAAACCGACGGGACGGGAGCATCGGACCTACGGTCCAAATACGCCCATGATTTATGATACTCAACAAACCATCTTATGCACAATAGATTAACATTTGAAATATAAATAACAACGGGAGAATAGCATAAAATGGGAAGAAAAATGCAACATCCATTCTCATTAATACTCATTAAGTCCATGTCCATGATATGAAATACATCAGAAAATCTCAAACTTTGTAGAAAAACTCTCCACATATCTCACTACAATGTCTCTCAGTAATAACATAAAATAAAGCGGAAGTAAATAAATTACTCTAAGCAGGAGCGCCCTGTCTGATGCAAATATGACGAAGAAAAGTCTGATCTTCTCGAAGCCGCTACTGTTGCGGCTGTTGCTCAGGTACACCTGTTGGGTTCACACGAGGGTAACGTTATGAGCAATTGCCCAGTAACGAGACAAATATTATAACGACTAAAGTAGGGGTAAGAAAAGAATGTATACCCAATTTTATTTAATGGAATATGCATGTATTGAAACAATTCAGAAGAACGCCAAGTCATTTAAAATCACATTCGATCACATTGATTTTATAAAAAAAATAATCGATTAAGTTCTACCATAATGATCATTGATATTTTTACAAGTTGGTTAGAGCCCACAATGATATACAATGTCTGGCATCCGATCATAAATTATTTATCCTTTCTCATATTATTTTAGCACACGCAAGTACGCGACTCGCAGGCCTCCGCTACGCGGGAACTTGTTTGTCATCATGGATAAACCTCCAAGTATTTCAACCTCCAATTCTCCAACTTCAAACCATATCCCGGAACACCTCTCACAATAATATTACTCGAAATAGAATTTGATGCGGCCACACCCAATTCTATTTCGAGTCCTAATATCGTGTATAAGTGCGAAACCAAGAATGCCAACCGCGCCACCTGCCTACTCCGTCGAGCGACTCCGGATGCTACCGGGCTGCTAGGTGCAACGCGTCACCCAACTCGTCCGTTGGGGTCGCGACCTTCAAGGTATCTGCCCGGGACCCAAGAATGCATGCTCAATCCCTTAAGATGCCTAACTCCATCTACCAATCACCGTAAATCTCTCCACGAGATTGAATAAAAAAATACAATCACAACTATTGTATCGTATCTAATTATCACATGTTAATGTCTACTTATCAATTTTGAATTTGCCTAGACTAGAGACCACAGTATATTAATCATTACCCGATTGAAATCTTACAACCATATATGCAGCAACGTTAGGCAACTTAATTCCTCTCTTTTTTTTGCACGTGTAAATTGTGATGTGTTCACTACCAGAAACATTCAAAGGATAGTTTTGAATTAAAGGCAAGTAAAAATAATTATAATGGACATGAACATTTTCGTGATTCTCATCTTCAATCAAAACTAAACCGTCTCACGTTTATATTAAAAGTGATACTTCTAAGGCAATTAGAAGCATAATCGACCATAATAATAGTAAGACAAGAATGCTGTTGTGCATGGCCGTTAATGTTTGCAATTATAAGGCCAAATGCTACTGTGCATGGCCGTTAATGTTTGCAATTATAAGGCCAAATGCTGCTGTGCATGGCCGTTAATATTTGCAATTATAAGGCCACGAATTTCTTCAAGTGGCACTGTAACGTATAATATTCCATGGCCAAAAAAAAACTTAAAACAAGATGTTGTAACGACACAGAGTTAATGTATTATATAATTAGGAACCATGCATGTCTTAAATTTCAGGTAATTAACTTGTGAACAGTAACCCAATAAATCTTAGTGTGCGTTTTTTTTATATCAATATTTATCCATGAAACATATTACACAAATTTTATAAAATAAGATTTAGTCTATGGATACAATTGGTAATATGTATATGAATTTGTGAACAACAATACGTATCATATATATTGTGAACTTTCCCATACAATCTGCATTTTTATAATACTCTGTGCATTACAGGCACAAGTGATAGACCGCTAAGTCGATGCATTTTTTTTAACTTACAATATTAATATCCAGGGAATAGTCCCTTGTAAATCAAACGTTAAAAAATACAACTTTCATGGAACTTCATTAGCCAATTAATTAGATTAACAAAAATCTCATGACCATATATCCTACGCAATTGTAATACTTTAAACGAAAAAAATTGCATAATACACAGAATCCATGTCACTTACGATGTGTTATCCACTAATCTAATATGTGTACAATATTTCCATGATTGTAGTATGACCCAAAATCAGTTCGTCCCTTAACTATCTTTGATATATTGCTTGCATAAAATGGTTCTTGATAATGACTTAGGAATCGTGCGACAAAATGTTAAGGCTCGAGTGATATCTTAAAAAATATGGGATAGGTAATTGTGTGAAAACCAACAGCAAGAGGGAGGTATTCATCGTTACCTCCGAGGATGTTCCCTCGGGATCTCCTCTCGCACGGAATGGTATTTCCGTCACTCGATCGCAGCGCGGAGGCGTGCACCACGGTGACCTTGAGCTTTCCCACATGATGGTGGTCGCGGATCTTCGATCGGAACTCCTTCTCCGACGTCAACGGCGGCCCTCCGATGACTTCACTAACCAAGATGGTGGTGCTCCAATGAGAGGGAAGGATGGTGGTGGCTAGGGCTTTTAGAGAGCAGCCTACCATCTCCTATTTATAGAAGGAGAGGTGAATTTGGATCTCGATTCGGATCTGATTCGGATTCATATATGGGTCCCGACTATGATTCTTAAAACAACGATAACTTGATCTAGGAATATCGGAATTAGGTGTTCTTGGGCTCGTTGGAAAGATCTCGACGAGATCTACGTAATGGTGTGATTATTTGAATTTTTCGGTTGTCAAAAATACTCTAGATTTTTGAAAAAAGAAAATTGGAGGTTTCACAGAGAGGAAAATAAAAAAGAAAATAACTAATTAATTAGATAATTAATACTAAATTATAAATAAAATTAATAATTAAGTTAAATAAATTAATAACTAAATAAATAAATAGATAATTAAATTAAGTAATTAAATTGAATAAATAAATAGTTAAGTATTTTTTTTGAAGCCAAGAAAAAATAGTTAAGAAAATAAATAAATTTTTATTTATTTTAATTTAATAATAAAATATTAGTAAAGTGTAAAAATATAAGAAATGACATAAATTAAATAAGATAAGATTAAGATACATTGTACAATTTATACCAATAGGGTCCCAAAATCTACTTTTTGCATATTAGCTCTGATTTTAGTAAAATCAGTTTCATTTGATAAATAATTCTATAAAATGAACTTTAAAAGTGAGTACGTCCAATTCGGAGTTCATATGGCCAAGTTATGAGGTCTAGACGCCAAAATTCACACGTTTTATTCTATTTTTTTTGATATTTTTAATAAATAGTATTAGCTATAAAACGAAGTTTAAAAGTGAGTTTGGTCAATTTGGAGTTTTCTATAAATAGTTATGAACCTTGGAAGTTAGCTTTTACGGCTTTTTCGGTTCATCAGAATTAATTATTGATACAATAAATATTTTTTGACATTTTTATATATTAATTATATTATTACAAGTAATTTTTGTGAAGAAAATATTTTAATTTAAGATTTTATGAATAATAAATAAAATAGGTGAACATATGTACAAGGTGGAAAATGCATTAATGTACAATAATGATGTTGATTTTCTGATATATTTATAAATTAGCATCCTTATCTCCTCCTACTTATTTATTTTGTCGACCACGTCAATATTGACCTGGTCTCGAGGCTAGGATCAGTTTAATATTTCATATCTACATCTTTCTTTCTTTTATTTTTATTTTTTATTTTTATTATTTTATTTTTGATAAAATAAGTGTTAAATATAGAATATTAACAAATGTGTTTAGAATGTTAATTAGTGAGAATTAATAAATATTTACATGTATTTTACCAAGGATTTTAGCCAAAATGAAAGAATAAAGGCGATGAACCATGGATTCATCATAAACACAACAACCATATGACTCATGTCAAATCCAAACATGAAGATGTGAGGATGAGGCTAGGTCCTCTCAGGCCAAGCTTTTCCTCGGAGGAGGGTCTATGGATCAAGTCTCGCTATCCTAGAGATCAATGCTTCAAACTTTCAATTTCAAATCAATGTTTTGAAAAGTCACGTATGTATATAGCAAGCTTGGAACTGCTTTAATTATTATAATTATATTTGTTCTCAAACTACTTCAAAAGAAAATTCATAGAAATGACGAGAGAAAATGTTTTTCCTATCATGATTCTCACAAGAGGGTGAAGCACATTGAGTCCACTCATAGGACATCCATCCAAGCAAGATGCGCAGGGCAATGTGTTGATCAATACAGCGATCAAGACAATAGGGATATGGTAGAGTCAGACATAGGCACATTGTTAATGCTACTCCTACCGAGCATATAATTTTTCAGTCCAAGCTCCTCGCTCTTCTCTTCCATCTCCAATACCTGATTGGGAGATTCTTACTCATTGCCCCAAACCCAACTAGATGAGAAGGTCTATGAGATCCCACTTTGTAAGTAGAATCATTGTCTTTCCTCCTATTTACATATCTTGTACAAGATATTTTCATTTCATTTATAAGTTTGACCATCGAGCTACGACCATAAGTAAAGGAGTGGCTCCCTTCATTCTTCACTCACATTAAGGCAACATCTGGGAATAAATGCACAATAACCTTGTAGGACCCTATCGGTAAGACCCTATGCAAGCCAAAAGCCCTCTCGTTCCCAAGAAAAGAAAGCTAGCTCGCAAAAGCATTATCCACTCACCTACAATCTAAGAGAAGTGTGCACTCAAGGAGCCGAGGGGAGCCGATGAGAACTGAGAGTGGAGAAGTCAGCGAGTGAAAGCGTGGAGTAGTACAAAGCAGATGAGCTGGATGGAGAAGAACATCTCTTATCTTTCATTTTCAAATACAGGATAGGGAAAGGTATCATCTCTTCGTGTAGGCAAGGCTCGAGCAAAGAGAGAGGGCCATGACTTAAAGGAGATTGAGTTATGAAAAGCTTAGGGGGAAAAGGCCTAGTTCGAAATTGGCTTAGATCGTTGACGGAATTCCCACTAAGTATAAGCATAGATCATCGCTCTTTATATGCAAGAAAGCAAGATGCTTGATTTATTTACTGTGTGCCTTAGGTGAAACGTATAGGGTAGCGTAGAGTTTTGTCTTCCGGGGGGTCCACTTGGTGAGCGTTAAGGTTTAAGAAGGGACTATTTTGAGTAAGAAGACATAGTAGTTAAAGATATGTAATGGAAGATGGTAATACAGAGAAGATTACATATCGCACCCTCAGTCCGCCAGTTCATGCTCCATTTCGGAACTTGAACTAGATATTTTATTCTAACCTCAACTCAGCAAGGTCTTCGCTCGAACTTGCCTCGTGACCCAATGAAAGAAAGAGAATAAATCATGACCCTGTGATTAAGGAGTTATTCCCTCAATTGGTGTTCGGGAGACTGATTGAGTCAATAAAATGACTTCTGCATACCTACACCCAAAAAAGAAGAAGTGTGCGCGCAAGGAGTTAATATGAGCCGACGCAACTTGAGAAGGAGAAGCCAACGACTGAAAGAGTGTAGTGTAAAGCGGTCACGCTAGATGGAGAGGAACGTCTCTTTTTCGATGGAGAGGAACATCTCTTAGCTTTCGTTTTCATATAACGGATAGTGGAAGGTATCATCTCTTCGTATATGTGAGAGTTGAGCAAAGCGAGAGGGACATGACTTAAAGGAGGCTGATCTATATAAAGCTTGGAGGGGAAAAGGCCTCGTTCACAACTAGCTACAAAACTGTTGACCGAATTACCCGCAAGTACATGCATAGACTATTCTATTTTTACGCAGGAAAGCAAGATGCTTGATTGATTTATTATATGCGTTAAGCGAAATGCACAAAGTAGCATAGGAGTTTTATCTTCCAAGACTCCACTTTAGAGAGCATTAAGCTTTGGGAAGGGAGGATATTTTAAGTAAGAAGACCTGGTGTAAGATATGTGCTGGGAGCTGATAAGATAAAGAAGCTTATTCTATTCCAATCTCGACTCAGGAAGGTCTCTGCTCAAACTCACCTCGTGAAATAAAAGAAAAAGCCGAAGTAAGCAACTAATACACCAACCCTAGGATCGCGGAGTTATTCCCTCAATCAATGCTCGAGAGATTGATTGACTCCGTATAATTTCTTCAATCTGGATGCAAGATCTTCATTTCCTCAAATAGTGAATCCATCTGATAGACAGATTGTCTACTCCGGGTTCACCATGTAGAAAAGTTGTTATCACATCTAACTTATCCATCTCCAAGTCTCAATATGTTATAAGAGCAAGTAGCACTTAGATGGATGTGTGTCTCATAACAAAAGAGAACATCTCGTTGTGATATAAGCCTTCCTTTCGGTTATATCCTTCTGCAACTATGATGCCTTGTATCTAAGGCCTTCAATACATAAGATTCCAGTATTTTTCTTGGAGATCCTTTTGTAGCCAACGGCTTATTTTCTCTTTGATAACTTGACAAGCTCCCATTTTTTATTCTTGTAAAGAAACTCCATCACTTCGTCTACACCAAAAATCCATTGTTTGAATTTTGCTCCTGCAATAGCCTCTTTGTAAATGGACAACTCTGGAGACTTTGCCCCCTCAGCAACTTATAATGCAAAGGCAACCATATCCTCAAACTTGTATCTATAAGGAGGATGTATCTCTTTGCAAGGTCGATCAAGAACAATGCTATGAGGCCTCTCTTCTAGTTACTCAACCTTTGGTTGTTTAGCATCAACTCAATCGGAAGTGGTGTGATCAAATACTTGATCACTATTTGGTGTGTCAAACTCCACATTTTTTTAGATATCATTAGTTTCATCACCTGATGGTCTAGTGGTAGTGTGTGTCTCTACCACACAAAAGACCAGGGTTCAAATCCCACTCTTGCAGGGGTTGTGTTAGGTAGTCGACGGCCAGCGTAAAAAATACTCGAATCTTTCAACATGGATTTGAGCAAGAATCCATGTAGCCGACCCTACTTATAGTGGGAGAAGGCTTAGCACATTTTTATCATTAGTTTCATCACCTACCTGGATATCAACTTACTAACCCCTCGCATAGAATTCTCATCAAATGTGGCATTCCTACTAATAATTATTCTATGCTCGAAAGGGGATTAGATTCCATATCTCTTTGCTCATGCACCATAACATGTAAACACCACTTCATTTGCACTTTGTTATAACTTCCTTCCAGTAACATGATAATATGTGGCACAACCAATTACGCATAAAATGGCAAAGCCTTCTCCCACTATAAGTAGGGTAGGCTACATGGATTCTTGCTCAAATCCATATTGAAAGATTCAGCTATAGTTTACGATGTTGTCAACTGCCTAATGCAACCCCCACAAGAGGGGGGGATTTGAACAATGGTCTTTGTTAAGCATAACACAAAATAATCGGCATGATTAACATACCATACCTCAAGGGATGTCTTGCAGTCCATAATGGATACATGACTCCGATTCATCAAGTAACACATTGTATTCATGGCTTCGGTCACAAATTCCTTATCAAAGCTATTATTATGATCTTTTTCAGAAAAAAGCTATTGTTTGATAACATACAGCTCTCTCTCTAGAAGTCGTGTGTTAAAGTGTTTTGCAACTCCATTTTATTATGGCATATCCTTGACAATGTGGTGTCTCTCAACATCTTCATCCTTGCAAACCTCATTGAACTCTTATCAAGAGGATTCTTAGACATTAGCAATATGTTGACTCTTGACCTTCTTTGAAGTCGAGTTCTCTACCAAAATTTTCCATTTTTTGAAAGTCTGGAATGCCTAGCTCTTATGCTTCATCATGAAATTCGAAATCATTCTGGAAATCCAGCACCTCCTAAAGATGGAACACAGGAGGTGCCCCAGCAATCACCATGGATGTAATCAGGCACACCATCCGTCCTGTGAATTGCTTTGCTGAACTGCTTCATGTGGTATTTCCAAATACACAATGTTCACAGAATTGCAAGTTGGATCCTTAAACAATTCTGAGAAGACCTTTCTGGTTGAGGATGCTCATCCCATTTTGACTCATATGCCCTAATCGCATGTACCAAAGTGCAGATCAGATGATATAACAACTTGTGATACAACATCAACAAAATTAGTAACTGCAGACCCCTCCATACTATGAAAAATCAAAAAACTTCTTCTTGGTCCTGTGGATGACGTTTCCTTATTTGACCACTTATAATACCCCTACATCATTGTAATTATGCCCTTTAGAGTTCAAAGCTCCAAGAGTAATAAGATTCTTCCTCGATTATGGAGCATGGCAAACTTAGGAAACAATCGTCACCATCATGTCATGCATCTTAATTTTCATATAAGATATAACCAATGCTGATGATTTTGCATGATGAGTCATTCCACATGATGACATTCCCACATTTTATGTTCACATAGGTAGAGAACCAATCTCAATGAGGTGTCATTATCATGTGATAGGAACAACCAAAATCAAGAATCCATGATTCCCCAAAATATGTTTGTACCATGGCGGTGAGTGTGTAACCATCATTTGAATCATCTCCTCCCTTAGTCTTTTTTTATACAAAAAGAGGGTGAACTCCCAAGGTGGGAGTTACCGCAAAATGCCATTCATTATAAAAAGTTGCCCTCAAACCTCTCACAGAATATGTCCTCTACGCCAAACAGTCGTCCCCTCCTTAATTTGTCATACAAACGATCTCTTCTCAGACACCAAAAGAATATCTTAGTCGCCCACACCACCTTCATATCCTGGGTAAATTCCAAATTGTGTTCTGTTGCTGGTCTCCTGAACTCTTCATAAGCTTTCTTAGTTGAGAATTCCCCCCCTTCCCACTCAAAATGGCCGGCCAGCTGGGTGAACTCTCCTGGAACGGGGATCTCGATCTGCATCCTGATAAAATCTTCCAACCGTTGCTCCGAGAGCTGTGACACAAATGTCAGCGACCACATATCCGAACCCGCCACCTGGCAGAATAACCCCCCTTCGTCATTGTCAGAGCAAACAGTCTTGGGAACCTAACAGCAAGCACTCCCTCGCCCGTCCAATCATCGCGCCAGAATCTGAATAAATGACCATCCTCCACCTTTGGCCGCAGCTTGTGGGCAAGCGAAGGTAGAATCTCGCGTACTCCAGCCCATAGAGGTGACTCCAACCGCACCCTTCTCGCCACCAAATCTCCCCCAACTCCATAGAATTTTTGTACAAGTCTGACCACAAGAGAGGAAGAGGGGTCCCATATCTGAATCACACACTTAGTCAGCAGGGCCTTGTTCATGCACTCCATGTCGCGCACGCCTAAGCCGCCCTCCCACCTCCCCTTCGTTACATCCCTCATGTTCACCAGATGCAAATTGGAGCTCCGTTGCTTACCGTTCGACCAAAAAAACTTTCTCATCAAATACTTTGCCATAACCGTGACCTTACCTTTCTTCTTTAGACAATCCTAATGTTCGAGTTCCTTGCAGTAGTTGCAGACATTTTTCAGATTGATTTTCTATGATTTTGCTTTAGACTTTTTCTTTTTCTGATACTTCCCCATGGTATTATAGGTCCTGTCATGGGTTGTTACCAACCCTATGGTTTGCGTGCCCACATGGCTTGAATAAGTTTGTGAATACGGAGACTCGACTAAACTTCTTCTAGAGTATTCTTTTCTTTATCGACTATGAATGACTGAATCAAAATTCTGAAACAATAGCAAGACGGAAATTAATAAAATCAACAAAGCATCCCCGTCCTTTATCTTAACATTTATGTATCTCAAATCTAGAAGCAATGTGTTTACACGAGCTGGATGCTCTTAAAGAGAGGTACCTCCTTGCATACGGAGTGAGAGCAGACTTTGCTTCGATAATAATCCATTAGTTAGAGTCTTCAACATATAAGACTTTCCAACCTCAATCGCAGACGCATCGATCTTCTCATCGGAGACCTCTACGATAATCTCATCTACCAAACATCACGAACTTTGATTTTGCCTTGTCTTCTTATAGCAGCAACTCCGAAGGCTTAAATGCATTAACCCTATCGTTGTCCAATGGTGCCCAGTTGCCTTGTGGTTTGAGAAGGGCACATGCATCATAACATGCAATAGTCCAAAGTCGTTCTTGGCAGAGTACTTCTCGATCTTCGTATTGTCCCACACCATCTCCATATTGCTTCAAAGTAATCTAACAGTTCTTATACCAGTTTGTTGTGCGTATTGAAAACATGGAGCAAAAACAAACAAGAAGACTTTCCAACCTCAATCGCAGACGCATCGATCTTCTCATCGGAGACCTCTACGATAATCTCATCTACCAAACATCACGAACTTTGATTTTGCCTTGTCTTCTTATAGAAGCAACTCCGAAGGCTTAAATGCATTAACCCTACCGTTGTCCAATGGTGCCCAGTTGCCTTGTGGTTTGAGAAGGGCACATGCATCATAACATGCAATAGTCCAAATTCGTTCTTGGCAGAGTACTTCTCGATCTTCATATTGTCCCACACCATCTCCATCTTGCTTCAAAGTAATCTAACAGTTCTTATACCAGATTGTTGTGCGTATTGAAAACATGGAGCAAAAACAAACAAGAAGATGCACAAAAAAACAACCGTAACACAAAATTTACGAGGTTTGCCCGTAAATAGGCTACGTCTTTGATGGTGGTAGTGGATCACTCTCAATATGGTAGAAAAACCAAGCTTGCAAAAGTCGGCCGACTAGGCCGACTAGTCGGCCCGACTAGTCGAGTCGGGGGGTAGCCGACTCGACTAGGCCTAGTCGGTTGTTAGTCGGTTCACCCGACTAATCGACCGACTTTTACAACCTTTTTTATTTTTTATTTTTTAGTTTTTCAATTTTTTTAAAGCAAACATATTCTAATATGCTTAATGTTATATTTAAAGTCAATTACTTCTTTTGTTTCATTATGATGGAATATAAAATGTACAAATATATACATATATAAGAATATATGTATAAAAAATGATTTATGTATTTAAAATAATTAAAAAATTCAAAACCGACTAATTCTGATTAGTCGCCCGACTGTCGATTAATCCTTAGTAGGTGACCTCGCCGACCGAGTACCGACTACCGCTTTCTTCAACCTTGAGAAAAACTAAAGTATTGGGGATAATTCAAGATGCTAACCATAGAGGAGTTTATACATAGTACTCCCATAAAGATGTATCACCTAATCAGAATGCAATTAGGGGATGTCTAATCAATTAGTCTCATGATGGATTCCTAATCACAAATCAATTAGAATCCAGGTGGATCCTCCAATCAATCAACATCTGGAGGGATCATCACATCAATAAAAATCCAGATGGATTCCAATCAACAAGGATTCAAGAAGCCACCATACAGGTAAAAAATAAAGAATAATATGTAATTCATACTCTTTTCAAGTTACTGCATGATGTTTAATGGACTACTATTAATACTTGATGCAGATGGAAATTTGCGCGATGAAAATAAATTTTTAACGGTGGATTTTTTGGTGGAGAAGAAAATGGAGGGGTTGAAAGGAGAATAACTCACCGGATGCGAGAGATTTGGAGAAGAGAATCGCGGAGATCGCGTGGGAAAGAGAGACGAGAGAGGGAGATAGAGATAAAATCTCAATTTTTCATATCATCTGAACTGACTAAACAACTAGTCTATCATCCCTTTATATAGGAGGGATGAGATTAAAAAAATAGAAACTCAATTCAAATTCAAAACTAATTATCCTAATTTGACTCTAACCGACTAACTAACTAATTTTGAAAATTCAAACTAACTACTTTGAGATCACAGTCGATTTTTTTTATTTAAATAAAATTACGACGACTCAAAATGAACGTAAATAAAATTAACGGACAAAATTAAATAAATGCAGCCCTATATATCTAATTCACGCAGCATCAACTCTCCTCCGCTTGAAAAATTCGTCTCCCGACGAATTGCTGGATCTGCAGGCCGGAGGGTTGATAACTTTAAGTCAGCATTCTCGATCATCCCATGGAAGAACTGGTGTGGAGCAAACGGCGGAATCCATGCGTGCGTGGCACGAGTGTTGGAGACGTTGTCTTCGTGACGGAAGAGCATGTGAGGCGTAGATGCGGGTGCCCATCCGGGTTTCGTCCCCTTGATATGGTGCTTGAAGATTTTTCCCTGTTTGTCATGTGGAAATATAACCGCGCAAAAATTTTTCCCTGTTTTTCTGCGACTTGTGTGATCTCATGTGAATAAAATGCCGCGAAAGTAGTGTAAATGGGTACCCGGATCCTAAGGGGTTCACAATTTGGTATCAGACCGTGGTACCCCGATACGTACATTCGTAGTATTACAATTCCGATCACATTAAGTTCCCGGATAGCGATAGTCTTCCGATTTGTCGTGAGTCTGAGAAGGGAAATTGACATTCAAATTCAATCACCACAGATGTCACCAATTTCATTAATTTTCATATTATATCCCAAGAAGAGAAAAAGTGTTTATGATAAGTACTGTGAATGGCACAGATTCCGCTCGACCATCTGGATCACAGCGAGCAGACAAACTACCTGCAGGACCAGCTCGGAGTACGGACACGACTACTCCATCCACCGGACCAGTCCGATGTTATCGATGTCACGAGTGGGGGCATTATCGATCACAGAGCCCACAGGCTTCTGGTGAGCCTCAGCCACAGCCTTCACAGTCGCAGCCTTAGGCACAGCGTTCAGGGAGTTTCCGTGGCAGGAACTCCAACTTGAGGCGACCGCAACAGAGACAGACGCAGAGTGTGGCAGGTTCCAGTGCCGCACCACCCAAATAGGGGCAGATACATGCAGTTACTGAGGAGCAGACACGTTCAGTGGCTACTATGGTGAAAGGTATGGTCTCAGTCTTGGGCTGACCTTTCCATGTTTTATTTGATTCTGGTGCGACACACTCTTTTCTTGCTTCGAGGCTACTTGCTTCTTTAGGTAGAGTCGCAGAGACTCTCTCTTCTCCATATCACATCCGAGGGCCAGGTGGCCAGTTGTTCATTATTTCACTGATAGTCAAGCACTTGCTCGTACTGATTGGCGGTCACGAGATGATAGCAGATTGTCTACTTCTGCAGCTTGATGAGTTCGACTTGATTTTAGGCATGGATTGGTTATTCGCTCATCATGCACTTGTTGATTGCTCTAGGAAGACGGTTGTCTTCATGATTCCAGATCTACCCGAGTTTACTTTTAAGGGTACTATACATGACTCCATCATGGAGTACATTTCAGTGTTGCGAGCTCAGCGACTTGTTGATCAAGGATGTGATTCATACCTTGCATTTGTTCGGGAGGTATCTGATCATGAGCCGATGGCACAGGACATCCGAGTAGTATCAGAATACCCAGATGTGTTTCCTGATGAGCTACCAGGATTACCTCCTAAGAGAGAGATCGCAATCGAGATCACATTGTTGCCAGATACGCAGCCGATCTCTATGGCATTATATCGCATGGCACCAGGCGAGTTGAGAGAACTGAAGGTGCAGTTACAAGAGTTACTTGATTTGGGATTTGTGAGGTCGAGCACTTTACCTTGGGGTGCTCCGGTTCTATTTGTCAAGAAGAAGGATGTATCCATGAGACTGTGCATCGATTACAGGCAGTTGAACAAGATACGGTGAAGAGCCGTTATCCCTTGCCACGCATCGATGATCTATTCGATCATCTTCAGGGATCTTCAGTATTCTCGAAGATCGATTTTCGCTCAGGCTACCATCAGCTGAGGATTCGCGAGTCGGATATTCCAAAGACAGCCTTCAGGACTCGCTATGGACACTACGAGTTTGTGGTGATGCCGTTTGGGCTCACCAATGCACCTGCGGCTTTTATGGATATGATGAACCAGATTTTCCGTCCATACCTAGACAAATTTGTGGTGGTGTTCATTGATGATGTGCTCATTTACTCACAGAATGAATGGGATCATGCGAATGATCTACGGAATGTCTTGGATACATTGCGGGAGCACAAGTTATATGCCAAGTTGAGCAAGTGTGAGTTCTGGTTATCCCAGGTCTCATTTCTCGAGCATATCATTTCCGGAGCAGGCATTGCAGTTGATCCTACGAAGATATATGCAGTTATGTATTAGGAGCAGCCCAAGACTGTCACGCAGATTCGGAGCTTCCTTGGGTTAGCAGGATATTACAGATGTTTCGTCAGTGGATTTTCACGCATTGTTCGTCCTCTGACACAACTGACGCAGAAGGGAGTCCCATTTATTTGGGACAATTCATGTGAGCAGGCCTTCCAGACACTGAAGGAGAGATTGACTACAACGCCTATTCTAGCTCTTCCTTCAGGCACTCAGGACTATTCAGTCTACATAGATGCATCTGGAGAAGGTCTGGGAGCAGTATTGATGCAGAGAGGGCAGGTAATTGCTTACACATCACGACAATTGAGGCCGCACGAGCGGAACTACCCCATACATGACTTGGAGTTGGCGGCAGTTGTCTTCGCCTTGAAAATCTGGCGCCATTATCTATATGGGGTGAACTTCAAGATTTTCACGGATCACAAGAGTCTAAAGTACATCTTTGATCAGAAGGAGATGAACATGAGACAACGCAGATGGCTCGAGCAACTGAAGGATTATGATTGCACGATCTCTTACCACCCCGGTAAGAGAGACGTGGTGGCTGATGCACTTAGCAGGAGAGCATGTGCTGATGGTACGGCAAAGTGGCTATATACATGGGATACGCTCGCCGCTTTGACTGACTGGTATCCTCAGGAGAGCGCATCCATTTCTACCAACGTGCCTCCACGATACAATAATCTTTGGGATCGTATTGTAGAGGGACAGAAGACAGATACTTGGATCCGAGACAAATACATGAGTGCCATCAAGGACGAACTTGATGATTTTGTTGTGATGGAGTCTATTTTATGGAAGGCAGGATGGGTCGTTGTACCCAATGACGAGCAGCTTCGCAGAGATATACTGGATGAGGCACACAGTTCACGGTTATCTATCCATCCAGGTAGCACGAAGATGTACTGTGATCTGCGTCGACATTTCTGGTGGGATGGGATGAAGCGTGATGTGGCGCAACATGTCAGCAGATGCATGACATGTCAGATGGTCAAGGCTGAGCACAGGAGACCACCAGGATTACTGCAATCTCTCCCCATTCCCGAGTGGAAATGGGAGAGCATTTTTATGGATTTCGTCACAGGTCTGCCGAAGACACCAGGTGGCCATGATTCCATTTGGGTCGTTGTTGATAGGTTGACCAAGTCAGCCCATTTCATACCTGTCAACACGACTTACACTCCATCCAGGTTGGCCAAGCTCTATGTGCAGAACATTATCAGGCTGCGTGGTATACCACGAGAGGTGGTGTTTGACAGGGATTCGAGATTTACATCGCATTATTGACATCAGTTCATGTCAGCAATACAGACAGAACTGAAGATGAGTTCTGCTTATCATCCGCAGACAAATGGGTAGAATGAGCGCACTATACAGACACTCGAGGATTTACTTCGTGCTTGCACTTTGGAAAGGAAAGGGTCCTGGAAGGACCATCTACCATTAGTGGAATTCAAGTACAACAACAGCTATCACTCCAGTATTGGCATGGCACCATTCGAAGCCCTATACGGGCGGAGATGTCTCACACCTCTCAGTTGGCGTGAGGTAGGTGATCATGCCTTATATTCCGTAGACCTCCTGGAGGAGACCGCGAGAGCTGTTGATCTTGTGAGACGAAGGCTTCTGACGGCACAGAGCCGTCAGAAGAGCTATACAGATCGTCGGAGGAGAGACATAGAGTTTCAGATAATCTAATTATTTCCTCTTCACCTATTCGATCATAACTCATATATAATCAACTTAATCACATATTAATGACATTTCTCTAAATACAGGTCGGAGATTGGGTATTTTTGCGAGTATCTCCCATGAAGGGAGTGCAGAGATTCGGTGTTCGTGGTAAGTTGGCGCTACGATATGTTGGACCGTTCGAGATTCTTGCTAGAGTGGGGAAGGTGGCATATCGAGTAGCCCTTCCTCCACATCTTTCTGCTATTCATGATGTCTTTCATGTACCCAACCTGAGGAAGTATGTCCACGACCCTCGACACGTCATCAGTTATGAGAATCTTGACGTAAAGCCTGGGTTGACCTACGAGGAGAGGCCAGTCTAGATAGTTGACCGTGCTGTGAAGAAGCTTCGCAGCAAGGAGATTTCATTGGTCAAGGTTTTGTGGCACCGACATGGCGTCGAAGAGGCGACATGGGAAACCGAAGACGACATGCGGGCACGATATCGCAACTTTTCTGAGGTAAAAATCAAAACAAGTTTTTGTAATTAAATATATGTTAAAATATATGGCTTGTTTTCTCTTTGAGGTTTTTATGGGTTTAAAACCCTTTGAGGTTTTTATGGCCATATGAAATTCAAGACAATTCATGACCTTAACTCGAGTCTCGAGGACGAGACTCCTTTTGAGTTTTTTATAATTGTAACATCCGATTTCCAATCAAACCCGAACTCGACCCGATTTGGATCCGATTAACCCAATAAAGTTGTTGGTCAATGCCAAACAACCTAAAACGATCAATTGATCATGAATCAAAAGTCATTCGGGCAAAATCGACCAAAAATTGATCGCTTCGTAATGCGTGCCGTGAAAAAACCCCGACGCAAATTCAGGAACCGCAAAACGAACCAAGACCGTCATTAGATCCGATTCGACGATACAAAACCAACGGAATCGATCGTTCGTTAATCAGAGGTCGTTTGATATTTTAAATTACAAAATTTAACCTTAAACAAAAATCGTATCTCGAAAAGTTCGGGGATCCAAACCCGATCAAAAGTATATCAATATTATACTCATATTGACTGTCGTTTAGAGACAATCAAAATGATATATTATGTGTCAAAATTCGAGGCCCGAGGTTTGCATACGAACTCCTTTAAGTATGTTAAATAAATAAGATATTTGTTTTAGAATAAATAATATAAAAATAAAATCTTAAATTCTGCCAGCAGCACTGTTCAGTTTAAAATATAAAAAAATGAATGCTATTTCAGCCGAGTTTGTGTTAGTCGTATGAAAAATAATAATAATAACATGTGGCTTGAAGTAAACCCAACGTGGAGCTTCTCCCCCTCATTCTTTCCTCCTCATCTTTTATATATAAAGATACCAAACTCCCTTTCCATCTCTTCTTGATTAATTCCAAAACCAACGAGACCCTCCTCCCATTTCTCTTTCTTTTCACCATCCTCCCCATTTCCAGCCGTAACCTCCCCCTTTCCCTTTTTATTTCCAAATCCCCTTTCAAATTCTAACCAAGGAATCATGCTACAACCTTCATCCTCCTGGATCCTATTGGACAGCAATTGGAACATGTTTCAGCCCCTTTCACAAGCAAGAACAGCTCTTGCTTAAGTTGCTTCATGCACCAGGGAACTGCTGCTCATTTCCTGGAACTGCATTGCATGCAAGGTTTTGATCTTCAAATTGAGACCCAAAAGAGGTACAACCCAAGCCACTCTCCTTGCTGCCATGCATGCATCTTAGATTTTAGTGTATGTACATATCCATACCCATCCTCTTGCTGCCATGCATGAGATCCACACAAGTTTTTGTTGCTAGAAATTTGATTTGGGATTCAGTTCTGATATCTGATTCAAAATTTGATTTGGGATTCAGTTCTGAAATAAGAGACTTGGGATCCACACAAGTCGATTCCTTTCTTAGCTCTTTTACCTGGAAGGTGGACCGTACGAAGATTGCATCGTTTTCGGGTGCACGGACAGGTCTTTCTAATGCGTTTGCTGGCGGATCGGGGTTATTCGGGTCTTGGTCCGATGGGGACTCTTCTTACCTCTCTGCGGATTCGGATCAGGACACCACCCGGGTTTCTGTTGGGCCCATCTCTGGGCTGGATAATATTGCGGTGGTACTTCAGGACGCTCACCCTGTCCTTCCCTCGGTTGGGGGCTCGAGCCTCCGTTGCGATAGAGCTTTGCCTTTATTGCTGGGGTCTTCTTCGCTCTCCATCCTGGGGCCTTATTCCAGTGAAGACGTGGGATCGCCCATTCTCGCTTTGCCTAGCCCGATGTTGGGCGACTCGGGTACAGACCGTGTTGTTGACCAGGGATCTCGATCTGATAAGCGATCGGGGAAGAGATATCGAAGGAGGAGCAGATCTCGTACGGGAGTCGCGCCAATTCTTACTTGTGCATCGTTGAGAGACTCTGTGGCGGAAGCGGCTGGCCTTGCGCGTTCTGGAGGGAGCCGACACTTTTCTTGATGAAATTCCTTTCCTGGAACGTGAGGGGGCTGGGGGACGACGTGAAGAGAAAGGCTCTGGGTGCCCGCTTGTCGGAGTGGGGTTGTGATGTTGCCTTGATCCAGGAGTCGAAATTGCGCGGGTTGTATGATGCTCTTTGACGTTCCTTTGGTGCGAGGACTCTGAATGGCTTTACGGCGTTGGATGCGGTGGGAGCGGCGGGGGGTCTCTTCATCGCATGGAAGTCGACTCTATTTACTCTTGAATCCTCCTTGATGGGGCGGCATATGCTTTCTGTGGTGCTGGTTAGAAGAGACTTGGCCTCTCCTATTACTGTCTCTTGTGTCTATGGGCCCTGCTGTCATATCAGAAGAGCTGAACTGTGGGAGGACATGCGTGACGCGGGGCGTGCTTTTGTTGACCTCCCGTGGATCATTGGGGGAGATTTCAATGTCACTAATTCACTCGGCTGATCGCCCTCGGGCTAGGGGCGGTCGTGACCCGGGGTCTTTGTCTTTTATGGAGACTGTGGACTCTTTGGCTCTGGAGAACTTGGTGGCATCAGATATTAGATACACATGGAGGAGCGGCACTTCTCGTTCCCGCCTTGATCGCTTTTTGGCTTCGGGTGCTTTGATGGAAAGATTCCCTTCCTGCTCGGTTTCTTCTAGACCCAGGGCTTTCTCCGACCATTCGCCAATTTTATGGGATTTTGGCGAGAATCTCTCTCTGAAGGGCCTCTTTAGATACGAACGATGCTGGCTCCTTGAGCCTTCCTTTAGGGTTGTGGGGAACGACCACTGGGTCTCCTCTTCTGTCGAGGGGTCTGCGGCTGCAAGACTTACTCAGAAGCTAGATTCCTTGAGGAAAGGATTGGCACGCTATAAACAGGAGACGCGGCAGGAGCGGGTGGCTCTTACAAAGGAGGCGGAGGAGATTATTTCAAGACTTGATTCTGTGGAGAATGAGAGGAATCTCACTGTCAACAAACTCGAGGAGCGATCCTCTGCGCAAAAAAAGGTGGCGGAGGAGGACAAGAAGAGAGCTATTGAGTGGCGTCAGCGCTCCAGGCTCAAGTGGCTCAAAGATGGTGATGCAAATACGGCTTATTTCCACAGGGTTGCTAGTGGGAGGAAACGAAACAATACTATGCGCGCTATTTCTGTTGGTGGGGAGCGTTTCGTTGGGGATAATGTTATGGGTTCCGCCATTATGGAGCATTTCAGGGGTGCCATGTCGGCTCGTTCCTCGCGGTGTTGGAAGTGGCCGGGCTTGGGGGTTCCCAAAGTTTCCGAGGTGGACTGCGCCATGCTTATTAGGCCATTTTCGTTGATG
Source organism: Ottelia alismoides (assembly GCA_037367405.1). Lineage (NCBI taxonomy): Eukaryota > Viridiplantae > Streptophyta > Magnoliopsida > Alismatales > Hydrocharitaceae > Ottelia > Ottelia alismoides. Next base: position 572,622 of record JAZKJV010002119.1, on the reverse strand, counting down.
GAAACTAAAGAGGCTGTGTGGGATCTTAATCTTGATGCGTCCCCAGGGCCTGATGGCTTCTCGGTGGCCTTCTTAAGGGATTTTTGGGACTTGGTGGGCAATAAAGTCTTCGAGGTGATAGTGGAGTTCTGCGAAGGAAATGCGGGCTTTGATAGGCTGAATAGAGCTTTATTACTTCTGATTCCAAAGAGGGATGCGGCGGAGGACATTGGGGACTTTCGCCCCATCTCGATTTCAAACGCCATCTATTTAATCGTGGCTAAAGTCCTGGCTAGGAGACTCTCTAATGTGATGGACTCGCTTGTCTCCCCGGTTCAGGCGGCTTTCATTAAAGGAAGACAATTATCGGACTGCATTGTTGTTGCGTCGGATCTGGTGGCGGATTGGAAAGCCTCGGGGCGTCAAGGAGTGCTTTGGAAAATTGATTTCGCTAAAGCTTACGATAGCATTGATTGGGCTTTTCTATGGTCGGTCCTCAAGAGGCGAGGCTTCCCGGAGTTGTGGATTTCGTGGATGCGGCGCTGCGTGACTACCGTCTCCTTTTCTCTATTGCTCAATGGCGGCTTGGAAGGGGGCGCTTTCAACCGCGTCGGGGCCTGCGCCAGGGATGCCCTCTGGCCCCCCTTCTTTTCGTGCTTGCGTCGGATGTCTTGGCTCGTATGGTGGATCAGGTGGTTGCTGCGGGCCTCTCCAAGGGCTTCTCAAAGGGGGCCATTTCCGTGCCGCTAATTCAATTTGCGGACGACACTCTGTGCTTCATTGAAGGGGGTGATACGGAAGTTGCGGCCATGTCGGTGACGTTAGACCTCTTTAGCGAATTATCGGGGTTGCGCATTAATGGTAACAAATCTAAGGTTATTCCTTTTGGACTCTCGAAGTCAATGGCGATGGATTTTGCGAACATTCTGGGCTCTGCTTTGGGCAGCCTTCCGCTTGACTACTTGGGCATTCCCTTGGTGGTTGGGAGGCCAAGACTTAAGGATTGGAGTGTGGTGGTGGAGAAGGTTGAGGCGAGATTGGCAGGTTGGCGTGCGGCGCTTCTTTCAAAAGGAGGTAGATTGATTCTTATTCGTTCGGTCCTTGCCGCCATTCCAATCCATTTTTTGTCGACTCGACGTCTGCCTGCTGGGATTTGCAAGAGACTTGAGTCTTGCTTCAAGAGGTTCTTATGGGGAAAGTCGGGTATCGGAGGGCGTGGGATTCACCTAGTCGCTTGGGAGGAGGTGGTGAGGGAGAAGCTGGCAGGTGGTTTGGGGGTTAGGCGCCTCAGGCTGATCAATGATGCGTTCTTCCTTAAGTGGGCAAGCAGGGTGTGGGGAAGAGATGAAAGCTTCTTTATTGAGATCTTGAGGGAACTTCATGGGAGAGAGTGGGCTGGCGAGGGCGATTCGGGGGTTGTGGCTGCGAGCTCTCCGTTCTGGCGTGGTCTTCAGGAGATATTTTTGAAGAACAGAGCGTCCTTTAAACCTGTTTTGGGGGACGGCCGTGCTTTCTCTTTTTGGAACGACTGCTGGTTAGGGGGGAGCCTCTCTCTATTCGCTTCCCTCGTCTCTTTGCTCTGGCGGAAAATAAGGATGTCTCCGTCGCTTGCTGCTGGGAGAATGTGTCTTGGTCTCCTCGCTTTCTGGGGAACTTCTGGGATCAAAGGTTATTGGATTTTCTTGCTCTGATGAACGTCCTTGCTCAAGCGGATTCTCCCTCTGTGGGCTTTGATCACTGGATTTGGAGGGATGGTGACTTCTCGACTCGGAAGGCCTACGCATCATTGCTTGATACTTTGCCTGCTCGATCGGATTCCTTGGTGAGAGACTGTGGTTTCTTCTGGAGCTTGGGCCTGCCCTTGCGTATTATCTTCTTCGTATGGCTCGTCCTCAGAAAGAGGCTTTTGACGCGCGATCGCTGTTCCAGGTTGTTGCCCTCGGTTCCCAATATCTGTGGCCTGTGTGATTCAAATGTGGAATCCCTGGACCATTTACTCTTTCTATGCCCTTTGGTCCGAGGGCTGTGGGATGACCCCCTCGTGGCTTGGGTGCATGCTCGTGATGTGGAGACCTTCTGTGATTTCCTCTTCTTGAATAGGCGTATGGAGAGAAGGCGATTCTTGGCACCGGTGGCTTGTTTATGGTCGATATGGCTGGCTCGCAACGAGGCCATATTCTCTGCGCAGCGGTTTTATCTAGAGAACGTGCTATGTCGCGCTAGGGCTTTGGTGGCTGACTGGAGTCGTGTTTAGTGTCTTTGTTTTCTTGTTTCTTTTGTTTCTTGGCGCCCAGTTCTGGAGGCTCCTTGCCTTCTTCGTTGGGTCGCTAGTTTTATTTTCTTGTTTGTATCCCTGACCTTCTTTCTTTTAATATATTGGGGTGAACACCATTGAGTGTATCCCACTTTTCTTGGCTTAAAAAAAAAAGAAATCTTGTACTAAAATCAGGAAAGATGGTGAGATAGAATAGGAATATACATACATACATATATATATATAAATGTTTGAATAATAGTCTTATACTTCAGAATATAATTTTAATGACCCATTCCTTCTACTAGAAAAGATTGTTGAATTGGTTAATAAATGGAGGAATGGACAGGTTTGACTGGATAAAACACACAAACTCCATATACGTGTTTGGACTGTAAATACAACCAGTACATGAGCTCCCAAATTGGTGATTTGAAACATTTCAGTTGGTGCTTAACTACTCATCCTTGCAGTTTTTTAAGTTCATTGGATGACGCACCTCACCCATAAGCCTACTTATGAATGAAATGTAAGAGTATTTGATGTGATAGAGTTTATGCTTAATAACTAATTGCAATAAGAATGTCTACTAGTAGTGATGAATGGGTGTTAGAAAAACGGAAGCGGAAGCGTAAACATGGAACAAGAAATAAAGAACACGAAGAACGACGGGATTTACGTGGAACCCTACTCCGTGAGGAGCGGGATGAAACCACGGGAGAAGCCCTCAAAGGGGCATATGCTTCATTGCTTTTTCTCAATGGATACAGGAGGTCAGGGGCTCCTTATATAGCCTCTCCAGAGCCTCCAAGTCCCACCACTGGACGATGTGGGAATAAACACTGGATGGGGTAAATGGATCTCCTCCAGGATCCATTTACCCTGCTACAACTCAATAGGCACACATAACCGATACTCCAACACTCTCCCTCAAGCTGGAGCATGCAATGCTCAGCTTGGACAAACAGACAGAAACTCAACTCAACACTACAAGACACTACAGACAATATCAACACAACGCGCGCATTGTTGCAGTCGAGGACGTTGCTTCTCATGCCGTGCAGGTGAGGAGGACGAACGGGCTGGAGTGTAAGTCAACTGAAGACTCGGAATCTGACCATCGAGCCTGAACTGCGCCTGAAGTCTCCTCGTCGGAGAACTGGGTCTCTCCCATCTGGCTCAGAGAATAGTGCACTGCTCCGGTGTACCTATGATACCACATGAAAACTCTTACCAACATATGGCATAGGGAATGGTCCTCTACTCTGAAGTCCCTATGGATCACATGAAAACTCTGGCCTGACAACTAGAAGAATGATGGGAACCTCGAACTGATGATGGCAACATATGCTCATCTGAAAAATGACCACAAACTCGTGCATGTCTGAAACTGAAGACTCGGAAACAATGATCGTCGAGTTTGAAACCGAACTGTAGAGTCTGGAATCTGATTGGTCTACAAATCTGCATCAATCTGGATCTGAATTGAAATCTGAAGAATCTGCAATCTGGAGAGGACATGTGACTCTACATATACTCCCCCTTTCTCCCATACTGGTCGGAATGAAGACATCGACAGTTGGGAGAAGACAAGATAAATAGGGGGTGAAAACATCCAAAAAAAATTTCTCGCGACTTTTCATTTTTTTTAAACCGTCAATTTTTTTTGTTATAAGCCGTTCAACTCTTTTTTTTTACGGCTTTGCAATTTTTTTTGAATTTGCGTACGGCTTTTTCTAGATGTACGCGCCTTTTTTTCCTGATTTTTTTTTGAAAAAAAAACTTGCAACCTCCTCGTACTTCTTCCCTCTCTCTCTCTCTCTTTTTTACAATATAACCATGCCTCTCTTTTTTTTTCAATCAGACCCTCACCAGCTGCATCCTCCTTTTTAAAAAAAAAAAACACGGCTCACATTTTTTTAAAAATAATGGCCCTGCGCTTATATTAGGGTTCCCGTATGGGAACCCTTCTTTCAAGATCCGCCACCCCCGTGGGGTATCATTTCTGCCGCCCCAATAGGGTTCCCCATCTGGAAACCCATCGCGCCGACGCCGCAAATCGAGATGGAGGTCTACGGCTGGAGCACGCCGCGCGCGCGGCTCCTGCTGCTGGAATAGGAGGGTGGAGATTCTGGGCGCGCGGGGCTCGGGGCTGCGGGGTGCCGCCGAACTTGCGCCGCCTGAAGGGGCTGGAGATGACGTGCGCCGCCTGAAGTTTGGAGACCTACGCCGCCTGTAGCTCGCCTGAGGTGGAATCGCCTAAAGGGCTGAAGATGACTACTCGTGAAACAACGCCGCCTCTGGATCTGTGGGGTTGCAGGGCTGATCTCGCAGAGGAGATGGGGCTCGCTAGAGCCTGCTAGAGAGAAGGACGAAGGCGCCGCCAGAGGAGGTGGCGGCAAGAGGAGTCGCTGCCGGGATGTTGCGGCTGGAAGAGAAGAGGCCACTGGCGCATCTGCGCGTCGAGAGGAGAAGGGGCCGCTCCGCCTCTGCTAGGGCTCGCCGCGATGGAACAGATCTGCGCCTCCTCCTGAAGAGCAGCAGGGCTATTGCCGAATGGAGCGGCACCTCCTGCGTTATGGATTGGAACGCCCGAATGATGAAACCAGTGTTGCTTTGTTTTTCAAGAAACCCTAGAAAGCCTTGAGGGTTTCTTTTCGAAACCCTAGAAATTCTTGAAGATGAACTTATCATAAATAATGAACATTGACAATCTTCGAACATCAATCTTCAAGAACGAAAAACTGGATCTTCTCAATCGAATCTCGAATAATAATATAAACAACAAGAAATCCTCGAGAATCGACCCGCTCTGATACCATGTTAAAAAAAACGGAAGCGGAAGCGTAAACATGAAACAAGAAATAAAGAACACGAAGAACGATGGGATTTACGTGGAACCCTACTCCGTGAGGAGCGGGATGAAACCACGGGAGAAGCCCTCAAAGGGGCATATGCTTCATTGCTTTTTCTCAATGGATACAGGAGGTCTGGGGCTCCTTATATAGCCTCTCCAGAGCCTCCAAGTCCCACCACTGGACGATGTGGGACTAAACATTGGATGGGGTAAATGGATCTCCTCCAGGATCCATTTACCCTGCTACAACTCAATAGGCGCACATAACCAATACTCCAACAATGGGCAACGCCTAATTCAATAGGACTATGATACGAATGATATGGGTTATTATTGTGAATTAATGTGATTGCACTCTCTCTTTCTCTCTCCACGATCAAGATATATATATATAGCTTGCAACATTATACACACACACAAGTATGATTTGGCCAAAGGGCTTTGTCATTATAATAAACATATCAACTATACGAGGTATCTTTTCACAATTGACTCTAATTTCTAGACTATATCATTAAAATCTAGGGATCCCAGTGCATTATCAGATCAAGCAACTAAGTGATATATATATATATTACGATATTGGTTGTTATGAGTCAAGATATTAATAAATTGTGCATGTCATGATGACCCTAGCGCATGACCATGCGAGGGCGTGGTGACCCTCAACTGGGCGGAGGAAAGGAAGCCCAGTTCGGGCAGCGGCCGCCAAGTGCGCGGGTCTAGGATCCCAGTCCCTTTTGGGTTTTTACGCGAGCTCGCAGTGTTTTTATACCTCGTTGGGATCCCGACTTTAGACCAGTTCCGCTGACCCTTTGTTTTAGGACACCCAGGTGGGGGATCCTCGGTTTTGGGTTTTTACGCGAGCTCGCAGTGTTTTTACACCTCGTTGGGATCCCGACTTTAGACCAGTTCCGCTGACCCTTTGTTTTAGGACACCTAGGTGGGGGATCCTCGGTTTTAGTTTTTTTCGTAGGAGCTCGGATGCCCGTTACCGGTCGGGCTGTTTTTCTAGAGTGACTTTTCCGGAGAGTCTCTCTCACCCGTCTCAGTGGCGTAGTTTTGGAGTAGACCTATCCCTCTATTGGACCGCACTTCCAATTAGAGGGCAAGACGGAAGAGCCATTTGTAGGCTTCCTCACCGCTTGAGTTTACTTTCGCCAATAGACTTGTCGATTCTACATCCAAATCATCCATATCTATATCTACATCATCTAGAGTTACATCTGAGAGAGTTGCACTTGAGGTTTGAAGGGATCATAATTAAAGTTGAGTAAATGGAAGTGACTATAATCTGATGCGAAATTCCTATAAACTAGTGGATGTGTTGGGAACTTAGTTAGGATGCATTATACAACACCGCATGCCTACGGAGGCACCCCCAACCCTAAGACATTCCCCAAGTCTTAGAGTCATAGTGTGAGGTTGCACACTAACCAAGACCACAGACTATCCACTAGACTTAAGAATCTAAATAAATCAAGAAATCTTTCCAATCTCAAACTTTTCCATCATCACTCACAAACATGATCTCTGAAGAAAATGATGTTATATACTTACACTCATATATTCACGAATATTCAACTACAATATAAATGTGTCATATATGGGAAGTGTTGGGTTAATGGGCAATCATGAGAGACGCTTACAAACAACTTGAATACCTTTTTACTTACGCAAGTAGATGTAAATTGTACTTGTTTCACCTTTCTACTTGCTCTCTTTTGCACATTATAAATTACTTGTTATTTATTTTTAAACTACGGGTTTGTATTCACCTTTGTGACTCCGTTTCTTTCCTAAACATGTTTTGGCAGGCAAACAGCCTGCTGTTAAGTAGCTGTTCATGCTTTCAAGAGACAGGGAATACACCAGACGGTATGATTTATTTTGTTTCAGTTTTGGTTCGGTTAATTATGTATAATGCTTCTCTTCTGTTCAGTTAGATTTTTTTGGGATATTGTATGTACTAGCAGACAATGTACATGATGTAAAATTATATGGAAATTAATGAAATGAAATTTTGGTGCCATTTGTCTCTATTATCTTGTGGTTATGTTTGTCAATGTGAATGTCATGTGGAAATATAACCGCGTGAAGATTTTTCCCTATTTTTCTGCGACTTGTGTGATCTCATGTGAATAAAATGCCGTGAAAGTAGTGTAAACGGGTACCCGGATCCTAAGGGGTTCACAGGTTGGTCTGGGAGCACGGAGGTAAGGGAATGGAATGTTGGCGGAGGTGGTGAGGGTAGCGACGGGAGGCGGCGATGGAGTGGGAGGGGGTGTTGGCGACGTTGGTGACGGTACTGGGGGTCACAAAGGAGAAGGTGGCGAGGGGGTGTTGAGGGTGTGTGGGTGACAGCGGGGGCCGGGGGCTGTGTCGCAGGGGATACGGGGGCGGTGGGAGAGGGCGCGGGGGGTGTAGGGGTTGCGACGGGTGGGGTTTCTGGGGGTGCATGGGTGATGGGAAGGGGCGCAAGGGCTGGGGCATGTGCCGCATGGGCTGGGGCTTCGGGGGCGTCGGGAAAAAGCGATGTTGGCGGTGGCGCAAGAGGCACGAGGGTGACTGTGGGAAGGGGTAGCGGCAATGGGCTTGGGGCTGGAGGTGCGGGGTTGTCAACGAGGATGGTAGGAGGAAGATCTGGGGCTGGGGGGTGCGCTGCAAGGGATGCGGGATAGGTGGGATGGGCCGAAGGCACAAGGGTGTTGTCGGGAACCCGCGGAAGGGTCGTGTGTGGCCCAGAAATCGATTTTTCCAATGATTGCAGATCTGAAAATACCTGGACATCGAGCAGAATGGTGTTTTTTCTTCTGAAATGGCCTGGACAGCGAGCAAATCATCCTTGACGTTGTTGTTTTCGCATGACACGGTCCGGACAGCGAGCACATCGTCGTTGTTGCCGTTTTTTCATCCACAAAGATCTGAGCAGTGCACAGATCATGGTCGACGGCCTCTTTTTCCTCTGAAATGGGCTGGACAGCGGGCGCTTCGTCGTCTACGCTCTCTTTTTCTTGTTTTTCTTCATCAAAATCGGCTTCGGTGGTTGGAGACTTTGATTTAGAATTGTTTTCCTCTAGCTGGAGCGTTATTGCTTTAATATTCCGTGGCTCTCGCATCTGGGATGCCAAAACTTGCATATCGGCACAAACTTGGAGCATATTCGATAATGCTTGTCTAACCTCGGCACGCCATGCAGGGTCGTTGGGGCGAGATCCGTTGGACCTTTTGCGTGAATGACGAGAGGGATCGCCAGATCGTGAGGACGATCTAGATGCCATGCTCTGATATCAATTGATGCAGATGGAAATTTGCGCGATGAAAATAAATTTTTAACGGTGGAATTTTTGGTGGAGAAGAAAATGGAGGAGTTGAGAGGAGAATAACTCGCCGGATGCGAGAGATTTGGAGAAGAGAATCGTGGAGATCGCGTGGGGAAGAGAGACGAGAGAGGGAGATAGAGATAAAATCTCAATTTTTCATATCATCTGAACTGACTAAACAACTAGTCTATCATCCCTTTATATAGGAGGGATGAGATTACAAAAACAGAAACTCAATTCAGATTCAAAACTAATTATCCTAATTTGACTTTAACCGACTAACTAACTAATTTTGAAATTCAAACTAACTACTTTGAGATCACAGGCGGTCTCTTTTATTTAAATAAAATTACGACGACTCAAAATGAACGTAAATAAAATTAACGGACAAAATTAAATAATTGCAGCCCTATATATCTAATTCACGCTGCATCCATACTCAACTAAGACTATTACAACTAGATATTGGGTTGAAGTTGTGTTATTTAGTGTCTCGCTTAAAAAGGCAATAGAACTATAAAAGTCTGATTATAACCTGCAACTGACAAACCCTGACTTGGCATCTATAAGAAGAGACATCTCTTCATTTCCTCAAAAATCCAACAAAGCCAACATTAAAACAAGGAAAATAATAATGACATCTAGATGAAGGAAAATATTCTGATATACCCCTAATCATCTCTTCAATATCTCCGCCCTTTAACATCTCAAGCAAATTTCATCCCCTCGACGGGCATTGGGATTTTCTCTGCCTTAGACAGGTTTAGCATTCTTTCAATGTAACTCTCCCCAATATGTCCTTTACATCAGTGTCTCATGAGCCATCTAGATTCTTAAAAGGAAAGTAAAACACTTGCAGCAAACTTTTCGATGTTGACTTGACGTTCTTGGATGAAAAGGATGTTGGGATTGGATCCAATTATTCACATATATGCAGGCACAAGTAGGACTCCCTTTATCAGAAATTCTCTATTTTTTGCTTTAGAATGTCTTTGCTGCATGAGTATAAAGTTTACTATGATGCTACTTTTTGACTATTCTGTTGTGCAAAAAGACAACAAAACGCATTCATGTTTTCAGAAGGAAAAATATTGATGCAATGAGAAAGGTCCATGAAACAAGGAATTCCCACATGGGAGAATGTTTTAGACAAAAGAAACAACGATAAAGGGGGGATCTGTTTCAATAAGGCAATTATAGCAAAAATATATATATATGTGAGATTTGTTTTAATAATTGGGATGATTAAATTTAATCAAATTGATCAATCAACTAAAATTACTATATCTCCAAAATGTAAAAGTGTCCTTGCATTAATGTTGGTCATATTCTCATGATTTGTTTAACCACTTAGGGCTTGACTAGCTTATATATTTATGTATACAGAACCAGAGAAACATGTCCTAGTTCAATTACCAACAGAAAAATGTTTTGTAAAATCCTCAAATATAGTTGGTTTACAATTTTGAAACTGATGCATGACCAAACCTTTGAAGCAAAAGTTCCTTGTGGCCATTTGAGCAACCCAGCAACCATTTGTCCTGTTTGATTGCAATCATCATCAATGGCCTGCAAAATCAGCCCAATATTGGATCATATGACGCATTGCATAGAACAAAGTACGGTTTAAAAAAACAGAAAACAGAAGTTGATTCCTGTCTCATTGTGCAGAGATAACTTAGATAAATCCGTTTTCGGAAGTGTGGATAGCTGATCAAGGTCAGCATTGTCATCTGATAATACTAAAAAGAAAATATACAACATAACAAACTGCACACAACGATGAACGAAGCCCACGTACAGAGCTCACATTCAACATAAGCTCTTGCATTTAAAGAACTTCTACATTTCACTAGAGAGAAAGTGGAAAGCAGAAACCATAATTTGAGGCCTAATTGATGCAGATGGAAATTTGCGCGATGAAAATAAATTTTTAACGGTAGAATTTTTGATGGAGAAGAAAATGGAGGGGTTGAGAGGAGAATAACTCGCCGGATGCGAGAGATTTGGAGAAGAGAATCGCGGAGATCGCGTGGGGAAGAGGGACGAGAGAGGGAGATAGAGATAAAATCTCAATTTTTCATATCATCTGAACTGACTAAACAACTAGTCTATCATCCCTTTATATAAGAGGGATGAGATTACAAAAATAGAAACTCAATTCAAATTCAAAATTAATTATCCTAATTTTACTCTAACCGACTAACTAACTAATTTTGAAATTCAAACTAACTACTTTGAGATCACAGGCGATCTCTTTTATTTAAATAAAATTACGACGACTCAAAATGAACGTAAATAAAATTAATGGACAAAATTAAATAAATGCAGCCATATATATCTAATTCACGCTGCATCAACTCTCCTCCGCTTGAAAAATTCGTCTCCCGACGAATTGTTGGATCTGCAGGCCGGAGGGTTGATAACTTTAAGTCAGCATTCTCGATCATCCCATGGAAGAACTGGTGTGGAGCAAACGGCGGAATCCATGCGTGCGTCGCGCGAGTGTTGGAGACGTTGTCTTCGTGTTTGAAAGATGACATCTCCATCCAACTCCAGTATCCTACTACATGTCATTTCTAAACATTTACGAAATAAATAATAAATCACGTCTAACACCCTTTCCATATTGCCCAAAAAAGCTTCATTTCATGGGCCACTGTTGAAGATACCAAACAAAAACCGGAATCTCAATGGGGGCTGATGGTATAGAATTATGATAAAGAATTCTCTAGAGCATAAACTTATTGTTGGTCAATAAGAACAAATGGTCTAAGTCCAAATTCTCTCAAGTGACCATAAAGTACTGATATGCAACTAGACTTTGTTCACAAGTAACAAACTAATGAAAAAAAAACAAAAGCAAGTTGATTTTGAAAAAAATCTGGCCCTGGAAGCCATTATCTTCGCTCTCCCCGTTCTTAGCAACCAAACAAAAAAATTCACTCTAAGCGGATCCCTCCCTCAACAGATAATTTGGCCCAGCCGAACGAAAAAGCACCATCCCCCACACCTAAAGATCACGCAACTGGTGGGGTCCTCTTCAGACAATGGTTTGTGTAACATCACAACAAACTCCTCCATCCTCTGATCAGAAAGTGAAGGATGTCTAGGTAACCGAACACCACCCGCTCTCCTGACCACGTCTAACATTGTACCATGTCAATGGCCATAGCAGTTGTGGGCGTATGCCATATCAGTATCAACCCTTTTCCCCTTCAAAACGAAAGGGACACAGAGAAAAATATAGGAAACATGCGAACTACAAACCCCTCATCCACTCGAACGATGTCGACCATAAAATATTTCCCTGGCTCTACCTTCAACCAACCACTGTTACATGCAAAATCTCCGTCCATTAGAAGCTCTGAAACGAGAATATCATCCAAGGGTCGAATCATGTCCTCCAACCCAATCGTCCTAGGCAAGATTTTAAAAAACGAAACACAAAACGAAGCGATTTACCTAGAATCGATGAGTTCACCTCAATTTTCTTCCAAAAATATGCAATTATCTAAAAAATGTATAATAATAATAAGATTATTATAAAATGCATAAATCTTTGTATGTTTGTAGTAATTAAACAATTTCTATGTAATTCTTCAATGTCGAGAAGAATTAATGGTTGGTTATATTGTGCTTGGGAGTTTTTATATGACATTTAGATTCTCTCATGTGAAAATTCCTCTGCTTTCTCGACTTCTTTAAAATATAATTGTGTGGCCAATGACATGGCCGAGTGGATTCCCTAAAGTCTATTATCAGCAATTAGCTCTTCCATTATAAATTTCTATATCATATTTGATACTTGTAAGAAGCTAATACCTTGGAATCAAAAATCTAGTTTTTAAAATGGCCTTCATTTGTTGGTTAAATTAGAAAATCATATAAAGTTTTTGCACAAAAGCCACATATGTGCTGCATAAATAAAGACGAATGTTTACTGCACGTTTATTAAATATTAAGAATAAAAATTTGTCCACTAAAAACTAACTCATGCATTTATTTATATCTTCGATCCAAGTACATCAAGCAACCTCTTCATTGAAATTGGCAATATCTCCAATCGGTAAATCATATAATCTTCCTTTAAACAAAAAAAGAACTGAAAAGAGAAAAATGTAATTGCAAGGTTTTAGGTGGAAGAGAAAAACATGGGATAAAATCTCTGCATCCGAGGCACGTGCCTCACCGCACTTCACAGCACTAAGGATCGCCTCACCCTTCTGAGGCACAAGCCTTGTCAAACCATCTGATGCAACTGCCTCAAGGCTAAAAAGTTTCGACTAACCTCAAAGCTAGCCCTTTCATACAATGGCCATAGGTTCTCCATCTATGCACCATCCATGCTAACATGCCAAACACCCTCCTCCACACAAGTTACTCTATACTGCTCCACCTTCTCACACCGAAAACAGGTCGTCAGGTTCCAATAGTCCTCGACAAAATGCTTGAGTCAAGTACAACGAAATCACCAAGCACCCCTTGACACGACCTTCCCCCACGATCATTTGCCTTACCTCCCTCCATTAACCTTCTTATGAAAGGTGGTCCTCACTCTCATCACCCGTCATAGGCATTGGTTTTTATCCTTCTTCCAAAATTATACAACCGTGAGATTTCCAACCAGGATTATAGACAAGGGATTTTTATCACCATCATCATGTTACACCCTTACGTATTTTTTCCTACAAACCCCTCTGACGTAATAAATGGAACACTCTATCCAAATAAGACACCACATAGCTTCTAAACAAGCACCCAGAATCTATCTAAAACCCATTCTTCCTCCAATAAGAAGTCGCCACTTGTCAAAAAGGATGTTCATAAATCCTCATTCTCTAAATATTAAATTCCCTTGACAAAGTGATGCCGCACAGGGATGAATCTAATGAAAATTTTATATTTTCTATATACGGTCATGGTTTTTTTTAAATTTTTGGATAATATTAAATATCTGAGCCATTGCCCATCAATATATCATTGAATTAAAGGGGATTATTCTTTCATATAAGCAACCCTCTCTGGTTAAAGGGCTATTTAATGGTAGTATTGTTAGTATGGTCTCCCATTTTCTCTTATCATGATGAGATCTCGAATGCACTCACTTCTCAATAGTAATGGAGCGATGGGAGAATCTTTTCCGACTCCCTGATGGGCAATAGATTCTCTAAACCAAAGAATTACTTGAAGGAATTATATTAAAAAGGACAAAAGATTGTTAGCATACAGAACGAGACAACCCTCCTAGACCCCACTACAATCACAACTGATATGGGGCATAAATGAAATTCTCTGTTATATAAAGTGCGCCCTTAACCACCATATAGTTTCTTGCATCAGATAGAAAATGGGATCGCCAAAGCCTTCTGCTTATCACATTTCTATCTAATGCAGCATCACATGGTCAAACTTCATGAGAGGCATCAACAGATACATGCAACATTAACTTTTTTCTTACAATTCAGGACAACAAATGGATCATGTCAGATCTACAATGGTCATTCGCCTTCAATATGAAGAAATATGAGAGTGCACTAAGATGTGAAATTATACCACCTATTGTACACACATCCAACAAATTTCTTGTACAATTCTAGTCCTCCATTAATCTTTGTTATGTTGTCATAGTCAATCTACAACTACTGCATTTCCCTTTGTATTTCGTGTATACCCTCGAAGGACACATTTGCAATTTTTCATAGTTGGAAATAAAGATGTTACCCAAACCCCCTAGCATTGGCTTTGCTAGTAAAAAAATAGTCTATCTTCAACTATAATCACCCTTACTTTCCCTCTCACCTACCTTCATTGTTATCCATCCTACTTCCATCTATTGCCTCCTCTCACCTCCATTTATTCCCCGGCCACTACAAACCTGTACCTTCCCTCCCCATATGCATCCAAAAGCCCCAAACTTTGTTTCCCAGCAACGATTTCAACTTTATCTTGTAGTGTTATAATGACTTAGCAAAGGTTTAGCATTTTGCCCAAATTCACGACCGAAAACTGCAGAGCTTGAATCACAGAAGGACCAGCAACTTCACTGTGAAGAACATTACGAAGGGAGATCCTGAAGCACAATGGGGTTTGACGCTCTTAATGGTGCTTTCCGGCTAATAAGCTCGATGTCACTTCAATTTCAAGCAACCGCATTTTCTGCTACTACTTCCGTTCTTCCCTTCAAATCGTATCCATCGTCACTACAACAGTAAAACCTCCCCCATAGCAACATCGAATTCGCGATTTCCTAGGATGATGTGACACAAGCTTTACATCTCCCATTACAACAATTCCTAGTTCTTCCATACAAAATTGAAGAAAAAATTTTAAGATGGAAGCGTTGAATTAGAATGCGAACCTGCTTGCCGAGGATCAGGAGTCCAGGCCTCTCGGCATCGACGAGCGCCCTCAGGATCTTGGAAACGGAGATCGGGTGGACGGTCTCCCCGGCGTTGGTGGCGACGTGGATGGCCCGATCGGCGCCCATCGCGAGCGCCGTCCGGAGGGTGTCGGCGGCCTGCGCGGGGCCAACGGAGACGGCGACGACCTCGGCGGCGGCACCGGAGTCCCGAATGCGGAGGGCTTCCTCCAGCGCGATCTCGCAGAAGGGGTTCATGGACATCTTGACGTTGTTGGTCTCCACTCCGGTCTGTTGGGAGAGGAAAGGGGAGGGATCGGGATCATGATCGGAACGTCGGAGAAGGAGAAGGGGAGGCATTACCTTGTCCGATTTGACTCTGATCTTGACGGCGTAGTCGATCACGCGCTTCACTGCCACCATTATCTTCATCGCCGGAAGCTCTGTGTGTGAGCGCCGGTGGAGACGGTGGCGGAGGAAGAGAGGCGAGACGTGATGGGTTCTCTCTTTTGCTTCTCGTGGTACGGTCTGCTTGAATCAAAAATATAATGAGAGCTTTAAATGATAAAATTGTGATGTGATATTGATGAGGTGTTATATTAACTTTGTAATGATTATAATATATTTTTTATAACTATTTTATTTGAATATAGTTAAAAAATATTATATCAATAAAATTGTATGATCAATACAAATAATTTCAACTTAGGTTGGGAGGGTTGGAGCAAGGGATATGTCTGTGTACCCTGGTATTCACCAGCAACCAAACATGCCCTTCCGATGTACCCAGGAGGGTTGGAGCCTGGGGTTTCGATGCCATTCCACGGACGAATAGATGGTAAGGCTCCTTCCACGGTTCTCCCGGAATAGGGAACCCTATGTTATGTAATCATCATATGTAATCGTCGTATGGTTCTATATCATAGAAGACAAAAAGATCATATAGACTCAAGCCGATGATTCCAAGAATATTATGTCGTACTTTCGAGTCTAATAATCATGTATTCTTTGCTTCCATTAAATTAGTATGTAGCAATCTCGCGATTTCACGCATCATGCATCTGCACTCTTGGATTATGTACCTTGCATCAATCAATTGATTATGATTCCATTTGACTAATTGCTTCATGGATTGGTTAAAGTTTTCTACCAATCCACAATTTGGAACAAGGAAGCTAAATTCATTTTGTCGAATCTGCTCAGTCGACTAAATCTCAATTTTAATCGACCTATTGACCTTCCAATCAATTAGTTTTTGCACAAGTATGAAAGTAACATTTTGTGGGTTTAAAAGTTGATTTTCAACAAGTCCCGCATACACACGATCTCCATAATTTAAATAAAATATATAAGTATTAGTCTAACTGATGTTCAAAATATGCGTAAAGAATGCAAAAGGATCCATCTCTAGAGACTCGACAAACGTCACACAATTTTGAAGATTTTTCGACTTGGTTTTAATTTTTAAACAATAGCATACAATATTTTGTTGTGTTTAAGTGCCTTGAACTATAATTAAACATATTCTAAGATGTTCCAAATACTTTCCAGTATTTTTTCAACATTTTTTTGATATTTTCAGTGCTCAAAATAAGATTCGGGGGTTGATTTTAAATTACACTAAAAATCTAGGGGCTAAAATGAAAATAAAACAAACATAACTAAATTAAATTATTTGGTTAAAATTGATTAGGGAAACATGCAATTTAACAAATATATTAAAATAAGGAATAGACAACTTGCATTAAAAGAAATAAAAGTTATACATATTTTGAATACATAATAGGGACCTAAATGCAAAGTCAAAATTAATTATTATATGTATTTTTCACTAAAATAATATAAAAAGATAAATTGCAAGAAATGAACATAAAAACAAAATTTACCTTTGAGTCCAAATTTTTTTAAAAAATTACTTTTAAGTTCAAACTTAAACAAAAACTAAATAAAAAAAGGAATATGGGGCTATCGTCTCTCCCCGCTCACATCAGCTCTCGAGGGAGGTGATGCTCTTGAGGCAGCAACGAGGATCAATGCATGGCCCTCAAGTGGCAACGTACAGAAGCACAGAAGGAAGGTGTACGGAGGTGAGCCGCGAGAGGGTGGTGTTGCCCTATGGTCATGAGGGGAGCGAGGTGGCGTCAAAGAGCCGATCCTCTGTTTGTGTAAAAGGGATCTGCTATAACTCGGGAGTATGCCCAAGCCGCTCGATCAAGATCGAGCGGTTCGCACGATAATGCCCACAAAGCCCTTGATTTCGTGTGAACCGCTCGATCTCGATCAAGCGGCTCGGACACACTCCCGAGTTGCAGCAGATTCCTGCTACACAGCAGAGGATCCGCTCGGATGGCGTCAAGGTTGCATTGCTGGTGACGACGTTCGCATTCAAGGAGAGCATAGGGGGAGTCTACGCTGCGAGCGGAGGGGTCGGCCATTGCATCTTCGGACATGGAGAGGAGAGCATGTGAATTTCTGTTGCATCTTCCTAATGTGGGAGATATTTGCAGCATGGTTCAAGAGTTACCTGTACGAAGATGGATAACACTATCCAGATATTTGCCGCACATGAGCATCTCATCCTTTTGGAGTCCACAGCACAACTACCATGGTCGCATGTTGGTCAAGATCGGACACGGTCTCCTCTGCTCTGCTCAGATTTTACAGTAGAATCATACTGTTGCTGTTGACTTGGATATGATCATCTCTCATATCCACCTGTCTCCTTCTTCTGGTTCATGTTGCCTACTCCCACTTTGTCTTCTTTGTGGGTATTATATATAGGACCACCGGAAGATGGAGACAGGTTAGGGATTTCTTCCCATGCAAGTTTGACATCGTCGTATGATCCGTAAAAGGGTTCCCTTGAGATTGGGATCGTTGTATCAGACCTGTCATCTCAGTTCAACGCATCGAGGACCATATGTTATCTGAAAAAGATGAATATGATTGCAGTCATCATTCCTTTTTAACTCATTGGTATCAAAGTTTGCATTCAATCTTATCTGGCAAGGGTATATAGACAAACTAGGATCCAGTGGAATTTATTTCCGTGGTCCAATAGATCCAGTGGAATTTATTTCCATGGTCCAATAGATGGTGATCAAAATGGTAGCGAGGAGGAAAAATCTATCTCCGGGTTTAAAAAACAGGATAGGATCGGTCAGTCAGACCGGTTGGATCGAGAATCAACCCCGATCCAATCGGTTCGATCAGTTTTATGTAATTAGTTTCAAAAAAAAGAAAATAAAAAACTGGGTCCCACGTGTGGTCGGACTGGGTTGACTGGATGGTAGGACCGAGTGATCCGGATTGACCCGGTTTTGATGGTTTTAGTAAATTTTCAAAAAAATAAAGGTTTAAATAATAAAATAATGGGATTTTTATCGTTTGTGCCCTTTTAACTTCTGCGATATAAGTTATGTCCCTCTCTTTTTTGAAATACAAGCTGTGTCACTACTTTCTTAAAGTAATTTTCTAGAAGCAACTATAAATAAATGGTTACGATATTATATTCATATATAATGCTAGAAAATGTGACTAACTTTTGTAGAGTTTTACTCAAAATAGACAATCATGTTATTCTGGTGAAAGATTCGACATTTTAAAAATTGTTTCATTGATATATGAATACATACTTATAAATATGTATATGGTGTTATCAGTTCAGAAAACCGGTACGATCGGTCAGACCGGTAAATTAAGCCTAGTCTGATTTTTTTTCCGAATCGATATGAATGATGATGTCATGCTAACATCGTCATCAGTCCGACCGATTAGACCGACAATCCGACCCGCTTGGACTAAACCGAAGATTGACGATTCAATGTTCAGTCTGATTTTTAAAACCTTGGTTTTCTCACTAGTTCAAAGGGAAGATGACCGAAAATAAGTTGGTACAAAAGGTTCTTTTTTTATAAAATTTCTCGACCTCATATTCTTCGTAATTAAGACCTAAATCCCGCAAGCTTGATTGCTAAGGAGAGGCTATGTCAGTATTGAATTGGAACTGGATTTGTTGGGAACTACAACTGAAGAAATGCTAATGTGGCTGAATTATGCTGGGAATTAGATTAATGCATGGAGTTTGCAAAGTTTGCACAATTTTTCCTGCAAAAAGCTAGATTCGTGGTTTATGTGATAATTAAAAAGAAAATATGGTTGAGAAATTAATTTACAAAGTTTTTAAGGTTCATGTAAAAATCTCTTTATTTTTTTTTGTGACATAAACCAAAGAAAACAAAATATCTCTACTTAAAATTGAATGAAATAAATAAATAGAGAAAACTTAGGGGATCTATGCATTCCTTCATTTTCTTAAGATAGAGAGATGGAAATGTAAGATAAATAATTTCTTGAATTTTTTACTCCCAAACTTAAATATATTTCGAAAGTTACATGTTTACCACTCTATAATTCATATTTACACTCAAACATGCATATACATAATAGTTTAAGAACCTAAATTTCGTGTATGAACTCTGATTCTCTTGAAATTGTTTTTATTTTGAATTTCTTTGAGTATACATTATTTTAAAGGTGAGTATAATTTCGTAGATTCTTGTATGCGTGAGATATATGGATATTTCAACTGACTAAGAGCTATGGTTTGAGATTATTATTTGCATCTACAAGTTAGTATTTTTGGTTAATTTTTCAGTGGTTAGGGTTTTCTATATACAATGTGGAAGTTGTTTCATATCAAAATGTACTTTACATGCGTTTATTACAATTAACAAAGTTTTTCAATATACATATTCGTACATGTGATAAGTTTGTGACTCTATTTGTAGTGTTTCCTAAATAATATTTGTTTATTTTACTTAATCTTCCAATTTTTGATAAATTTACAGTGTTTTTGTTTTAATTAGTCACTTTTGAGGAATATAGTATAAAAGATGCTATTAAGAGGATTTTGAGGAATTTGCTTGAGGAACTAAACTAGTATATGAATGTTTTAAGTAGATGAATACGGGTTTCATCAAGCACCTCCCATCATTGTCGCACATCCCTCCTCCTCCTTTTAGCTTCACCAACCTCTTGTTTGTTATTCAAGAGGTGGAGCTACCTCTACAAAAAAAAGGAAAAAGCTACTTGATTTATACGAGGGCTTGGGGTATCTCTTGTGATGAACAACTTCTCTTGACTATGGAGACTGATCGTTTGCTGTAAATGACATCTGCAGCAAGTGTTGTAATGCACGGAGATCTACGGATGAGAATCGGATAAACCTCATAGGGAGTCAGAGCTAGTGGGCTCGTATCTCAAGGTCATCCATTCATGATCGGACGACTCTGTCATTTACCGCAGTTGTACAACTGATGATCCTCTCTAAGGGCCCGTTCGGTTGGGGGGTTACCCCCAATTTGGGCGGGTTACCCCCAAACCCTGTATTCCAACCCACTAGTGGGGTCCACTCCTTTCCCATCAAAAATATAAATAATACCATCATATCATCTAAATATCATAAAATACTCAACTTTTACTCACCATTCCAAACTTCAATACAATCATATCATAACAACTACCCAATTTTTTAAATTTCAATACAATCATATCATAATAACTACCAACTTTTTCAAATTTCAATACAATCACATCACACAAATCCTCCCAACCTTTAACCCACCAACCAAACACACAAACACAAAAACGAGTTATCCTCCTCCTGATAACCCAGGAACCAAAGATACCCTAATAATAGGCATGGTTAGTAAGGTTAGGTGGACAGTCCTCGCCCACTTGCTCCAAAATCCTAATAATAGGCAATGCCCTATCAAGGAGTGCACAGTTCATCACAGGATGGCCACCTTGGCTTCACATCAATCCATCACTTTTGATCGCGTGTGGTGTATGTATTCTTCTTTCTCCGGACAAAGCAATATAAAACTGCTAGATACCGATTTGATGTGTACTGGAGAAGATGGAAGCGGCGCCATGTTGGATCTGTCAGCTGAATGTGGCGTACTGTTCTTCAGAAGGGTCATGTGCTTACTGTGCGAGAAGACCGCCTGATTTGATCCTCTGGATCTCAACTTCCAATCTTTGAATGGGAAATATAATAATGTTGGAAGGTGGATGTGGATGTGAATGTGAGTGCACGCTCTCATTCAGGTTTGTTGTCCCTGGAATATTCACACCTTCTATCAGTCAACCCTCTTGCCCTGTCAGATCTTTTCTTGGATATCTGTATGCCTCTTGAGCTTCAAAAGAATGAGGAACAGGAGTCAGAAGCTTTAACATTACAGACAAAAGACTTCAAATTTTCTAAAGCCCGCATTTTCCCCACAAATATTATAAACTGTCTGTAATTACCCTGAATCATATGTTAGCTTCCAAGCCAAGATATCAAGAAAAGGACCACTATGTATAGACCCCCCCTTTTTTGTTGATGATCTAAGCAGGGTGTGTATGCTATGACTCTAATACTACTCACACAGCATCTACTCAAGACTATGGTGCAGACATGTCGGCCATTAATTAGGCTTTTTATGTAGACTTTATCTGATTTGACTCGCATTGTAGGAACACCACTAAGTTCAAGCAGTATTCTTACCACGATCCAACAAAGCAACTCATAATTGATGCTCAACTTGCACGTATTATTTAGTGTGAAAGCAACTTGCACATGCCCACGACAAAAAATACAGACAAC
This sequence comes from Ottelia alismoides, assembly GCA_037367405.1. Classification (NCBI taxonomy): domain Eukaryota; kingdom Viridiplantae; phylum Streptophyta; class Magnoliopsida; order Alismatales; family Hydrocharitaceae; genus Ottelia; species Ottelia alismoides. The sequence continues at coordinate 551,196 of JAZKJV010002119.1, read as the reverse complement.
TCCAACTCCAGGTATACCTGTATGAAGTAAATGTATATGAGCCATGTTTGATTTTAACTATCTTTTGTCGCCTCTTATGAATTATCTTGCTTCCTGAACCTTATCAGCACCTAAGCTTTGGTCCGCGACATCGTGAGAGGAGGGTGATGGTAGGGCGATTACGAGCGGAAGGAGAATGTCGTTTCGTTGCATTAGACTTCGGTGAAGCGATGGATACTGGGTATTTAAAATGGGGTGGAGGAACAACTTTGCATGAAGGTTGGTTGGTGTAGGGAGCTTTGTGTGTGTGTGTATGTCTGTGTGATGAAGATCGCGGGAATTGAGTCTTTCTTTGTTTTGCTAGATGTTTGCGATGAGAGAAGAGAGAGATGGCCACCCAGGATGAGAGGGTTTGGCTCGATAAATTGGAAGACTCTAGGCCTTTTATATGCTCTGAGCAGATGGAGAGGATGACTCGACAATACGCTGCGAGGGAAGATGACAAAAAGCGGGAGGTGGAGTGGTGACATCAATATAGGAAGATATGGTTAAAGAAAAGAGGTTGTTGATATAGAGCAATCATCAATGGAGGAGGAAGTCAACATTAGTTTTGTTTAGCATGATGTATGATAAGATTTGTAGGTGCAATCTTTCTTTGGGGGCATCACCTAATGACTTTCTTTTGAGATATTTGCAGATGCTCTTATTGGGGCTAGAGATTAAGGGTCTTCTTTTGGAGAAAATAAAGTGCAATATGGTAGGTCAGAAGGCAATTTGCTTACCTACTAGGGATTGTTGGAGTGGGGGCTCACATACACAGAAATAGTGTATATGAGTTTTTCATTTGTATGCATAGTAAAAATCAGTTGCATATCATGTATCAAGTGCTTGTCTGTCGATAGTCATGCATCGTTATCACAAACAAGTATGGAACTATTGATATTGTTGTCTTTATAGTTCATGTTGTTACTTAATTCTGCTTTTTGTTGATCATCTTATTGTCTTGCGCACTTGGTTTACATTACTTCTCCGTAGTGTAGTCTGATAGTAATATGAAATACGGAAATGATGTTGCGATAGTTTGTGCTGCCAAAAAATCCTATATATGTCTACCAAAAGTCATTGATGCATGATGGATTTCGATAGAAGATACAACCAAATGACCAAGCACTCAATGATGACAAAAAGAAAACCTAGAATCATTTGATAATAGCAATCACTTTTAAGGGTTTTATACACTTGTAACCTTCCAAGATTATATAATTACAGCCATGTCGCCGTCGAAAACACCTTTACCGCCAACTCCCTCCACCCAACGTCTTCGTCCTCACTCTTATCCTCCTTTGCACTACCATCCCACTAGCTCCCCTCCCCTTCACCCCCAGTCATGTCGTCAACAGAACCACCTCCGCCCCCAACCCCCTCTGGTCGACCTGGCCCTCCTCCCTCTCCTCCGCCCCATCTCCCAGACTGTGATTAGTCTCATCCCCTTATTCATCTTCCTTAAGTCCATCCACCCCTCCAAGGAGAATCTCCCCGCATCCTAAGCACACTCGCACGCTCTTCAAACACGATCTCCCGACCAAAATTAACATCCAAAAAGGCCACGACCTCCCTAAAGCCATAATCTTGAAGGGCATCTGCATCCAATGGCAATCCCTTCTATGTAACTCCGATAATAACATCGATGCGCTAGAGTACCTCAAGAAGCTTGACATCAAGCCTACCAACAACTTCATGTTAGTCGTCGGTATGTTGTTGAGGTCCATGTTCTAGAGGAAAGTGAAGTTTTACAAGGAGCTCAGGTGGATCGAGGAGGAGGTTCTCGATATGTTCAAGTGGCAGCCAAGCTCACGTACCACATCAGATTGGACCATCATGAAGAAGGTTAATACTTCATGGACATCAACCACGTGCTTTAGCATTAAACTCATCTCATGTGTCACATCCCCCTTCAACTTTCTCGCTTGTGTGTCGAGGTAGCAAGGGTGGTTAAAGCTCTCCCAACGGCTCGTGGAGCCATTAGGGTGTGTGAGGCATCAGGTGGTGGAGCTTTAGTGAGGATGATGGAGCTCAATTCCTATGCTACTCGACATAGACGACGAGCTCATTAGTGGGTGCCGACTAGAGGCCATCCTCCAATAGGCTCGGGAGCTTGTGAACTAAGTGTTTCTGGACACAAGGGAAGGCAATGTTGTGGGTTGGAGAAGATGCTTGTGCTTGTGGCAATGGGACCCCCAACTAACTCCTCCATGTGCAGCTCCCATCTCTGACCTCATCCACTAGCAGCAAGCACGCCCTTGCTGGCTCCTCCGCGAGCAACCACCCCCCTGACCTCCACCCAAGGCGACCCTCCCTCCCGGTAATTGGCATAAAAAGGAAGGGGCAAAATTGTAATAAGATTTTCTCTTAACTAGGTCTTGGTTTGCGTAAATCATAGTTTGGTTCATCTAATAGACAACTGAAACTAGCAGATAGACACAAGTGTTATTGCAAAAAGTTGTAAAATATCAAAGGAGCGCAAGTGTAGAAAAAAGCCCTTTTTATCATTCATTACATGACTTTATGAATTCTTCGTCTTGTTATTTGATTCGGTGTATTCTAACCTATTTTAGAGATCAACCTAGTATCTTGGCATGTACCTAGCTCCCACCTTCTGTCTTCATAGCTATGGACGCAATACAATTAGGGTGCCTTCTTATGTCACATTTAACCAGTTTTCCAATCTAACGTTACTTTATATTTGTTTATAGCACAAGTAGAACACGGATCAAACAAGCAAGCATAAAACAACCATGATACCTGATTTAATATGTTCACATTTACATGGGATATGCCCTCAATAGCAACGATCTAGTTCTCTCTCTCTCTTGAATTAATGATGGCAGAACAATTCGAAGAAAAACACTCACCTTAAGGGAGTTTATATAGCGCCTTTTATAGATGGATCTTACCCAAATAGGTGGATCCACACAATCTGATAAAAATAGGACCTAAAAACTAGATGATGCTTCGAGAGCAATGTCATATAGCGCCAACAAGGGATGGTTCACCTCCACCATTACACCCCCTTTAACATATTGACTGAGCAACAAGATCGTCGTTATGGATGTCGGTATTTTCGCCTTTTCTCTCTCACAATGAGGTGCAAAACCCACTCTGTAAAGTATATTGAACAAAGAGGTTACGATTCAAGGCGTCTCGCCATTATAGTGTCACTACAACGAAATTGACATAAGGCAACGAGTGATTTGAATATTTATTGACATATCTTTCGATGTTGAAGATATAACAACGAATATTATTCATTAATATATTTTTTCATTATTGTAGTTAGTACCGAATGTCATATTCATTATTAAATGTTCATACAATGACTACTTTTACGTTGACTTATTCGTTAAAATTTATATCTATCACTGCTAAATTTTACAGCGATTGTTCGAAGAAAAAAATCAACGAATAATCATTGTTATATGATTCATTGCAAGGAATATGACAACAAATAAAATATTTGTTGTGAATTTAAAATGAAGCTACGAAAAATATTCAGTATTATATATATGCGAAAGATATGCCAACCAATATCAAATTAAGATCTGCCTTGGACCAATTTTGATTCTAGTGCGTTATTTTGTATTTTCTATTCCATCCATTCATATTCACATCACATTGTATCATTTCTTTATTTTATTTGATTTATTTTATGTTATATAAGCCCACTTAGCTTAGGTGTTATAGGCGTCACATTTATAATGAGATGGCCATCGGTTCCGGTTCAATAGTAGCTGCATTTTTTCTATTTATTTTCTCTTTTCATTTTTTCATAATTGCTCAAAATATTGAAAAGATTATCTCACTTCATTTACCTTTATTTATCCTCATGACTTCTCATTTACAATGCCGTTTACTCCTAGAAAATAATAATTCAAGTCGCCCACATGGCCATTGACCGATTCGTATGGTGCTTTTAATTTTACAGGTCATCCACCCCTGGCATGTCAATGCAACATGTTGCGAGGAAAAGCAAACGTGCATATTACATCCACCGGATTCACGAAATATCACGAAATTTCTTCAAAATTTCCGTTTTGACATGAGATCGAAGTTTACCGAAATTTAGCGAACTTTTGATGAAATTTCAGTGAAATTTCATCTCGATGGATACCGATATGATATCCGATATCGAAATTTAAAACCTTGTTTGATCCACTTCGATCATTCTCTTTAGAAAGATACATTAATACTAAGTGAAAGCCGATCCTCCACCGGAATTCCTTTAACAACAGATGCTGTCGTAGTCTTTTTTTGAAAAATCAATTCCAAAAATTCAATTTTGTAGACTGAAGTTTTGATTAATGTTCAACAAAATTACTAGATTTCGCAAAAAGCCGATATCATTTGCTATATTATCTTAACTATCAAAAGTTCAATCCTCTTTAAATGGGATTTAAATAGCTTAAATGTTGGCATTTCTATCAACCAAACTCAGGTTTTTTTTAAACGAGATTATAAGTTATTTAAATGTTGACATTCTGATGACCTAAATACAAGTGGTTAATGGCTTCGGATTTTAATGAAATTTGGTAGGTTTGTATAACATTAACAAAAGCTTCAATCCATACGGTTGGATTCTTGGAATCGATTCCGCGCAAAAAAATTACAACAACCTCTATTGTAAAAGGAGTTACAACAATAGTTAATACGTGCGTATATAAATATATCTTGATTTAATCGAGCAACGTGTTAGAAATACAATCTTCCATTTCGATTCTAATAATACGACGATTTTCGCAAGAATTTATATGCAAAAGTTTTCTGTCACATATAAGAAAATATGATTTTTACTGAAATTCACGTGTATGGTTAGATAATTACATTCTGAACCTCTATAATTGTAATTACACTCACATCATTGAATAGCTACTTCGTCTTGCAGCCTAATCTATCATATTACTTTATTTCGCTAACCTAACTATTCATTGAGTTAATATAACCAGTCATCGATCCATCGACTGACATACTTGAATTATCTCCCAGACCAAAGTTCTCCTATATATAAGGCAATAATCATCAAGGGGTTGGGAGCTCCGTCGACGAGAAGAGAGGGAGAAAATATGAGTGCTATGTTAGAGTCAAGGTTGCGAGGGAAGTAACGGGTTTGGCGGTGAGGAGTCAATCACTATTGGAAGGAATCTTCCTTGACACATCTACAACATCCCGGAGCTTAGGTGGCCGAACCATTATGGAGTAACACACGCATAACTTTGAGAAATTTTGTAATTACAATCATAACCTTGCATAATCATGAATTACACGCAGGATCCTGAATAAATGCTTCGTTCTGCACTCATAACTTTCCGTTAATTTTGTTTATTAACTCAACGAGATGTTGAGTTAATATAACCAATCTGCGATCCAACCGGAGGGATTAATCAAAAGGAAAAAAAAGGAAAAAAATCCAGCACCTTTGGGGTGTGGCTCTCCATTTTTTTTGAGTAGGGGGGGGGGGTTGCTTGGACGACGACATGGATAGAGGCGAGGTCGACGTGCGCGGGGGGTCGGGGACCTTGCAGGAGGTGGATCAACGTGCACGTGGGGCAGGGACCTTGCGGGAGGCGTGATCGACACCGGGGAAGGTGAGCTTGAAGGGGGGTTGCAGGCGGTGAGGTCGACGTGCAGGGACGGGGGGAGGGGGAGCTTGAAGGTGGGGCTTGCATGGAGGGGGGGGGGTGTCTGCAGGCGGCGGGGTCGATCTCAAGGGTGAAGAGGGGTTGCAGGTGACGGGGCCGACGCACATGGGGTGGGATGTGAGGGCTTGAAGGGGGGTTGCAAGCGGCGAGATCGACGCGCGGGGAGTTGGGGGGGGGGGGGGGGGGGGGAGCTTGAAGGTGGGCCTTGCAGGCGTATGGGGGGGGGGGGGGGGGGGTGCTGCAGGGCGTGGATTCGACGTGCTTGCGAGGGGATGGGGGGTTGCAGGTGGGGAATGTGCAGGCGGCGACGCGCGCAGGGTGGGGTGGGGTGTGTGTGGGTGGGGGGGGGAGCTTGAAGGGGGCTGCATGCGGTGAGGTCAACGTGCGGGGAGGGGGAGAGGAGGGGGGCTTGCAGGCGGGGGAAGGGGGGGGCAGGGACCTTGCAGGAGGCGGGTTGGTCAATGCAGCAGAGGTGGTCGAGCTCATCCTCACGATGCTTGTAGCGCATGTGGAGCAGTGTCGTGCGGGGGCACTCGATGGACGCGGCAGCGGTCACGACGGAGGATGTGGTGGGGGAGGGCTTCCGGGAGACAGGGGAAGGGGGGACATCATTTTATAAATGTAAAATATTTCGAAGGGCAAAATTGTCCACATCTAATTTTTTCCGTTTGAGTTAACGGAGATTCGAAACGGAACTTGACACAGGGTTATGTCATGTAAAGATTAAGCATTACTCGAGATTTCTCGTGTAATTCACGATTATACGAGATTATAATTGTATTTATGAAATTACTCAAAGTTATGAGTGTAAAAATCCCGAACACATAAGTAATATGTGTAGAAATAAAATGGATGATCATAATTAACCACTTATTTATCCTGAGATAATTTATCCGGATAAGGTTTATTTGTCGCACCATAAATGGATGGTATCCCGCATGATAACGAGATCTTTAATTATTAATCAATGAATAGTTGAGACCCTTTCTATAATTTAGCCAATTTTTTTAAAGGAGCACTACGCTTGAGCTACGGTATTAAAAGATAATTAGATCCGTGGTATTAAACGGTTAACTAGAAGCCTTAATCTTGGATCACATGCCGACGCCCGAAAAACAAATCCGAGAAGAGTTGAAAAGAGCGACCCCCACGAGTCTCTCTCTCTCTCTCTCTCTCTCTCTCTCTCTCTCTCTAAATTTCAGAACACCCATCCCCTCTCAACCCAACAGTTAGCAGCAGAGAGGCACTGGTAGTACTAGGCCATCTTTCATGGCCACAGAATCGAGCGGCAACCTCTCCGCGCTCGCCATCTCCATCGTCGGGATCCTCTCCACCGTCATCCTCCTCGTCTCCTACTACGTCTTCGTCATGCGCTGCTTCATCTTCCACCGCCACCGCAACCCCTCCCCTGCCGCCCCTCTCCCTCCGCCGCTTCCCCACATCTTCCACCCTCCCCTCCTCCCCCCGCGGCCTCGACCACCCCACCATCCTCTCCCTCCCCATCGTCCGCTTCGACTCCGCCTCCTCCACCCCCTTCCGCGACTGCGCCGTCTGCCTCGCCGAGTTCCTCCACTCCGAGAAGCTCCGCCTCCTCCCCGCCTGCTCCCATCCCTTCCACATGGACTGCATCGACACGTGGCTCCAGACCAGCGCCCGGTGTCCCCTCTGCCGGACCCCCGTCTCCGAGTTCCACGGCCTCGGCCTTCTTCTCGACGTCAGAGACGACGAAGAGGAAGGTGCTCGCCGCCCAAGAACCGGGCATGCTGTTGCTATGGGGACGAGTGTATAGGTGTGAGGAGCAAGGAGGAGCCGTGGTCGGTGCAGCCCATCAGGAGGTCCTTCTCCATGGACTCCTCCGTGGAGCGAATGTCCTACCTGGAGATGCAGGAGGAGTTGAGGAGGGAACGGGGATGGGAAGAAGGGAGCAGCGCAGGCGTGGGGAGTGGGAGGGGGATGATGAGGCTCTTCTTATCGTTTGGGCACGGGAGGAGCTCCAGGAGGGCTGTGATGCCCTTAGGAGTGGAGGACCCATAGCTGCTGTGCTCTCTTCTTCCTCCTTTTTTTTTCTTCACCGGGTACAGGTTGCTCTGTTTTTCTGGATTTTTTAGTGTAAATTTTTAGGGTGATAGAAGGTGATGATTCTAAAGTTGCTATTTTTTCCCGATGGAAGTACATGTTTTCCTTTTTACTTCATTGGTGCTTGATTGATTTCATCTGTTGATACTTGATTCATTTCAAGGAAGACGGTGCTCTGTTTCTTGCGTGCTCTGTTTTTTTCTTGCGGGGATATAGAGATAGCGAATAGGAGAGTGACAGGGAGGAGGAGTTCTGATTTCTGAAGTAGAAGGATTTTTTTAAGTTTTGTCGATGATGGTGATTGGACATATCATTAACTTGATGAGTGGAATAGTTGATGCTCCATTTTAATATGGTTTTCAAGAAAAAAACTCTGGTTGTTGCTTTGTACATGTCAATTCAAATGTGTGATCCATCGAGAGTGGATGATGCCAAAAACGACGGAGCTGTTTGCCATATTCCATGCCAATTAGACAGCAAAGAAGGAAGAAATTTCGCTAATTTCTTAACTTCTTTAATTAAACGGCAAAAAAGAAGGAAGAAAGACGGAGAGAAGTCAACTCAGTACAGTTTTGCTGAGATATAAAGGGCAGGGAAATGTCAACAGTAAATGATAGTGCCGACTTTCTCCTCTTCACGCAAATCCTACGTTTCCCATTTCCTGCCTTTCATTCCGTGCTATGCATTTATTTTTGCAGATAACATTTAGTTGATCAGATCTTTTCTCCTTCCATTCATATAGAAAGGAGAGACTATTGTTTTAAGGAAAGCTAACCTTTTTTGGTAAGTAAGTATAAATTTTATTCCAAAAATCAACAATTTCTGGAAGTTACAATCAATAGAGTGACATGAGTTTTTGGTAGGGATGAAAATGAATGTCAATATGTTCCTATCCAATCCGCGACCGTATTCGTTTTATACATATTTTGGCATTTGTATTCGTATTCATTTTATAATGGATACGGATATGGATATCACTTTGACATTCGTTAATATTCGCATTCGTATTCGTATATTCATTTTCGTATATAAGTATAGTAATATTTATTTATAACTGTATGTAACAACATTTTATGATTGCGTTCACCATTATTGGTATAATTGTTATAAAATTACTATATCTGTTATATCTATTTTATGTGTAAACCATCATTAACATGTATATTTTAGTTAATCTATTAAAAATTTTTGTTATTATTTGTATCCGATTCGTATTCGGTTTACATTCGTATTCGTTTTTAAGGATATGGTAACATATTTTTTACATTCGTCAATATTCGTATCTGCATTCGTATTAGTATTTTAAAATGGATAAGGATATGATTATACCTATATTCGTATCTGTATCCGACCGTTTTCATCCCTAGTTTCTGGGCACCAGGAGCCGTAACGAAAGCTCAATAGGGGTCCAAGGGGGTCAAAAACTAGGGCCTGACATTACGAACTTAGCAGGAGGATAGTGTCGCGGATGGAAGCCACGAGTGCGTTCACGATCGAGGAGTCAACAAGCTCCGAGCTGAGAGTAGACCATCGAAGGTTTCTTTCTTTCCATAGCATCCAGTGGTGGCAAGAAAGTGCTGAGTTTGTCACGGGTCGACTGGGCTGGAAGGTTAGCGAGGAAAGAATCTCGTCGAGAGGTAGCTCAGGGGGTGGAGGAGGCAGATTGAGTTCCCAGCACGCAATCTGCCAGATGAACAAAGCCATTGGGCACCCGAAGAACAGATAGGAGTGCGATTCCAATAGATCGAGAATCGGCGGTCCAATAGATCCTCTGTTCGAATCATTTATTAATTGATCGATCGAGACTCGACGGTCCAATAGATCCTCTATCTAGATCATTTAATTAATTGATCGATCGAGAATAGACGGTCCAATAGATCCTCTCCTCGCTTCGAGGGCCCGTTGACAACTAATTTGCATCCACTTGCCTGTACCCCTAAAAAAATGGCATGGGCATTAAATGGTTGACTTAACTATTTTTATGGTAATTACCTTGAAGGTACTCAAATTATTCATTTGAACAGATAGGTTAAAATCCTATTATTCCGTAAACTCGATTTTGGAAAAAAATTCATTGATATTTTAGATGTTAACCATGATTTTATGTGAGGAGGAGGGGGAGAGAATGTGATACAAGTCAAACACATGTAAGGACGTCGTGCTGGAGGATTAATCTCGAATTTTATATGATATGACCGGTTCATGTGCATGCCCCCGCCACATTAATTGCTAGCAGACCAATTTGGTTCAAGTGGAGACACCACTTTCGTTTTACAAAACTAGAGATACCCATCCGGATCTTTATCTAAAGTCAACTATAAACATAGCCTTCCCACTAAATTTTTAACTAGCAACACTTTTTTGCCGACATGGTTATTCAAACCCTGTTAGGTTGTTAGTCCTGATGAAAAAGTTGGAGTTGGTATTTATAATTAGGGGTGTAAAATGATCGAATCTAAGCGAATTTATTATTTTTAAGGTTCGGATTTATTTAGTCGAGCGTAAACTTCTTTAAGTCCGGTTCGCTTATTTTGAATCAAATCTAAATCGAACCTCTATTTAATCGAATCTATGCAAATATCAAAATTGAGAATTTTCTAATGAGCGGGAGTGAAACGAAATGGAAATATATATGTAGGGATTTTTACCAGGCAAACCCTATAATCTTTGCCAACTTTCTCCACGACCTTTGAAACAACCTAATTCCTCCTCCGACCCCGTAAACTTGTTCCGTTTTATCCCACAGACCCTGCCGTCAGCTTTAACTTTATTTGAGTCAATTGCTTGGGTTAGCCTTGAGTTAATCAAACCAATGGAAATCCAATGATGGATATTCCATAGCCATGTTCTTTCCAAAAGGTCATCCAACGGTGGAAATACAATGGGGGTGGACGAACGGCCTTGAGGAGGCAGTTGGAGGCGGAGCAAGATTGGGAGATGGGCGACGGTATGGAGGAGGTCGGAGAGGTGGGCGGCAACCTGGAGGTCGGGGAGGGGAGGCGGCGGTGGCTTGGAGGAGGTCTGGGAGGTGGGTGATCGCCTGGAGGAGGTCAGGGAGGGGAGGAAGTGAGGTTAGAGAGGTGGTCGGCGTTTTGCAGGAGGTCGTGAGGGGAGGAGGCGGCGGTATGTAAGAGGTCGGGGAGGTGGGCGCTGTGCAGATGGACACAAGAGGAGGTCAGGGAGGGGAGGAGGAGGTGCAGGTCGGCGACGGCCTGAAGGAGGTGCATCTCGGCGACGGTGTAGGGGAGGTCGAGGGCGACACAGGTGAGGTCGGGGACGATGCATGGGAGGTGGAAGGGGAGGGATGTTATCTTTTGTAAATTTGTTAAACAAAGAGAGTAATATGTACCTCTTTTTAACGGAATCTGATTACATTTAACGGGCAAATAGATGGGATTGACCACAAGGTTTGTGGGGTAAGGGTAGCAAGTTTACGGGATAAGGGAGGAAATAAGTTATTCCAAATGTCATGAAGGTAATTGGCAAAGATTATAGGGTCTACCGGGTAAAAATCCCATATATGTATATATATAATTAGAATAACTATTCATTCAATTTTTTTCTCTATGCAGCCCATCTTCATCTTTTGAAAAATAATCATTAAGCATTCTTCTCTTTTAAAAAAGACATAATTGTTGTATATTTTTATATTCGTTCGGATGAGGGATAATGAATAAGATAGGCATAATCGATAAGTAAGGTTTATACTTATTATGCTGATTTGAGGTATAAGGAAGGGAAAAGTACTGGACATGTAGATAACGGATATTGTAACAACAATGTGACCATTTATCTTGGCATAGTGTATATCGAGATAAAAGTCCACTTATTCCCCAAATATCTGTTTATCTCTAGACAAAGTCTATTTATTATAGGGCAAAATCCGCTTATCTCCAAATAAAGTTCATTTATCAACATAAGGATCTGTAAATATGTGCATATCAAACTTTTAACGAATCGAACCTAAGAGAATATATAATTTTTAGGTTCGGTTAGTTTATTTAATCAAGCTTAAACCCGTGTTCAGATTCAGTTCGTTTGTTTTCGAAATGTGTTTGAATCGAACTTTTAGCGAGTCAATCTGATCGAATATCGAAATTGAGAATTTGCTGACGGTTCTATTTACAACTTTTCCGCTGACGTGGATATTACTTTTTGAAATCAAATTAAATACCTTCTTATTAACAAGATTAAATTTATCTCGTTTTATTTAATAATGGTGAGGGAGAAATGAGAAGAAAATGCAATGATTTTGATCCCACTATCTTTAGAAACTTGTTAAATTACCTCTACAACATTTTGCACAACGTAATTACCACATCGACTTCTTAAATTACTAAAAGAACCCTTACAAGTTTCAAATATATAAACGGTAGGGTTCAAGGAGTAAGAGTTAGCAAGTTTACGGAGCCGAGAGGGGAATTACACTATTTCAAAGGCCGAGAAAGTAATTTACAAAGTTTATAAGATTCGTGGGGTAAAAATCTTAAGTGTAAATTACAATAAAATGCTTCCAATACACATCAAAATCCCAATTACGTGCATTTATTTTTTCAAAAATGCAATAAAAATAGAGGTCTGATATTATATTTTTTCGGTCTCAAGTCGAGTAGTCTCTCTATATATTTGTAAAATAGGCCTATATATGTGAACGAGTATAATTGGAAACCATTTCTTGTATTTTATCCAAAAAAAAGAGTGATATCTACTACAATTTTAACCTACCTCGACGTTTATAAACGTCGACTTAGACACATTTAGACGTCGTCTTAGTATATATCGGCGTTTGTTCAACGTCGTCAAGATATGTTGCCCCAGCCTCGTCGTCGTAGGCTAAGTCGACACTTAATAACAAACGTCGATCTTGATTATATTACAAATGCCCCAACCTCCGTTAATGATTTTGTCCGACATTTGAACGTCGACTTTAATATTACAAATGCGACGTTTGAACGTCGACTAAAATGCTCTGAATGGCATTTGAAGATTGATCTTGATTATATTTTTTTCCTTGATATGGATCCATATGTAAATATTACACTTTTATAAGATTATATTTAAAATCCAATGTATATTAAGATTATATTTTAAAATCCATTGTATATTATAGGGTTTAATTTGTGCATCTTCCAATCTTATAATATGAGGCCACGAAAGTTTAATCTGCAGCGGTCATAATGTCAAGTGAAATTAGATTTCAATAGAGTTCTGCAACTGCAATATATCATCTGTGTGAAAAATGCAGATTGAGTTAAAATGTATGCATATATATGAATCGTTGAGAAAATCCAAACTCCAAACAAGATAATAAATTTGGATCAATGCAGAATTGTTGTAGGAAGCATACAATAATATCATCCATAGGTCACAGTTACACAAAAAAAACAAGTTAGACACAAGCAGTAAGCACATCTCTTTAAACCTTCATCAAAACAAATAAACCTCACACCTGATGTACCTTTCTCCCTCGGCCATTTCCACAAACACCTTGCGTGCACCAAAACGAGACCCCATAACACCTCTCCTACAGCTGACCTCGTTCCTCAACCATCCTCCTCCTCTCCGTGTCCTCCTCCCATCTTGCAAATCATCTACTCCAATGGCATGGGAACCATAGATAACCTCAGTCGCCTCACCAGCATGAACCCCCTCAACCTCTGCCCTTCCTCCTTTTTATTTCCTTCAACCCTACCTCCCTCATCGTCTCCACCACTTCTCGTATGTCTCGTGACCTCGACGACCCCGACTACGGCGTTAGACTTGCCTGAGTGGTAGAAGAAGCAGAGGTCTCCTCGGCCATGGCCTTCATGTGCTTCTGCGCCTGACGGTTCTTGACCTTTCTCTTCCTGATGGGGCCATGTGCCCCGCTGTCTCCTCCGACTGTAGCCATGTGCGCCGCTTCTCTACGTCCACTTGCCAACAACGACCCTCCCGTTCTTGAAGTGGGTGTTTCTCTTGAGAAGAAGAGGAGGAAGTGGAGCATCTCCAGACGACCTAACCGTGAATCGTCTCTTCCGCTCCTCATCTTTCTGCTCACCGCCATCCCCTCGCCGCTCTCCAGGCAACAATGGGTGGCCTCTCTTTTCATCTCCGCCACGATGAGGAAGAGAGAGGGATTTAAGAGACGGATTTAGAGGGTATTTTATATATGGCAACTTATAAGATAAGGGAGAGGAACCGACGGCTCGCTAATCTAAAAAAGTAACCCAACGTTTATACGACGTTTAATTAAATAAACATCGACTTATACAACTTGCAATCGACGTTTATATACAAACATCGATAAATTGAAGATAATTTCGACGTATGAATAAACGTTAATGTAGATTTGAGCAAGGCCAACGTTCTTCACAATGGAATGTCGCCCTTAATGAAATTTCTTGTAGTGGATGGTGGATTGATGAATACCCATTCATCACTCTTTATTCTTATATTTTAGCTACAAAAACCTATGCAAATGCATGTAGATACTTGTAAATAGGAATAATTAGCAAAAGCATGCATTGTGTAAAAACCTATAATTAGCATGTTTTTGTGCCAAAAATAAAAGAATAAAGATGAAAAAGAAAAAGAGGGAAATATTTAGAATAAATATTGAGCAACCTAACCCAAGGGAGGGCTCAGCATGGGCCTGACCGCATAAAAACCAAAGTAGAGGGAGATAGGGGCTCATGTGTATATATTTATATAAATAAAATAAAAATATTTTTCCTCAACCAAAAATATGCTTGTAAATATTTGTACATATTTATAAAGTTTAAAAACAAAACAAAAAGCTAAAAACCAAAAAAGACCAAAAATATCCTTTCACCATGTATATAGACCATGCTTCTACATGTATTTAACCTTGTAAATAAATTTATTTATTTTCAAAACTTCTTGTAAATATCCTATGTTATATATTGTAAATAAATAAAATAAAAAGAATCAAAACAAAAATCAAATAAAAATTACAAAATTAAAAATACAAAAATTACATTGTATATATACCATGTATATAAAGGTATATATCTATTTATTCCACCTATGTATATAAATAATAAAAACCAAATAAAAATACCCTTTTATTCCTCATTTTATTCTATAAATAAATAAAATATAAAATAGGAATAAAATTGTACAAAAATAATAATTAAAAATTAAAAATAAAAAATCTACATATTGTACACATACCTATGTATAGCTATATAGTGTAAATACCTTAGTTTTATTTCCAAAAATTAATTAAAAATCACCAAAAAATAGAGAAAAATAAAATAAAAATAATTCATGTTTTAAGTTTTTGGAAAATCGGCCATTTGCTACCTTATTTTTGAGTTTCAAACATTCTCCACGTGGCAGCACCTCATTGGCCCACGGAGATGTTGACCTCCGGTCAACTCCCTCCGCGGACCGTCTTCTCCAGCGGATCTCGCGCCCGACCCGTTTTCTCCTCTTTTTCCGCGCTCGATCCGCCCGCCATTTGCGCAAACCCCGGGTCTTAATCCTTCTTCTTGCATCCGAGACCAACGCCCGGGGGATTGCATCGGGGTCCGCGCTCCATGCTGCCCTACCCGACCGGCCTTAGTCGGGTCTGCACCCATATATATCCCGAGCTCCGCCACCAAATTTTCCTATCTTTGGCTAATCCACTCCACCCTAGTGAGCTCCAGCACCCGAGCGTGAGTGACAGCTCGCTCCAGGTGCCGTCGCAGCGAGGAGAGGGGCCGGTTTCCATTGATCCGGCGACTTAGCACCGCCGTGCTCCGCCCAGAGCAGGAGCTCGAGCCTCGGGCCGAGACAACCCTTGAGGCCACGACCAGGAGCTCCCCCAGCTCCAGCATAGTCTCATCGACCGCCCAGGTAATCCCTTAGCTTCCCTATTTA
This sequence comes from Ottelia alismoides, assembly GCA_037367405.1. Taxonomy (NCBI): domain Eukaryota; kingdom Viridiplantae; phylum Streptophyta; class Magnoliopsida; order Alismatales; family Hydrocharitaceae; genus Ottelia; species Ottelia alismoides. The sequence goes on along the minus strand of JAZKJV010002119.1, from coordinate 535,582 downwards.
GCCTAATTTCCATTTTGCCCCAATCCGCTCCGCCGACGTGTTCCATCGACTCCGACCACCTCCCGCGTCCGTTCGATCACCGGAACCCATATTCACCTCCGCCTCCCCATCGCGCACCTTCTCCGCCCCTCCGTTCAACCCAGCTCGCACAGGAGCTGGGATTCGAATCCCCTCGCCGTCGCTTCGCCGGGATTCGTCCGCACCGACGCACAGACCACCTCCACGACGCCTAACCGGGTCGAGGCATTTTGCCCTCGACCCGCGAAGCTTCTGAGCTACTTTGCAGGATCAGAGGAGGCCATCTGAGGCCTCCGACATTCGGGCCAGGAGCTATCCTCCGCCGACCTCGCCGGAGCCCCTCCCGGGCTCGGCTGGGCCATCGGAGGCCACCATCAGCTGCGGAGCTTCATCGCGCATCTTCTCCGATCTCCGGAAGCAGCAGACGAGGATCCCAGCACTCGCACGAGGCCGGCGAAACTCGCCGGCCACCTGTTCTTGGAGGATCTTCAGCCGCCGTCCGATCAGCCTCGACCTCCAGTTTTCATCTCGTCCATCCATTCCCGGAGGAACAGCCACCGTCCGATCCTTGGAGAGGAGATCTGGAGCGCTCACCAGCATACCCGTCAGATCAGCCACGTGGAGCGCATCCGACGGCCCGCTTAATAAAGGGTAAATTACCCTTAGGCCCAGCTCTTGTTTCTATTTAGTTTTAGTCCTGTAAATATTCTAGCAAGTTGTTTTAGTTTAGGGTTGTTTGCACATCGGACCTCGCACTTTAGTTTATTTGCATTTATGCCCCTGTGAGTGTTTGCCACGTGCTTCGTCACGTGTATGTTTGGTGTAATTGCAAGATATTCCCTGTAGTTCTGGATGTTAATTAATGAATGAAAACTTTTTAGTATTTGCATATATGCCCCTGTGAGTGTTTAATTGCGCATGTGCGTTTATTTGGTGGGTTAATTGCAACACAGCCCCCTGGACTTTTGGTACGAGTTACCAAAAGGTCCTCGGGACTTGTTTTATTTACAAAGAGGTCCCTGAGTGCCCCAGGCACGCGCCGCGCGTGTGCGTTGCTGGGTATTTTGCACCTGTACCCCCAGAACTTCGGGTATTTGCACTTCAGTCCCTGTGCACAGTGTCCTCTTTTGATTTTTGAATAAAATATCAAATCACCTCCAAATTCGATGAAAATTTGACACATGGCTCCTGCCTTGTTGTAGGATTTTTGAGAATTTTTGAGGACATTTTTTATTTTATTTGTTATTTTTAAAAATTCAAAAACCTTTATCTCAGCTACTATCTAGAGTTAAAAATCCAAAAAAAATATAAAAACCCCCTCAAAATTCTATAAAAATTAGGTACTGTTTCTTTTGTGTTCCTTGATTTTCTAGCCAATTTTGGCTATTTTTCATTGCTTAAAAACCATAAAAACTTAAAAACACCTAAAAACTCATAAAAATCATATTAAATAATCTAAAAACCCAAAAACAATAATTTTGGTGCTCAAATTTTCCTTGTTTTCTCTAGTATACAGGAAAATTGCCTCCAGGCCCTCTTGAGATTTTTAGATATTTTATCTAGGGATTTTGGGCCTGGCTGGACAGTACCCAGCCTTTTTATTACTGTTTGATTTTTAGAAAATAAAATATACATCAGAAAAATATCAAAAATTAACCAAAAACACTAAAAAACATTAAAAACATAAAAATATTTTTGTTTGCATTTTTGCTTGAATTTTGATGCATTAAATAATTAGCTAAATGTGCTTGTTTTTGTTTTCTTTTATTTTCTCCACATTTAAAAATCCAAAAAATATAAAAATCACTAAAAATCATTAAAAATACTTGTCTTTTATTCTATTTTATTTTTACTATTTCGTAGGCCTTTGGCCAACCCCTGCTCCTTGAGTTCGACCCTGGTTGCTATACCAGGTTAATCTCATAGCTGGACCGCTATCCGTTGTTTTGATCGATCTTTGATTTATTTAGTGGTCCGATTTTTCTTGATACACATGGTCTGATTGCTCGGGTCACAACGACCCTATTTCTGTACCTCATACCCTAGTGATCAGGCCTGTTATCAGAATGGCGCCGTTGCCGGGGAGCACGGCTTAGTAGTTCTTTTTGTTTATATTTTCGTTTTTGTTTTCGCGGCTTTTCGCGGCTTTTGTTTCTATTTTCTTTTTGTTTTATTTTGATTTATTTTTCATTTTCTTTTGTTTTTATTTTTGTTTTATTTTGTGTGTTTATTTTATTTTGTATTTTTGCATATATACCCTCACTTTTAATTGTCACTTATTTTTCCTTATTATTTGATTATTTTTGCTGGTCTGACCACTCTTCTCTTTTTCTTGCGAGGGCCCGAGGACCGCGGAGGCGACTTTCGAGGAGCCGGTGCAGCCGAGGAACTTGGAGGCGGCTTCCTTCTTTACGAAGCCGCAGGAGAGAGAGCGAGAGGGAGAGAGTTGAGTGGGTGAGGTTAGATTAGATTTTTTATTTCATTTTTATTATTATCATTGTAATAATACAGCGACAGGACTTGGACACTTGTGACTTGACCGTAGCGGGTCTGTTTCGCCGAGCACCGGTGTGCTCGGGGGACCCATTAGGACCTTCACGGTTTTTCGTGGCTTTTTCGCGGTTTTATTTTTCTTTTATTTCTATCTTTTCCGGTTTTGCGTGGTTTTTGCTCGAGCCCCTAGATTTAGGATTTCCTGGTGAATGTGCCGTAATAAGTAGGATCCACACACCTAATTGCATATCTGTTCCCATAGATCGATAATTGGACCTACTTAAAATCAATAATAAAAATAACCGATTCATTTGCCTCCGTAGCCTACGTGCCGCAGCCCGTCCTGTAAAGCGCTTACTCCTACCCCCGATTTGTCGGACAGAGGAGGGACGGGCCAAGACCGGACTCTTTGGCTTGGAGGTCGGTGACCGGTTAGGCGGTTCTTCGCTAGAAGTTGCTCGTCTAGGACTCGGCTTTACCGCTGCATCATTTAGGTTAGTTTTATTTCTGTCTTTACTTTTATGCGCGGATCATATTGCATGTAGAGAGCTGGAGACAGGTACGCATTTCTGACTTTGCATGCATCATTGATTTATCGTGCATCGACTTTTTCGTCTTCTCCCCTCTGTTTTGGACTTAATAATCAGGAGAACCGAAAAATTCGTTAGGCCTTTTGTTTGCTTTGAAAAATATTAAAAAAGTGAAACCATAAAATTGGGACTGCTAATCTTATTGATCTTAAAATCTGCTCACCCTAAAAACTTTGTCTTGGGGAGAGCAACCCCCTCATTGATTGGTTTGGATGCGCGAGAGAGTGACCCGCACCCTAGGTAGAGCCCCCCGTTGCTAGTCCCGACCGATTACCGACTTTTCCGTGCGGGCCAGTCGGTTGGGTTAGCGTCGGATATCCCAACAGGTCACGTAAGCGCTCTGATATTTTGTTTGTTCACCAAAATAAAATCGACAAGATAATTTGACCGAACTTTCACGGTCTTCAGCTCGCGTTGCGTTGGTGAACCGGGGGTTTGTTTTCTGATCGTAATTTTTCCAGATCTCATCCGCCTTACTCGCCAGATCAAGATGATGGGTAGACGGTCTCTTAGGCAGCCTCTGGCTGCACCGCTTTCGGGTGCGTCTACCTCATCATCTAGGTTGGCTCGCGAGAGCTCAGACCCGCTCTCCGAGCCCGAGTACGACTCCACCCTGTTCCCCCTCGACCCCCTTTCTGATCTACCTGAGAGACACGAGCCCGAGGAGAGATTGATACATTTGACAGCACCTGAGTTGGGCTCGTTTGATTTTGCAGACGTCGACATGGCCAGAGCCGGCAGTTCAGACGATCACTCCCGTCAGCCAGAGCATATTGTACTAGACCAGGGAGCGATCAACTCCACCCTGATCGCGTCACTCAATACAGTCCAGCAGCAGCTTCGCGATCAGGGAGCATTTATGATTGAGATGAGGAGAGAGTTGGAGAGGCTCAGAGCAGAGCGAGATGAGCAGAGCGAGCCTGAGGACGGACCTGATGCAGAGGCACGAGCCGCAGCAGCCGCAGCAGCAGCAGCCGCGGCCGCCGCCGCAGCAGCCGCAGGAGGAGGAGGACCACCTAGACCGATGCGGGAGTTGCACAACCCCGGATCTACACTGATGCACCATTGGGTGGTGGTACCTGCTATCGTGGGGGACTTCAAGTTCCCCCCGAACACCCTGCAGATGCTTCCTCGATTCCACGGACTTGCCACAGAGGAGCCCCACCTCCACCTTCAGGAGTTTCTGATGATCTGCAGTACTGTCCACGACCGGCATGTGGACCAGGACACGATCCGGATGATAGCCTTCCCGTTTTCACTGGCAGATAGAGCAGCCACCTGGCTGAAGCACCTTGGGAGGTTTGTTTATACCTGGGAGCAGCTCCGCACCGATTACTTGAACAAGTACTATCCACTCGGGCGGACGAGTGCAGCGAGGGACCTGATCATCAACTTCTCCATGTTCCCCAACGAGCAGTTCCACGAGGCATGGGAGAGGTTTCGAGAGCTCCTAGACCGATGCCCGCACCACGACATCTCCAAGCCGAACTTAGTTCAGAGCTTCTTCAGCGGGTTGACGCCAAAGCTTCAGGGTCTGGTGAACGCTTCGTGTGGTGGGTCCTACTTCGCCAAGGACCACGACCAGGTCTGGGCCATCTACGAGGAGATGGCTGAGAACTATATGGTGATGTCTCAGACCAGGTTGTATACTCAGAAGACCCAGCCACATCAGCCAGGACCCGTGCAGTACCAGTGGATAGCACGGGTAGATGCAGGTCCATCCAGTTCGTCCGCAGCTGCAGCAGCACAGGCAGAGCCGTCAGCTGCGGACATGGGCATTATCAGCGAGAAGCTGGACCGCATGGAGCTGATAGAGAAGAAGCAGTGCCAGGGTATCACGCAGATGGAGCAGATGGAACAGGTTCTGAGCGATATGAAGACACAGCTCATGTGTCTCCAGGAGGCACAGACGGCTTCTCAGCCCCGTCTTCAGTCGCGAGGCGACGCCGGCAGCAGCAGCAGCTCGTCCCAGCGCTCCAGCACCCATGTGCAGCCTAGACAGGTCCATCTTGTACAGGCGGAGCCGTACCAGCAGCCGCAGCCCACCTACCAGTCCCCACCATCTCCAGAGATGCAGATGGTGGTCTACCAGCCGGACCAGCCTCTGGCAGTACTCCCGCCATCCCCCTACGATGCCGAGCCGTTGATGGATGTCAACGGGATTTGGTATGACCGCCCCCGGCCTGGGATCCGACGAGACCATCCCGGATTCAGGTGGGGGAGTGGTGGTACCCAGCCCCAGCAGCAGCCGTCAGGACAGGGAGGGCAGTACTCCCAGCAGAGAGATCACCACCAGCCGCAGCAGCAGCCCTCAGCATATCAGCAGCACCAGTCATCCTTCGGTCCGCGTCCCTATCAGCAGCAGGGACAGTCGTGGAGACGTGAGCAGCAGGCTCACCCGGGATACCAGCAGCAACACCCTCCATCATACCCCTCTTACCAGCACCAGCAGCAGCAGTTCCAGCAGCCTCACCCACAGAGAGGCCACCCGTCGGGCTCCCACGAGAGCCCCGCTTTGGATGACATCGCCCGCCTCCTCACGGACCAACAGGCCACATTCCGACGGGAGATGGACGAGTTCCGCTAGGAGATGCGGGACTTGGTGAGAGGGAAGGCCGCCATACCAGCCCAGATAGAGCCGAATCCGAACAACCTCAAGAGGAAATCTGAGCAGGTAGTACATACTGAGTTAGCCACTCCTAGTGACCCATTTGATGATACATCTTCGGATCTATTTGATGCTGATTTTGTCACACTTAGGAGCGGTAGGACCCCAGCAGGCGGCGGCGCCTCATATGAGCTTCATCACGAGGACATCCCAGAGGCGCCACAGGAGGAGGAGAGCGGTACTGAGGCCGCTCCAGACGATGACGGTGGCACTGAAGCCACCAAGGATGCTGATCCCACCGGCGGTACTGAGGCCGCCGCTTCACCAGATCTAGGAGGTGGTACTGATGCCACCCGTTCAGCCGAGCCAGCCCGCGGTACTGAGGCCGCACGACGTCTACCAGCAGCAGCAGCAGAGCCAGCCCGTGGTGGTACTGAGGCCATCGGTGTTTGTACAGATAGAGCTGATGTTTTTCCTCGTATTCATGTATCTCAGGACTCTGTTGTGAATAAAGGAAAAGGTTTACTTTCTTCTGGTCCTACTGTGGTGCATGATGTATGTGTGGATCCGGTCCTTGAACCGCCTAGACCTTTTCCTAGTCCTTCATCTGAGAAGGACCCTGTGATCCCCTTCCCTAGATCCCTTCAGATGGGGAAGGGGAAGAAAAATGATCCAAAAAAGAGAGAGCTTGAGGAGTTCAGCCAGAGTATGATAGATCGATTCCACATCCAGCTGACCCTCCAGGAGGCTTTGCAGCACATTCCCCTTCTCCAGCGATCTTTGAGAGAGAGGACTACAGTCAGGAGGAGGAGGAGGAACCACACTTCCGAGATCCATGTGCTGACCAAAGCCACGTGCTTTGCGATCCAGAACCGACTGCCAGCCAAGAGGCCAGATTCAGGGGCCCCGTATGTCAGATGCCAGATTAGTGAGCAGAGGTTCGACCGTACTCTTCTAGATAGCGGATCGTCGATCAACCTTCTTCCGGCAGCCCTTCTCGACCGCTTCGAGTTGGGCACTCTTCGACAGAGCAGGACAGTCCTTCAGTTCGCTGATCGATCTGTCAAGAGGCCGAAGGGGTTATTACGAGATGTTATCGTCACAATTCAGGGCCTGAAATTCCCCGTGGACTTCGTAGTGTTGGACATGGAGATCCCTGAGTCAGTGGCCGATACCCCCATCATCCTTGGTCGTCCGTTCTTGGCCACAGCCAAGGCGGTGACTGATCATGATAGCGGGAAGGTGTACTTTCGCGTCCAGGGCGAGAGTATACAAATAGAGACGGTCGAGGACTACAGAGCTAGATTCAGAGCCCGCTCAGATGCGAGTACAGATTCAGAGCAGCTGACAGACGCAGAGCCAGACATCCACCAGGACTGTGATTTTGTGATCACAGATGATGAGGCAGCTTGGGCAGATCTTGAGACACAGACCATCCTCTCACTTTCAGATACAGCTGAGGCCGAGATGATAGCAGAAGAGAGTCTGGAGAGCACAGCCTTGGACCAGGATACCATTGAGGCAGCAGATCCGGTCCTTGATCGCAGCACGATGATTAGTGATGGTGGTGCTAAGGCACCCTTGTTTTCCGGTGGTACTGATGCCACTGATTCTGATACAGATCCCTCGGAGTCAGAGTCTGATTGGGCCGATTGTGATGATCAGATGCCAGACCTGATTCCACCTAAGCCTACAGATGAGGAGGAGGTAGATGCAGAGCAGACCAGAGACAGTGCAGTTGAGCCGCCTTCTCCCGATCCAGTTTGCGAGAGTACGCTTTCACTTTCCCAGGCAGATTTGGCCGACCTTGCAGCTTTCACTCAGTTTCTTCCGCAGACAGATTTGCCAGCACCCAGCATTCCAGAGCTGAAGCCGCTCCCTACTTCGCTGAAGTATCAATTCCTTGCGGGCGAGCCTGAGATGTACCCAGTCATCATCTCCGCCGAGTTGACTGGAGAGCAGGAATCCCGTTTGATGGGGGTTCTCGAAAAGAACCGCAAGGCGATCGGATGGAGCGTAGCAGATCTCCATGGGATTAGTCCATCAGTGTGCTCCCACCATATCTATCTCGAGGATGGGGCAAAGCCGTCGCGTGAGTTCCAGCGGCGTCTGAACCCCAACCTACGAGAGGTCGTGATGAAGGAAATATCGAAGTGGTGGGGCGCAGGTTTTATTTATCCCATTTCCGACTCCAAGTGGGTCAGCCCCTTGCATGTGGTGCCCAAGAAGACGGGCATCACGACTGTGATCAGTGAGTCGGGAGAGGAGATTGCTACACGAGTACCCACCTCTTGGAGGGTTTGTGTTGACTACAGGAGACTCAACCAAGCCACCAAGAAGGACCATTTCCCCCTGCCTTTTATTGACCAGATCATTGAGAGACTGGCAGGGAAGAGCCATTATTGCTTCCTGGATGGGTACTCGGGCTACAACCAAGTGGCCATCGCTCCTGAGGACCAGGAGAAGACCACCTTTACATGTCCCTTCGACACATATGCTTTTCGACGCATGCCATTTGGGCTATGCAATGCCCCTGCGACTTTTCAGAGATGCATGCTGTCGATCTTTTCGGACATGGTAGGGGAGTGCTTGGAGGTCTTCATGGATGATTTCTCGATCTACGGCGACGGATTCGATTCTTGTCTTGACTGCCTAGATCGAGTACTCCAGCGATGTATTGAGTATCACTTGGTGCTATCTTGGGAGAAGAGTCACTTCATGGTGACTCAAGGGACGGTGCTTGGCCACATCATCTCCAACAGGGGCATGGAGGTTGATCCGGCCAAGGTTGATGTCATTAGGAAACTCACACCGCCGTCCAATCTGAGGCAGCTACGGTCATTCCTGGGGCACGTTGGATTTTATAGGCGATTTATTCATGATTTCAGCAGGATTGCCCGGCCGTTGACTGACCTCTTGACGAAAGACACCGAGTTCCTTGTCGATGATAAGTGTCTTTCGTCATTTGCTACTCTCCAGCAGTGCGTTATTGAGGCTCCTGTCCTCCAGCCGCCTGATTGGTCTCTCCCATTCGAGATCATGACGGATGCCTCCGATTTTGCCGTAGGGGCAGTGCTGGGACAGAGGAGGGATGGAGTTCCATTTGCCATACACTATGCTAGCCGCACATTGGATTCCGCCCAACGGAACTACACAGTCACAGAGAAGGAGATGCTAGCAGTAGTGTTTGCCCTGGATAAGTTCAGATCGTATATCATTGGATCTAGAGTGACTTTGTTTACAGATCACACCGCCATCAGGTACCTCATGGCAAAGAAGGATGCCAAGGCCAGACTGACTAGATGGATCCTTCTACTCCAGGAGTTCGACAATGAGATCAAGGATAAGCCTGGAGTCAAGAATGTGGTGGCGGATCATCTTTCCCGACTAGAGCAGTCTGAGGATTCTGAGCAGATTGATCCTATTAGAGATACCTTCCCAGATGAGGCGATCCTTGCTATCACCTCACTTCCATGGTACGCCGATATTGTGAACTTTCTCGTTGTTGGGAAAGTCCCACAAGATTGGCCCAGACAGAGACTTGAGACCTTCCTAGCGAAGGCCAAGTCCTACCATTGGGAGGATCCCATCCTTTACCACGAGGGAGGGGATAGTGTCTGGCGTCGGTGTATTCCTCAGGAGGAACACCATAGCGTCCTCACCTACTGCCACAAGCTTGAGGCAGGAGGACATCATTCTGGGAGGAGAACGGCACAGAAAGTGCTCCAATCCGGCTTGTGGTGGCCTGCCCTCTTCAAGGACTCAGATGAGTTCGTGAAGAGGTGTACTGACTGTCAGAGGATGGGCACTTGTGGACAGCGTGATATGATGCCGATGCAGCTGATGAATCCACGTTTCATCATCTTTATTCTATCATTTTGGCCTTAAAAACCCTAGTAAATGCGTGTAAATAGGCTTAATATAGGCATTTTAGCATTCATGCATATGTGTGTAAATACTGTATAAATTGCGGTTTTTAAAGCCAAAATTATAGAATAAAGAAAAGAAAAGAAAAAGAATAAAATATTGTAAATATTTTATGACCCGAAACCCCGAGACCTAGGCATCTTGATGAATAGGTCGACAAGGAATAAAGTAGGGGGAGATAAGGGCCGAAATACAGATAAAATACCTATACAGCATATTCATTCTTTATTCATTTTGGGACCTATTTTTGGTTCCACTTTTTGTACATCAAATAAAGAAACTTTGTAAATGAAAGTTGTAGATAAATTAATAAAGAAAAATACAAAATTGATTTCACAGAAAAATAATGTACAGATAAAAAGTTATGGTCTGAATAAAAATCCAGAATGCCAACTTCTCAGACCCGTATCTCACAAATAAAAACTCCGAATGCAGCGTACTCACCTTTAATTGTATATAGAAGAAAATAATCTAATTAATGGCGGTGGTTTCGCATTTGGCGGAGCTACGGTTTGAAAGTTGACTTTTGGACCCTCATTGTACACTTGTACATATTAAAATATTCAATTTATTATTTATTTATTATTTTTATAATTTTATATTTTTATAATGTTGTAAATAATACTTATAATAATTATGTACATTAAAAGAAGAATAAAAACCTAAATAAAGACAAAAATAAAATACTTAAAATAAAATACATAGATACATTACCTATATACATACCTATACAAAATACACTTGTATTTTATTAAATATACAAAACATATCAGAAAAATAAAATAAAAATATATTTATGTATATAAAAGGATGTTATAATTTTATAAAATAACAAATAAAAATAATAATATTAAAAATACCTAAATAAAAATAGAATACATTAATACATAGATATAGATACCTATAAGGGTATAAATGCAAACTTGTAAAAATATACTTCATAAAAATAAATAAAAATCATAATAAAATAATTTATAAAATAATAAACATTTTTTATTTTATAATCAAAAATTAAAAAAAATCATTTGATATTTTATTTTGATTTTAGAAGTCTTTTTCTCCAGGTTTTTCCTGGTTGGTCCACGTGGACCAACCAGGGGGCTAGAAGAGTTGACCTCGGTCAACTCTCTGCCCAACACCTGGGTTGCCTGTCAGAATGCTTTTTCTTGATTTTCGCGGTTTTTTGGAGGGCGATCCTTTCACCATTTGAGGTCGGCCTCTTCACGAGATTCGTAGATCTTCATGTGGTCTATCACGCCCATGGGTTTTTTCGAGGATTGGACCGCGGATACGCTCGGTCCACCTCGTTGAAAGTGCCTCGACCACCATCTTTCAAAAGACCACCCAAAACCCCATTTCGAATTTGAACCCTCTTTTGACCCGATTTTCCCCCATTCTCTTCGGCCCTGGATTGAGCGACGTGACAGGGACCTCTCCGGCCGTCGAGGGGCAGGGATTCGCGGGCCGAGGAGTGGCTCCAACCATCTCCGGCGAACTTCGCCGTGAGGTACAACCTTGGGTCTCCAACCCTCGAGGTACATTCTTTTTCTTTGTTTTTCTTGCTTTCTGTTATTTGCCTTTAGCTTTAGACTAGATCGCCATCCTCCTTTTCGACCGACACCCCACGTTCGCCCTCACCGATCATCTCGCCGTAGTTTGCTCCGGCGAGCTCCGTCTCCACCTCCCCATATCGTTTCCACCCTTCTACTGTGTCGGGGCATTTTGCCCCCGACCTTTTTACTCTCCCCTGCAGGTCAGGAGCGCAACGCACCACCTGGAGTCAACTTTTGGATCACCTGCGGAGCCACCTGGAGCTTCAAGCTCTGCCGCCATCGCGGATGCGACTCAGCGCTCCGGGGGGGAGTTTTGAAGACCCCAGGCGATCAACCTCACCTGCAGGAGAAGATCAACCCATTTTGAAGCTTTCAGGAGCGCCGGAGAGGGTCGAGTTGGCCGGGAGAACTTCGCCGCAGCGGCGTTCTACCCGGTTCTTCGTCCAGCCTCGGCTGCCGTCGGATGGGGGCTGGATCTTGGAGGAGAGCAGTAACCGTCGGATTGCGGATCACCAGCACCGTCAGATCCACGGCTGGGATCTAATCCCAGCCGTCCCTGGGCGAACCGACATCGCGCGATCCGCGCGCGACACGTGGCGTTAGTGAACGCCGATCCACCGTCCGCCAGCGCCGCTTGGGTATTTTGCCCTTTTCACCCGAGCATTTTTGTAATTAAATATTCAGACCAAAAACTTGAATGCTGCCATTTAATTACTTTTGGAATTTTGCATTGAGGACCCCCTAGTTCGTGCCTATTGATAACAAGCCCCCCCCAGGCGCGTGCTGCGCACGTGGGCCTGGAAGTTTTGCACGATTCGCCCGGACATTTTGGCTATTAATGTTCAGTCCGTGAGATTTTTATTTAGTTATAATATTTCTGAGATATTTGCGCAGAGGCCCTTGCACTTTCTGAATATTTCAAAAATACCCCTGCGCACATGGTTTTTCTTTTTGTTTCTAGTAATTTTTGCACGCATCTCTAAATCCCCAAAAAATCCCCAAAAATCACTGTAGCTTTCTGTTGCATAGTACTTCCATGCCATATTTTTATTTTTTATAAATATTGCATTTTATTATTTATAAAAATTCAAAAATAGCTATTTTCAGCACTGTTAGCATTAGAAAATCACTAAAAAATATAAAAACTCCTCAGAAAAATCCCAAAAAAATATATTTTGTTCCTTTTAGTGTGTTTTAATTTCAGGCCAAAAATCATTAAAAAATACAAAACTAAACTCCTAAAAATAGCAAAACTCTAAAAACCTTCATAAAAATTTATAAAATTCATAAAAAATCCAAAAATAGTGTTTTCTTTTCCTGAATTTTCTTTGTTTTATTATCTTTAAGTGAAAATTAATTTGGAGAATTTTTGTTACTGTTTGCTATTTTATTTCTCCATTTTAGTTTCAGCCTTGTATTTTCTCCACTGTTTTCTTTATTTTGATAATTAAAAATACCAAAAACATTCTTGAAAAATACCCAAAAATCACATAAACAGTAGAAAAGTATAAAAAGACCAAAAAGACTTTATTTCCTAATTTTTGAACATTTTTATCTATTGTTATAAATATCTCTTTCTCCTTTTATTACATTGCTTTTATATTCCAATATTGAAAAAGAAAATAGAAAAATATAAAATATAAAAAGAAAATAAAAATCAGTAAATTAAAAATCAAAATACAAAAATATAAAATTAAAAATTAAACAAAAAAATTATAAAATTAAAAACCCACAAAAAATAGCATAAGTAGGCATTTGATCACAACTCACACATTTTTGAGCACTTGTGCCCCGTTCTACCTGTCTGCTCCCTGTGTTCGACCTCTACAATACTTGCACCTATACACATCCTGTTGTAGAGTTATAATAAATTTTAACTCCGCACATTTACTTTCATTGCTTGATATATTTGTCGTGGGTTAATTGTTGATTAATTCGGGTTTCGTGAGCGGTCGCTCAGCGACACTGTAGTCCCGCCTTGTGTGGACTATTTTGACCCTCGCAAAATCCGGTTAAACAAATGGCGCCGTTGCCGGGGAGCAACAGCGCGTAGTTCGAGTTTTTGTTTTGTGTTGTGATCATTTGTCTACCTTTGCGGCTTTTATTTCTGCTTGTTTTATTTTGCATTATTTTTGATATATCTTTTGAATTGCCTAACCACTCTCTTTGTTTGGATTCCGTGCGAGGTACGTGGATCGAGGGAGGAGCCCCTCTTGGAGCACCTTGGCACCCACGTGAAGCGGCTCTAGCTGAGCACGAAGAAGAACTTGGAGGATTTTGCAGGACAACTTCTTAGCATTTATTTTCTTGCATTGTATTTTGTAATTTAAGTGAGTGAGAGACTCTTAATTTGTAATAATACAGGTACCCCCGGACTTGGACATTCGAGCCTAATTTCCAAGTGATTGTTCACTTGGGGGCTCCCGCGGTTTTGTCGGCTTTTCTTCGCATTTTTTATTTTTTATTTTGTTTTCCGGTTTTATTTTTTATTTCTTTTGTGTGATTGAGCCCTTAGCTTTTAGGATTGCTTGCGATAGACTAAGGCCAAACACCTAATACCTTGCATGCTCCTATAGTATCGTTTGGACTTAGTCAAATTTAAACAGTTGATCATCACCTTCGATCCGCCGTGCCGCGAGCTCTCCCCGCAAAGCGCTTTCTCCTACCCTCAATTTGTTGAGCAGAGGAGGGGTGAGCCTAGACCGGACTCTAGGGTTGAGGATTGACGGTCAACTTGTGGTTCTTCCCGCTAATAGCAATTTCTGAAACTTAGGGCGATTTCATCGGCTTTTGCATTTGCATATAGATAGGTTTCAATTCTGCTGAGCATCCTTGCATGTAGAGTGCTGGAGGCAAGGTGAGCATTTACGCTTTAGCATTCATCATCGTTTTTGCCGCTTGCATTGCTTTTCCGACTCTCCCTCTGATTTTGATCGCCTAGGTGCTAAGTGAAATTGACTCCTCGTTAGGCTCGTGCATTTCTAATTAAAAATCCAAAAAAAAGTGATAATCCATAAAATTGGGACTGTTAATTTTACTTGACCCTAAAACCGATCAAAAAGAAACATTTTGTATTGGGGCGAGTAATCCCCTCATTGTCTTCGCTTTTACTTGCTCGCGCACACACTAAGGTTAGAGCCCAAATCCCATATTCAGCCCCCTAAGTGTTTGTGCAAATATTTTGACTTCTCACCTAACTCTAAAACAGACAAGATAAAAAGACCGCTCCTTGCGGTCTCTACCGAGTTGAGTAGGTGAATTGAGGGTTTGACTTGTTTTTCATTTTTGCTTGTGATTGTTTTGTGTGTGTACTAGATCATCCCTGCGCATTTGCGCCTTCTTTTCTACTCTCTTGACTTGACCATCGTGCTCTCCCGATCATTTTCCTTTTGTTTTCGAGATGGCCGACTGGAGCGTATTTTATCCGGATTTTACGGATCATTCGCTCACTCCAGCTGGTCCACCTCCTTTTTTCCAGGAGGACTTTGCTCCTGACTTTTGTACATATCCGCCTCAGCCACAGTATCAGGACTCGGATTTCTACCCACACCCACCTCCACCTGTGTATTATCCGCCTCCACCTTCACATCCACCCGAGACTGAGCTGATGGAGTCACCTTTCATGGACTCCACCCTTGAGCACTTGACCCAGATGATGGATCATATGAGACAGAGGATTGACCACCTCACTAGTACCAATAAGAGCGACCATGATATTCCACCATTTGATGATATGGGTTCATTCGAGGATTTCCATGAGAACTTGCAATCGTCCAAAATACAAAAAAAATGAGAAAAAATTAAAAACCCAAAAAGATTTCGGGAGACACACGATCGAGTCGGACTGTGAGGAGAGCGCCCACTTGCAAGACTTTTTGACCACACATACATTCATACCCGGTCCCACCTGTGACCCCGAGGATGCCGCTGTACAGACTGCTCTTGGCATGCCTCGTGTATATGTTGATTCCGACTTCCTCCCTTGTATGGAGGAGGTCCAAAAATTCAAAAAAATGCTGACTGAACCCGAAGTGGTGGCCACCATACATGAGATTATCCGTGCCCCACTTCAGCAGGCCATGACCGATTCATCTGCTCCTCTTCCCAAGAAGAGAAAGCGGAGGAGCAGATCTGAGCGTCATATCTTGACCATGGCCACTGTCCACGCCATCACACACCGTCCCATTCCTCGGAAGAAGAACACTGCCACACCATTCATTAGCTGCACCATCTCTGACCACACATGTGATCACACTCTCCTAGACGGCGGTGCTTCGATTAGCATCATACCCTTCTTGTTGGTACAGTCTCTTCACTTAGGGCCTCTCAAGAAGACCAGGATGATCGTTCAGTTTGCTGATGGATCAATAAAGAGGCCGAAGGGTATCCTTGAAAACGCCGTCATATCGATTCAGGGCACGAGCCACAATGTTGATTTTGTCGTGTTGCCCATGGAGAACTCCACAGGGGAGCATTCTCCAATCATCCTGGGACGACCATTCCTCGCCTCTACGAGAGTCGTTATTGACTATGGATCAGGAGAGATTCGCTTCCGTCCTGCTGACGAGGGCGAAGCAGTGATCACCGCACCCACTGCTGACCAGAGACCCGCACCTGATGTGACTTCACCTATCTTGGCTGACCCCGAGGACTATGATCTATATGAGGATATCAGAGAGACCTTCTTCATGACCGATGATGAGACCCGAGAATTCCTCTCTAAGGAGGAAAGCTCGGAAAGCATAGACCTTGGTGTTGCTGCTTCCTGTGATTGGCGATGTGTTGATGACATCCGCGGGATTTACACGATTGACACTATTGAGCGGAGGGCAGATTTAGAGACGATACAGGACGGCCATGTTTTGACTACTTCCACTGATGGGTCCGTTCCTGTTCATGTAGATATCGATGAGCCAAAGGCCGAATTTGATTTGGTTGCTTTTCTTCAGAAATTCGGGCCTTTTGATGAGAAAGATGATCCGGTTGAGATTTTAGAGGACGAACAGAGTTCGACTACTTCCACCGATGAGTTCGTGCCTTTTGGTTTTGACCTGGACGAGACCTCGCAGGACGACTCCGATTACACTACTTCCGATGATGATGAGTTCGTCCCATTTCACTTTGATATCAGCGAGACTCCTAAGGCCGGACCTAGTCACACTTCTTCCACTACCCCGTCTGTGCCTTTATACCCTAGGGCCACTGAGGACCTTCACCGTGTCGACCCTGATCGGACTCCGTCCACTGTGGACCCCGATGTCGACCTGCACCACACTAGATCTATTCCTCCGCGGTCCCGCAAGAAGGTTCGCTTTCAACCTTCTTGATCATGTGTACATCCACCTCTGTTGTACATCCTCTTATGTTCATCTCTGTCTCTCCCGTATTGCTCGTCTACCCATTCCTCGAGTCTGCCTTGCTTAGGACGTACTTTGTCCTAAGTGTAGGGGGGTGGACAAGCCGAGTGCTCTTTTGTCGTTCCGTCTGATCACTCCTGTTGTTGCCTATACTTAGGGCTTCTTTTACCCTAAGTATAGGGGGAGTGACGTGTAAATACTCACGATCTCTTCTTCCATCTTCATCTCTTCTCTTCTTTTCTTCTTTTCTTCTTTTCCTCTTCTATCTTCTTCATCTATCAAAAAGGTGCCGCCCTTGTAGACAGTTTTCTATACTTAGGACGCACTTTGTCCTAAGTATAGGGGGGTGTGCACCCCGAGTTTTTCTCATTCATCTCGATCCTCTCCATTGTCTCCTCTTCTTGTCTATACTTAGGGATATCTTACCCTAAGTATAGGGGGAGACAATCTGAGTACGATCTGTTCATTCCCACCCTTGACCCTCCCTGCTTTGTGTACAGTCTGCTATACTTAGGATTATTTGATCCTAAGTATAGGGGGGACGGTCAACTTCTCATTCGTTTGTTCATCCATTCCTTTATTTATTTATTCTTTAAGCTTGTCTATACTTAGTACGAGTTATGTCTTCTCTTTTCTCTCCGATCTATGAGGACATAGCTCCAGCTAAGTATAGGGGGGTCGTATATACTACGTATATACTTTAGCCATAACTCGTACTTTCATATTTTCCTAATAATATGGCTAATAATTCTTTAAAAACCATTAAAATCCTTAATAAAAAGATGTGGTTATTCCTCAAATTCTTTTTGTATTTACTGATTAATAAATCAGGTGAAAATGTTTTTGCAAAATGTTTGAAAAATAGTTTGAAAATCTTTGTGAACATTTATTGAAAAACTATTTTGAAAATATTTTGTTTCGTGTTTTCAACCTGTGTAAAATGTGTGGTTTGTAAAATTTATTTTCTTTGTGTGAAATAAAAATGTTTGAAAAATGATTTGCAAATGGTTTGAAAAATGGTTGCAAAAATGATTTGAAAAACCTATATATACTGTTTTGAAAGCCTTTGCAAAATGTTTTCAAATGTGTGTAAAATGTTTGTAAAAACTATTTTGGACTATAGTTTTCAAAAATTGTGTGAAAAGCTTGTGTCAAATAAGTTTGAGGAATATACACATCACACAAAAATCCACTATATATATGTATAAAATTGATCACTTACCCTTGTAAATTCTTAAAACCCACTTCTTGTATATATAAGAAGCACTCCCGTGTACATATTTTCACCTAGTTTTTAGCCAAAACTTTTTGTTTTCAAAAATTCCCAAAAACATTTGCAAAAATTAAGAATCCAAAAACATTTGAAAAATCTTTTTGAAAAATACAAAAAAAATTGCATATGCATCATCATCATGTTTTCAAAAATCTATAAAAAGGTCAAAATTCTTGAAAATTGCATCACAAAAATATTTTCTGCATTGCATTGCATAGCATTCGCATTTTTCGGATTGAGTTTGATAGTTGAACAAGTCTGAGTAAAATCCGAAGATTGGAGCTTGATTGGACCTTAAAATCTACCTAATAACAGGAACCTTATAGGAACTGGGTTTGAGGTACTTCAGGTCTAGTTGACTTAATTCTTTGAGGATCACGAGACTTGGTTCAATGGATTCTTGATTGCCTAAGTAGAGTATTTCGGAGCACACGCACGACTCTTGTTGATAATGACCTAACTTGGACACCTGCACCTTTCACATGGCTCAACTCAGTTAGAGTGGTGAGGGGATTGGATTTGCCGGTATGAGACGCACACAAGTGGAAACACTTGTCCTCCTCTAGGGAGGGAAGTGCACCCCAACCCGTCCAGTGATCAGGAAGTCTAAAGACAGGAGGCTGTGGGTTGCGATAAAGCTTCAAAAGAGGGATAGTCTACTGGTTCAAGAGGAAAAACTCCTTATGTAAATGCTGCTGTGAATAGTATTTAAAAAAAAAATGTTCAGGCATGTACAAAAATAAAAAGCCTGCAAGTATGTACAAAGTCAATAAGCAAGCTTGAGTTCCAAAGTCAAATATGTGAGCCTGCAGCAGGATGACTTGACTACACTGGTCTTGCATCCAAGGATAGATAGCTACACTGGCTACCGTCCATTCTTCTCTTCACCCCCTCCTCTTGAGCTGGTTGCCACTTGAACTTAGAAGGGAATACCCCGCTCCTCGAGGATGGAGTTGCTGGATTGGGGAATCACTGGGTTGTCGTACTGGAGAAGTCAGTTTCTTTGTCATTCTAGTTGGGGAGAGCCACCATCACTTACACTGTACAAGTCAGATTCATAGTCATAAGAGTTTGCGTATGAATTGAGATATTTCTGACCTGGCTATTGAGGAGACTTGGACAGAGTTTTGAGATTCTCAGGGACTGTTGGATTTCAAATTCGGTTCTCAATAAGGTTCCGCCCGCACTAAAATTCCAAAGGTCCGACTTAAGCTCCAAACTTTGATTTTGTGAAGACAAGTTTGATAATTAAATTTAGTCCATCTTTCTTCTTTTTCTTTTCTTTATTTTTCTTTTTCTGCACTTATTGCATAAGTGTTTGCTCGGGACTAGCAAAGGCAAGTATAGGGGGATGATGAATCCACGTTTCATCATCTTTATTCTATCATTTTGGCCTTAAAAACCCTAGTAAATGAGTGTAAATAGGCTTAATATAGGCATTTTAGCATTCATGCATATGTGTGTAAATACTGTATAAATTGCGGTTTTTAAAGCCAAAATTATAGAATAAAGAAAAGAAAAGAAAAAGAATAAAATATTGTAAATATTTTATGACCCGAAACCCCGAGACCTAGGCATCTTGATGAATAGGTCGACAAGGAATAAAGTAGGGGGAGATAAGGGCCGAAATACAGATAAAATACCTATACAGCATATTCATTCTTTATTCATTTTGGGACCTATTTTTGGTTCCACTTTTTGTACATCAAATAAAGAAACTTTGTAAATGAAAGTTGTAGATAAATTAATAAAGAAAAATACAAAATTGATTTCACAGAAAAATAATGTACAGATAAAAAGTTATGGTCTGAATAAAAATCCAGAATGCCAACTTCTCAGACCCGTATCTCACAAATAAAAACTCCGAATGCAGCGTACTCACCTTTAATTGTATATAGAAGAAAATAATCTAATTAATGGCGGTGGTTTCGCATTTGGCGGAGCTACGGTTTGAAAGTTGACTTTTGGACCCTCATTGTACACTTGTACATATTAAAATATTCAATTTATTATTTATTTATTATTTTTATAATTTTATATTTTTATAATGTTGTAAATAATACTTATAATAATTATGTACATTAAAAGAAGAATAAAAACCTAAATAAAGACAAAAATAAAATACTTAAAATAAAATACATAGATACATTACCTATATACATACCTATACAAAATACACTTGTATTTTATTAAATATACAAAACATATCAGAAAAATAAAATAAAAATATATTTATGTATATAAAAGGATGTTATAATTTTATAAAATAACAAATAAAAATAATAATATTAAAAATACCTAAATAAAAATAGAATACATTAATACATAGATATAGATACCTATAAGGGTATAAATGCAAACTTGTAAAAATATACTTCATAAAAATAAATAAAAATCATAATAAAATAATTTATAAAATAATAAACATTTTTTATTTTATAATCAAAAATTAAAAAAAATCATTTGATATTTTATTTTGATTTTAGAAGTCTTTTTCTCCAGGTTTTTCCTGGTTGGTCCACGTGGACCAACCAGGGGGCTAGAAGAGTTGACCTCGGTCAACTCTCTGCCCAACACCTGGGTTGCCTGTCAGAATGCTTTTTCTTGATTTTCGCGGTTTTTTGGAGGGCGATCCTTTCACCATTTGAGGTCGGCCTCTTCACGAGATTCGTAGATCTTCATGTGGTCTATCACGCCCATGGGTTTTTTCGAGGATTGGACCGCGGATACGCTCGGTCCACCTCGTTGAAAGTGCCTCGACCACCATCTTTCAAAAGACCACCCAAAACCCCATTTCGAATTTGAACCCTCTTTTGACCCGATTTTCCCCCATTCTCTTCGGCCCTGGATTGAGCGACGTGACAGGGACCTCTCCGGCCGTCGAGGGGCAGGGATTCGCGGGCCGAGGAGTGGCTCCAACCATCTCCGGCGAACTTCGCCGTGAGGTACAACCTTGGGTCTCCAACCCTCGAGGTACATTCTTTTTCTTTGTTTTTCTTGCTTTCTGTTATTTGCCTTTAGCTTTAGACTAGATCGCCATCCTCCTTTTCGACCGACACCCCACGTTCGCCCTCACCGATCATCTCGCCGTAGTTTGCTCCGGCGAGCTCCGTCTCCACCTCCCCATATCGTTTCCACCCTTCTACTGTGTCGGGGCATTTTGCCCCCGACCTTTTTACTCTCCCCTGCAGGTCAGGAGCGCAACGCACCACCTGGAGTCAACTTTTGGATCACCTGCGGAGCCACCTGGAGCTTCAAGCTCTGCCGCCATCGCGGATGCGACTCAGCGCTCCGGGGGGAGTTTTGAAGACCCCAGGCGATCAACCTCACCTGCAGGAGAAGATCAACCCGTTTTGAAGCTTTCAGGAGCGCCGGAGAGGGTCGAGTTAGCCGGGAGAACTTCGCCGCAGCGGAGTTCTACCCGGTTCTTCGTCCAGCCTCGGCTGCCGTCGGATGGGGGCTGGATCTTGGAGGAGAGCAGTAACTGTCGGATTGCGGATCACCAGCACCGTCAGATCCACGGCTGGGATCTAATCCCAGCCGTCCCTGGGCGAACCGACATCGCGCGATCCGCGCGCGACACGTGGCGTAAGTGAACGCTGATCCACCGTCCGCCAGCGCCGCTTGGGTATTTTGCCCTTTTCACCCGAGCATTTTTGTAATTAAATATTCAGACCAAAAACTTGAATGCTGCCATTTAATTACTTTTGGAATTTTGCATTGAGGACCCCCTAGTTCGTGCCTATTGATAACAAGCCCCCCCCAGGCGCGTGCTGCGCACGTGGGCCTGGAAGTTTTGCACGATTCGCCCGGACATTTTGGCTATTAATGTTCAGTCCGTGAGATTTTTATTTAGTTATAATATTTCTGAGATATTTGCGCAGAGGCCCTTGCACTTTCTGAATATTTCAAAAATACCCCTGCGCACATGGTTTTTCTTTTTGTTTCTAGTAATTTTTGCACGCATCTCTAAATCCCCAAAAAATCCCCAAAAATCACTGTAGCTTTCTGTTGCATAGTACTTCCATGCCATATTTTTATTTTTTATAAATATTGCATTTTATTATTTATAAAAATTCAAAAATAGCTATTTTCAGCACTGTTAGCATTAGAAAATCACTAAAAAAATATAAAAACTCCTCAGAAAAATCCCAAAAAAATATATTTTGTTCCTTTTAGTGTGTTTTAATTTCAGGCCAAAAATCATTAAAAAATACAAAACTAAACTCCTAAAAATAACAAAACTCTAAAAACCTTCATAAAAATTTATAAAATTCATAAAAAATCCAAAAATAGTGTTTTCTTTTCCTGAATTTTCTTTGTTTTATTATCTTTAAGTGAAAATTAATTTGGAGAATTTTTGTTACTGTTTGCTATTTTATTTCTCCATTTTAGTTTCAGCCTTGTATTTTCTCCACTGTTTTCTTTATTTTGATAATTAAAAATACCAAAAACATTCTTGAAAAATACCCAAAAATCACATAAACAGTAGAAAAGTATAAAAAGACCAAAAAGACTTTATTTCCTAATTTTTGAACATTTTTATCTATTGTTATAAATATCTCTTTCTCCTTTTTTTACATTGCTTTTATATTCCAATATTGAAAAAGAAAATAGAAATATATAAAATATAAAAAGAAAATAAAAATCAGTAAATTAAAAATCAAAATACAAAAATATAAAATTAAAAATTAAACAAAAAAAATATAAAATTAAAAACCCACAAAAAATAGCATAAGTAGGCATTTGATCACAACTCACACATTTTTGAGCACTTGTGCCCCGTTCTACCTGTCTGCTCCCTGTGTTCGACCTCTACAATACTTGCACCTATACACATCCTGTTGTAGAGTTATAATAAATTTTAACTCCGCACATTTACTTTCATTGCTTGATATATTTGTCGTGGGGTAATTGTTGATTAATTCGGGTTTCGTGAGCGGTCGCTCAGCGACACTGTAGTCCCGCCTTGTGTGGACTATTTTGACCCTCGCAAAATCCGGTTAAACAGCAGCCCATACACTTCTGTGAGGTTTTTGACGCATGGGGCATCGATTTCATGGGTCCATTCCCTAAGAGTCAGGGATTTGAGTACATTCTGTTGGCCGTCGATTATGTGAGTCGTTGGGTGGAGGCTATCCCCGCCCGAGCCGCTGATGCGAGGACAGTTTGCAGATTTTTGAGGAAGCATATCATCACGCGGTTCGGGGTTCCACGAGTTCTGATTTCTGATGGGGGATCTCACTTCATCAACGACCAGGTGAAGGCACTTGCTAGCGAGTTCGGCATAGACCATCGTGTTGCTACACCGTACCATCCACAGACGAATGGTCTAGCCGAGGTGTCGAATAGGGAGATCAAGACTATTTTGCAGAAAGTCGTCCGCCCTGACCGAAAGGATTGGTCACAGCTTTTGGACTCGGTCTTGTGGGCATATAGGACGTCTTTCAAGACACCTTTGGGAACATCTCCCTTTCGCCTCGTATATGGCAAGCCATGCCATTTACCTGTTGAGCTGAGGCACAAGTCACTTTGGACAATTACAGACATACTTATGGATCCAGATGGTATAGGAGACCAGAGGAGGGCAGAGCTAGCTGCCCTGGAGGAGCTTAGAGATGCAGCTTTCTCAAGCAGCCTACATTATAAGGAGAAAGTCAAGGAGTGGCATGATTCTCATATCAGCCACAAACATTTTGAGATTGGACAGAGAGTATGGCTGTTTGATGCAAGGCTTAGATTATTTCCAGGGAAGCTTCAGAGCAAATGGAAAGGACCTTATCTGGTTAGGAAGGTACACGACAACGGTAGCATCGACATATCTGAGTTGTCTTCTGAGAGTACCTTCCGAGTGAACGGCCAGCGGCTCAAGTCATTTCTAGATCATGAGCCGCGGGTCGTTGATCTTGCCCCTATTCATTTTGCGTGAGATGTGGTCTTTGACTCACATCTAATGCATCTCACGCCTGAGTTCACTGATCTTCCGCTGTATATAGATCCAGATGTCCATATCATCACATTCTTTAGTCCTACATTCCTGTCTTCATCTTGTGATTATGCTATACTTAGGGTGCACTTTGCCCTAAGTATAGGGGGGATGTGAGACCTTTCGGGTATTTCTTTTGTTTCTGTCTACCCCTGTCTTTGCTGCCTATACTTAGGGATATCTTACCCTAAGTATAGGGGGGGTAGACCCTGTACATTCCACACTCGGTTTTCCCTTCGTGTACAGCCTACTATACTTAGGATTACTTGATCCTAAGTATAGGGGGAAGACCCGAGATCCTTTTGACTTTTCACTTCCTTTTTGTATAGCCTTTCTTTTCACTTTCCTATACCTAGCACGAGTTATGTCTTCTTCATCGCTCTTGACTCTGAGGACATCGTTCGAGCTAAGTATAGGGGGGTGTGTATATATTTCATATATACTTTAGCCATAACTCGTACTTTGTGTGAGTGTGTTAATAAATAAAAATGGCTAAAAACCACAAAAATTAAAATTTTTTTCATGTACATAATCTTCTTTTATTTGCACATACATAGCTAGTGTACAAATTATTTTTGTAAAAATGATTTCAAAAATCTTTTGTGTAAAGCTTGTGTAAATATTTTCTTATCAAAATTATGTATATAGTACAAAATTTTTCCAAAATGTTTTGAAAATCAAAAGTTTGCAAAAATCTTGTGTAAATGTGTGTAAATATATTTTTGCAAAACTTGCACTTCATGCATCATCATTCATGATTTCAAAACATTTTTCAAAAATTTTGCATGATTGTAAAATATTGTGTAAAGAAGCATCTTTTTGTACATATGTATATAGTTTTTCGGGATAATAGTTGACATTTAAACTAGCCTGGAATCAAATTGAGAAATAGAGCTTGATTAAGATCTTAATCCACCTAAATTCTAAGAGGAACCTTATAGGGCTTAGGTTTAAGGCTTTTCAGGTCCATGGTGACTTAATTCTTTGAGTCCACTAGGCTATGATCACATGTCATCTCAATGAGCCTAAGTAGAGCACTTAACAACAACACATGACTCATATAGATTATGGCTTTACTTGGACAACCGCACTATGCACCGAGCTCTCCACGGATGAGGTGGTGAGGAGGCAGTCTTACTTGACTTGGGGTAGCATATGAGGGTAGTACTTCTAGGCGGAACCTCTCTTCTTCTTATAGTGAAGGAAGTGCGTCTCAACTTGGTCTGGTTGCCATGAAGTCTAACGACGGGAGTTGTGGGTTGCAATAAAGCTTCAAAAGAGGGATAGTCTACTGGCTCAAGAGGAAAAACTCCTTGTATATATGCTGCACATGTACATGTTGTACATATGCACTCGAAAAAAAAAATGTGCAAAAAGAAAAGAACTCCAAAAAAGTGGTGGGTCTGAGAGAAAATGATAATCCCACCGGAGTATGTATATAAGTGCAATAAGCAAAGCTTGGTTTCATGATCCACCTGTTGTAGCTTGCAGCAGGGAGACTTGGCTACACTGGTCAAGCTCCCAAGGGTACTTGGCTACACTGGCCTTGACCCATTCTCTTCTTCCCCCTCTTCTTGAGCCGGTTGTACTTGAACTTAGAAGGGAATACCCCGCTCCTCGAGGAAAGAGTGGCCAGATTGAGGTCATAGAGTTACCTTGTTGGGGAGGGATGTCAAGTTGCCATTTCTGAGGTGGAGAGCTTAGACTTCACATCCACAGGACAAGAAAAGATTCATGGTCTTCAGGGTTTGTGATTGATGACTTGTTCTGATCTGGAGCATTGAGGAGTCTTGGTTATAGATTGGTGGAACTTAGAGGCTGTTAGGTTTTAAGCTTAAGTCTAAATAAGGTTCCGACACATTAATAATCCAAAGATCTGATTGATCTCCATACCTCAATTTAATGAAGGCAAGTTTAATAATCAACCTTGATCCATGTACATCCTCTTTTTCTTTTTCTTTCTTTCTTTTTCACTTCTTTTTCAAATAAGTGTTTGCTAAGGGACTAGCAAAGTATAGTATAGGGGGGTGATGAATACCCATTCATCACTCTTTATTCTTATATTTTAGCTACAAAAACCTATGCAAATGCATGTAGATACTTGTAAATAGGAATAATTAGCAAAAGCATGCATTGTGTAAAAACCTATAATTAGCATGTTTTTGTGCCAAAAATAAAAGAATAAAGATGAAAAAGAAAAAGAGGGAAATATTTAGAATAAATATTGAGCAACCTAACCCAAGGGAGGGCTCAGCATGGGCCTGACCGCATAAAAACCAAAGTAGAGGGAGATAGGGGCTCATGTGTATATATTTATATAAATAAAATAAAAATATTTTTCCTCAACCAAAAATATGCTTGTAAATATTTGTACATATTTATAAAGTTTAAAAACAAAACAAAAAGCTAAAAACCAAAAAGACCAAAAATATCCTTTCACCATGTATATAGACCATGCTTCTACATGTATTTAACCTTGTAAATAAATTTATTTATTTTCAAAACTTCTTGTAAATATCCTATGTTATATATTGTAAATAAATAAAATAAAAAGAATCAAAACAAAAATCAAATAAAAATTACAAAATTAAAAATACAAAAATTACATTGTATATATACCATGTATATAAAGGTATATATCTATTTATTCCACCTATGTATATAAATAATAAAAACCAAATAAAAATACCCTTTTATTCCTCATTTTATTCTATAAATAAATAAAATATAAAATAGGAATAAAATTGTACAAAAATAATAATTAAAAATTAAAAATAAAAAATCTACATATTGTACACATACCTATGTATAGCTATATAGTGTAAATACCTTAGTTTTATTTCCAAAAATTAATTAAAAATCACCAAAAAATAGAGAAAAATAAAATAAAAATAATTCATGTTTTAAGTTTTTGGAAAATCGGCCATTTGCTGCCTTATTTTTGAGTTTTAAACATTCTCCACGTGGCAGCACCTCATTGGCCCACGGAGATGTTGACCTCCGGTCAACTCCCTCCGCGGACCGTCTTCTCCAGCGGATCTCGCGCCCGACCCGTTTTCTCCTCTTTTTCCGCGCTCGATCCGCCCGCCATTTGCGCAAACCCCGGGTCTTAATCCTTCTTCTTGCATCCGAGACCAACGCCCGGGGGATTGCATCGGGGTCCGCACTCCATGCTGCCCCACCCGACCGGCCTTAGTCGGGTCTGCACCCATATATATCCCGAGCTCCGCCACCAAATTTTCCTATCTTTGGCTAATCCACTCCACCCCAGTGAGCTCCAGCACCCGAGCGTGAGTGACAGCTAGCTCCAGGTGCCGTCGCAGCGAGGAGAGGGGCCGGTTTCCATTGATCCGACGACTTAGCACCGCCGTGCTCCGCCCAGAGCAGGAGATCGAGCCTCGGGCCGAGACAACCCTTGAGGCCACGACCAGGAGCTCCCCCAGCTCCAGCATAGTCTCATCGACCGCCCAGGTAATCCCTTAGCTTCCCTATTGAGCCTAATTTCCATTTTGCCCCAATCCGCTCCGCCGCAGTGTTCCATCGATTCCGACCACCTCCCGCGTCCGTTCGATCACCGGAACCCATATTCACCTCCGCCTCCCCATCGCGCACCTTCTCCGCCCCTCCGTTCAACCCAGCTCGCACAGGAGCTGGGATTCGAATCCCCTCGCCGTCGCTTCGCCGGGATTCGTCCGCACCGACGCACAGACCACCTCCACGACGCCTAACCGGGTCGAGGCATTTTGCCCTCGACCCGCGAAGCTTCTGAGCTACTTTGCAGGATCAGAGGAGGCCATCTGAGGCCTCCCGACATTCGGGCCAGGAGCTATCCTCCTCCGACCTCGCCGGAGCCCCTCCCGGGCTCGGCTGGGCCATCGGAGGCCACCATCAGCTGCGGAGCTTCATCGCGCATCTTCTCCGATCTCCGGAAGCAGCAGACGAGGATCCCAGCACTCGCACGAGGCCGGCGAAACTCGCCGGCCACCTGTTCTTCGAGGATCTTCAGCCGCCGTCCGATCAGCCTCGACCTCCAGTTTTCATCTCGTCCATCCATTCCCGGAGGAACAGCCACCGTCCGATCCTTGGAGAGGAGATCTGGAGCGCTCACCAGCATACCCGTCAGATCAGCCACGTGGAGCGCATCCGACGGCCCGCTTAATAAAGGGTAAATTACCCTTAGGCCCAGCTCTTGTTTCTATTTAGTTTTAGTCCTGTAAATATTCTAGCAAGTTGTTTTAGTTTAGGGTTATTTGCACATCGGACCTCACACTTTAGTTTATTTGCATTTATACCCCTGTGAGTGTTTGCCACGTGCTTCGTCACGTGTATGTTTGGTGTAATTGCAAGATATTCCCTGTAGTTCTGGATGTTAATTAATGAATGAAAACTTTTTAGTATTTGCATATATGCCCCTGTGAGTGTTTAATTGCGCATGTGCATTTATTTGGTGGGTTAATTGCAACACAGCCCCCTGGACTTTTGGTACGAGTTACCAAAAGGTCCTCGGGACTTGTTTTATTTACAAAGAGGTCCCTGAGTGCCCCAGGCACACGTCGCGTGCGTGCGTTGCTGGGTATTTTGCACCTGGACCCCCAGAACTTCGGGTATTTGCACTTCAGTCCCTATGCACAGTGCCCTCTTTTGATTTTTGAATAAAATATCAAATCACCTCCAAATTCGATGAAAATTTGATACATGGCTCCTGCCATGTTGTAGGATTTTTGAGAATTTTTGAGGACATTTTTGATTTTATTTATTATTTTTAAAAATTCAAAAACCTTTATCTCAGCTACTGTCTAGAGTTAAAAATCCCAAAAAAAATATAAAAACCCCCTCAAAAATTCTATAAAAATTAGATACTGTTTCTTTTGTGTTCCTTGATTTTCTAGCCAATTTTGGCTATTTTTCATTGCTTAAAAACCATAAAAACTTAAAAACACCTAAAAACTCATAAAAATCATATTAAATAATCTAAAAACCCAAAAACAATAATTTTGGTGCTCAAATTTTCCTTGTTTTCTCTAGTATACAGGAAAATTGCCTCCAGGCCCTCTTGAGATTTTTAGATATTTTATCTAGGGATTTTGGGCCTGGCTGGACAGTACCCAGCCTTTTTGTTACTGTTTGATTTTTAGAAAATAAAATATACATCAGAAAATTATCAAAAATTAACCAAAAACACTAAAAAACATTAAAAACATAAAAATATTTTTGTTTGCATTTTTGCTTGAATTTTGATGCATTAAATAATTAGCTAAAGTGTGCTTGTTTTTGTTTTCTTTTATTTTCTCCACATTTAAAAATCCAAAAAAATATAAAAATCACTAAAAATCATTAAAAATACTTGTCTTTTATTCTATTTTATTTTTACTACTTCGTAGGCCTTTGGCCAACCCGTGCTCCTTGAGTTCGACCCTGGGTGCTATACCAGGTTAATCTCATAGCTGGACCGCTATCCGTTGTTTTGATCGATCTTTGATTTATTTAGTGGTCCGATTTTTCTTGATACACATGGTCTGATTGCTCGGGTCACAACGACCCTATTTCTGTACCTCATACCCTAGTGATCAGGCCTGTTATCATGGATCCATATATATTGCCACGGTCACAATTGGAGTCGGAGATTTCGTGCATGAACAGCGTAGAATCTCAAGTCGAGTACTCTCTTTATATATTTGTAAAATGAACATCGGAGACCCTATAATCTTTGTCAAATACCTCTAGGACATTTGAAACTACGTAATTCTCCCTTACCTTCGTAAACTTGTTAATCTTTACTCTACAGACTCTATTGTTAATCCCATCCATTTAACCGTTAAAGGTAACCGAATTTTGTTATCTTGTTTCACATTATACCCATTTTATTCATCAAATTTACTATAAAGTGCCACTCCCTCCTCAAGTCGAAGCCCCCCCGGGCACGTCGCCTCCCCTGCTCGAAGCCACCAACCCCCTCCCCCCGCCACCCGCGCCTCCCCAGGTCGAGCCCCCCGCCACCCGCGCCTCCCCAGGTCGAAGCCCCCCTCCCCTGCCCACCACCTCCCCCTGCTCGAAGCCCCCTCCCCCGACCCTGCCGCCAACCGCTCGATGCTCCCCCCCGGCCCGCCATATCCCCCCCCCCCCACGCGCCTCTCCAGGTCCGTTTTTTTCTCTTGGTTAATTCTACCTGTCCGATCATGGTTGGTTTGATTAACTCATTTTTAACCTAAGAAAGTTAACTCTAAATGTGTCAAGTTAATGATAGGGTTCGTGAGGTATGACGGAATAAGTTTACGGAGGTGATGGAAGAATTAGGTAGTTTCAAAGGTCGTAAAGGTAATTGACAAAGATTATAAGATCTGTCGGGTAAAAATCACTTCTAAAATATGCATGTATATGTGAACGAGTATAATTGGAAACCATTTATTGTAATTTATCCCAAAAAAGAAAGAAAGAGTGATGAGGTATCCATATATATGGCCGCGAAGTCACAATCATGGAGCCGGAGATTTCGTGTATGAACAGCGCGGATGGAAAGAACGGGGTCGTGATCGTTTGGCCCATGCCGTTGACGTAATAAAAGGTCCACATGCACCTCCATTTGCCAGCAGGGTCTCCTTATTTATCAATGATATGCTCCATCATTAGAGGTTTGTACATCTTTCCAAAATAACGCCTATTCATTAATATCTGGATAGGACTTGGGCCGTTCGGTTGGGGAATAAGGGATAAGGAGATGCAAGACTATTTACATTTGTTTTGAGAGAGAGAGGATAAGGAGTTACACCACATTATAAGTGGTAGTTATTTATTATTCTCTGTTCGGAAGATTTTTTTTGCTAAGAAGTATTCGTATATAACTATCAAAAAACCTGTGGTTACAAAAAAAGGCCGTAGAGCCTCTATCAGGGCGTCATGACCATAGAAAAGTAAGCGAAACAGAAATACAGGGGAACAAAAAACCAGCAGGAAAAAGCCTGATGAGGCTAGTTTAGTATTGCCGACACCATTCTTGAGACTCGCCAAATCGTATCCTGGGTAGAGGAGATCCGTCCCTCAGTCCATCTGGAGTTGCGCGCCTCCCAAATTGCCCAAGTAGTCGTAGCAAGAGCGACTGCGACCTTCATTTTCAGATTGTGGCAATGGATCCTCGTACAGTTATCTAGCATTGAATGTAAGCACCGTCAGGGACGAAGTTAGAAAATTCTACTTAGGGGGCCAAACTGTTGCGACTATATATATGATTCATTATTCTTTCGTTGTAATTACTAAATGTGTCTACAAGTTTATTTCACAAAGATATTGTTGTAAACTTGCAATTTCACATAAATATCCCAACAAATATTGTATTGACAAAAAGATACTTACATCTTCAATTAACAATACGCTTCATTAACACGATGTTAAGTTATACCATTAATATTAAGATTTTTAAGTAAAACCGCACTGCTCCTAATAATTCCATCTTTACATTGAATTTATTTATTTTTAAATGAAAGTGTTTAGAAATATATAAAATACACATTTTACAATATGTAAATGCTAATAGTCAAGTGTGATTCTTTAATAATGGGAATGATTTACTACAACAAAATGAGTCAATATAGATTATTTCAAATCTATCATATTTTCTCCATTTTTAAGTACATAACGACGAATAGTAATATTTGTTACATAATAATTTCTATGTTAGAACTAGCGATGAATGCCATATTTATTGCTATATCATTATTGAGGGATCATATATAATACTTATCCATCGCTATTTTTTAGAATTTGAACTGATCGTCGCTAATAAAATTACGATAGCTAAGCGTTTCTATATGGATCACCCGTATTCATGTAGCAATGGGTATCGATATAAAACGAATACCGATCTTTTTTCAAAACAGATATCATTTCTAAAGCATTCCGCCATCCTTATCTGTTTTTAAATACAAATGTGAATGTTTATATAGGTATTGACAGATGAAAAAAATATTATACCATATCCATAAAAAATGGATGTCAGTATAAATCAGATATCAATCGCATAGGAATAATATTAGAAATACTCTACATATTAGCTTAAATATGCATGTATTGCATGAATTACTTATGATAAAAATATACTAAATGTGTTGATATCATAACCATTATACCAAATATGATGAAAGAAGGTATACAATTATGTTATATAAAGTTAAAATTGAATGTACAATAATATTTGTATATTAAAATGGATATACGGATACAGATATAGACGTTTGTTGAAATGAAAGTTATATCGATATCCGTATCCATTTGAAAACAATCGCGGGTACGATGTCAAAACCTGTATGATATGGATACAGTGACATATCAAATACATATGGGAGGCCATTATATACAACTTGTAAATGAGAGATGGAGGGCCATTATATACAACTTATTGATGTTTATAGTTCACTAATTTATATATAGATGAGCACCGTGTCCTCATATTTGGGAGGTTCAAGGATGAGGTTACCCCAGCCCAGACCTCCGCCGAAAAGATGCACGAATAATACATAAGGGATGTTGTTTCCCCCGTCAGGCGACAGAGGTAGCAAGAACCATCAAAGATTAAGCCTCATCTGGTGAGTCTTTCAAGCGTTGGCAGGCGATCCAAGATAGCCCGGTAAAGCATACAAGCGTGTTTTGGGACCAAAATATTTAGAAGACGGGAGACCATAAGGAGGATAAGAGGATTATGTCAGATAAGTATTATTATTTGTATATATTTTTAACGGGATGGAGGGATAAGGAGAGAAATCTTATCTCTTATTTTGACTCCAGGACCAAAATGTTAAAAGTCCATGGAGGGATAAGAAAATTGAAGAAATAAGGTGGGATATCTATGCTTACTCCTCAAACGTACACACCTGAATGTATTTTTCCTTTTGGGGCATAGGTCTATGGACTTGGGATAAAACCCACATTTATGCACATTGAGCTAAATAATGCCATGATATGACTGTCTGTTTAACTTTTTCCTTTAATATTTTCTACCGAGGCCTGTTTGGTAACTGGGTTGAGGTATACTCCTGTGAATAGTGGTTGTTTGGATAATTGGAAGGGTTGGAATGATAAATGTGATGTGGCGTGACATTGATTATGTATTGTATTAATTTTTAAATGATTACAATAAGTTTTTTATGTTAATTTTTTATTTGAATATAATTAAAAAATATTATAACAAAGAAATTGTATAGTCCATACAACTAATTCCAACCTAGAAATGTATCGATAGAACAGGGGATATGTCAAGTTATCCAAGGGTAACCTGGCAACCAAACAGACCCTTAAGGATTGCTAAAAAAAAATCTAGATATAGAATCTTCAGATATTGTACACATATTTCTCCTAAGTTAGCCTCCAACACCTTACCAACGTGTTTGATTTGAACCAGATTCGAGAAAATTTCGTTCAAACGATGACTAAGATGGGTAACCTTTCTGTGAATAGTATTTCAAAGATCCACCTTTTATGCT
This sequence comes from Ottelia alismoides, assembly GCA_037367405.1. Classification (NCBI taxonomy): domain Eukaryota; kingdom Viridiplantae; phylum Streptophyta; class Magnoliopsida; order Alismatales; family Hydrocharitaceae; genus Ottelia; species Ottelia alismoides. The sequence goes on along the minus strand of JAZKJV010002119.1, from coordinate 502,307 downwards.
TTGCGTATCCTCATACCTTACTCTGGTACAATGTGCAATTCCTCGCATTTCCTTCGACTTATCGTAGGCGGCTAATGTCGCAAACTTAGCTATTCTCCTCTAGGAACAAACACATGCATCTTATGTATACAACACCAAAAACATGCCTAACTACTAAAATAAATTGAAAACGATATTATTGTAAGGTAGACCTAGCTAAAATTTTTATGTTTACTAGAAAAATCTAAGTCAGGATAAAACACCTAAAATTTGAATGCAAAAGCTTAACTAACTGCGGAAAGATAAATAAGTTCATTTTGATTTGCTTATGAGCACATTGTGTTCCTTTTCTTGAAATCTACCTTTGCTTTGGGGTCACAAATGGAGCGAGCAAAATCTTTCCTAACGAAGGAAACACAAATGGTTAACAATCAATATAAGTTAATTGCATGATTAGGTCAATATTTAATCATTTTGATTTTTTTAGTACCACACGTGATCAGGGATGCCAGCGGGTCGAGTTTGGGACGGGTATTACTATTCCCAAATCCATACCAATTTATAATATCACTACTCATACCCATCCATTTATTAAACGGGTAATTTCTAGCCGGTACCCATATACCCGTCGGATACCCGTGTATCCAATGGGTACCCATATCTTCGACATGATAAATCTTAAGTTGTTTATAAATGTATACAAGATTTTCAAAGATAGACGAAATAGAATGAAATCATGTAATATGACGATTCATAAAAATATGCAATATATAGAGAATATTAAATGTTAATATATGTTAAGTGTTTAACTCTTTTGTGTTGATAGTTTTTATTTATTAAAGATACAAAAAGTTAGTTGAATATAAATAAATGGATGGATAGGAGAAAATTGAGTTGGATATTTATACATCTAGATCGATACATATTAGATATGAAATGGATTTGGGTCTAGTTTGATTAAAATGCAACACACACATCTATCCTAATATATATTTTTTATCCGGGTTTGGGGCAGGTTCGGGTTCGGGTACCCACAAGGCAATTCCAAACCCATACCCATACCCGCATGGGTAGTCAATTCAAAATCCAAACCCGTCCAAAATTAAATGGGGTGGATTTAGGATCCTTGAATGAGTCGGGTTCGAGTCGGGTACCCAATGGGTAAACCCAGATTGACATCCCTACACGTGATCTTGTTTAGGGTCCAAACTTGAGGGCCTCTTTCTTTCTTTCTGGTGTTCTAAGCTTTTCTTGTACTGGTGGGCCGGTTCTTGGAAGCCCAATTAGATTTGTTATGCTTTCGTTCGGCCCAAGATAATCGGACATGGACTCTGGAAACTTTACCTTCTAAATGGTACTATTTTGAATTTTGAATGGATGTTCATAAAGTACGACTAAAAATCAAATTAGAAAAAAATCTAAAATTTTTACCGAGAATGAAACGATATGAATGAACATCATTTTAAATCATAAACCATTACTTTTATATATGATTAGTCTGATGAGTACTTCCAAATATTATCGATAGGCACTACACGTAGAAACATAGTAGCTATATATAGTCTAGGAATGCAAATGGACGCGTGCGTGTTCGTACGTGTGTGTGGATAGATAGATAGATGTTTAAAATCCAAATATATAAACATATACCGAGGTTTTAAAAATCGAACTGAACACCAAATCAGACGAGCATTGGCTTTGATTTTTATGGTCGGACCAATGTGACATATCTGTTGAAACGGTGATGACGTCAACAGTTCATAAAAATAAAAAAAGATTAAACTATTGTATTGTTTGTTTGGTTTGTATGGTTCAATCGGGTTGAGCCGAGTTAGACTGGTACGCCATAGAAATAAATCTGAAAATATTGCATAATATCTTTAAGGTGTGTTTGTCTGGGGAATAGCCCTAAGAATAAGGGCGATATTCCCCTCCCATGCCCTCTCCTTCCTCGTACAACTATTCCCCTCTGCGTATCTTTCTCTACTCATGTTCCACCATTATTCCTACCTTTATTCCACCTTATCTACTCTTATTCCACATTAGTTCACCTTATTCTTATCCTTCCACTTATTCCTCACCCTTATTCATGCTTATTCCCAAACCGAACACACTCTTATAGGGTTTCTACACTCATGTCATTCCAACCTTTTCCAATAACACTTATATCCACTTTTTTTCAATTATATGTGCGCCCCTATATTTTATAATATGCACAACTATGACTTTTTATTAATATACTTGTGCTCCTATATTATACCAATATATAAATAATTTTATGATTTTTTTAAAAATATAAGAATACAAGTGACATTACAAAAATGTCAGGGGTATAATTTTTTTGAGAAAAACTCAAAAGTGATAATAAACATATATTTTTAAATTCATATAAATATATATATGTGATGTACACAATTAGTAATTTTAAAACTATTTAAACTCTAATTAATGACAATTGTTGTTAGTTTACTGCTTCTTATAGTATGATTATGACAACGTCTTCCTCATTTGTTATTGTTGTTGGAAGTAGACAATCTCATGCAAAATATATGGAGAGAGAGAGAGAGAGAGAATGCTCCTATGACAGGAAAGGAGAGGCGATAGAGGTCATTGGCAAATGTAGAAGGATATGGTATAAATGAGTGCTATACTATGGGTAAAAAGTGGATGGTTAAACCGGTGGTTTGGTTCATTGGTTCAATTGAGTTTAAGCAGTCCAACAAGGTTTAAGCCGGTTTTAACTGGTTTTTATTTTCTAAAAAAATGATGTTGCTGGATCGTTTTTCTTTCGATTCTTGGTTTAGCCAATTGAATCATTCGGTTCAGTTTCGTTTTGAAAACCTTGATAGATACATTGTATATATTTAAAATAAAAAATATCCTTCTACACAGACACAAATATGGAACTTGGTAATCAAAATTTGAATATAGATATTTGAGAAAAGAACACGGATTATCCTACAGATAATAAATATATGTTAATACTTACAATCAGAAAAATAATAATTTGTAAGGTTGAAATTAATAGCCGATTAATGAAAATTACAAAAATTATAAATAAAAAAAGATAATAAAGTAATATCTAAAATAAATAATGTGTCTAACAAATAAATAAATAGTATAAAGATATGTATTTTTTCTTCATACATTTGGAAATGACTTCTGAATGCAATATATTGTGTGGAACTATAAACATATTTAGATGTGTGTCTATACACAATTGCTGTTGTACAATAACACAGATATATTCACCAAAAAAATATGTAACTATATATGTGTCTATATCTTCGAAAAAATAAAATATAAATGGTATCCATATCCTATCGTATGCATCAAAAAACAAAAATTAAAAGACACATTCATATCCATATTTTTATCCATCAAAATAAAATAGGCATCTATACTCACTAAAATTAAAAACGGATCGAATAGCTGACATATAAGGATATTTCTGCATCTAGTTTTATCCTTGTAAAGAAGTGAATTAACTTGGATGATAGAGTATAAATGTGTATCTTGTGAATCATTGATGAGCCGAAAAATCCCGAGCAACTAAGGATGAAGAAATAACAAAGGTCGTTGCGACCTCAGTCGCTCAAGAGATCAATCGGTCAATCAAGAAAATAAGGTGCAGACCACCAAAATCAGATAAAAATCAAATAAACACGATAGCGGTCCTGGCTATTGGATTAGCCTGGTATAGCGACCAGGGTCGGACTCAGGGAGCACGTGATGGCCTCGCGGCCTACGAAGTAGTCTAAAAAGTAAAATAAAATAAAAGTATTTTTGGTGGATTTTTAATTTTTATCTATTTTTTGGATTTTTAATTAATAAAGGAAATAAAGAAAACAAGTAAACAAGCCAATTCAACCAATTATTTACCTACTCAAAAATCACCCAAAAATTCAAATAAAAATATTTTTATGTTTTTTATGTTTTTTACTGTTTTTGGTTAATTTTTGGTATTTTTCTGATTTTTATTGAATTTTATAAAAATCAAACAAGGCAGAAAACAAAGGGTACTGTCCAGTCAGGTGTCAAGGGCCAAATTAAAATAGAAAATGGCCTTATTAACACCTGAAGGTAATTTTCCTGTATAGTAGAAAACACAAAGAAAATTTAGGCACCAGAATTATTATTTTTAGGTTTTTCAATTAATTATTAGAATTTTATAGGTTTTTAGGGGTTTTATAATTTTTATGAGTTTTATATATCCAAAAATGACCAAAATTGGTCAGAAAATCAAACAAGGCAAAACAAACACTACCTCATTTGTTTGTAATTTTTAGAGGTGTTTTAATATTTTTTTTGCGAATTTTAAAGTTAGACAGTAAAGAAAATGCTTGTTTTTGAATTTTCAAAAATAGTAAATGAAATAAAAAATGTCTCCAAAAATTGGAGAAAATTTTACACTATGGCAGGATCCATGTGTTCAATTTTCATCACATTTGGAGTTGATTTGCTATTTTATTAAAAATAGAAACTAAGGTATAGTGCATAGGGACCTGTACGCAAATAGTGAAAAGTCCAGGGGGTCCGGTGCAATTTTTCCAAGGTTGCACGCGTGAGGCACGTGACCTGGGCACTCAGGGACCTACTTGCAAGAAAACTTAGGTCCCTAGACTATTTAGTAACTCGTACTAAAAGTCCAGGGGCGTAAGTGTAAATTACCCACTAAATAACGCACATGCACAATAAAACCACGCACAGGGGTATTTCTGCAAATATCAAAAAGATAATTTCATTCAATAACACCCTAGAACAATAGGTCTATACATGCAATTAACCCAGATAATCACGTGTCGAAGCACGTGTTCCACTACAGGCGGGGGTATAAAAGCAAATACCGACAACTACAGGGTCCACAGTGCAAATTACCAAACTAAATAAAATATTTATAATATTTACAGGACTACAACAGAACCACTAGAAAACTAAGGGCCTAAGAAGTAATTTACCCTTTATTAAGTCGATCGTCGGATGAACGCCACGTGGAGATCTGACGGCTACAGAGCGGCGCGGCTAACCCTCGGCAAATCGACGGTCACGATCAAGCCTCCCACTGATCGGACGGTCAAGGCTGCTCCTGGCGTGAACGGCTAGGATCTGAACTGGAGCTGGAGGTCAATCGGACGACTGCGGAGGTACCTCGAAGAACTGGGCTCCGGCGAGGTTCGTCGGACTCGTGTGGGTGCTGGAGGCCTCCTCGCGGGCTGCTGAAGATCGGAAGAGAAGCTCCTTGGCCTCCCGCGTCGAATGGTGCCCTCCGATGGCTCGACGGAGCTCCTGGGAACTCAGGCGAGGCCGGCGGAGGTCGAGTTGTTGCACCTGGATATCGAAGCCCTCAGATGGGCTCCTTGGGACCTGCAAAGATGTGCAACGGACTCGCGGGTCGAGGGCAAAGTGCCTCGACCCTGTAAGCGGGGGTGAAGGTGGTCGGTGCGGCAGGGCGTGTGAGCTCCGGCGGAGCGACGACGAAGGAACTCGAGTCCCAGCTCCTGTGCGAGCTGGGTTGGATGAAGGGGTGGAGAAGGTGCGCAGGGAGAAAGCGATCGTGATGGGGGTGCTCCGATGATCGAATAGGTGGCTAGGATGGACGGAATCGAAGCGGAACGGCGATGGGTCGATTTGGGGCAAAATGGAAATTCAGGAAAAAGAAGAAGGAGAAGGGCTACCTGATGGGTGCAATCGACTGTGGAGGAGCAGGGGGTGCTCCAGGTCCTTGCCTCGAGGACCGTCGGTGTCCGAGGCTCTGGCGTCACCTCCAGGCGGCGCACGGCGGCACACTGTCGCCGGATCGATGGTCGAGACGTCCCCTCCTCGCTGCGACAACGCCTGGAGCGAGCTGTCACTCTCGCGGAGGCGATGGAGGTTACTGGGTGGAAAGCGAATGAGCCAAAGATGCAGAAATGGGAGGCGGAGCTCGGCTTTTATGCAAGTGCATGTCCGAGAAGAATGGATCGGGCAGGGTTCCGCGAAGCGCGGATCCCCACGCGGATATCATGGCGAGGGTCTCGGATGCACAGGGAAGAAGACGAGCCCGGGGTTTGCAGGTATGGGCGTCGGATCGAGTCGGGAAAAATCCGAGAAGTCGGGTCGCGGGCTCGGATCCGGGGCTCGGTGGTCCTGGGGGGGGGAGTTGACCGGGGGGTCAACGTCCCCGTGGACCAATGGGGACAGGACACGTGAAAAAGAATTGAAAATTCAATTAAAAATAGAGGATGACCGAATTATTAAAAACTGAAAACATGAAAAATATTTGTTTTAATTTTTTCTATTTTTGGTGATTTTTAATTAATTTTGCAAAATAAAAATAAGGTATTTACACTTTAGAGCTATATACAGGTATATATACAATATAGCTTTTCAATTTTTGATTTTTAATTAGTTATTTTTATACATTTTTATTCTCATTTTATATTTTATTTATTTATAGCATAAAATTAGGAATAAAAGGGTATTTTTATTTTATTTTTCTTATTTATATACAAGGGTGAAATAAATAGATATATACATATATATATATATATATACATGGTATATGCACCATGTTCTTTTTGATTTTTAATTTTGTTCTTTTTATTTGATTTTGTTTTTATGACTTTTATTTTATTTATTTACACCATAAAGTAAGGAGTATATACATTTTTTTTATGAAAATTAATTTATTTATTTACAAGGCTAGAATAAATATAGGTGTGGGTGTATGTACATGGTGAATATGCACAAGTGGATATTTTTCTATTCTTTTTTAATTTTTCTATTTTTATTTTTATTTTGTACTTATAAATATATACAAATATATACAAGCCCCTTTTATTCTATTTTTGGAGGAAAATATTTTTGTAATATTTACAGGTATATTTACAAACATGAGCCCCCTATCTCTCCCTACTCTGGCTTTTATGCGGTCAGGCCCATGCTGAGCTCTCCCTTGGGATTAGGTCGCTCAATATTTATTCTAAATATTTCCTCTTTTTCTTTTTATTCTTTATTCTTTTATTTTTGAACAAAAAACATGCTAATTATTAGTTTTTTCATCATGCATGCCTTTTGCTAATTCTTTGTATTTACACATATCTACATGCATTTGCAAAGGTTTTTGTAACTAAAATATAAGAATAAAGAGTAATGAATGAGTATTCATCACCCCCCTATACTTAACTTTACTAGTCCCTTAGCAAACACTTACTTGAAAAAAGAAGTGCAAAAGAGAAAGAAAAAGAAAAAGAGGAGAATGCACATGGATCAAGGTTGAATATTAAACTTGCCTTCATTAAATTGAATTATGGAACTCGATTAGATCTTTGGATGTTTAATGTGTCGGAACCTTATTTAGACTTAAGCTTAAAACTCAACAGCCTCCAAGTTCCAATAATCTATAATCAAGACTCCTCAATAATCTAGATCAGAGCAAGTCATCAAACACAAACCCTGAAGACCATGAATCTTTCCTTGTACTATGAATGTGAGGTATAAGCTCTCCACCTCAGAAATGGCAACCTGACAACCCTCCCCAACAAGGTAACTCTATGACCCCAATCTGGCCACTCTTTCCTCGAGGAGCGGGGTATTCCCTTCTAAGTTCAAGTTCAACCGGCTCAAGAAGAGGAGGAAGAAGAGAATGGACCATGGCCAGTGTAGCCATGTATCCTTGGGAGCTCAACCAGTGTAGCCAAGTCTCCCTGCTGCAAGATACATAAGGTGGGACATGAATCTCAAGCTTTGCTTATTGCACTATATACATACTCCGGTGGGATTATCATTTTCTATCAGACCCACCACTTTTTTGGAGTTATTTTCTTTTTGAATTTTTTTTCAAGTGCATCTATACAACATATACATGTGCATCATATACACAAGGAGTTTTTCCTCTTGAGCCAGTAGACTATCCCTCTTTTGAAGCATTATTGCAACCCACAACTCCTGTCGTTAGACCTCATGGCAACCAGACCAAGTTGAGACGCACTTTCTTCACTAAAAGAAGAAGAGAGGTTCCGCCTAGAAGTACTACCCTCATATGCTACCCCAAGTCAAGGAAGACTGCCTCCTCACCACCTCATCCATAGAGAGGTCGGTGCTAAGTGCGGTGTCCAAGTAAAACCATTGTCTATATGAGTCATGTGTGTGTTGTTAAGTGCTCTACTTAGGCTCATTGAGATGACATGTGATCATAGCCTAGTGGACTCAAAGAATTAAGTCACCATGGACCTGAAAAGCCTTAAACCTAAGCCCTATAAGGTTCCTCTTAGAAATTAGGTGGATTAAGATCTTAATCAAGCTCCATTTCCAAATTTAATTCCAGGCTAGTTTAAATGTCAACTATCATCCAGAAAAACTATATACATATATACAAAGATGCTATTTACACAATTCTTTACAAATATGCAAAATTTTTGAAAAATGTTTTGAAATCATGAATGGATGAATGCATGAATGCAAGTTTTGCAAAAGTATTTACACACATTTACACAAGATTTTTGCAAACTTTTGATTTTCAAAACATTTTGGAAAAATTTTGTACTATATACATAATTTTGATAAGAAAATATTTACACTAACTTTACACAAAAGATTTTTGAAATCATTTTTACAAAAATAATTTGTACACTAGCTATGTATGTGCAAATAAAAGAATGTTTATTTACAGGAAAAATTTTTAATTTTTTTGTGGTTTTTTAGGGTTTTTAGCCAATTTTATTTATTAACACACTCACACAAAGTACGAGTTATGGCTAAAGTATATATGAAATATATACACCCCCCTATACTTAGCTCGAACGATGTCCTCAGAGTCAAGAGCGATGAAGAAGACACAACTCGTGCTTAGTATAGGGAAGTGAAAAGGAAGGCTATATACAAAGACGAATGAATGAATAGAAAGTCAAGAAGATCTCGGCTTTTCCCCCTATACTTAGGATCAAGTAATCCTAAGTATAGTAGGCTGTACACAAAGGGAAAACCGAGTGAAGAATGTACAGGGTCTACCCCCCCTATACTTGGGGTAAAATATCCCTAAGTATAAGCAACAAAACAGGGATAGAAAGAATCAAAAGAAATACCCAAAGGTCCCACATCCCCCCTATACTCAGGGTAAAGTACACCCTAAGTATAGCATAATCAAAAGATGAATAAAGGGATGTGGAGCTAAAGAATGTGATGATATGGACATATGGATCTATACAGGTCGGAAGAACAATGATAATCAGGCGTGAGATGCAATAGATGTGAGTCAAGAGATCACATCTCATGGAAAATGAATAGGGGAAACATCAACGACCCGCGGCTCATGATCTAGAAATGGCTTGAGCCGCTGGCCGTTCACTCGAAAGGTACTCTCAAAAGACAACTCGGATATATCAATGCTACCGTTATCGTGTACCTTTCTCACCAAGTAGGGCCCCTTCCATTTGCTCTGTAGCTTCCCTGGAAATAGACGAATCCTCGCATCAAACAGCCATACTCTCTGTCCAGGCTCAAAATGTTTGTGGCTGATGTGAGAATCATGCCACTCCTTCACTCTCTCCTTGTAATGTAGGCTGTTTGAGAAGGCGGTATTTCTAAGCTCCTCCAAGGCTGCTAAATCTGCCCTCCTCTGGTCTTCTACACTATCTGGATCTATAAGTATCTCCGTGACTGCCCAAAGTGACCTGTGTCTCAGCTCAACAGGTAAATGGCACGGCTTGCCATATACGAGGCGAAAGGGAGATGTGCCAAATGGTGTCTTGAAAGACGTCCTATATGCCCACAAGACCGAGCCCAAAAGCTGTGACCAATCCTTTCGGTCAGGGCAGACGACTTTCTGCAAAATAGTCTTGATCTCCCTGTTCGACACCTCGGCTAGACCATTCGTCTGTGGATGGTATGGAGTGGCAACTCGATGGTCTATGCCGAACTCGCTAGCAAGGGCCTTCACCTGATCGTTGATGAAATGAGACCCCCCATCTAAAATCAATACTCGAGATACCCCGAACCGCGTGATGATGTGCTTCCTCAAAAATCTGCAAACTATCCTTGCATCAGCGGCTCGGGCAGGGATGGCCTCAACCCAACGACTAACATAGTCTACGGCCAACAGAATGTACTCAAATCCCTGACTCTTAGGGAATGGACCCATGAAATCGATGCCCCATGTGTCAAAAACCTCACAGAAGTGAATGGGCTGCATCGGCATCATATCACGCTGTCCACAAGTGCCCATCCTCTGACAGTCAGTACACCTCTTCACGAACTCATCAGAGTCCTTGAAGAGGGTAGGCCACCACAAGCCGGATTGGAGCACTTTCTGTGCCATTCTCCTCCCAGAATGATGTCCTCCTGCCTCAAGCTTGTGGCAGTAAGTGAGGACTCTATGGTGCTCCTCCTGAGGAATGCACCTACGCCAAACGCTATCCCCTCCTTCGTGGTAAAGGATGGGATCCTCCCAGTGGTAGGACTTGGCCTTCGCGAGGAAGGTCTCAAGCCTCTTCCTGGGCCAACCTTGTGGGACTTTCTTAGCAACAAGAAAGTTCACAATGTCAGCATATATACCATGGGAGTGAGGCGATAGCAAGGATCGCCTCATCTGGGAAGGTCTCACAAATGGGATCGATCTGCTCAGTATCCTCAGGCTGCTCTAATCAGGAGAGATGATCCGCCACCACATTCTTGACTCCAGGCTTATCCTTGATCTCAATGTCGAACTCCTGGAGTAGAAGGATCCATCTAGTCAGTCTGGCCTTGGCATCCTTTTCCATGAGGTATCGGATGGCGGTGTGATCAGTATACAAGGTCACTCTAGATCCAATAATGTACGATCTGAACTTATCTAGGGTGAACACTACGGCTAGCATCTCCTTCTCCGTGACTGTATAATTCTGCTGCGCGGAATCCAATGTGCGGCTAGCGTAGTGGATAGAAAAGGGGACTCCATCCCTCCTCTGTCCCAGTACGACCCCTACGGCAAAATCAGAGGCATCCGTCATGATCTCGAATGGGAGAGACCAATCAGGCGGTTGGAGAACAGGAGCCTCTATAACACTCTGCTTGAGAGTCTCAAAGGATGAAAGACACTTGTCATCGACAAGGAACTCGGTGTCTTTCGTCAGCAGGTCAGTCAACAGTCGGGCAATCCTGCTGAAATCATGAATGAATCATTGGTAGAAACCGACGTGCCCCAGGAATGACCGTAACTGCCTCAAATTGGATGGCGGTGCGAGTTTTCTAATGACATCTACCTTGGCCGGATCAACCTCCATGCCCCTGTTGGAGATGATATGGCCAAGCACCGTCCCTTGAGTCACCATGAAGTGACTCTTCTCCCAAGATAGCACCAAGTGAACCTCTATACATCGCTGGAGTACTCGGTCTAGGCAGTCAAGACAGGAGTCGAATCCGTCGCCGTAAACCGAGAAATCGTCCATGAAGACCTCCAAGCACTCCCCTACCATGTCCGAAAAGATCGACAGCATGCATCTCTGAAAGGTCACAGGGGCATTGCATAGCCCAAATGGCACGCGTCAGAAGGCGTATGTGCCGAAGGGAAGGTAAAGGTGGTCTTCTCCTAGTCCTCAGGAGCGATGACCACCTGGTTGTAGCCCGAGTACCCATCCAGAAAACAGTAGTGGCTCTGCCCTGCCAGTCTCTCAATGATCTGATCTATAAAGGGCAGGGGGAAATAATCCTTCTTGGTGGCCTGGTTGAGTCTCCTGTAGTCAACACAGACCCGCCAAGAAGTGGGTACTCGTGTAGCAATCTCCTCTCCAGACTCGCTAATCACTGTAGTGATGCCCGTCTTCTTGGGCACCACATGCAAAGGGCTGACCCACTTGGAGTCAGAGATGGGGTAGATAAAATCATCGCTCCACCATTTCGAGATTTCCTTCATGACAACCTCTCTCAGATTCGGGTTCAACTGCCGCTGGAACTCACGCGACGGCTTCGCCTCATCCTCGAGATAAATATGATGGGAGCACAGGGTCGGACTTATCCCTTGGAGATCTGCTACGCTCCATCCGATTGCCTTGCAGTTCTTTTCAAGAACCCCCATCAAACGGGATTCTTGCTCTCCAGTCAGATCGGCTGAGATGATGACTGGGTACATCTCAGGCTCACCCGCAAGGAATCGATACTTCAGCGAAGTAGGGAGCGGCTTCAGCTCTGGACAGCTGGGTGCTGGTGGATCTGGCCTCTGAAAAGTCTGCGTGAACGCTGCCAAATCTGCATGGGAGAACTGAAACTCTCTCTCAATCTCAGAAACTGGAGAAGGCTGCCCTGACGGACTGTCTTTGCTCTGCTCGGCATCTACCTCCTCCTCAGCTGTAGGCTCAGTGGAAATCAGGTCTGGCATGTAATCCTCGCAATCTGCCCAATCAGACTCTGACTCCGAGGGATCTGTATCCTCTAAGGTGGCATCAGCACCACCATCATCACAAGAATCTGTCTCGCGGTCGAGAACCGGCTCTGCTGCCTCTGAAGTATCCTGGACCAGGAATGTGCTCTCCAAGCTCTCCTCTGCTGTCATCTCTGCATCAGCTGAATCTGAAAATGAGAGGATGGCCTGTGCTGCTGGGTCTGCCCAAACTGCCTCATCGTCTGTGATCACAAAGTCACAGTCCTGGTGGATGTCTAGCCCGGCATCTGTCAACTGCTCTGTATCTGAGGTGGTCTCTGAGCATGATCTGTCTCTGGCTCTGCTGTCCTTGACCGTCTCTATTTGTACACTTTCGCCCTCGACGCGAAAGTATACCTTCCCGCTATCATGGTCAGTCACCGCCTTGGCTGTGGTCAAGAATGGACGACCGAGAATGATGGGGGTATCGGTCACTGAATCAGGGATCTCCATGTCCAACACTATGAAGTCCACGGGGAATTGCAAGCTCTGAATAGTGATGACAACGTCTCGCAACAACCCCTTCGGCCTCTTGACAGAGCGATCAACAAACTGAAGGACTGTCCTGCTCTGTCTAAGAGTGCCCAACTCGAAGCGGTCGAGAAGGGCTGCCGGAAGTAGGGTGATTGATGATTCTCTATCTAATAGAGTCCGGTCGAACCTCTGCTCTCTAATGTGACATCTGACATAAGGGGCTCCTGAATCTGGCCTCTTGGCCGGCAGACGGTTCTGGATCGCGAAACACGTGGCTTTCGTCAGCACATGGATCTCTGAGTGGTGGTTCCTCCTCTTCCTCCTGACTGTGGTCCTGTCTCTCAATGAACGCTGAAGAAGGGGGATGTGCTGCAAAGCCTCCTGGAGAGTCAGCTATATGTGAAATCGATCTATCATCTGCTGGCTGAACTCTTCCTGCTCTCTCTTTTTGGGATTTTCTTTTTTCTTCCTCTTCCCCATCTGAAGGGCTCTATGGAAGGGGATCACTGGGTCCTTCTCAGATGAAGGACTAAGAAAAGATCTAGACGGCTCGACGGCCAGATCCACACATATATCACGCACCACAGTGGGACCAGAAAAAACCAAACCTTTTCTTTTATTCACAACAGAGTTCCGAGATACATCAGAAGTAGGAAAAACTACAGGTCTCTCAACAAAAGCATGGGTGGCCTCAGCACCACCATCGGCTGGATCAACTGGAAGACTTGCGGCCTCAGTACCGCGCTCTGGCTCGGCATAGTGGGTGGCCTCAGTACCACCTCCTCAAACTGGTGAAACGGCGGCCTCAGCATCGCCGGTGGAGTCAGCATCCTTGGTGGCATCAGTACTACCGTCATCATCTCTAGCGGCCTCAGTACCGCTCTCCTCCTCCTCGTCGGGCGCTTGATAGTCGACCTGACCACTCGGGTATAAGGTGCTAAACGGTTGTTGTGACCCAAGCGATCAGGATCGATCAATCAAGAAAAATAGACCACCAATAAAGATAAAATCAAATCAAAAATCAATAGCGGTCTTGCTATTAGTTTAACCTGGTATAGCGATCAGGGTCGAACACAAGGAGCACGAATTGGCCTCGCAGCCTACGAAGTAGTCAAAAAAAAAGAAAATGAAACAAAAAGATATTTTTGGTGGTTTTTAATTCTTTTTATATTTTTTTTGGATTTTTAAAAAATTAAGAAAATAATAAAAACAAGGAAACAACACACTTCAACAATTTATTTAATGCACTAAAAATCAACCAAAAATTCAAATAAAAATATTTTTGTGTGTTTTATAATTTTTACTGTTTTTAATGAATTTTTGGAATTTTTCTGATGTTTATTTAATTTTCTAAAAATAAAACAAAGTCAAAAACTGTAGGTACTGTCCAGCCGAGCTTAAGGGGCTTAGATAAAATATCTAAAAGCCCCCAATAAGCCTGGAGATATTTTTCCTGTATAGAGAAGAAAACAAGGAAAAATTGGGCACCTAAATTATTATTTTTGGGTTTTTAATTTATTTACTAGAATTTTTATGAGATTTTAAGTGTTTTCAATTTTTAGGTGTTTTAGATAATGAAAAATAGCCAAAATTGGCTAGAAAATCAAGCAAGCAAAGACAAACAGTAACTAATTTTTTTGTAATTTTCAGCTAAGTTTTAATATTTTTTTGTGATTTTCTAAATCAGACAGTAAAGAAAATACGTGTTTTTGAATTTTTAAAAATATTAAAACAAAACAAAATTGTCCCCAAAATTTTCAGAAAATTTTACACTATGGCAGGAGCTATGTGTCTAATTTTCATTGGATTTGGAGTTGGTTTACTATTTTATTAAAATCAAACACAAGGGCATAGTACACAGGGACCAAAACGCAAATACCAGGAATCCTGGGGGGTCTGGTGCAAAATACCAGGAGGTCACGCGCGTGGCACGTGCCTGAGGCACTCAGGAACCCAAATGTAATAAAAACTAAGTCCTAGGACCTTTTGGTAACAAGTACCAAAAGTCCAGGGACTAGTCTGCAAATAACCCACGAATATACGCACATGCAATAATAAATCACGCACAGGGGTATAAATGCAAATATGCAAAAGTTTTCATTCAATCCATAACATCTCAGAACTACAGGGCATTAAATGCAAAAAGCCCAGAAACTCACGTGTCGACGCACGTGTCACACCATACACAGGGCCATAAATGCGAAGGGGGTGAAGATGGTCGGAGGGTCGATATGGGCGAGCTCCGGCGAAGGTGGGGACGGAGGAGCTCGAGCCCCAGCTCCTGTGCGAGCTGGGTTGAGTGGATGGGTGCAGAACGTGCGCAGGAGGAAGACGAAGGCTATGGTGCAGCCCGATGGTCGAGGGGATGAGTGACGTGATCGGAATCGACGGTGAACGGCGGAGCGGCGAATTGGGGGTAATCTAAAATCAAAGAAAAAGAAAGGGAGATGGGTCTACCTAGGTGGATGAAGCGACTATGGGTGAGCTTGCGCAGCTCATGGTCCTCACCTCAAGGAGCGTCGGTCTCTGAGGCTCGAGCTCCGGCTCTGGGAGGAGCACGGCGGTGATACTCGCCGGATCAATGGGCCGCTTGCTCCCTCCTCACTGCAACACTTGCTGGAGCAAGCTGTCACTCTCGCCAACACAGTGGAGGTCACAGGTAGCGAAGCAAATGAGCCAAAGATGAGAATGGAGGTGGCGGAGTTGGGATTATATACGGTGGAGGGTCCGAGAAGACGAGTGCGGGTAGGGCATTCTAGAGCACGGATCTCGAGACGGTGGCTCCGGCGAGGGTCTCAGATGTATCATTGTAAAACCTCGTAACCCCGAACAAGGACTAAATTGCAAAAATTTCTGATATATGGGTCTTAATTGTAAAATCTGTACTTATCCAGAGCTCAAAAAATTCAAATTAGGAGTCCATCGTGTAGTGCTCGTCGAGATCTTTCCAACGAGTACAAGAATGTCCAAATCCGATATCAGACGAAGAAGTTATGACCATTTTACGGCTGTAGGTCAGAAACCAGACCCAGATCCGAACCGGATCCGTTTAACCAGATCCAGGTATAAAAGGGGGTTTGTCTAGGGTTAGGTCGACTAAACCCCATTCTCCACTCCTCCAGCCGCCGGAGCTCCGCCCCAGAGCTCACCGGAGCGCCGTCGAAGTCGCCGGAGCACCCGATCGCAAAAGCAAAGGTGCCCACGCGACGATCTTTCCGCGGGGGACTCGTTCCTCACATCCGCAAGGTACGGATTGTCCCCTCTTGCTGTCGTTTTCCGCATTTTGTTCTTCTATTGATTGGATTTCAGATTGGAGGTTAGATCTCGTCGGAAGTTAGCACAAATGCATATCCAATCGGAGTCATTTCTGGTTTTTCCTTGCTTTGCCCACGGTTCCACCCTTGCATGCTTGAGGTTCACACTGTGAGCGCGATTGGACTGCACTTCTTGGTGTTCTTGCTTGTCCGAGACATGCATTCTTGGTTTCCTCCACGTTTGTCTTTTGTTTGGTGATGGCAACACCATTTTTTATTTCACGGATATTTGATGGTTAGACTTGTAGGTTTGAGTTACGGGGGATGGCGGAACTGGAGTTTGCTTCGAGAGGTCTTATAGGTTTTATAATTACAAATATGAAGTCATGTTCTTTAGCATGAAGGATTGTATGCGGAGAATGTGGGCCATAGTGTTAAGGTCTTGTTTTCGTGTAGGATATACTATTGTAACATGGAGGTTTGACTGTGCTAATCTTTTAACGGTTCGTTTTGGGATTTTCAGTGAAATTTGAATGGTTGCCTGCTTTGTGTGAACATCCTTTGGCTTTTCATAGAAAGAACTTAAGAAGACTTGTATGGAAGGAAAAAAAAATGGCTCCGATTGTGGGCATGACCATACTTCCTCTAAGGATAGTCTTGGTTGTCTTAGTGTAGAGAAGAATGACATTAATTTTGAGCTCCATAAACTTGATAAGCAAGTCATGTTCATGTACTTGTTCCTCACTTGGCAGGGAGGTTCCTTTTTGTCCCTGGTGATAACAGGCGGTTTTCCACGAGGGTCACCATAAAAAATATAGAAGTGTTGTCGCCGAGGCGGCCACTCATAGAAGACCGGTGTTAATCAACAATTAACCCACAATCCAAAGAATACAACAATCAAGCTCAAAAATAAATGTGAATTAATCTTTATTTTACTCTACCATAAAATGTATAGCGACAAATATGTAGAGGTCGAACCACAGAGAGCAACACAAAATGCAATAGCCTACGTGTCAATCACAGTCATCCTTGTGTGGGTTTCTCTCTTTTTTTTATTATTATTAAAATATGATAATTAAGTATTATATATATATATTTATATAATACAAATATATTACATATATATATATACATAGAGGGTAAACTTATAGCTTATAATACATGTAATATATATAGGTATATCTAAATATAATAAATATATATATTTTTTATTATATTAAGATTAATGAGAATACATCTTACTAATTATATATATAATATATATATATATATATTTTCTTTTTTTGGATATATAGATATATATACATAAAAGGGGTATTATAATATTCACAAAAAATACTCAAAAATAGTCAAAAATTCAGGAAAAGGATCTTTTTGGAATTTTCATGGCTTTTTACTGTTTTTATGATTTTTGGGTATTTTTGCAAATATTTTTAGTATTTTAAAATAGCTAAATAATAGCAAACAGTGGACTAGGTACTGGCCGTCACAAAAACAGAGATAAAAAATAGCTAACAGCCTCAAAAATTTTCCACTTTAATTTTCTAATAACAATAATAAAATATAGCATAAGTAAGGCCTGAGTTTATATTTTTCTGATTTTTCTTTGATTTTTTATATTTTTTTGAAGTTTTTTGGGTATTTTTGAATTTTTAAGGTTTTCTTTTTGAGATTTTTAGGGGTTTTTGGACTGATACTAATATAGGTCAAAATACACTATATGTAATTTTTTTGGAATTTTTCAAGGCATTTTCATATTTTTTTGGGATTTTATGAGTTAGACAGGGAATAAAAGACAAGTTTTTGATTTTTAATAAATGCAAAAATGCAACAAAATGCAAAACTAAAAATATGGCGTTCAAGCATGACCAAACAGGAGCTTAAGTCTATTTTTGCAAGATTTTTCGATTAAATATGAAGCATAAAATAAATAGACAAAGCCTTCAAAAATTAAATGGCCTGGCAGGGGTATTTTTGCAAATAAAATAGTTGGCAGGGGCATACATGCAAAAATTACAACAAGAATACACTTTAACTTTTATTTTCAGGACCATTTAATAAATACAAGAACCCGGCAGGGTTTAGATGCAAATTTTCACGCGCCTCACGTGGTTGCTGCACGTGAGGCGCGGAGGGACTAAAATGTAAATATGTAAACATCAGGGGGTCCACTGCAATTTTTACAACTTATTTACAACTGAAACTTTTATTTTTGGGATTAAATACTAAATACAAAAAGTGGGGGGTGAGATGTGAAATTTACCCCTAAGTAAGGCTTTTCATCCTGCGGCGCTGGAGGCGCTACTTATACACGTGGCGACCATCGGACGGCGGACATCGGTTCGGCGATGAAGGGCCAGGATTAGAACCTCCTGGCTGATCTGACGGTGGATGCACATCTTCATCGAACGGTCGGCGTTCAATCTGGGCCGCCCCTCTCGATCCAACGGTGCGGAAGGCACCTGGAAGAACTGGGAAGAAGCTCGCCCCCGGCGAGCTTCGATCGGGTAGCTCGGGCTCCTCCGGGGACCTCCCGCGCATCTGAGGCTCTCTGATCGTAGCTGGGAAGCTTCCGCGTCGTCTGACGGTTCTTTGACGGCTCCTGGAGGTCCAAGTCGATGGAGCGAGGTCGAAGAAGAAGAGGACCCCCAGGACCCTCTTCCTGGGTCAAAGCAAGCCCAGAAGGGCTCGATTCTTCGAAGTACCTGCACAGGAAGAACCGCGGGCGAGAGAGCTTGCTCCTCGACCCGGGGTTTTGAGGCTACGGCGCAAAAATGAGGTGGGTGGAGGGGCTCCGGCGAACGGCGGAGGTGGAGCCCCGATTCGCCAGGACCTAGGGTCCTGGGATGAACAAATGCGTGCGGCAGATGGAGAAAGCGTTGGGTTTCGAAATGGGGTGAACAGGTCGGTCGGATACGGTCAGATCTACAGTGGAGAAGTCGCCGGAGCTCCGCTCCGGCGAACTTCGATTTTTGATTTTTACGCTAGGGTGATTAACTAACAACTAATCTAACTACTGGAATGAAATGCTAACATTAAAGGCTAACTAAAAATGCATGAAAGGGCAACTCTTATACCTGGGGGCCTCCAGGGAGCAGGGCGGACGCCGGAGCTCCGCCGCGACAAAATCCTCCTCTCTCCGGCCGATTCGAGGCACCAGCTCACTCCCCCTGTCACGAGGAATGTCCTAGGACTAGAATTGAGGCTTGAGATTGGATAAAAAGTGGCCAAATTCGAGGAAGGAAGCGGAGCTTTTTATTTATAAACATTGGCGAGTGGCCTTATTGACCGGCGATTATTTCATGATCTAGAGAGTATTAGGTTGATCTATGATTTCGGCGGGCATCATGGAAGATTAGGGAACAAATCTTGTGAAGGAAGCGTTGTCGATTGATGGATGGTGTGCCCGGAAAAAAGGCATGAAATCGGGGGAGTAGACTGTTCAGAGACGCCAGGCGAGGGATGGGACAGTTGACCTGGGAGTCAACGTTGGCCGGCGCCTCATTGGGCCACGTAAGCCGCTACGAGACAAAATAGCAAATCTGAAGGAAGATTGATTTATTTGACGTCCTAAATGATTTTATTAATTTTTTCTTAAAAAATAAAAAATGTGTATTATTTCATCTAGTATTTATTCATGATTTTTATTGAATTTTTCGAGGTGTTTTATTATAGTTTTATTTTAATAATGTGTATATGTATGTATTTACATGTATTTTTGGATATTTTATTTTTAATTTATTTATTTTCTTTTATTATTTTCTTGGCTTATTTTATAAATTTATAACTTATTTTTGTGAGTATAAATGTATTTTTCTTTGATTTTTATGAGTTCATTTATATATTTAAATAAATAGGTATATATGTATGTAAGTATAATTATAGGTATTTTACCTGTATAGTATATACATTGTATTTATTCGATTAATTTTATGTGTTTTTATTATGGATTTGTATTTTTAATAAGATATATATAATATATACATTATTACAAAAATATAAGAGGATTGAATAATTAAAGAATGTTTTCCTCTTTTATTTAAGTACATCCTTCTCATAGGTATATTGCCTATATATATTTCATAGACTTATTTTATTTTATTTTACAAACTCTTTTTGGTTTTATTCTAAGGCTAATATGTATATGAATTATATACATTATTTACAAGATTCTAAAAATATTAATTTATAAAAATAATGAATGGTGAATATAATGAATGTTTTAATCAGGTATTTTGTACAAGAAGGGCCAAAAACCTATCTTCCACAGATGGACTCCAAAAATTATGAAACCAATTTTATAAAATAGTTTATGAAATTCTATATACAATTGAAGGTGAGTTTGGTTGATTTGGAGTTTTTATTTGCAAGATATGGGTCTGTGAAGTTGAGATTTTGGCTTTTTATTATGTGCATAAAATGTACACTGTGTATTATTTTTACACAAACTCAATTTTGTATTTTTATTTACATTATTATCTACAACTTTTATGAACAAAGTTTCTTTATTTGATGAATAAATAATTATGTACAAAATAGGTGCCAAAAATGCATAAATGAATGAATGAATAAATGAGGTATTTATTGTATACTGCCCTTATCTCCCCCTACTTTATTCCTTGTCGACCAATTCCATGATGGCCTTGGTCTCGGGGTTAGGGTCATAAAATATTTGCAATATTTTACTCCTTTTTCTTTTATTCTCTTTATTCTATAATTTTGGCATTAAAAACCTTATTTTATATACAATTAATACAAATGAATAATGAATGCTATTATGTACAAATTGTTGCTATTTACATGCATTTGCTGGGGTTTTTGAGGCCAAAATGATAGAATAAAGGTGATGAAATGGAGATTCATCACCCCCCTATACTTACCTTTGCTAGTCCCTAGCAAACACTTATGCAATAAGCGCAAAAAGAATAAAGAAAAGAAAAAGGAAAATGCAAGAAAGATAGAGTGAATTGGGGTGCTTTCAGTGCTATGCATGTCCTTACAAAATCTGAATTTGGAGCTCCTGTCAGACCTTGGGTGTGAAGGTGTGTGGAACCTAGTCGGGAACCAGCTCTAAAGTACAACAGCCTTCGGTAATCACAGAACTCGGTTCAACCCACCTCAATAGCCGGGTCAGAACTAGTCTACATCATACGCAAACTCTTATAACTATGAAGCTGACTTGTACGGTGTAAGTGATAGTGGCTCTCCCCAACTGAAATGATAAAGGAACTGACTTCTCCAGAATGACGACCCAATGATTCCCCAATCCAACAACTCTTTCCTCGAGGAGCAGGGTATTCCCTTCTAAGTTCAAGTGGCAACCAGCTCAAGAGGAGGGGGTGAAGAGAAGAATGGACGGTAGCCAGTGTAGCTACCTATCCCGGGATGCAAGACCAGTGTAGTCAAGTCATCCAGCTGCAGGCTTACATATTTGTCTTTGGAGATCAAGCTTGCTTATTGACTTTGTACATACTTTGCAGGCATTTTATTTTTGTACAGGCCTGACTTTTTTTTTTTCAACATACTATTCACAGCAGCATTTACATAAGGAGTTTTTCCTCTTGAGCTAGTAGACTATCCCTCTTTTGAAGCTTTATCGCAACCCACAATCTCCTGTCTTTAGACCTCATTGCTATTGGATCCGGTTGGGGTGCACTTCCCTCCCTAGACGAGGACGAATGTTTCCACCCGTGTGCGTCTCAGACTGGCAAATCCAACCCCCTCACCACTCCAACTGAGTTGAGCCAAGTGAAAGGTGCAGGTGTCCAAGTTAGATCACGGTCGGCAAGAGTCATACATGTGTCTCGAAAAGTTCTAGTTAGTCCACTGAGGTGACTTGAACCCAGCCCTGATTTCTCAAAGAATTAAGTCTGTATAGACCTGAGGTACCTTAAACCTAGTTCCCATAAGGTTCCGGTACAATTAGGTGCGGTAAGGTCTAACCGAGCTCTAATTTGAGACTTTCTTAGACTGATTCAATCATCAAGCTTCACTCAAAAAGAATATGAATGGTATGCTTATGCTATGCACAATGAACGATGCAATTTTTCACAAAAATTTGAAAGGATCAAAGAATGTTTTTACAAAAAGAATTTCTGCGCAGGAAGTACGAACTGAAAATGTTTAAAGAGTATGTACACTTATTTACACAGGCGTGCTGCTTTGTTTTCAAAATTTAGGAATTTTTTAGCAACTTTACAGGTGTGAATGAAATAGTTTATTTGGGTATGTATAGAAAGAATTTGTATGTGTTTTGTTTCTGATTTACTAATATCTGCAATGGTGTTCTTATTAGCTTTTTGAAAATAATTTTACAAACTATAGTACACGATAATTTTTGCAATCCTTTACACACATTTGAAAACTATTTTTGCAAAGATTTTTCACACTATATGTATATATATACAATTTTCACAATAAGTTTGGCAATCAATTTTTTAAAACATTTGCACATAGGTTTTTGAAATCCTTTCTTTCACACAAAGAAAAGTTTTACAATCAACACAGTTTCACACATTTGAAATCATTTCACATCAAATTTTTCAAAACTGGTCACACTATTTTTTCAAATCATACTGTATAGGTATCTGATTTATTAATCAGTAGATACAAAAGAAGAAAAATTATATGTGACGTATAATATGGTTCCCGTTCTTATAAACTTTATTTGGCTTATTCCTTATTTACAAATGAGAGATTTTTGTGCGGATTCCTCAGACTTACTCGAGAATCATTTTCACAAGGGTTTTTGAAAACTCTAGTCCAAAATAATTTTTGCAACATGTACACGCATTTGAAAATCCTTTTACAAATGTTTTACACAACATAGATAGATTTTTCAAAACACCTTTGACAATCAACTTTTCACAATCATTTGCACACTAATTTTCACAAAGTTTTTGCTTTCACTCAAAGAAAATAGGTTTTACACACAAACTAATTTTTCAATCGTTGAATACTTTTTCACACTATTTTCAAACAACTTTCACAAGATTTTTCAAAGGAAAACGTTTCGTACAAAACACTTTTCTGACTTACTAGTCAGTATAATTACAATGAGTCCGAGGAGCTCACAATCATCTTTCATTATTATAAAGCTACTTTTTACATCTTATTTTGTGTTGTAGTGATATTTTATTTTTCAGTATGAGTTATGGCTTTTAGTATATACACGGTATATACGACCCCCCTATACTTAGCTTGAGCTATGTCCTCATAGATCGAACGGAAAAAGCAAAGACATAACTCGTGCTGAGTATAGACAGATCTAAAGAATAAATATGAAAGAAATGAATGAATGAGAAGTTGACCGTCCCCCCTATACTTAGGATCAAAGAATCCTAAGTATAGCAGACTGTTCAAAAAGCGGGGAGGGTCAAGGGTGGGAATATACTGATCGTACTCAGATTGTCTCCCCCTATACTTAGGGTAAGATACTCCTAAGTATAGAAGAGGAGACAATGGAGAAGATCGAACTGAAATAAAAAACTCTAGGTGCACATCCCCCTATACTTAGGACAAAGTACGTCCTAAGTATAGAAAACTGTCTACAAAGGCGGCACCTTTTAGATAGAAAAAGAAAAGAGAAAAGGAAAAGAAGAAAAGAAGAAAAGAAGAAAATAAGAGAAATAGTGGTTGGAGTATATCGTCTGAATCTTTTGGTGCTGCAGGTGTTGTGGAGATGTCATCGTTGTGCACTAGTTGAATAGAGTCAACAATGGCCAAGAATGCATCAGGTTCCAAGTAAGGCTTCAGTAGTTGGCCATTGACAACGAAAGGCTGTGCGTCAGGGGACAATTCTGATATCGCGATGCTTCCGTTGTCACACACTTCACATATTCGGAATGGCCCTCTCCACTTACTTTTTAATTTACCTGGGAATATCCGCAACTTTGCATCAAACAACCACACTTTCTGCCCAACATCGAAGGTCTTTCGTCTGATGTGCCGGTCATGCCAGCGTTTCACCTTCTCCTTGTACGTCAAGGTGTTATCGTATGCGCAGTCTCGGAATTCCAAGAGCCTGTTCAGATCGTCCTTTCTCTTCTGACCACCTCTTCGTGAGTCCAAGTTACAATTACTAATTGCCCAAAGGGATTTGTGAATTAATTCCACGGGCAGATGGCATGGTTTTCCATATACAAGTCGGTAGGGCAACATGCCCAAGGGAGACTTGTAGGCCGTACGGTAAGCCCAAAGAGCTGAGTCCAAGAGTTGAGACCAGTCTTTTCTGTTTGGCCTAACAAGTTTCTGCAATATGGTCTTGATTTCTCTATTGGATAACACTGCCATGCCATTGGTCTGCGGATGATAAGGAGACGCGACACGGTGATCGATGCCGTACTCCTTCGTTAACTTCTTGACCTCTTTGTTGATGAAATGGCTACCCCCGTCTGAGATGAGAATCTTTGGTATCCCAAACCGCGAAATGATGTTCTTCTTCAGAAACTGGCAAACTGTTTTGCTGTCGGCGGCTCGGGCGGGGATAGCTTCAACCCAACGACTCACGTAATCTACGGCAAGAAGGATGTGCTCAAAACCTTGACTGTTAGGGAAAGGTCCCATGAAGTCAATGCCCCATGCGTCGAAAACATCTGCTATCTGAATGATTTTCAGAGGCATCGAGTCTTTGGCAGTGAGTGTCCCTTTCAGTCGCTGACAGTCAATACATCTTTTAACAAATTCTGCTGCATCCTTGAATAAAGTGGGCCACCAGAGGCCACACTGTAATACTTTTGCTGCCGTACGATCTCCAGAGTGGTGCCCACCAGATTCGAGCGAATGACAATGCTCGAGGACACTAGATTGCTCCATCTGAGGAATGCACCTGCGCCAAATACAATCTGCTCCTTCTCTGAATAGAAGGGGATCTTCCCACTGGTAAAAGCGGATGGTCGACATGAATTTGTTCTTCTGATTCTTCGTCCAATCCGAAGGTATTACCCCCGAGGCGAAGTAATTGACGATGTCAGCATACCAAGGGAGAGCATCCACGGCTAAGATAGCTTCGTCAGGGAAGGTTTCTGTGATAGGTGCATTGCTCAGAGGAGAGTCATGCTGCTCTATTCTGGAGAGGTGATCTGCTACCACATTCTGAACTCCAGGTTTGTCTTTGATTTCCAGATCGAATTCCTGGAGGAGAAGGATCCAACGAATCAGTCTGGGCTTGGCATCCTTCTTCTGCTGTAGGTACCGAATAGCAGAGTGGTCCGTGAAGATAGTGACCTTCGACCCCAACAAATAGGATCTGAACTTCTCTAAGGCGAAAACCGCAGCCAGCAGTTCTTTCTCTGTCACTGTATAATTTCTTTGAGCTTCATCTAACGTTCTGCTGGCATAGTGAATGGCATAGGGCGCCTTGTCTTTCCTCTGCCCTAGAACAGCTCCGACTGCAAAATCTGACGCATCGGTCATTATTTCAAATGGAAGAGTCCAGTCGGGAGGCTGTAAGATTGGAGCCTGAGTGATAAGCTCCTTCAATTGATTGAAAGCAAGGAGAACCGGCTGATCAACAATGAACTCCGTCTCCTTGCACAAGAGTTCTGTTAGAGGTCGGGCAATGCGGCTGAAATCCTTGATAAATCGTCTGTAAAATCCCACATGCCCCAGGAATGACCTCACATTCTTTACTGACTGAGGTGGTTGAAGGTTTGAAATGACATCCACCTTGGCTGGGTCGACTTCCATGCCATGTTTGGAAACGACATGGCCCAGCACAATACCCTCTGTGACCATAAAGTGGCTCTTTTCCCATGAGAGCACTAAATTGACTTCCCGGCATTTCTGAAGCACTCTGTCCAGGTGCTTGAGGCAAGAATCGAAACTATCACCATAGACATAGAAATCATCCATGAACACCTCGAGAAAACTGCCTACCATTTCGGCGAATACAGCTAGCATGCATCTTTGGAAGGTTGCGGGTGCATTGCATAATCCAAAGGGAATCCTCTTGAAGGCGTAAGTACCGAACGGGCAAGTGAAGGTAGTCTTCTCTTGATCCTCAGGGGCGATCGCCACTTGGTTGTACCCGGAGTACCCATCCAGGAAGCAGAAGAACTCCTTGCCTGCTAATCTCTCCAATACTTGATCAATAAATGGCAAGGGGAAGTGGTCCTTCTTGGTTGCTGTATTAAGACGACGGTAGTCAACACACACCCACCAGGATGTCGGTACCCGAGTTGAAATTTCCTCTCCTTTTTCATTTGTGACCACGGTAAGCCCGGATTTCTTGGGAACTACATGTAAGGGGCTTACCCATTTTGAATCGGAGATGGGATAGATGAAGCCTGCTTCACACCATTTTGTGATTTCTTTCATGACCACGTCCCGAAGGTTAGGGTTCAGCCTTCTCTGAAATTCGCAGGACGGCTTGGCATCGTCTTCTAGATAGATATGGTGTGAGCACAGAGCTGGATTTATCCCTCGGAGGTCTGATACGCTCCAACCAAGTGCCTTGCGGTTCTTTTCTAGAATCTCGAGAAGTCGAGATTCTTGATCCAGATTCAGCCTGCTGCTGATGATGACTGGATACATGTGTTCTTCACCCGTAAGGAAAGCATACTTCAGGCCTGCAGGAAGTGGCTTGAGTTCTGGTTTCAGTCTGTCCACTTTATCGGTCACTTATGATACCATGCTGGTGGTGGGATGTGCTTTGAGACTGTTACCATCCGCAATATCTTGTTGAGATCCCAGTGATGTACCGAACGGTTCTGTGGTGATCTGATCATGTTCGGTCTGGAGTGAATGCTCAAGAAGATGCGCCTGCATCTGAGAATCTGTCTCCCACAAATCATCGGAGCTTATGATGACTGTGCTTTCCAAGTCCTCCTCAAGAGTGAGGATTTCTCGGGTCCATGGATCGTCCAGCGACAACTCTGAGTCTCTGATTTCTGCAATCAAATCACAGTCTGCTTCTGGTGCTGCTTGACTCTCATCAGTTGTGGCATTCTGCTCCTTGTTCATGTTGATCGTGATTTGATGGGTGTTCGAGCTGAAAGTGATCTTTCCAGACCCGTAATCAACCACGGCACCTGAAGTACGGAGAAATGGTCTGCAAAGGATGATAGGAGTCTGGAGCAGTGGTGCAGGAGAGTCCATATCAAGGACTACAAAGTCAGCTGGGAATTTCATCTCATGCACGGTAACTATCACGTCTTCCAACAAACCTCGGGGCCGCTTAATGGATCGGTCAGCGAACTGAAGGATCATTCGTGTCTGCTTGAGCGGTCCCAGCCCGAATTCTTGCATTATGGACGAGGGCAGAAGGTTGATGGAAGAACCACTGTCAAGAAGAGTACGCTCGAAGACCTGATCGAAAATCACACAACTGATCAGAGGTGCTCCTGTATCTCGCTTTTTCTGGGGGAGGTTGGTGATAGCTGCAACTGTGGCCATGGATAGGACGTGCTTTTCTACCTCTCGGCGTCTGTTATCTTGCGCTGGGCGACGCCTGTTAGTACATGCGTCTTTCAATCCTTTCTTCACAGCTGGCATGTATTCCACGGCCTTCAGCAATGGAATCTCAACAGTCAATTTATCCAAAATGTCCACGACACCTGGATCAGACAATGCAATTTTTCTTTTTGCAATTTTTTTGGATTTTTGTATTGCATGCAGAAAAGGAATATTCACATTACTGGCAGGAGAATTAGAGTTCTTATTTACATCAAAATCATCGCCCATAGAATGTTGTACATCCGGACTACAAAAAGGAGTACAAGCTGGATCTAAATATGCTGGTGCTGCTGGGCGATCAAAAAGGGTAGCATTGGCTCCATCGGCTGGCACGGGATCGGCTGCTGCTGGCGGCTCCTCCAAAGCTGGCGCGGCTTCACTTCTGCTACATGCTTCTTTTTGTGGTTTTTGTTTTTGCTGATTTTTTTGTGTTTTTGGCTGAGGCTGATGACATGGCACGACGGCTGGACTGGCTTCTCCTTCCTCTTCCTCCTCACCCGCCCCTGGAGCTGGTACGGCTGATGCGGAAGATGACGATCCACCTGTTTCTTTATTCACCCCACATCTGGTAGCAGGCGGAGGCAAGGCCCTACCGCTCCTGAGAGTGACAGCATTAGAATAAACAGTAATATCATTATCACACGCGGACTGGACATCACATTCTACCTGCTCCTTCTTCTTGAAATTGTTGGGGTTGGCTTCGACCTGCACCGGAATGGTAGTGCGAGTGGCGGTCAGGTCATCAAGCCGCTTGGTCATCTCCGTTAGCCCTTGGACAAGCTGGGCTAGACACTCCATGGTGGGATTAGCTGAGGGCACATCAGAAGATGCAGCGTGCAGACCACGCTGCTGTTGGTTAGATGGGTGGGGAGGCTGCTGGTGGTGTTGCTGTGGTGGAGCAGGAAGTTGAAGTTGCTGGTAGGACGGAGGTGGATACTGTTGGTATGATTGAGGCTGAGCAGCCGCGTATTGGTGATACGGCTGTGGATGGCGATACTGCGGCTGCTGCTGATACGGAAAGTTCTGCCTCCATTGGTGTGCGAACTGAGGAGGCTGCTGGTGTTGTTGGTGAGGTTGAGAGGTTTGGCCAAAACGACCACCCTGAGGTTGGTGGTATTGCCGGTTGGCAAATTGCTGACCCTGGAGTTGTCCCTGAGGACGGGTCAGCTGTGCATCATTCGTCCATACCCCGTTAACTTCTTGGATCAGGGGTGGTGGTGGGAAAACTGGATCAGGCATGGAAAGGAACTCTGGCTGATAAACGACCACCTGCTGCTGCGGCGGGCCCTGGTCGGGCGCCTGCACGTAGTACACGTGCTGGACTGCCGGTGGTTGCTGGCTCAGCTGAGGCTGATGCTGCGGTTGTGGCTCATCTTTCCTCTCAGCGGGAGCGTCTGATGGTGTAGCCGACTGGACAGAGTTGATCGTACCGACCAACAGCTCGAGGTTCTTGTTGATCTGATCGAGCTTATCCAGGTTCTGGGTCCTCTTCTCGATCACAGCGAGTTTCTCAAGGTCCTGTGATCGCTTCTCGATTATGTCAACCTTAGAGAGGTGGCCCCCGATGATGCTGAGGTTGGAGCTCTCATCTCTCTCTGCTTCTTTTGATGCAGCCATGTGAACTTGTTTCTGGAGGATCTGGGGCTGCTTTTGGTATGCCTTGGATGAAGAGAGGGCGGCCTCTCCTTCGGCCATTTCTTCGAAAATTTGCCAGACAACATCTTCATCCTTGTTGAAGTGGGAGCCCCCACATGCTGCGTCCACGAGCCTTTGACTTTCAATATTGAGTCCCCCAAAGAAATGCTGGACCAGGCTGGTCTTAGGGATCTCATGGTGGGGACACTTCTCCTGCAGATCAGTGAATCTCTCCCAAGCCTCATGTACGGACTCATGTGCCCCTTGGGAGAAATTGCTAATACGGGCTCGCATCTGGTTGAGCCGACCGAGAGGGTAGTACTTGTGCAGGAAGGCAGATTTCAACTCCTCCCAGGTTGT
Source organism: Ottelia alismoides (assembly GCA_037367405.1). NCBI lineage: Eukaryota > Viridiplantae > Streptophyta > Magnoliopsida > Alismatales > Hydrocharitaceae > Ottelia > Ottelia alismoides. The sequence continues at coordinate 472,781 of JAZKJV010002119.1, read as the reverse complement.
CACGACCTTTCCCATGTGATTGACCCAATAAAGGGCCTTATCCTATAGACTGAAGGGGAAAGCCGTCATCTTGACAATGTCCAGGGGGACATTCGGATAATGGGTGGTGCGGCAAATGCGGGAGAATTGCTGCAGGTGAATGTACGGCTCTTCATTGGTGTTGCCATGGAATGCAGGGAGGAGGGCTATGAATTGGGGCTTCAGCTCAAAGTGAGCATGTACCGGTGGAATGAGAATCCACTCGGTCATCTGGCTGTCTCCCGGATTGTATGTTTCTTTTAGTGTTGGTTTCGGCGGCGGTGGGAATTCAGGATCATCATCGGGGTCATCACCACCGTCTCCTCCTCCACCTCCTCCTCCCCTGCCTCCTCTGCCTCGGCCTCTTCCTCCGTCGTTACGATGTATCATATCATTCAACATGTCCTGGAAAGCGGTCTGCGTAAGGGCCTGCTCAGTCAGCTGCTGCTGGATAGCCTGGATAGATGCCAGTAACTGTGCATTGACTTGGTTCTGATCTGGCACCTGTCCCTCTGATGTGGGTGGCTGCTGACCCTTGCCCTTTCCTCCTGGCGCCATGTCAGGGTCTGAGTCGGACGAAATGAACTCCGGAGTAGTCTCCAGGGCTCGCACTGTCTTCTATCTGCATAATGAGATGGTCCGAATCAGATTACTTGCAATTAATGCTCAGCTGCCGTGATGAAGCTGGAATTCAGGTCAACCCCAGCATGTTGTGAATGGAAAATTGATGTAGACTGTAATCGACTCCCATTCACAACGACGATAGCGGGACAAAAGTGATCCCGGTTTATTGGGTGGCCAAGAGAAAGGTAGAAAACGAGGAGTCTGGAGATCGATCCGCAAAGTCCGGATCGGGTTCTCGGGAATCGCCTCGAAATTATTGGCGAGGTTGAGTCCATGGAATTGATGTAGGTGTCGGCATGGTCCCGACGAGACCATCCATGGATCAACTTCGCGGAGCACAAGAGAATGTCGGATTTTGTAAGAATGATACGATGGTCAACGAGGAACAAAAGGAGTGTAAAACAGTAGAAAGGCTCGGTTGAGCGGGGTGGTCAAAGGAAGACATAACAAAATTTGCGCAAAGGCACGGGACTTTGATCTTTGAACCTTAATCTAGATCCATACAAACACAAGACAAAATCGGGTTCACCAACTCACGCCATGTGAAGCCGTGAAAGCTCGGCTATTTATTATCTTTTCATTTTTAGAGTTGTGATTTTCAGGCATATCTTGTAACAAGTCCTTAGTACGCTACCCTATAGGAGAGAGAGTACTACCGGAAGAGTATCCCGTACTTGTCCTCCTCCTGTGTAACCTGTAGTCTGTACTTTTTGGAGTCCTTGTAACCCTTCCTGGATCCCTACTCAGCCAAAGAAAAGAGAGAGGAAGCCGATAGGCGAAACCAATACTTCGGTTCTCGCTCACAACGGAATCACCCGTGAGCGTGCAAGAACCTACTCGGACGCAGGACGATGAGACAGACACCCCCGTGAAGGCGTGGCCTATGCTCAATACTTCGGACAGGGTCGATGCTCTCACAACAGAGAGTCACCATTGGTGACCAAGTCCTACTCGCCTACGTACGATAGAAGCGCCATTACTTCGGAAATCCAGGCGATACACAAGGCAGTTGCAGACTGGGTTTTGGGCTTTTCTATCCTTAGGGGTCGCACTCGCTCAAGGGAGTAGGGTTTTGGTCCCCCTCCAAGTACCTGAAAACAATGGGGGCTTTATGAACCCGGTACAATGATAGTCCATTACATATTTTAATTAAGGTCAAAGTTTATTTAGCAGTCCCCTGGTTTTAATTTTTTTGGTTTTTACTTTTTTTGGATCCGTTCTCATACCAGCGCCTAATCGTTTTTGTAGATTTTCATTTAAGTCCTAGGTGCTCAAAATCAGAGGGAGATAGCGGAAAAGCCGTGCAAGTGGTTCCATGATGGAAATCTCACCATTGAACTGAATGATGCATGCTGAGTTAGAAGACTTACAGTGCATCCCAGCTCTCTCCATGTGGTATGCAAAACAGAATTTTTAAACCTATCTACATGTCGGTATGCAAGGCACAAAATCGTCCTAAACATAAGCTGCTATTAGCGTGAAGAACCATAAGTTGCTTATTTGTCTCTAGCCCAAGAGAGTCCGATCTTGGCTCACCCCTCCTCTGCTCAACAAATTGAGGGTAGGAGAAAGCGCTTTACAGGGTTCGCTATGGCACAGAGGGCTAAGAGACAAATTTACAACTTGTTTGAGTTTGACTAGATCCAATCGAAGTAGACTATAGGAACATGCATTCTTATTTAATGTTTGGACCTAGCTACCGAGTCAAGCAACCTATATCTAGGGGTTCCAAGCACACAAAACAAAGTAAAAGAAAGGCGGAAAGCTCAAAACTGCGGGGAACAAAATAAAAGAAGGCGATGAAAACTCGGAAAAACCGCGATGAGGCCCCCAGGTGAACAATCACCTGGGCACTGGACCTCATTGTGAAGAGTAGAGTCCTGTTTATATACATGCCAAAATAGTCTCTCTCTCACCATGAATTACAAAAAGAATTTTCCTAAATATCTAGCCTATCTAATGCCCCTCTCTTTGCTTCTTTGGTGCACTCTCCAGGTGGTCATGAGAAGAGAAGACCACCCTCCTCCAAGCTCGGCTGCCTTGGCCTCCTAGGAAGCCATCCTAGCGTGGCGGTCCCTCGCATCAAAGTTACAAAAAAGATTGCATTAGCATTCTCAGTTAATTAAATAGAGCAAACAAATTAATCACAATAAATAAAGGAATGAAGCATGGTGATTAATGGCAATAAAACAATAGCTGCTCACACAAAAATGAATCATGAATCTAAATTTTTATACAAGAATGACAAAAATCAATTTGGCTATGCTCATTGCTCCCCGGCAACGGCGCCATCTGATAACAGGCGGTTTTCCACGAGGGTCACCATAAAAAATATAGAAGTGTTGTCGCCGAGGCGACCACTCATAGAAGACCGGTGTTAATCAGCAATTAACCCACAATCCAAAGAATACAACAATCAAGCTCAAAAATAAATGTGAATTAATCTTTATTTTACTCTACCATAAAATGTATAGTGACAAATATGTAGAGGTCGAACCACAGAGAGCAACACAAAATGCAATAGCCTACGTGTCAATCACAGTCATCCTTGTGTGGGTTTCTCTTTTTTTTTTATTATTAAAATATGATAATTAAGTATTATATATATATATATATATTTATATAATACAAATATATTACATATATATATACATAGAGGGTAAACATATAGCTTATAATACATGTAATATATATAGGTATATCTAAATATAATAAATATATATATTTTTTATTATATTAAGATTAATAAGAATACATCTTACTAATTATATATATAATATATATATATATATTCTTTTTTTGGATATATAGATATATATACATAAAAGGGGTATTATAATATTCACAAAAAATACTCAAAAATAGTCAAAAATTCAGGAAAAGGATCTTTTTGGAATTTTCATGGCTTTTTACTGTTTTTATGATTTTTGGGTATTTTTGCAAATATTTTTAGTATTTTAAAATAGCTAAATAATAGCAAACAGTGGACTAGGTACTGGCTGTCACAAAAATAGAGATTAAAAATAGCTAACAGCCTCAAAAATTTTCCACTTTAATTTTCTAATAACAATAATAAAATATAGCATAAGTAGGGCCTAAGTTTATATTTTTCTGATTTTTCTTTGATTTTTTATATTTTTTTGAAGTTTTTTGGGTATTTTTGAATTTTTAAGGTTTTCTTTTTGAGATGTTTAAGGGTTTTTGGACTGATACTAATATAGGTAAAAATACACTACATGTAATTTTTTTGGAATTTTTCAAGACATTTTCATATTTTTTTGGGATTTTATGAGTTAGACAGGGAATAAAAGACAAGTTTTTGATTTTTAATAAATGCAAAAATGCAACAAAATGCAAAACTAAAAATATGGCGTTCAAGCATGACCAAACAGGAGCTTAAGTCTATTTTTGCAAGATTTTTCGATTAAATATGAAGCATAAAATAAATAGACAAAGCCTTCAAAAATTAAATGGCCTGGCAGGGGTATTTTTGCAAATAAAATAGTTGGCAGGGGCATACATGCAAAAATTACAACAAGAATACATTTTAACTTTTATTTTCAGGACCATTTAATAAATACAAGAACCCGGCAGGGTTTAGATGCAAATTTTCACGCGCCTCACGTGGTTGCTGCACGTGAGGCGCGGAGGGACTAAAATGTAAATATGTAAACATCAGGGGGTCCACTGCAATTTTTACAACTTATTTACAACTGAAACTTTTATTTTTGGGATTAAATACTAAATACAAAAAGTGGGGGGTGAGATGTGAAATTTACCCCTAAGTAAGGCTTTTCATCCTGCGGCGCTGGAGGCGCCACTTATACACGTGGCGACCATCGGACGGCGGACATCGGTTCGGCGATGAAGGGCCAGGATTAGAACCTCCTGGCTGATCTGACGGTGGATGCACATCTTCATCGAACGGTCGGCGTTCAATCTGGGCCGCCCCTCTCGATCCAACGGTGCGGAAGGAACCTGGAAGAACTGGGAAGTAGCTCGCCCCCGGCGAGCTTCGATCGGGTAGCTCGGGCTCCTCCGGGGACCTCCCGCGCATCTGAGGCTCTCTGATCGTAGCTGGGAAGCTTCCGCGTCGTCTGACGGTTCTTTGACGGCTCCTGGAGGTCCAAGTCGATGGAGCGAGGTCGAAGAGGAAGAGGACCCCCAGGAACCTCTTCCTGGGTCAAAGCAAGCCCAGAAGGGCTCGATTCTTCGAAGTACCTGCACAGGAAGAACCGCGGGCGAGAGAGCTTGCTCCTCGACCCGGGGTTTTGAGGCTACGACGCAAAAATGAGGTGGGCGGAGGGGCTCCGGCGAACGGCGGAGGTGGAGCCCCGATTCGCCACGACCTAGGGTCCTGGGTTGAACAAATGCGTGCGGCAGATGGAGAAAGCGTTGGGTTTCGAAATGGGGTGAACAGGTCGGTCGGATACGGTCAGATCTACAGTGAAGAAGTCGCCGGAGCGGAGCTCCGGCGAACTTCGATTTTTGATTTTTACGCTAGGGTGATTAACTAACAACTAATCTAACTACTGGAATGAAATGCTAACATTAAAGGCTAACTAAAAACGCATGAAAGGGCAGCTCTTATACCTGGGGGCCTCCAGGGAGCAGGGCGGACGCCGGAGCTCCGCCGCGACAAAATCCTCCTCTCTCCGGCCGATTCGAGGCACCAGCTCACTCCCCCTGTCACGAGGAATGTCGTAGGACTAGAATTGAGGCTTGAGATTGGATAAAAAGTGGCCAAATTCGAGGAAGGAAGCGGAGCTTTTTATTTATAAACATTGGCGAGTGGCCTTATTGACCGGCGATTATTTCATGATCTAGAGAGTATTAGGTTGATCTATGATTTCGGCGGGCATCATGGAAGATTAGGGAACAAATCTTGTGAAGGAAGCGTTGTCGATTGATGGATGGTGTGCCCGGGAAAAAGGCATGAAATCGGGGGAGTAGACTGTTCAGAGACGCCAGGCGAGGGATGGGACAGTTGACCTGGGAGTCAACGTTGGCCGGCGCCTCATTGAGCCACGTAAGCCGCTACGAGACAAAATAGCAAATCTGAAGGAAGATTGATTTATTTGACGTCCTAAATGATTTTACTAATTTTTTCTTAAAAAATAAAAAATGTGTATTATTTCATCTAGTATTTATTGATGATTTTTATTGAATTTTTAGAGGTGTTTTATTATAGTTTTATTTTAATAATGTGTATATGTATGTATTTACATGTATTTTTGGATATTTTATTTTTAATTTATTTATTTTCTTTTATTATTTTCTTGGCTTATTTTATAAATTTATAACTTATTTTTGTGAGTATAAATGTATTTTTCTTTGATTTTTATGAGTTCATTTATATATTTAAATAAATAGGTACATATGTATGTAAGTATAATTATAGGTATTTTACCTGTATAGTATATACATTGTATTTATTCGATTAATTTTATGTGTTTTTATTATGGATTTGTATTTTTAATAAGATATATATAATATATATATTATTACAAAAATATAAGAGGATTGAATAATTAAAGAATGTTTTCCTCTTTTATTTAAGTACATCCTTCTCATAGGTATATTGCCTATATATATTTCATAGACTTATTTTATTTTATTTTACAAACTCTTTTTGGTTTTATTCTAAGGCTAATATGTATATGAATTATATACATTATTTACAAGATTCTAAAAATATTAATTTATAAAAATAATGAATGGTGAATATAATGAATGTTTTAATCAGGTATTTTGTACAAGAAGGGCCAAAAACCTATCTTCCACAGATGGACTCCAAAAATTATGAAACCAATTTTATAAAATAGTTTATGAAATTCTATATACAATTGAAGGTGAGTTTGGTTGATTTGGAGTTTTTATTTGCAAGATATGGGTCTGTGAAGTTGAGATTTTGGCTTTTTATTATGTGCATAAAATGTACACTGTGTATTATTTTTACACAAACTCAATTTTGTATTTTTATTTACATTATTATCTACAACTTTTATGAACAAAGTTTCTTTATTTGATGAATAAATAATTATGTACAAAATAGGTGCCAAAAATGCATAAATGAATGAATGAATAAATGAGGTATTTATTGTATACTGCCCTTATCTCCCCCTACTTTATTCCTTGTCGACCAATTCCATGCTGGCCTTGGTCTCGGGGTTAGGGTCATAAAATATTTGCAATATTTTACTCCTTTTTCTTTTCTTCTCTTTATTCTATAATTTTGGCATTAAAAACCTTATTTTATATACAATTAATACAAATGAATAATGAATGCTATTATGTACAAATTGATGCTATTTACATGCATTTGCTGGGGTTTTTGAGGCCAAAATGATAGAATAAAGGTGATGAAATGGAGATTCATCACCTAGTTGTAAATCTAGCCCCTTCAATTTGCACCAAAATTTGAATTATATACTCAATAATCCATGCTAGATGAGGTGATATAAAATTATTTTGATTGACTTCTCCTTGTTTGTTGATAAAAATACAACAAAGATCGTATGAATAAGGGTCCTCAAGATAAGATCAAAAACTTCCAAACTGGAGAAAACAATCCAAATCACTCAATTTCAAAAGAACTCCGAGTCTGTCTGTTGATCAAAGACCCTGCACTCAATTTTATGGACGACAGATCATTATTATTTGGCACACAATCGTTGGTTATGCATATGGGGCACACTCATGGAAAGCCAATATTTTTTCAACAGTAAGCCTGGTAATGTCGGGGTTCCGGGTATCCCCTCCGATTAAATAAAGAAAGACAATACAATGATGAAATTGAATCATGGATGTATGGACTGAAGTATGTATAGCAGTAAAAAAAGGATGGTGAACATGGTGATGTATTAAATGGGGTTTTGGTTTTGTCTATATGGTGTTCTCTAGCAGTAGCTTATAAGTCACTACCCTTCTTGCATCATCTTGTTTTGAAGGGTGCTGGTTGAATCAACACAGTCTACTCGTGTTTCAAAAGAATTAGCAGTAGAGTATGCTATGCTTTCCAGGTTTTATGCCAAATAGAGGGCATGACTAAACATGCTAAGCATTAGATCTTATCTTTGTGAAAAAGCAATGCAATGTTTGAGCATGTCTGTTTGAACATAACTTGGGTTTGCTTGATGGATAACGTGGTTTTGATTCCACGCCCTTCTCAACATTTGTCAGCACTATGTGCTTGATTTATTTCACCTCCTGTTGAGCGAGGTTTTGCCTTGAAACGCATGTGATTTCTGTTGTACGAAGATTACTTTAAAATATGAATCTGCATTTAAGAATTGTGATTTAGTATATGTATGCAAGTATATATATAACATCATGAAAATAGTGTATAGTCGTGAGAATACGGGTATTCAACCTAAGTCGTCTGAGTGGCTAAGTGTTCTCATATGAATCATGTATTATGATTATTGATAAAGAGTAAACATAGTTATATACTTCAATGATATGTGAATCTCCCATTAAACCAAAGTTGGAAACACCCAGCCAATGCTTTATATTAATATGCCTGTAGGGATTAAAGCTTGATTCTCACATTACCTTGGACATTGACGTATATATAGTGCCTCTCTTGCCAACATCAATTATGCCTTAGTGGTTTAAATATATGAGTATGTCTATGCGGCTTGTATCATAGGTTGGCTTAGTGATCATTATGAAGCTATAAAGTTAGTCAATAAATAGTGCTACATCATACGACAAAGAAGAAGTCAAAAATCGTGATAAAATAGTAAAGAGAATAAATTTCCATGGAGAAGCATGCCTCCTTGGAAACTCGGATAGAGCCTTGGACAACCGTAAATAACCCGGTCGTGAGATTAATGCTGCTTTAGCTCACTGTGTGCTTTGTGCACTGCTTAGTGCTTCTTTTGGCGTCTTAGTGATTTTTCCGCCATGGCGTCGAGTGGATTTGCGCCTTGTGCTTTGTGCTGCGCTTTTGTTTTGTGTGTTCTCCGCCTGGCGACGAGGCCTACGGGCTCTATGTGATCCTCTTGAGATGGGTGTTACTAACAGGGGGTGTGAGTGGTGACCCTAAGCAGCATTAAACTACAGTCCAAGCTCATCTTTCCTTACCGACGTGACTTCTAGGTACTTATAGGTGTTGGCCCCACGTATAAGTACCCGGATGCACCTTTGTGAGGAAAGACACCGAGTTAATTAAATAAAAAGCCGTGAACTATGTGATCAGTAGCGATAAATACATGATAAATATATTGAATCAGACCGTACTGTTCATTCGAGAACTCTATTGATGGAATTTGGACTTAGATTATTTTTCTAGCATGGTCCTACTCTCTTATAAATTAGTATTGGTGTATAATACATATTCATACGTGGTTTGGAACTATAAGTCAAGTTGTTACAAGTCTTTTTGCGTGGGATGATTGTTCTTTGTGAAGTGTCTTTTCTTAGTGAATGATGGAAATAATGAAGTTATTTATACTTTATGAGTTTTCACAACTACTTCTTGTACACTTCTGTTTATCTTTCTAGTTGTTGTTTTATATCCGTATTGGGCGCTTTACTCATAAACCTATTGCGTGAATTCGGCAGGTTCACAGGAGCAGCAACCGCAGCAGTAAGGGGCTGTAGTTGAGTTGTTGCAGCGCTCTTTTGTGGTAAAATGTGGCCCTTCTCTTTGAGTTTTTGTACATATAGTTATTTTTGAGAGACAAGATGATGTATCCATCCATGTTGCTACATTTCTACGACATTGTATAATCTTTTTGTGGACATGATGTATGAATGGAATGAAAATGTAATGAAAAAAATGCATTTCTTCCTTCTCTACTATTCTCCTGCATGGTTGTTACAGCTTAGTATTTCGAATGTAGAATGGTATGTTGTGAAAGTGTATTGCTGAGTATCTGGATTCCTGGGGGCGTCACAGGATGGTATCAGAGCAATGATACTCCAATACACTTCACAAATACGATTCTTATGTGGTATTCGAAGTACAGATAGTGTATGGATCTTATGCCTACATGAGTCTCAGGAGATTAGTAGATTAAGTTGCAAGTCCACATGTCTCTCAAATGTACAAAAAAAATATATTAATGTTATGCTTCTCGTGTAGGACCATGCCTCCACGAGTCGACCCAGATGTGGCGCAGCAGTTGGCCTTGTTGGTTCAGGTTGTTCAGAGCATCCAGCAGCGCCAGGAGCAGCTAGAGCAGAGGCTTCAAGAGCAGTCTGACCCCTCCTATAGACCTTCAGGGGAGGAGTCTAGCATACATCCGATGCCATCACTAGATTCAGAACAAGATGAGGATCTGGATGCTTTGCAGAAGCATCATACTACATACACTGCTTACCATAGATCCCAAGTACCACAATTCCTTGACACTACTACACTAATTGACGCAGAGTTGTGGATGGAGCATGTGTCCAAGGTGCTACGCATTATCCACGCTCCAATAGATAGTTGGCTTACTTTCGCAGAATTTTCCTTGGCTGGATATGATGAGAGATGGTGGAATGCCATCAAGGAGCACCTCACAGAGCCGATTACTTGGGAGGTATTTGTGGACGAGTTTCGCGAAGAGTTCTATTCAGACCAATGGGTTGAAGAGCGGAGGAGAGAGTTTGCAGAGCTAAGACAGGGCTCCATGACAGCTCAAGAGTACCTGATCCACTATACTGAGCTTGCACGTCACTCTCCTGCTACTACAGCCTACCCACGAGAGAACTTGCAGAAGTTCATCCGTGGTATGAGAGAGGAAGTACATGACCGTTTGTCTACCTTGGATCTCACCTCTATCAAGGAGGTGACAACGAAGGTGACAAAGTGGGAGGCTACCCAGAGACGACAACCTAGAGGACAGACATAGTCCCATACTGAACAATACAAAAGAACATCACATCGAGATTCTCTCCGTTCTCGCAGAAATCATCATTTCCATCCATTTGCAGCAACCCCAACTACCACAGGTTCTACTTCGTCTCACACTTTGGGACAAGCTTTGGCTATCCATGGTACATCATCTTCCCGACCTCCCATATACCAACAGAGCCACAACTCGCGAGGGGACAATATGGTTTCTGGAGGATCGTTCTCACCACGATTGTGTTTCCATTGCCGTCAACCTGGTCATTTCATAGCACAGTATCCCCAGCGTGCTAGTGGTTCGAGTACCCCTCATCTGACATATAGTGCAGCAAAACCCGGATATTTGCAGGCACAACGAGGGCAATTGAATGCCATTAGTCAAGAGCAGGCCTCTGCCTCCGTTTCAGTTGTCCGAGGTATGGTTATTATATATAGAATTTTATTTCATAATTTCTTCAACCTTGCTTCTTGTTTGTGTTGGGAATCCACGGACCGATATCAGAGATAATTTGCCCCGCTTGCTCACTAGTATAGAAGTCCGAAACCCCGAGTTTGGCTCTCTTTGAGATTTTTATGGGTTTCGTCCTTTTCTTTGAGATTTTTATAGACAATACAAGAACGAGACTAGTAGGATCACACATCAAGTCTCGAGGACGAGACTTCCTTTGAGATGTTTATGATGTAAAACCTCGTAACCCCGAACAAGGACTAAATTGCAAAAATTTCTGATATCTGGGTCTTAATTGTAAAATATGTACTTATCCAGAGCTCAAAAAATTCAAATTAGGAGTCCATCGTGCAGTGCTCGTCGAGATCTTTCCAACGAGTCCAAGAATGTCCAAATCCGATATCAGACGAAGAAGTTATGACCATTTTACGGCTGTAGGTCAGAAACCGGACCCAGATCCGAACCGGATCCGTTTAACCAGATCCAGGTATAAAAGGGGGTTTGTCTAGGGTTAGGTCGACCAAACCCCATTCTCCACTCCTCCAGACGCCGGAGCTCTGCCCCAGAGCTCGTCGGAGTGCCACCGAGGTCGCCGGAGCACCCAATCGCAAAAGCAAAGGTGCCCACGCGACGATCTTTCCGCGGGGGACTCGTTCCTCACATCCGCAAGGTACGGATCATCCCCTCTTGCTATCGTTTTCCGCATTTTGTTCTTCTATTGATTGGATTTCAGATTGGAGGTTAGATCTCGTCGGAAGTTAGCACAAATGCATATCCAATCGGAGTCATTTCTGGTTTTTCCTTGCTTTGCTCACGGTTCCACCCTTGCATGCTTGAGGTTCACACTGTGAGCGCGATTGGACTGCACTTCTTGGTGTTCTTGTTTGTCCGAGACATGCATTCTTGGTTTCCTCCACGTTTGTCTTTTGTTTGGTGATGGCAACACCATTTTTTATTTCACGGATATTTGATGGTTAGACTTGTAGGTTTGAGTTACGGGGGATGGCGGAACTGGAGTTTGCTTCGAGAGGTCTTATAGGTTTTATAATTACAAATATGAAGTCATGTTCTTTAGCATGAAGGATTGTATGCGGAGAATGTGGGCCATAGTGCTAAGGTCTTGTTTTCGTGTAGGATATACTATTGTAACATGGGGGTTTGACTGTGCTAATCTTTTAACGGTTCGTTTTGGGATTTTCAGTGAAATTTGAATGGTTGCCTGCTTTGTGTGAACATCCTTTGGCTTTTCATAGAAAGAACTTAAGAAGACTTGTATGGAAGAAAAAAATGGCTCCGATTGTGGGCATGACCATACTTCCTATAAGGATAGTCTTGGTTGTCTTAGTGTAGAGAAGAATGACATTAATTTTGAGCTCCATAAACTTGATAAGCAAGTCATGTTCATGTACTTGTTCCTCACTTGGCAGGGAGGTTCCTTTTTGTCCCTGGTTGTAAATCTAGCCCCTTTAATTTGCACCAAAATTTGAATTATATACTCAATAATCCATGCTAGATGAGGTGATATAAAATTATTTTGATTGACATCTCCTTGTTTGTTGATAAAAATACAACAAAGATCGTATGAATAAGGGTCCTCAAGATAAGATCAAAAACTTCCAAACTGGAGAAAACAATCCAAATCACTCAATTTCAAAAGAACTCCGAGTCTGTCTGTTGATCAAAGACCCTGCACTCAATTTTATGGACGACAGATCATTATTATTTGGCACACAATCGTTGGTTTTGCATATGGGGCACACTCATGGAAAGCCAATATTTTTTCAACAGTAAGCCTGGTAATGTCGGGGTTCCGGGTATCCCCTCCGATTAAATAAAGAAAGACAATACAATGATGAAATTGAATCATGGATGTATGGACTGAAGTATGTATAGCAGTAAAAAAAGGATGGTGAACATGGTGATGTATTAAATGGGGTTTTGGTTTTGTCTATATGGTGTTCTCTAGCAGTAGCTTATAAGTCACTACCCTTGTTGCATCATCTTGTTTTGAAGGGTGCTGGTTGAATCAGCACAGTCTACTCGTGTTTCAAAAGAATTAGCAGTAGAGTATGCTATGCTTTCCAGGTTTTATGCTAAATAGAGGGCATGACTAAACATGCTAAGCATTAGATCTTATCTTTGTGAAAAGCAATGCAATGTTTGAGCATGTCTGTTTGAACATAACTTGGGTTTGCTTGATGGATAACGTGGTTTTGATTCCACGCCCTTCTCAACATTTGTCAGCACTATGTGCTTGATTTATTTCACCTCCTGTTGAGCGAGGTTTTGCCTTGAAACGCATGTGATTTCTGTTGTACGAAGATTACTTTGAAATATGAATCTGCATTTAAGAATTGTGATTTAGTATATGTATGCAAGTATATATATAACGTCATGAAAATAGTGTATAGTCGTGAGAATACGGGTATTCAACCTAAGTCGTCTGAGTGGCTAAGTGTTCTCATATGAATCATGTATTATGATTATTGATAAAGAGTAAACATAGTTATATACTTCAATAGGGCTTTTGTCTATGATATGTGAATCTCCCATTAAACCAAAGTTGGAAACACCCAGCCAATGCTTTATATTAATATGCCTGTAGGGATTAAAGTTTGATTCTCACATTACCTTGGACATTGACGTATATATAGTGCCTCTCTTGCCAACATCAATTATGCCTTAGTGGTTTAAATATATGAGTATGTCTATGCGGCTTGTATCATAGATTGGCTTAGTGATCATTATGAAGTTATAAAGTTGGTCAAATAAATAGTGCTACATCATACGACAAAGAAGAAGTCAAAAATCGTGATAAAATAGTAAAGAGAATAAATTTCCATGGAGAAGCATGCCTCCTTGGAAACTCGGATAGAGCCTTGGACAACCGTAAATAACCCGGTCGTGAGATTAATGCTGCTTTAGCTCACTGTGTGCTTTGTGCACTGCTTAGTGCTTCTTTTGACGTCTTAGTGATTTTTCCGCCATGGCGTCGAGTGGGTTTGCACCTTGTGCTTTGTGCTGTGCTTTTGTTTTGTGTGTTCTCCGCCTGGCGATGAGGCCTACGGGCTCTAAGTGATCCTCTTGAGATGGGTGTTACTAACAGGGGGTGTGAGTGGTGACCCTAAGCAGCATTAAACTACAGTCCAAGCTCATCTTTCCTTACCGACGTGACTTCTAGGTACTTATAGGTGTTGGCCCCACGTATAAGTACCCGGATGCACCTTTGTGAGGAAAGACACCGAGTTAATTATATAAAAAGCCGTGAACTATGTGATCAGTAGCGATAAATACATGATAAATATATTGAATCAGACCGTACCGTTCATTCGAGAACTCTATTGATGGAATGTGGACTTAGATTATTTTTCTAGCATGGTCCTACTCTCTTATAAATTAGTATTGGTGTATAATACATATTCATACGTGGTTTGGAACTATAAGTCAAGTTGTTACAAGTCTTTTTGCGTGGGATGATTGTTCTTTGTGAAGTGTCTTTTCTTAGTGGATGATGGAAATAAGGAAGTTGTTTATACTTTATGAGTTTTCACAACTACTTCTTGTACACTTCTGTTTATCTTTCTAGTTGTTGTTTTATATCCGTATTGGGCGCTTTGCTCATAAACCAATTGCGTGAATTCGGCAGGTTCACAGGAGCAGCAACCGCAGCAGTAAGCGGCTGTAGTTGAGTTGTTGCAGCGCTCTTTTGTGGTAAAATGTGGCCCTTCTCTTTGAGTTTTTGTACATATAGTTATTTTTGAGAGACAAGATGATGTATCCATCCATGTTGCTACATTTCTACGACATTGTATAATCTTTTTGTGGACATGATGTATGAATGGAATGAAAATGGAATGAAAAAATGCATTTCTTCCTTCTCTACTATTCTCCTGCATGGTTGTTACATCTTAGTATTTCGAATGTAGAATGGTATGTTGTGAAAGTGTATTGCTGAGTATCTAGATTCCTCGGGGCGTCACAATCATTAACGAGTCGGACCCGGGGTTTAGGCGAGGCATGATCGGGTTTACACGGGAAAAATCCAAGAAGACGGGTTACCCGCTAAGGACCCGTGAGAAGTGGTCCTGGGGGGGGGGGGGAGTTGACCAGGCGGTCAACATCCCCCTGGACCAATAGGAGAAGGACACGTGTAAAAGATTTAGAAATTCAATAAAAAATAACAAATGGCCCAATTAGGGAAAAGTCAAAACATGAAATATTTTTCTTTTAATTTTTTCTATTTTTTAGTGATTTTTAATTAATTTTTCAAAGTAAAAATAAGGTATGTACATAGTAGGGTTATATATAGATATATATACAATATATAGGTTTTTAATTTTGATTTTTAATTTGTTATTTTTACATAATTTTATTCCCATTTTATATTTTATTTATTTATATCATAAAATAAGGAATAAAAATATATTTTTATTTTATTTTTATTATTTATATACATAGGTGATGTTTTTGTTTTCTTTTTAATTTTTATATTTTTATTTTGATTTTATATTTAGAAATATATACAAGTATTTACAAGCCAATTTTAATCTATTTTTGGGAGGAAAATATTTTTATTTTATTTACATAAATATATACACACATGAGCCCCTATCTCGCTCTACTTTGGCTTTTATGCGGTCAGGCCCATGCTGAGCCCTCCCTTGGGTTAGGTTGCTCAATATTTATTCTAAATATTTCCCTCTTTTTCTTTTTAATCTTTATTCTTTTATTTTTGCACAAAAACATGCTAATTATAGGTTTTTACACAATGCATGCTTTTGGTAATTATTTCTATTTACAACTATATACATGCATTTGCAAAGGTTTTTGTAGCTAAAATATAAGAATAAAGAGTGATGAATGAGTATTCATCACCCCCTATACTTAACTTTGCTAGTCCCTTAGCAAACACTTATTTGAAAAAGAAGTGAAAAAGAAATAAAGAAAAAGAAAAAGAGAATGTACATGGATCAAGGTTGATTACTAAACTTGACTTCATTAAATTAAGGTATGGAGCTCAATCAGATCTTTGGATTATTAATGTGTTGGAACCTTATTTGGACTTAAGTCTAAAACTCAACATCCTCTAAGTTCCACTAATCTATAACCAGGACTCCTCAATGCTCTAGATCAGAACAAGTCATCAATCACAAACCCTGAAGACCATGAATCTTTTCTTGTCCTGTGAATGTGAGGTCTAAGCTCTCCACCTCAGAAATGGCAACTTGACAACCCTCCCTAACAAGGTAACTCTATGACCCCAATCTGGCGACTCTTTCCTCGAGGAGCGGGGTATTCCCTTCTAAGATCAAGTTCAACCGGCTCAAGAAGAGGAGGAAGAAGAGAATGGGTCAAGGCCAGTGTAGCCATGTACCCTTGGGAGCTTGACCAGTGTAGCCAAGTCTCCCTGCTGCAAGCTACATCAGGTGGATCATGAAACTCAAGCTTTGCTTATTGCACTCTATATACATACTCCGGTGGGATTATTATTTTCTATCAGACCCACCACTTTTTTGGAGTTATTTTCTTTTTGCATTTTTTTTCGAGTGCATCTATACAACATATACATGTGCATCATATATACAAGGAGTTTTTCCTCTTGAGCCAGTAGACTATCCCTCTTTTGAAGCTTTATTGCAACCCACAACTCCAGTCGTTAGACCTCATGGCAACCAGACCAAGTTGAGATGCACTTCCTTCACTAAAAGAAGAAGAGAGGTTCCGCCTAGAAGTACTACCCTCATATGCTACCCCAAGTCAAAGAAGACTGCCTCCTCACCACCTCATCCGTAGAGAGCTCGGTGCATAGTGCTGGTGTCCAAGTAAAGCCATAATCTATATGAGTCATGTGTTGTTGTTAAGTGCTCTACTTAGGCTCATCAAGATGACATGTGATCATAGCCTAGTGGACTCAAAGAATTAAGTCACCATGGACCTGAAAAGCCTTAAACCTAAGCCCTATACGGTTCCTCTTAGAAGTTAGGTGGATTAAGATCTTAATCAAGCTCCATTTCTCAATTTGATTCCAGGCTAGTTTAAATGTCAACTATCATCTAGAAAAACTATATACATATGTACAAAAGATGCTATTTACACAAAGTTTACAAATATGCAAAATTTTTGAAAAATGGTTTGAAATCATGAATGGATGATGCATGAAGTGCAAGTTTTGCAAAAAGATATTTACACACATTTCACAAGATTTTTGCAAACTTTTGATTTTCAAAACATTTTGGAAAAATTTTGTACTATATACATAATTTTGATAAGAAAATATTTACACAAGCTTTACACAAAAGATTTTTGAAATCATTTTTATAAAAATAATTTGTACACTAGCTATTTATGTGCAAATAAAAGAAGGTTTATGTACATGAAAAATTTTTAATTTTTGTGATTTTTAGGGTTTTTAGCCATTTTATTTATTAACACACTCACACAAAGTACGAGTTATGGCTAAAGTATATATGAAATATATACACACCCCCCTATACTTAGCTCGAACGATGTCCTCAGAGTCAAGAGCGATGAAGAAGACATAACTCGTGCTAGGTATAGGGAAGTGAAAAGAAAGGCTATATACAAAGACGAATGAATAAAATAGAAGAGTCAAGAGGGTCTCGGGTCTTCCCCCCTATACTTAGGATCAAGTAATCTTAAGTATAGCAGGCTGTATACTAAGGGAAAACCGAGTGGAGAATGTACAGGTTCTACCCCCCTATACTTAGGGTGAAATATCGGTGAAATATCCCTAAGTATAGGCAGCAAAAACATGGGTAGAAAGAAACAAAAGAAATACCCGATGGTCCTACATCCCCCCTATACTTAGGGTAAAGTGCACCCTAAGTATAGCATAATCAACAGATGAAGAAAGGGATGTGGGACTAAAGAATGTAGTGATATAGACATCTGGATCTATACAAGGCAGAAGATCAGTGAAACTCAGGCGTGAGATGCATTAGATGTGAGTCAAAGACCACATCTCACGCATAATGAATAGGGGCGAGATCAACGACCCGCGGCTCATAGTCTAGAAATGGCTTGAGCCGCTGGCCGTTCACTCGAAAGGTACTCTCAGAAGACAACTCGGATATATCAATGCTACCGTTGTCGTGTACCTTTCTGACCAAGTAGGGTCCCTTCCACTTGCTCTGTAGCTTCCCTGGAAATAAACGAAGCCTCGCATCAAACAGCCATACTCTCTGTCCAATCTCAAAATGCTTGTGGCTGATGTGAGAATCATGCCACTCCTTCACTCTCTCCTTATACTGTAGGCTGTTTGAGAAGGCGGTATCTCTCAACTCCTCCAGGGCTGCTAACTCTGTCCTCCTCTGGTCTCCTACACCATCTGGATCCACGAGTATATCAGTAACTGCCCAAAGTGACCTGTGCCTTAGCTCAACAGGTAAATGACACGGCTTGCCATATATGAGGCGAAAGGGAGATGTGCGCAATGGTGTCTTGAAAGACGTCCTGTATGCCCACAAGACCGAGTCCAAAAGCTGTGACCAATCCTTTCGGTCAGGGCGGACGACTTTCTGCAATATAGTCTTGATCTCCCTGTTCGACACCTCGGCTAGACCATTCGTCTGTGGATGGTAAGGTGTAGCAACACGATGGTCTATACCGAACTCGCTAGCAAGGGCCTTCACCTGATCGTTGATGAAATGAGACCCCCCATCTGAAATCAAAACTCGAGGGACCCCGAACCACGTGATGATATGCTTCCTCAAAAATCTGCAAACTGTCCTCGCATCAGCGGCTCGGGCGGGGATAGCCTCAACCCAACGACTAACATAATCAACGGCCAACAGAATGTACTCAAATCCCTGACTCTTAGGGAATGGACCCATGAAATCGGCGCCCCATGCGTCAAAAATCTCACAGAAGTGAATGGGCTGCATCGGCATCATATCACGTTGTCCACAAGTGCCCATCCTCTGATAGTCAGTACACCTCTTCACGAACTCATCAGAGTCCTTGAAGAGGGTAGGCCACCACAAGCCGGATTGGAGCACTTTCTGTGCCGTTCTCCTCCCAGAATGATGTCCTCCTGCCTCCAGCTTGTGGCAGTAAGTGAGGACGCTATGGTGCTCCTCCTGAGGAATACACCGACGCCAGACGCTATCCCCTCCTTCGTGGTAAAGGATGGGATCCTCCCAGTGGTAGGACTTGACCTTCGCAAGGAAGGTCTCAAGCCTCTGCCTGGGCCAATCTTGTGGGACTTTCCCAGCAACAAGAAAGTTCACAATATCGGCATACCACGGGAGTGAGGCGATAGCAAGGATCGCCTCATCTGGGAAGGTCTCACAAATGGGATCAATCTGCTTAGACTCCTCAGGCTGCTCTATATGGGAGAGGTGATCCGCCACCACATTCTTGACTCCAGGCTTATCCTTGATCTCAATGTCGAACTCCTGGAGTAGAAGGATCCATCTAGTAAGTCTGGCCTTGACATCCTTCTTTGCCATGAGGTATCGGATGGCGGTGTGATCAGTGTACAAGGTCACTCTAGATCCAATGATATAAGATCGAAACTTATCTAGGGCGAACACTACGGCTAGCATCTCCTTCTCTGTGACGGTATAATTCCGCTGCGCGGAATCCAATGTGCGGCTAGCGTAGTGAATAGCAAAGGGGACTCCATCCCTCCTCTGTCCCAGCACGGCCCCTACGGCAAAATCGGAGGCATCCGTCATGATCTCGAATGGGAGAGACCAATCAGGCGGCTGGAGAACAGGAGCCTCAATAACACACTGCTGGAGAGTCGCAAAGGACGAAAGACACTTGTCATCGACAAGGAACTCGGTGTCTTCCGTCAAGAGGTCAGTCAACGGCCGGACAATCTTGCTGAAATCATGAATAAATCTCCGATAGAAACCAACGTGCCCCAGGAATGACCGTAGCTGCCTCAAATTGGACGGCGGTGCGAGTTTCCTAATGACATCAACCTTGGCCGGATCAACCTCCATGCCCCTGTTGGAGATGATATGGCCAAGCACCGTCCCTTGAGTCACCATGAAGTGACTCTTCTCCCAAGAAAGCACCAAATGGACCTCTATACATCGCTGGAGTACCCGGTCTAGGCAGTCAAGACAGGAGTCGAATCCGTCACCGTAGACCGAGAAATCGTCCATGAAGACCTCCAAACATTCCCCTACCATGTCCGAAAAGATCGACAACATGCATCTCTGAAAAGTCGCAGGGGCATTGCATAGCCGAATGGCATGCGTCGAAAGGCATATGTACCGAAGGGACAGGTAAAGGTGGTCTTCTCCTGATCCTCAGGAGCGATGGCCACCTGGTTGTAGCCCGAGTACCCATACAGGAAACAGTAATGGCTCTTCCCTGCCAGTCTCTCAATGATCTGGTCAATAAAAGGCAGGGGGAAATGGTCCTTCTTGGTGGCCTGGTTGAGTCTCCTGTAGTCAACACAGACCCGCCAAGAGGTGGGTACTCGTGTAGCAATCTTCCCTCCTGACTCACTGATCACAGTCGTGATGCCCGTCTTCTTGGGCACCACATGCAAGGGGCTGACCCACTTGGAGTCGGAAATGGGATAAATAAAATCTGCGCTCCACCATTTTGAAATCTCCTTCATGACGACCTCTCTCAGGTTGGGGTTCAGCTGCCGCTGGAACTCACACGACGGCTTCGCCCCCTCCTCGAGATAAATATGGTGGGAGCACAACACTGGACTAATCCCATGGAGATCTGCTACGCTCCATCCGATTGCCTTGCGGTTCTTTTCAAGAACCCCCATCAAACGGGATTCTTGCTCTCCAGTCAGATCAACGGAGATGATGACTGGGTACATCTCAGGCTCGCCCGCAAGGAATCTATACTTCAGCGAAGTAGGGAGCGGCTTCAGCTCTGGACAACTGGGTGCTGGAAAATCTGGCTTTGGAAGAAGGTGCATGTAAGCTGCCAAGTCTGCCTCGGAGAAAGAAAACGAACTCTCGCAAACTGGATCTGGAGAAGGCTGCTCAACTGAACTGTCTCTGATCTGCTCTGCATCTACCTCCTCTTCAGCTGTAGGCTCTGTGGGACTCAGGTCTGGCATCTGATCCTCGCAATCTGCCCAATCAGACTCTAAATCCGAGGGATCTGCATCAAACAAGGTGGCATCAGTACCACCATCACACAAGGTGGCCTCAGTATCACCATCACTAGAAATCGTGTCGCGGTCAAGAACCGGCTTTGCTGCCTCTGAAGTATCCTGGACCAGGGTTGTGCTCTCCAAGCTCTCCTCTGCTATCAACTCGATATCAGCGGTGTCCGAATATGAGAGGATGGCCTGTGCTACGAGGTCTGCCCATGCTGCCTCATCATCTGTGACCACAAAATCACAGTCCTGGTGGATGTCTAACCCGGCATCTGTCAGCTGCTCTGTATCTGTGCTGGTCTCTGAGCATGCTCTCTCTGGCTCTGTAGTCCTCGACCGTCTCTATTTGTACACTTTCGCCCTCGACGCGAAAGTATAGCTTCCCACTGTCATGGTCAGTCACCGCTTTGGCTGTGGCCAAGAACGGACGACCGAGGATGATGGGGGTATCGGTCACTGAATCAGGGATCTCCATGTCCAACACTACGAAGTCCACGGGGAATTGCAGGCCCTGAATAGTGACGATAACGTCTCGCAACAACCCCTTCGGCCTCTTGACAGATCGATCAGCAAACTGAAGGACTGTCCTGCTCTGTCTAAGAGTGCCCAACTCGAAGCGGTCGAGAAGGGCTGCCGGAAGGAGGTTGATAGACGATCCGCTATCTAATAGAGTCCGGTCGAACCTCTGCTTATTAATGTGACATCTGACATATGGGGCTCCTGAATCTGGCCTCTTGGCCGGCAGACGATTCTGGATCGCGAAGCACGTGGCTTTCGTCAGCACATGTATCTCTGACTGGTGGTTCCTCCTCCTCCTCCTGACTGTAGTCCTGTCTCTCAAAGAACGCTGAAGAAGGGGGATGTGCTGCAAAGCCTCCTGAAGGGTCAACTGAATATGGAAACAATCAATCATGCTCTGGCTAAACTCCTCCTGCTCTCTCTTTTTTGGATCTTTTTCTTTTTTCTTCCCCATCCCCATCAGAAGGGCTCTAGGGAAGGGGATCACAAGGTCCTTCTCAGATGAAGGACTAGGAATAGGTCTAGACGGCTCGACGGCCGGATCCGCACATACATCAAGCACCACAGTGGGACCAGAGTAAACTAAACCTTTTCCTTTATTCAAAACAGGGTTCTGAGCTACATCAGTGGAAGGAAAAACAACAACTCTCTCAGAATGAACACCGGTGGCCTCAGTACCACCACGGGCTGGCTCTGCTGGACGTCTCGCGGCCTCAGTACCGCGTGCTGGCTCGGCAACTCGGGTGGCGTCAGTACCACCTCCTCGAACTGGTGAAGTGGCAGCCTCAGTACCGCCGGTGGGATCAGCATCCTTGGTGGTATCAGTACCACCGTCATCATCATGAGCGGCCTCAGCACCGCTCTCCTCCTCCTCATTTGGCGCCCTAGGTGCATCCTCAAGTCGTCGCTCAGACGAGGCGCCGCCGTCGGCTGGTGTCCTACCGCTCCTATTAAGTGTGACAAAATCAGCATCAAATAGATCCGAAGACATATCATCAAATGGATCACTAGGAGTGGCATGCTCAGTGTAAGCTACTTGCTCAGATTTCCGCTTCAGGCTGTTGGGATTCGGCTCTATCTAGGCAGGAATGGCGGCCTTCCCTCTCACAATGTCCTGCATCTCCTGGCGGAACTCGTCCATCTCCCGTCTGAAAGTAGCCTGCTGGTCCGAGAGGAGGCGAGCTATGTCGTCCAAGGCGGGGCTCTCGTATGATGGACCATGAGAGCCTGATGGGTAGCCTCTCTGGTGATGAGGCTGCTGGAACTGGTGCTGCTACTGCTGAGAGGGGTAAGTAGGAGGGTGCTGCTGCTGGTGTGGCTGGTGAGGCTTCTCTCGCCTCCAAGACTGTCCCTGCTGCTGATAGGGACGAGGAACGAAGGATGACTGATGCTGTGACTGGTAGACTGGGGGCTGCTGCTGCTGGTGATCCCTGTGCTGGCTATACTGCCCTCCCTGACCGGATGATTGCTGCTGGGGCTGGGTACCTCCACTCCCCCACCTGAATCCGGGATGGTCTCGTCGGATCCCAGGCTGAGGACGGTCATACCAAATCCCGTTGACATCCATCAACGGCTCTGCATCGTACTGGGCTGGCGGGAGTACTGCCAGAGGCTGATCCAGCTGGTATACTACCATCTTCATGTCTGGAGATGGTGGTGACTGGTAAGAGGGCTGCTGCTGCTGGTACGGCTTCGCCTATACAAGGTGAACCTGTCTAGGCTGCTGGTGTGAGCTGGAGCATTGGAACGAGCTACTGCTGCCGTCGGTATCACCTCGCGACTGAAGACGGGGCTGTGAAGCCGTCTGTGCCTCCTGGAGACACATGAGCTGGGTCTTCATGTCGCTCAGAGTCTGTGCCATCTGCTCCATCTGAGTGATGCCCTGGCACTGCTTCTTCTCTATCAGCTCCATCTGATCCAACTTCTCACTGATGATACCCATATCCGTAGCGGATGACTCTGCATGTGCTGCTAGTACTGCGGATGAACTGGATGGACCGGCATCGACCCGTGCTATCCTCTGGTACTGCACGGGTCCTGGCTACTGCTGGGGTCTGCCCTGAGTATACAACATGGTATGAGACATCACCATATAGTTCTCGGCCATCTCCTCGTAAATGGCCCAGACCTGGTCGTGATCCTTGGCGAAGTAAGACCCGCCACAAGAAGCATTCACCAAGCCCTGGAGCTCTGGTGTCAGCCCGCTGAAGAAGCTCTGCACAAGGTTGGGCTTCGAAATATCATGGTGCGGGCATCGGTCAGTCAGCTCACGAAACCTCTCCCATGCCTCATGGAATTGCTCGTTGGGGAGCATAAAGAAGTTGCTGATGAGGGCTCTCGCTGCATTGGTCCGCCCGAGTGGATAGTACTTGTTCAAGTACTCGGTGCGGAGCTGCTCCCAGGTGTAAACAAACCTCCCCAAGTGTTTCAGCCAGGTGGCTGCACTGTCTGCTAGGGAAAAGGGGAAGGCGATCATCTGAATCGTATTCTGGTCCACCTGACGGTCGTGGGCAGTGCTGCAAATCATCAGGAACTCCTGGAGGTGGAGATGGGGCTCCTCAGTAGCGAGTCCGTGGAAGCGGGGGAGTAGCTGCAAGGTGTTCGGGGGGAACTTGAAGTCCCCCACGATAGCTGGAAGTACAACCCAGTGGTGCATCAGTGTCGATCCGGGGTTGTGCAACTCCCGCATCGGTCTCGGTGGTCCTCCGGCCGCGACTGCGGCGGCTGCTGCTGCTGCGGCGGCTGCGGCTGCTGCATCTGCATCCTCTGGGATCCTCGGTCCCTCTCTCCTCTGCTCTCGCTCTGCTCTCATCTGCTCCATCTCTCTCCTCATATCGATCATGAATGCTCCTTGATCCCTCAGCTGCTGCTGAACGGTCTCTAGTGAGGCGATCAGGGTGGAGTTGATCTTACCCTGTTCCAGCACAAAGTGCTCAGGCTGACCTCGGGAACGATCCTCAGAACTGTCGGCCATGGCGTCTGCAAAATCAAATGAGCCAAACTCAGGTGCTGTCAAGTCTGCTAATCTCTCCTCTGGCTCATATCTCTCAGAACCGAAAGAAAGGGGGTCGAGGGGGAACAGGGCGGAATCATACTCGGGCTCGGAGAACTGGTCTCGGCTCTCGCGGGCCAACCTAGAAGACTGGGTAGACGTGTCCGAAAGCGGTGCAGCCAAAGGCTACCTAAGAGAGCGTCTACCCATCATCGTGATCTGACGTGTAAGGCGGATGAGTTCTGGAAAAACTATGATCGGCAACCAAACCCTCTGTTCACCAACACAACACGAGCTGAAGACCGTAAAGGCTCGGTCAAATTATCTTGTCAATTTTTATTAGGTGAACAAACAATCTATCAGAGCGCTTACGTGACCTGTTGGGATACTCGATGCTACTCCAACCGACTGGCCCGCACAGAAGAGTCGGTAGTCAGCTGAAAATAGCACCGGAGGGCTCTACCTAGTGTGCGGGTCACTCTCTCGCGTAATCAAACCAAACAATGAGGGGGTTGCTCTCCCCAAGACAAGTTTTTTTAAGTCGAGTGTCTTTTAGGGTTAATAGTTTTAGCAATCCCAATTTTATGGTTTTTCTTTTTAATTTTTTTCAATAAAAACAAAGGCCTAACGAATTTTTCGGTTCTCCTGGTTATTTAGTCAAAAACAAGGGGGAGAAGACGAAAAAGCCGATGCGCGATGAAAATCAATGATGCATGCCAAAATAGAAATGTGTACCTTTCCTCCAGCACTCTACATGCAAGTGATCCGCGCAGAAATATAAAGACAGAAAATAAACTACCCAAATGGTGCAGCGATGAAAACCGAGTCCTAAACAAGCAAGTCTACTCAAAGAACCGTCTAACTGGTCACCAGCGATGAAAGCCAAAGGTCCGGTCTTGGTCTACCCCTCCTCTGCCCGACACATCGGGGGTAGGAGAAAGCGCTTTGCGGGGCAGACTATGGCACGTAGGCTACGAAGGGGATGAATCAGTTATTTTTATTAATCAATTATTAGTAGGTCCAATTAATCGCACTATAGGAACATGCAAGCAATTAAGTGTGGGGACCCTACTAATTACGGCAAAAGCAAGTAGAAAATCCTAAGTCTAGGGGCTCGATAAAAACCGCTGAAAACCGGAAAAGGCAGCGAAAAACCAAAAGCCACGAAAAAGCCGCGAAAAACCTAAGGGTCCCCCGAGCACGCTAGTGCTCGGCAAAACAGACCCGCTAAGAGTTCAAGTCCAAGAGAGTCTAAGTGTTTGTCCTGTATTATTACAATAATAATCAAATAAAATAAATCTTAAGCTAAACCTCTCCCACTCAGTCTCTCCCTCACGCTCTCCTGCGGTTCCGTGCAGAAGGGAGCCGCCTCCGAGTCTCGCGGTTGCGTCGGCTTCTCGAAATCGGCCGCCTCGGTCCTCAGGCCCTCGCAAGAAAGAACAGAGTGGTCAGACCAATAAAATGAGCAAATAATAGCACGAAAAATAAATGGAAATAAAATGAGGGTATATATGCAAAAATGCAAAATAAAATAAACACTCAAAATCAAACACAAACAAAAACAAAAAGAAAATAAAAGAAAACAAAATAAAGCAAAAATAAAATAAAAACAAAAACCGCGAAAAGCCGCGGACTCTGAAAGAGCCACGAAAAGCCGCGAAAAAGAAAACGAAAATAAAACGAAAACTACTAAGCCGTGCTCCCCGGCAACGGCGCCATTCTGATAGTCGACCTGACCACTCAGATATAAGGTGCTAAACGGTCATTGCGACCCAAGCGATCAGGATCGATCAATCAAGAAAAATAGACCACCAATAAAGATAAAATCAAATAAAAAATCAATAGCGGTCTTGCTATTAGTTTAACCTGGTATAGCGACCAGGGTCGAACACAAAGAGCACGAATTGGCCTCGCGGCCTACGAAGTAGTCAAAAAGAAAAGAAAATGAAACAAAAAGGTATTTTTGGTGGTTTTTAATTCTTTTTATATTTTTTTGGATTTTTAAGAAATTAAGAAAATAATAAAAACAAGGAAACAACACACTTCAACAATTTATTTAATGCACTAAAAATCAACCAAAAACTCAAATAAAAATATTTTTGTGTGTTTTATAATTTTTACTGTTTTTAGTGAATTTTTGGAATTTTTCTGATGTTTATTTAATTTTTTAAAAATAAAACAAAGTCAAAAACTGTAGGTAATGTCCAGCCGAGCTTAAGGGGCTTAGATAAAATATCTAAGAGCCCCCAATAAGCCTGGAGGTATTTTTCCTGTATAGAGAAGAAAACAAGGAAAAATTTGGCACCTAAATTATTATTTTTGGGTTTTTAATTTATTTACTAGAATTTTTATGAGATTTTAAGTTTTTTTAATTTTTAGGTGTTTTAGATAATGAAAAATAGCCAAAATCGGCTAGAAAATCAAGCAAGCAAAGACAAATAGTAAATAATTTTTTTGTAATTTTCAGCTAAGTTTTAATATTTTTGTGTGATTTTCTAAATCAGACAGTAAAGAAAATACGTGTTTTTGAATTTTTAAAAATATTAAAACAAAACAAAATTGTCCCCAAAATTTCCAGAAAATTTTACACTATGGCAGGAGCCATGTGTCCAATTTTCATTGGATTTGGAGTTGGTTTACTATTTTATTAAAATCAAACACAAGGGCATAGTACACAGGGACCAAAACGCAAATACCAGGAGTCCTGGGGGGTCTGGTGCAAAATACCCAGGAGGTCACGCGCGTGGGACCTTTTGGTAACAAGTACCAAAAATCCAGGGACTAGTCTGCAAATAACCCACGAATATACGCACATGCAATAATAAATCACGCACAGGGGTATAAATGCAAATATCCAAAAGTTTTCATTCAATCCATATCATCTCAGAACTACAGGGCATTAAATGCAAAAAGCCCAGAAACTCACGTGTCGACGCACGTGTCACACCATACACAGGGGCATAAATGCGAAGAAAGGAAAGTGCAGGGTCCTCTATGCAATTTTACCAAAAACTAAACAACTAAACTAAATATTTACAGAACTAAATGCTAAATAAAAGAAACAGGAGGGCCTAAGGGTAAATTACCCTTTATTAATGGAGACGGCTGGATGGGCGCCACATGGAGAATCTGACGGTGAGGATCAGGTGGCGCCTTCGACCTCAAACTGCTTGGCCGGATCGAACGGGTGCGGGCTCTCCACGTGGAGATCGGACGGTCCTCGTGCATAGTGGACGAAGCCTCGTGGATCGACGGCTGAGATCAGTCCTCCACTGATCGGACGCTAGCTGCAGCTCCGCAAATGAACGGTCAGGATGAAATCTGGAGCTCTGAGGCTGATCTGACGGTGGCAGGAGGTCTTCGAAGAACAGGTGGCCGACGAACTTCGCCGACCCAATACGCTCGCTCCGAGCCTCCTCGCGGGGCGCTGATGATCGGAGAAGGGTCTGCGTGGGCCTCCGCGTCAGATGGGGGTCTCCGATGACCCGACCGAGCCCTGGAGGGCTCCGGCAAGGTCGGCAGAGGAACGTCTCCTGGCGCAAATAGGAGGACCTCAGATGGTCCTCGTAATACCTGCAAAATAGGTCCAGAAAACTTGCGGGTCGAGGGCAAAGTGCCTCGACCCGGTTAGGCGGGGTGAAGATGGTCGGAGGGTCGATATGGGCGAGCTCCGGCGAAGGTGGGGACGGAGGAGCTTGAGCCCCAGCTCCTGTGCGAGCTGGGTTGAGTGGATGGGTGCAGAACGTGCGCGGGAGGAAGACGAAGGCTATGGTGCAGCCCGATGGTCGAGGGGATGAGTGACGTGATCGGAATCGACGGTGAACGGCGGAGCGGTGAATTGGGGGTAATCTAAAATCAAAGAAAAAGAAAGGGAGATGGGTCTACCTGGGTGGATGAAGCGACTGTGGGTGAGCTTGCGCAGCTCCTGGTCCTCGCCTCAAGAAGCGTCGGTCTCCGAGGCTCGAGCTCCGGCTCTGGGCGAAGCACGACGGTGATACTCGCCGGATCAATGGGCCGCTTGCTCCCTCCTCACTGCAACACTTGCTGGAGCAAGCTGTCACTCTCGCCAACACAGTGGAGGTCACAGGTAGCGAAGCAAATGAGCCAAAGATGAGAATGAAGGTGGCTGAGCTGGGATTATATACGGTGGAGGGTCTGGGAAGACGAGCGCGGGTAGGGCATTCTGGAGCGTGGATCCCGAGACGGTGGCTCCGGCGAGGGTCTCGGATGTATCATTAACGAGTCGGACCCGGGGTTTAGGCGGGGCATGATCGAGTTTACACGGGAAAAATCCGAGAAGACGGGTTACCCGCTAAGGACCCGTGAGAAGTGGTCCTGGGGGGAGAGTTGACCAGGCGGTCAACATCCCCCTGGACCAATAGGAGAAGGCCACGTGTAAAATATTTAGAAATTCAATAAAAAAATAACAAATGACCGAATTAGAGAAAAGTCAAAACATGAAATATTTTTCTTTTAATTTTTTCTATTTTTTAGTGATTTTTAATTAATTTTTCAAAGTAAAAATAAGGTATGTACATAGTAGGGTTATATATAGGTATATATATACAATATATAGGTTTTTAATTTTGATTTTTAATTTGTTATTTTTACACAATTTTATTCCCATTTTATATTTTATTTATTTATATCATAAAATAAGGAATAAAAATATATTTTTATTTTATTTTTATTATTTATATACATAGGTGATGTTTTTGTTTTCTTTTAATTTCTATATTTTATTTTGATTTTATATTTAGAAATATATACAAGTATTTACAAGCCAATTTTAATCTATTTTTGGGAGGAAAATATTTTTATTTTATTTACATAAATATATACACACATGAGCCCCTATCTCCCCTCTACTTTGGCTTTTATGCGGTCAGGCCCATGCTGAGCCCTCCCTTGGGTTAGGTTGCTCAATATTTATTTTAAATATTTCCCTCTTTTTCTTTTTAATCTTTATTCTTTTATTTTTGCACAAAAACATGCTAATTATAGGTTTTTACACAATGCATGCTTTTAGTAATTATTTCTATTTACAACTATATACATGCATTTGTAAAGGTTTTTGTAGCTAAAATATAAGAATAAAGAGTGATGAATGAGTATTCATCACCGCTCTGGGTGAATCCTCATGATGTAGCTCAGACGAGGCGCCGCCTGCTGGCATCATACCGCTCCTAAGTGTGACAAAATCAGTATCAAAAAGATATCCAGTCATATCACCAAATGCATCACTAGGAGTGGTATACTCAGTACAAGCTACCTGCTCAGATTTCCTCTTCAGGCTGTTGGGGTTCGGCTCAATCTGGGCAGGGATGGCAGCCTTCCCTCTCACAATGTCCCGCATCTCCTGGCGGAACTCGTCCATCTCCCGTCGAATTGTAGCCTGTTGATCGGTGAGAAGGCGTGCTATATCATCCAAGATGGGGCTCTCATGGGAGCCCGACGGGTAACCTCTCTGGTAGTGAGGCTGCTGGAACTGCTGCTGTGGCTGAGAGGGGTATGGGTGATGTTGCTGCTGCTGCTGGTGAGGTTGATCTCGCCTCCAAGACTGTCCCTGCTGATAGGGACGAGGACCATACGGCGACTGTTGCTGCAACTGTGGTGGGTACACTGGGGGCTGCTGCTGCTGCGGCTGGTGATCTCTCTGAAGGTTGTACTGGCCTCCCTGACCTGATGGCTGCTACTGGGGCTGGGTACCTCCGGTCCCCCAACGGAATCCGGGATGGTCTCGTCAGATACCGGGCTGAGGGCGGTCATACCAAATACCGTTGACATCCATCAATGGCTCTGCATCGTACTGTGGTGGCGGGAGTACCGCCAGAGGCTGATCCGGCTGATATACCACCATCTGCAAGTCTGGAGATGGTGGTGACTGGTAGGTGGGCTGCGACTGCTGGTACGGCTTCGCCTGTACAAGGTGAACCTGTCTAGGCTGCTGGTGTGAGCTGGAGCATTGGAACGAGCTACTGCTGCCGTCGGTATCACCTCGCGACTGAAGACGGGGCTGTGAAGCCGTCTGTGCCTCCTGGAGACACATGAGCTGGGTCTTCATGTCGCTCAGAGTCTGTGCCATCTGCTCCATCTGAGTGATGCCCTGGCACTGCTTCTTCTCTATCAGCTCCATCCGATCCAACTTCTCACTGATGATACCCATATCCGTAGCGGATGACTCTGCATGTGCTGCTAGTACTGCGGATGAACTGGAAGGACCGGCGGCGACCCGTGCTATCCTCTGGTACTGCACGGTCTGTGGCTGCTGGGGTCTGCCCTGAGTATACAACTGGGTCTGGGACATCACCATGTAGTTCTCGGCCATCTCCTCGTAGATGGCCCAGACCTGGTCGTGATCCTTGGCGAAGTAAGACCCGCCACAAGAAGCGTTCACCAAGCCCTGAAGCTCTGGTGTCAGCCCGCTGAAAAAGCTCTGCACGAGGTTCGGCTTGGAAATGTCGTGGTGCGGGAATCTATCAGTCCGCTCTCTGAACCTCTCCCATGCCTCATGGAACTGCTCGTTGGGGAGCATGGAGAAGTTGCTGATCAGGGCTCTCGCGGCATTGGTCCGCCCGAGTGGATAGTACTTGTGCAAGTACTTGGTGCGGAGCTGCTTCCAAGTATAGACAAACTTCCCCAGATATTTCAGCCAGGTGGCTGCTCTGTCTGCCAAAGAGAAGGGGAAGGTAATCATCCCGATGGTATCCTGATCCACCTGACGATCGTGAACAGTACTGCAAATCATGAGGAACTCCTGGAGGTGGAGATGGGGCTCCTCGGTGGCGAGCCCGTGGAAGCGGGGGAGGAGCTGCAAGGTGTTCGGGGGGAACTTGAAGTCCCCCACGATGGCTGGTAAAACAACCCAGTGATGCATCAGTGTCGATCCGGGGTTGTGCAACTCCCGCATCGGTCTCGGTGCGTCTCCTGCTCCTACCACAGCGGCAGCCGCTGCGGCGGCGGCTGCTGCGGCTGCTGCGGCTGCATCATCTGGAACTCTCGGCCTGTCTCTACGCTGCTCTTGCTCTGCTCTCATCTGCTCCATCTCTCTCCTCATATCCAACATAAACGCTCCCTGATCCCTCAACTGCTGCTGTACCATCTCGAGGGAGGCGATCAGGGTGGAGTTGATCGCACCCTGGTCCAGAACAAAGTGCTCCGGCTGTGGACCTCTAGAGCGATCATCGGAACTGCCGGCCATGATCTCTGCAAAATCAAACGATCCATACTCAGGTGTCGATAAATCTGAAAGTCTCTCCTCTGGCACCGGCCTCTCAGAACGGAAAGAAAGGGGGTCGAGGGGGAACAAGGTGGAATTGTACTCGGGTTCGGAAAGCGGGTCTCGGCTCTCGCGAACCAACCTAGATGAACGGGTAGACGCGCCCGAAAGCGGTGCAACCAAAGGCTGCCTAAGAGATCGTCTGCCCATCATCTTGATGTGACAAGTAAGGCGGATGAGATCTGGAGAAACTATGATCACAAGCAAACCCCCAAGTTCACCAACGCAATGCGAGCTGATGACCATAAAGGCTCGGTCAAATTATCTTGTCAAATTTTATTTTGGTGAACAATCAAGATATCATAGCGAGTACGTGACCTGTTGGGATACCCGATACTTTCCCAACCGACTATCCTGCACAGAAGAGTCGGTAATCAGTCGAGAATAGTACCGGAGGGCTCTACCTAGTGTTCGGGTCACTCTCTCGCACAATCAAACCAAGCTATGAGGGGGTTGCTCTCCCCAAGACAAGTTTTTAAATCAAGTGTCTTTTAGTGATCAATAGTTTTAGCAGTCCCAATTTTATGATTTTTCTTTTTAGGTCTTTTTCAATACAAACAAAAACGCCTAACAAATTTTTCGGTTCTCCTGGTTATTAAGTCAAAAACGGGGGGAGAAGACGAAAAAGCCGATGCGCGATGAAATAAATGATGCATGCAAAGTAAGAAAGACGTACCTATCTCCAGCACTCTACATGCAATATGATTCGCGCAGAATTTAAAGACAGAAAAGAAAACTACCTATATGGTGCAACGGAAAAAGCCGAGTCCCTAAGCAGGCAACTTCTACACGAAAGAACCGTCTAGCTGGTCACCAGCCTTCGATCTAGAGAGTCCGGTCTCGGTCTACCCCTCCTCCTCCCGATAAATCGGGTTCAGAAGCAGCGCTTGGGAGGACAGGCTGCGGCACGTAGGCTCGAAGGAAATGATTCAGCTATTTTTATTAACTTTTTATTAGTAGGTCCAATTAACGATCTATAGGCACAAGCAATCTATTAGGTGTGTGGATCCTACTCAGTACGACACAGTCAAGCAGAAAGTCCTAAATCTAGGGGCTCGAGAAAAACCACGAAAAACCGTAAAAGGCAATGAAAAACAAAAACCGCGAAAAACCAAGGGTCCCCCGAGCACACCGGTGCTCGGCAAAACAGACCCTAGAAACTGTCCAAGTCCTGCTGAGTGTCCCTGTATTATTACAATTCAGATCAAATGTGCTAAAATAAACCTAAACTACTCCTCTCTCACTCAGCTACTCTCTTGCTCTCTCCTGCGGCTCCGTGTAGAAGGGAGCCGCCTCCGAATCCCGCGGTTGCGCCGGCTTCTCGAAAGTCACCACCTCGGTCCTTGGGCCCTCACAAGAAAGAAGACAAGTGTCACATACCAAAAATAATCAAATAAGTGCAGGAAAAATAAATGAAATGAAACAGGGGTATATGTGCAGAAACAGAAATAAAATAAACAAGCAAAAATAAAAATAAAAGAAAAGAAAAGAAAAAGAAAATAAAACAAAAATAAATGAAAAAGAAAAAGCCGTAAAAAACTGCGGACTCAGAAAGAGCCGCGGAAAGCCGCGAAAAAGAAAAATGAAATAAAAAGAAAACTAAAACGACTACTAAGCTGTGCTCCCCGGCAACGGCGCCATTCTGATGAGCCGAAAAATCCCGAGCAACTAAGGATGAAGAAATAACAAAGGTCGTTGCGACCTCAGTCGCTCAAGAGATCAATCGGTCAATCAAGAAAATAAGGTGCAGACCACCAAAATCAGATAAAAATCAAATAAACACGATAGCGGTCCTGGCTATTGGATTAGCATGGTATAGCGACCAGGGTCGGACTCAGGGAGCACGTGATGGCCTCGCGGCCTACGAAGTAGTCTAAAAAGGAAATAAAATAAAATAAAAGTATTTTTGGTGGATTTTTAATTTTTATCTATTTTTTGGATTTTTAATTAATAAAGGAAATAAAGAAAACAAGTAAACAAGCCAATTCAACCAATTATTTACCTACTCAAAAATCACCCAAAAATTCAAATAAAAATATTTTTATGCTTTTTATGTTTTTTTACTGTTTTTGGTTAATTTTTGGTTCATTTTTGGTATTTTTATGATTTTTATTGAATTTTATAAAAATCAAACAAGGCAGAAAACAAAGGGTACGATCCAGTCAGGTGTCAAGGGTCAAATTAAAATATAAAATGACCCTATTAACACCTGAAGGTAATTTTCCTGTATAGTAGAAAACACAAGGAAAATTTAGGCACCAGAATTATTATTTTTAGTTTTTCAAATAATTATTAGAATTTTTATAGGTTTTTAGGGGTTTTATAATTTTTATGAGTTTTATATATCCAAAAATGACCAAAATTGGTCAGAAAATCAAACAAGGCAAAACAAACACTATCTAATTTTTTTTGTAATTTTTAGAGGTGGTTTAATATTTTTTGTGAATTTTAAAGTTAGACAGTAAATAAAATGCTTGTTTTTGAATTTTTAAAAATAGTAAATGAAATAAAAAATGTCTCCACAAATTGGAGAAAATTTTACACTATGGCAGGAGCCATGTGTTCAATTTTCATCACATTTGGAGTTGATTTGCTATTTTATTAAAAATGGAAACTAAGGTATAGTGCACAAGGACCTGTACGCAAATAGTGAAAAGTCCAGGGGGTCCGGTGCAATTTTTCCAAGGTTGCACGCGTGAGGCGCGTGCCCTGGGCACTCAGGGACCTACTTGCAAGAAAACTTAGGTCCCTGGACTATTTAGTAACTCATACTAAAAGTCCAGGGGTGTAAGTGTAAATTACCCACTAAATAACGCACATGCACAATAAAACCACGCACAGGGGTATTTCTGCAAATATCAAAAAGATAACATCATTCAATAACACCCTAGAACAATAGGTCTATACATGCAATTAACCCAGATAATCACGTGTCGAAGCACGTGTTCCACTACAGGCGGGGGTATAAAAGCAAATACGACAACTACAGGGTCCACAGTGCAAATTACCAAACTAAATAAAATATCTATAATATTTACAGGACTACAGCAGAACCACTAGAAAACTAAGGGACTAAGAAGTAATTTACCCTTTATTAAGTCGATCGTCGGATGAACGCCACGTGGAGATCTGATGGCTACAGAGCGGCGCGGCTAACCCTTGGCGAATCGACGGTCACGATCAAGCCTCCCACTGATCGAACGGTCAATGCTGCTCCTGGCGTGAACGGCTAGGATCTGAACTGGAGCTGAAGGTCAATCGGACGGCTGCGGAGGTACCTCGAAGAACTGGGCTCCGACGAGGTTCGCCGGACTCGTGTGAGTGCTGGAGGCCTCCTCGCGGGCTGCTGAAGATCGGAAGAGAAGCTCCTTGGCCTCCCATGTCGAATGGTGCCCTCCGATGGCTCGACGGAGCTCCTGGGAACTCAGGTGAGGCCGGCGGAGGTCGAGCTGCTGCACCTGGATGTCGAAGCCCTCAGATGGGCTCCTTGGGACCTACAAAGATGTGCAACGGACTCGCGGGTCGAGGGCAAAGTGCCTCGACCCTGTAAGCGGGGGTGAAGGAGGTCGGTGCGGCGGGGTGTTGATGACAATGAATGTCCGAGCGACTAAGGCAATCGGGTATCTCTACGATGGTCGTCGCGACCTCAGTCACCCGATCGTGTCGATCAAGAAAAATAAGACCACCAATCAAGAGAAAAATCAAATCAACACACGTAGCGGTCTCGCTATTAGTTTAACCTGGTATAGCGACCAGGGTCGAACACAAGGAGCACGGGTTGGCCTTGCGACCTACGAAGTAGTCAAAATGAAATAAAAGAAAATAAAGAAGTATTTTTGGTGGTTTTTAATTATTTTATATTTTTTTGGATTTTTAAGATATTAAGAAAATAAGAAAAGCAACTAATCAACACACTTCAACAATTTATTTAATGCACTAAAAATCAACCAAAAATTCTAACAAAAACGTTTTTATGTTTTTTTTATAATTTTTAGTGTTTTTGGTGAATTTTTGGGATTTTTCAGATATTTTTTTAATTTTCTAAAAATCAAACAGTGACTGAAACTGTAGGTACTGTCCAGCCGAGCTAAAAGGACCTAGATAAAATATCTAGAAGCCCCAAATTAGCCTGGATGTGTTTCTCCTGTATAGAGAATAAAACAAGGAAAAAATGGGCACCTAGATTATTAGTTTTGGGTTTTTGGTTTATTTATTAGAATTTTTATAAGATTTTAGGTGTTTTGCAATTTTTAGGTGTTTTAAGTAATAAAAAAAACCAAACTTGGCTAGAAAATCAAGCAAGCAAAAACAAACAGCAAGTAATTTTTTTGTGAATTTTAGATGAGTTTTAATTTTTTTTTGTGATATTTAAAGTTAGACAGTAACAAAATTAGATGTTTTTGAATTTTTAAAAATATCAAATTAAAACAAAATTGTCCCAAAAATTCCAGAAAATTTTACGCTATGGCAGAAGCCATGTGTCCAATTTTCATTTGATTTGGAGTTGTTTTGCTATTTTATTCAAAAATAAAGAGGGGGCACTGTGCACAGGGACCTATGTGCAAATACCCGAAGTTCTGGGGGGTCTGGTGCAAATAACCCAGGTAAACACGTGCGTCGCACACGCCTGAGGCACTCAGGGACCCAAATGTAACAAAAATTACTTCCGAGGACTATTTGGTAACAGGTACCAAAAGTCCAGGGGGTAATCTGCAAATAACCCAAAAATATCCGCACATGCTCAAATGTTTCACGCACAGGGGTATAAATGCAAATACTCAAAAACTTTCATTCATTCATTAACATTCAGAACTACAAGGGCATAATATGCAAATACACCAGAAAGCCACGTGACGAAGCACGTGTCACACAACGTACAGGGGCATAAATGCAAAGTAAATAAAATCCAGGGTCCTCTATGCAAATTTACCAAAAACTAAACAGCTATACTAACTAATTACAGGACTAAATGCGAAATAAAATAAACGGGAGGGCCTAAGGGTAAATTACCCTTTATTAATGGAGCCGCTGGATGGATGCCACGTGGTGCATCTGACGGTGCTGGGCGACTGGGGCTCCAAAGCGAAGCTCCTCGGGCTGATCGGACGATCCAGGTGTTGCCACGTAGCAGATCGAGTGGCAGAGAGAAGCGGTGGCTGCGTCACACTGGATCAACGGTGGAGATCGCCTCTCCAAGGATCTGGCGGCGCGGGGACCTCCTCAGATGGACGGTCGAGATAGGAACTGGAGGTCTGAGGCGATCGAACAACGACATAGGATGCTGAATGAACTGGACGCCGGCGACTTTCGCCGGCTTCGTAGCGGCGCTGCAATCCTCCTGGAAGCACGCTGGAGATCGGAGAAGGAGCGTGGGGTGCTTCTGCGTCGAGTGGTGGTCTCCGATGACCCTGCCGAGCTCGGGAGAGCTCCGGCGAGGTCGACGGAGATGAAGCTCCTGGACCTGATGGTCCAAGCCCTCAGATGGGCTTGGATGTACCTGCAAAGCAAACCAGGAGACTCGCGGGTCGAGGGCAAACTGCCTCGACCCGGTTAGGCGGGGTGACGGTGAACAGAGGGTCGAGATGGGTGAGCTCCGGCGAAGGTGGGGACGGTGGAGCTCGAATCCCAGCTCCTGTGCGAGCTGGGTTGGATGGAGATATGGAGAAGGTGCGCGGGAGGAAGGCGGAGGCTATGGCGGAGCCTGATGATCGAATGGATGTCGGATGTGGACGGAATCGACGACGAACGACGGCGGAGCGAAAGGGGGGTAGTTGAAAATTAGCGAAAAAGAAAAGACTACGGGGCTACCTGGGTGGCTGATGAGACTGGGGGTGAGCAGACGGTGCTCTGGGGCATCGCCTCGAGGAGCGTCTCCCTCCGAGGCTCGAGCTCCGGCTCTGGGCTTAGCAATGCGGCGATACTCGTCGGATCGATGGAAACCGCTCCCTCTCCTCGCTGCGACACCACGGGGGACGAGCTGTCACTCTCGCCGATGTGATGGAGCTCACTGGGGGTGGAACAAATGACCAAAGATAGGAAATGGAGGTGGCGGAGCTTGGCTTAAGTACGCTGGAGGGTCCGGGAAGAAGGGCGCGGGTAGGGCACTGGAGCGCGCGGATCCCGATGCGGAGGCTCCGGTGAGGATCTCGGATGTACCATGGACGGATCTGACCTGGGGTTTAGGTGGGGATGAATCGGGTTTAGGCGCTAAAAAAGGGGGAAATCGGGTCGGGCGCCTAAACCTGTGGGAAGTGGTCCTGGGGGGGTAGTTGACCGGGCGGTCAACAATCCCCAGGGCCAATGGGTAGCGGCCACGTGGCTGGAATTTGAAAATGAAATTAAGGGTAGCAAATGGCCGAATTAGGGCAAAGTTGAAACATGAAATATTTTTGTTTTATTTTTTTTTCTATTTTTTAGTGATTTTTAATTAATTTTTCAAGGTAAAATAGTGTATTTACATAGTAGGGTTAGATATAGGTATATATACAATATATAGGTTTTTAATTTTGATTTTCAATTGTTATTTTTATACAATTTTATTCCTATTTTATATTTTATTTATTTATACTATAAAATGAGGAATAAAAAAAACATTTTTATTTTATTTTTATTATTTATATACATAGGTAAAATAAATACATATGTGCATTTATATACATGGTATATTTACAATATATTTTTATGTTTTTAATTTTGTTATTTTTATTTTGTTTTTGTTTTAATTGTTTTTATTTTATTTATTTACACTGTATAATATAGAGTATTTACAAAAATTTTGGAAATAGTTTTTATTTATTTACAAAGTTAAATAAATATAGATGTGGTGGTCTATATATATGGTGAGTGATGTTTTTATCTTCTTTTTGATTTTTAGCTTTTTCTTTTATTTTTATACTTATAAATATATACAAATATTTACAAGCATATTTTAAGCTATTTTTATGAGGAAAATACTTTTATTTATTTACATAAATATTTACACACATGAGCCCCTATCTCCCTCTACTTTGGCTTTTTTATGCGGTCAGGCCCGTGCTGAGCCCTCCCTTGGGTTAGGTTGCTCAATATTTATTCTAAATATTTCCCTCTTTTTCTTTTTAATCTTTATTCTTTTATTTTTGCACAAAAACATGCTAATTATAGGTTTTTACACAATGCATGCTTTTGGTAATTATTTCTATTTACAACTATATACATGCATTTGCAAAGGTTTTTGTAGCTAAAATATAAGAATAAAGAGTGATGAATGAGTATTCATCACCCCCCTATACTTAACTTTGCTAGTCCCTTAGCAAACACTTATTTGAAAAAGAAGTGAAAAAGAACTAAAGAAAAAGAAAAAGAGAATGTACCTTGATCAAGGTTGATTATTAAACTTGCCTTTATTAAATTAAGGTATGGAGTTCGATCGGATCTTTGGATTATTAATGTGTCGGAACCTTATTTGGACTTAAGCCTAAAACTCAACAGCCTCTAAGTTCCACTAATCTATAACCAAGACTCCTCAATGCTCCAGATCAGAACAAGTCATCAATCACAAACCCTGAAGACCACGAATCTTTTCTTGTCCTGTGAATGTGAGGTCTAAGCTCTCCACCTCAGAAATGGCAACTTGACAACCCTCCCCAACAAGGCATCTCTATGACCTCAATCTGGCCACTCTTTCCTCGAGGAGCGGGGTATTCCCTTCTAAGTTCAAGTTCAACCGGCTCAAGAAGAGGAGGAAGAAGAGAATGGGTCAAGGCCAGTGTAGCCAAGTACCCTTGGGAGCTTGACCAGTGTAGCCAAGTCTCCCTGCTGCAAGCTACATCAGGTGGATCATGATACTCAAGCTTTGCTTATTGCACTCTATATACATACTCCGGTGGGATTATCATTTTCTCTCAGACCCACCACTTTTTTGGAGTTATCTTCTTTTTGCATATTTTTTTTCAAGTGCATCTATACAACATATACATGTGCAGCATATATACAAGGAGCTTTTCCTCTTGAGCCAGTAGACTATCCCTCTTTTGAAGCTTTATTGCAACCCACAACTCCCGTCGTTAGACCTCATGGCAACCAGACCAAGTTGAGACGCACTTCCTTCACTAAAAGAAGAAGAGATGTTCCGCCTAGAAGTACTACCCTCATATGCTACCCCAAGTCAAGGAAGACTGCCTCCTCACCACCTCATCCGTAGAGAGCTCGGTGCATAGTGCTGGTGTCCAAGTAAAGCCATAATCTATATGAGTCATGTGTTGTTGTTAAGTGCTCTACTTAGGCTCATTGAGATGACATGTGATCATAGCCTAGTGGACTCAAAGAATTAAGTCACCACGGACCTGAAAAGCCTTAAACCTAAGCCCTATAAGGTTCCTCTTAGAAGTTAGGTGGATTAAGATCTTAATCAAGCTCCATTTCTCAATTTGATTCCAGGCTAGTTTAAATGTCAACTATCATCCAGAAAAACTATATACATATGTACAAAAGATGCTATTTACACAAATTTTACAATCATGTAAAATTTTTGAAAAATGTTTTGAAATCATGAATGTATGAAGTGCAAGTTTTGCAAAAAGATATTTACACAAATTTACACAAGATTTTTGCAAACTTTTGATTTTCAAAACATTTTGGAAAAATTTTGTACTATATACATAATTTTGATAAGAAAATATTTACACAAACTTTACACAAAAGGATTTGGAAAACATTTTTACAAAAATAATTTGTACACTAGCTATTTATGTGCAAATAAAAGAATGTTTATGTACATGAAAAAATTTTAATTTTTGTGATTTTTCAGGTTTTTAGCCATTTTATTTATTAACACACTCACACAAAGTACGAGTTATGGCTAAAGTATATATGAAATATATACACCCCCCCATACTTAGCTCGAACGATGTCCTCAGAGTCAAGAGCGATGAAGAAGACATAACTCGTGCTGGGCATAGGGAAGTGAAAAGGAAGGCTATATACAAAGATGAATGAATGAAAATATAAAGTCAAGAGGGTCTCGGGTCTTCCCCCTATACTTAGGATCAAGTAATCCTAAGTATAGCAGGCTGTCCACTAAGGGAAAACCGAGTGGAGAATGCACAGGGTCTACCCCCCCTATACTTAGGGTGAAATATCCCTAAGTATTGGCAGCAAAACAGGGGTAGAAGGAAACAAAAGAAATACCCAAAGGTCTCACATCCCCCCTATACTTAGGGTAAAGTGCACCCTAAGTATAGCATAATCACAAGATGAAGAAAGGGATGTGGGACTAAAGAATGTAGTGATATAGACATCTGGATCTATACAGGGCGGAAGATCAGTGAAACTCAAGCGTGAGATGCATTAGATGTGAGTCAAAGACCACATCTCACGCAAAATGAATAGGGGCAAGATCAACGACCCGCGGCTCATGATCTAGAAATGGCTTGAGCCGCTGGCCGTTCACTCGAAAGGTACTCTCAGAAGACAACTCGGATATATCAATGCTACCGTTGTCGTGTACCTTTCTGACCAAGTAGGGTCCCTTCCATTTACTCTGTAGCTTCCCTGGAAATAAACGTAGCCTCACATCAAACAACCATACTCTCTGTCCAACCTCAAAATGCTTGTGGCTGATATGAGAATCATGCCACTCCTTCACTCTCTCCTTATACTGTAGGCTGTTTGAGAAAGCTGTATCTCTAAGCTCCTCTAGGGCTGCTAACTCTGCCCTCCTCTGGTCTCCTACACC
This sequence comes from Ottelia alismoides, assembly GCA_037367405.1. Classification (NCBI taxonomy): domain Eukaryota; kingdom Viridiplantae; phylum Streptophyta; class Magnoliopsida; order Alismatales; family Hydrocharitaceae; genus Ottelia; species Ottelia alismoides. The sequence goes on along the minus strand of JAZKJV010002119.1, from coordinate 431,237 downwards.
ATCTGGATCCATGAGTATATCAGTAACTGCCCATAGTGACCTGTGCCTCAACTCAACAGGCAAATGACACGGCTTTCCATATACGAGGCGAAAGGGAGATGTGCCCAATGGTGTCTTGAAAGACATCCTATATGCCCACAAGATCGAGACCAAAAGCTGTGACAAATCCTTTCGGTCAGGGCAGACAACTTTCTGCAATATCGTCTTGATCTCCCTATTCGACACCTTGGCTAGACCATTCGTCTGTGGATGGTAAGGTGTAGCAACACGATGGTCTATACCGAACTCGCTAGCAAGGGCCTTCACCTGGTCGTTGATGAAATGAGACCCCCCATCAGAAATCAGAACTCGTGGGACCCCGAACCGCGTGATGATGTGCTTCCTCAAAAATCTGCAAACTGTCCTCGCATCAGCGGCTCGGGCGGGGGTAGCCTCAACCCAACGACTAACATAATCCACGGCCAACAGAATGTACTCAAATCCCTGACTCTTAGGGAATGGACCCATGAAATCGATGCCCCATGCGTCAAAAACCTCACAGAAGTGAATGGACTGCATCGGCATCATATCACGCTGTCCACAAGTGCCCATCCTCTGACAGTCAGTACACCTCTTCACGAACTCATCAGAGTCCTTGAAGAGGGTAGGCCACCACAAGCCGGATTGGAGCACTTTCTGTGCCGTTCTCCTCCCAGAATGATGTCCTCCTGCCTCAAGCTTGTGGCAGTAAGTGAGGACGCTATGGTTTCCTCCTGAGGAATACACCGACGCCAGACGCTATCCCCTCCTTCGTGGTAAAGGATGGGATCCTCCCAGTGGTAGGACTTGGCCTTCGCAAGGAAGGTCTCAAGCCTCTGCCTGGTCCAATCTTGTGGGACTTTTCCAGCAATGAGAAAGTTCACAATATCGGCATACCACGGGAGTGAGGCGATAGCAAGGATCGCCTCATCTGGGAAGGTCTCACGAATGGGATCAATCTGCTCAGACTCCTCAGGCTGCTCTATACGGGAGAGGTGATCCGCCACCACATTCTTGACTCCAGGCTTATCCTTGATCTCAATGTCGAACTCCTGGAGTAGAAGGATCCATCTAGTAAGTCTGGCCTTGGCATCCTTCTTTGCCATGAGGTACCGGATGACGGTGTGATCTGTGTACAGGGTCACTCTAGATCCAATGATATAAGATCGGAACTTATCTAGGGCGAATACTACGGCTAGCATCTCCTTCTCTATGACGGTATAATTCCGCTGCGCGGAATCTAATGTATGGCTAGCGTAGTGGATAGCAAACGGGACTCCATCCCTCCTCTGTCCCTGCACTGCCCCTACGGCAAAATCGGAGGCATCTGTCATGATCTCGAATGGGAGACACCAATCAGGTGGCTGGAGAACAGGAGCCTCAATCACACACTACTGGAGAGTCGCAAAGGATGAAAGACACTTGTCATTGACAAGGAACTCGGTGTCTTTCGTCAAGAGGTCAGTCAACGGTCGGGCAATCCTGCTGAAATCATGAATAAATCTCCGATAAAAACCAACGTGCCCCAGGAATGATCGTAGCTGCCTCAAATTGGACGGCGGTGCGAGTTTTATAATGACATCAACCTTGGCCGGATCAACCTCCATGCCCCTGTTGGAGATGATATGGCCAAGCACCGTCCCTTGAGTCACCATGAAGTGACTCTTCTCCCAAGATAGAACCAAATGGAACTCAATACATCGCTGGAGTACTCGGTCTAGGCAGTCAAGACAGGAGTCAAATCCGTCGCCGTAGACCGAGAAATTGTCCATGAAGACCTCCAAACACTCCCCTACCATGTCCGAAAAGATCGACAACATGCACCTCTGAAAAGTTGCAGGGGCATTGCATAGCCCAAATGGCATGCATCGCAAGGCATATGTACCGAAGGTACAGGTAAAGGTGGTCTTCTCCTGATCCTCAGGAGCGATGGCCACCTGGTTGTAGCCCGAGTACCCATCCAGGAAGCAATAATGGCTCTTCCCTGCCAGTCTCTCAATGATCTGATCAATAAAAGGCAGGGGGAAATGGTCCTTGGTGGCATGATTGAGTCTCTTGTAGTCAACACAGACCCTCCAAGAGGTGGGTACTCGTGTAGCAATCTCCTCTCCCGACTCACTGATCACAGTCGTGATGCCCGTCTTCTTAGGCACCATATGCAAGGGGTTGACCCACTTGGAGTCGGAAATGGGATAAATAAAATCTGCACTCCACCATTTTGATATTTCCTTCATCACGACCTCTCTCAGGTTGGGGTTCAGCCGCCGCTGGAACTCACGCGACGGCTTCGCCCCCTCCTCGAGATAGATATGGTGGGAGCACACTGATGGACTAATCCCATGGAGATCTGCTACGCTCCATCCAATTGCCTTGCGGTTCTTTTCAAGAACCCCCATCAAACGGGATTCTTGCTCTCCAGTCAGATCGGCGGAGATGATGACTGGGTACATCTCAAGTTCGCCCGCAAGGAATCTATACTTCAGCGAAGTAGGGAGCGGCTTCAGCTCTGGACAGCTGGGTGCTGCCAAATGTGGCTTCGGAAGAAGATGTGTGAATGCTGTTAAATCTGCCAAATCTGCCTGGGAGAAATAAGACGAGCTCTCGCAAACTGGATCTGGAGAAGGCTGCTCAACTGTGCTGTCTCTGATCTGCTCTGCATCTACTTCCTTCGCAGTTGTAGGCTCTGTGGGACTCAGGTCTGGCATCTGATCATCACAATCTGCCCAATCAGACTCTGAATCCGAGGGATCTGCATCAAACAAGGTGGCATCAGTACCACCATCACTAGAAACCATGTCGCGGTCGAGAACCGGCTCTGCTGCCTCTGTGGTATCCTGGACCAGGGCTGTGCTCTCCAAGCTCTCCACTGCTGTCATCTTTGCATCAGTGGTGTCTGGAAATGAGAGGATGGCATGTGCTGAAGGGTCTGCCCATGCTGCCTCATCATCTGTGATCACAAAATCACAGTCCTAGTGGATGTCTAACCCGGCATATGTCAGCTGCTCTGTATCGGTGCTGGTCTCTGAGCATGCTCTCTCTCTGGCTCTGTAGTCCTCGACCGTCTCTATTTGTACACTCTTGCCCTCGACGCGAAAGTATACCTTCCTGCTATCATGGTCAGTTACCGCCTTGGCTGTGGCCAAGAACGGACGACCGAGAATGATGGGGGTATCGGTCACTGAATCAGGGATCTCCATGTCCAACACTACGAAGTCCACGGGGAATTGCAGGCCCTGAATAGTGACGATAACGTATCGCAACAACCCCTTCGGCCTCTTGACAGATCGATCAGCAAACTGAAGGACTGTCTTGCTCTGTCTAAGAGTGCCCAACTCGAAGCGGTCGAGAAGGGCTGCCGGAAGGAGGTTGATAGACGATCCGCTATCCAATAGAGTCCGGTCGAACCTCTGCTCACTAATCTGACATCTGACATACGGGGCTCCTGAATCTGGCCTCTTGGCAGGCAGACAGTTCTGGATCGCGAAGCACGTGGCTTTCGTCAGCACATGAATCTCTGACTGGTGGTTCCTCCTCCTCCTCCTCCTGATTGTGGTCCTATCTCTCAACGATAGCTGAAGAAGGGGGATATGCTGCAAAGCCTCCTGAAGGGTCAGCTGTATGTGAAATCTGTCAATCATGCTCTGGCTGAACTCCTCCTGCTCTCTCTTTTTTGGATCTTTTTCTTTTTTCTTCCCCTTCCCCATCAGAAGGGATCTAGGAAAGGGGATCACAGGGTCCTTCTCAGATGAAGGACTAGGAATAGGTCTAGACGGCTCGACGACCGGATCCGCACATACATCAATCACCACAGTGGGACCAGAAGAAACTAAACCTTTTCCTTTATTCAAAACAGTGTTCTGAGATACATCAGCATGAGGAAAAACAACAACTCTCTCTGAATGAACACCGGTGGCTTCAGTACCACCTCGGGTTGGCTCTCCTGGACGTCTCGCGGCCTCAGTACCGCGTGCTGGCTCGGCTACTCGGGTGGCGTCAGTACCACCTCATCGAACTGGTGAAGCGGCGGCCTCAGTACCGCCAATGGAATCAGCATCCTTGGTGGAATCAGTACCACCGTCATCATCATGAGCGGCCTCAGTACCGCTCTCCTCCTCCTCAGCTGGCGCCCCGGATGTATCCTCGTGGTGTAGCTCAGACGAGGCGCCGCCGCCTGCTGGTGTCCTACCGCTCCTAAGCGTAACAAAATCATCATCAAAAAGATCCGAAGATGTATCAACAAATGGATCACTAGGAGTGGCGTGCTCAGTGTAAGCTACCTGCTCAGATTTCCGCTTCAGGCTGTTGGGGTTCAGCTCGATCTGGGCAGGAATGGCGGCCTTCCCTCTCACAATGTTCCGCATCTCCTGGCGGAACTCGTCCATCTCCCGTCTGAAGGTAGCCTGCTGGTCCGTGAGGAGGCAGGCTATGTCGTCCAAGGCGGGGCTCTCGTATGGTGAACTATGAGAGCCCGACGGGTAGCCTCTCTGGTGCTGAGGCTGCTGGAACTGGTGCTGCTGGTGAGAGGGGTAAGAAGGAGGGTGCTGCTGGTGTGGCTGGTGAGCCTGCTGCTCACGTCTCCAAGACTGTCCCTGCTGCTGATAGGGACGAGGAACGAAGGATGACTGCGGCTGTGACTGGTAAACTGGGGGCTGTTGCTGCTGGTGATCCCTCTGCTGGCTATACTGGCCTCCCTGGCCAGATGTCTGCTGCTGGGGCTGGGTACCTCCGTTACCCCACCTGCATCCGGGATGGTCTCGACGGATCCCAGGCTGAGGACGGTCATACCAAATCCCGTTGACATCCATCAACGGCTCTGCGTCGTACTGGACTGGCGGAAGTACTGCCAGAGGCTCATTCGACTGGTATACCACCATCTGCAAGTCTGAAGATGGTGGTGACTGGTAAGAGGGCTGCTGCTGCTGGTACGGCTCCGCTTGTACAAGATGGACCTATCTAGGCTGTTGAAAAGAACTGGAGCGCTGGGACGAGCTGCTGCTGCCGCCGATATCGCCACGTGACTGAAGACGGGGCTGTGAAGCCGTCTGTGCCTCCTGGAGACACATGAGCTGGGTCTTCATGTCGCTCAGAGTCTGTGCCATCTGCTCCATCTGCGTGATGCCCTGGCACTGCTTCTTCTCAATCAGCTCCATCCGGTCCAACTTCTCGCTGATGATACCCATATCCGCAGCGGATGACTCTGCCTGTGCTGCTGCTACTGCGGATGAACTGGATGGACCGGCGTCAACCCGTGCTATCCTCTGGTACTGCACGGGTCCTGGCTGCTGCTGGGGTCTGCCCTGAGTGTATAACCGGGTCTGGGACATCACCATATAGTTCTCTGCCATCTCCTCATAGATGGCCCAGACCTGGTCGTGATCCTTGGCGAAATAGGACCTGCCACATGAAGCATTCACCAAGCCCTGGAGCTCTGGTGTCAGCCCGCTGAAGAAGCTCTGCACAAGGTTCGGCTTCGAAATATCATGGTGTAGGCATCGGTCAGTCAGCTCACGAAACCTCTCCCATGCCTCATGGAATTGCTCGTTGGGGAGCATGGAGAAGTTGCTGATCAGGGCCCTCGCTGTATTGGTCCGCCCGAGTGGATAGTACTTGTTCAAGTACTCGGTGCGGAGCTGCTCCCATGTGTAAACAAACCTCCCCAAGTGCTTCAGCCAGGTGGCTGCTCTATCTGCTAGGAAAAAGGGGAAGGCGATCATCCTGATCGTGTCCTAGTCCACCTGACGGTCGTGGACAGTGCTGCAAATCATCAGAAACTCCTGGAGGTGGAGATGGGGCTCCTCAGTCGTGAGCCCGTGGAAGCGAGGGAGTAGCTGCAAGGTGTTCGGGGGGAACTTGAAGTCCCCCACGATGGTTGGAAGTACTACCCAGTGGTGCGTCAGCGTCGATCCGGGGTTGTGCAACTCCCGCATCGGTCTCGGTGCTCCTCCTGCTGTGGCTGCGGCGGCTGCTGCCGCTGGGGCTGCTGCTGCGGCTGCTGCATCAGCATCCTCTGGGATCCTTGGTCCCTCTCTCCTCTGCTCTCGCTTTGCTCTCTCTGCTCGCATCTGCTCCATCTCTCTCCTCATGTCGAGCATGAATGCTCCCTGATCCCTCAACTGCTGCTGGACGGTCTCAAAGGAGGCGATCAGGGTGGAGTTGATCGCTCCCTGATCCAATACGAAGTGCTCAGGCTGACGGGAGCGATCCTCAGAACTGCCGGCCAAAATCAAATGAGCCAAACTCAGGTGCTGTCAAATCTGCTAGTCTCTCCTCTGGCTCATATCGCTCAGAACCGAAAGAAAGGGGGTCGAGGGGGAACAGGGTGGAATCGTACTCGGGCTCGGAGAACTGGTCTCGGCTCTCGCGGGCCAACCTAGATGATTGGGTAGACGTGCCCGAAAGTGGTGCAGCCAGAGGCTGCCTAAGAGAGCGTCTACCCATCATCGTGATCTGACGAGTAGTGCGGATGAGATCTGGAAAAACTATGATCAAAATGCAAACCCCTATGTTCACCAACACAACACGAGCTGAAGACCGTAAAGGCTCGGTCAAATTATCTTGTCCAATTTTATTAGGTGAACAATTAATCTATCAGAGAGCTTACGTGACCTGTTGGGATACCCGATACTACTCCAACCGATTGGCCCGCACGGAAGAGTCGGTAGTCAACTGGAAATAGCACTGGAGGGCTCTACCTAGGGTGCGGGTCACTCTCTCGCGCAAGCAAACCAAACAATGAGAGGGTTGCTCTCCCTAAGATAATTTTTTAAGGTGAATGTCTTTTAGGGTCAATAGTTTTAGCAGTCCCAATTTTATGGGTTTTCTTTTTAATTTTTTTCAATAAAAACAAAGGCCTAACGAATTTTTCGGTTCTCCTAGTTATTTAATCCAAAACAAGGGGGAGAAGACGAAAAAGCCGATGCGCGATGAAATCAATGATGCATGCAAAGATAGAAATGCGCACCTTTCCTCCAGCACTCTACATGCAAGTGATCCGCGCAGAAATGTAAAGACTGAAATAAAACTACCTAAATGATGCAGCGGTGAAAACCAAGTCCTAGATAAGCAAGTCTACTCGCAGAACCGTCTAACTGGTCACCGACCTCCAAGCCAAAAGGTCCAGTCTTGGTCTACCCCTCCTCTGCCCGACAAATCGGGGGTAGGAGAAAGCGCTTTACGGGGTAGACTGCGGCACGTAGGCTACGAAGGAGATGAGTCAGTTATTTTTATTAATCAATTATTAGTAGGTCCAATTAATCGCACTATAGGAACATGCAGATAATTAGGTGTGGGGATCCTACTAATTACGGCACAAGCAAGTAGAAAATCCTAAGTCTAGGGGCTCGATGAAAAACCACGTAAACACCGGAAAAGGCAGCTAAAAATCAAAACCACGAAAAAGCTGCAAAAAACGCCTAAGGGTCCCCCGAGCACACCGGTGCTCGGCGAAACAGACCCTCTAGTTAACCAAGTCCAAGAGTCTCTGAGTACCTGTATTATTACAATAATAATGAAAGAAAATAAAACCTCTCCCACTCAACTCTCTCTCGCTCTCTCCTGCGGCTCCGTACAGAAAGGAGCCGCCTCCGAGTCTCGCGGTTGCATCGGCTTCTCGAAATCGGCCGCCTCGGTCCTCGGGCCCTCGCAAGAAAGAATAGAGTGGTCAGACCAATACAAATAATCAAATAATAATAAGAAAAATAAATGAAAAGAAAATGAGGGTATATATGCAAAAATGCAAAATAAAATAAACAAACAAAAATCAAACAAAAACAAAAATAAAAGAAAATAAAATAAAACAAAATAAAACAAAAATAAAATATAAACAAAAAACCGCGAAAAACCGCGAGCTCTGAAAGAGCCGCGAAAAGCCGCGAAAACAAAAATAAAGCAAAAACAAAAACTACTAAGCCGTGCTCCCCGGCAACGGCGCCATTCTGATGACAACGAATGTCCGAGCGACTAAGGCAATCAGGTATCTCTACGATGGTCGTCGCGACCTCAGTCACCCGATCGTGTCGATCAAGAAAAATAAGACCACCAATCAAGAGAAAAATCAAATCAACACACGTAGCGGTCTCGCTATTAGTTTAACCTGGTATAGCGACCAGGGTCGAACACAAGGAGCACGGGTTGGCCTTGTAGCCTACGAAGTAGTCAAAAAGAAATAAAAGAAAATAAAGAAGTATTTTTGGTGGTTTTTAATTATTTTATATTTTTTTTGGATTTTTAAGATATTAAGAAAATAAGAAAAGCAACTAATCAACACACTTCAACAATTTATTTAATGCACTAAAAATCAACCAAAAATTCTAACAAAAATGTTTTTATGTTTTTTTTATAATTTTTAGTGTTTTTGGTGAATTTTTGGGATTTTTCTGATATTTATTTAATTTTCTAAAAATCAAACAGTGACTGAAACTGTAGGTACTGTCCAACCGAGCTAAAAGGACCTAGATAAAATGTCTAGAAGCCACAAATTAGCATGGAGGTATTTTTCTTGTATAGAGAATAAAACAAGGAAAACATGGGCACCTAGATTATTATTTTTGGGTTTTTGGTTTATTTATTAGAATTTTTATAAGATTTTAAGTGTTTTGCAATTTTTAGGTGTTTTAAGTAATGAAAAATAGCCAAACTTGGCTAGAAAATCAAGCAAGCATAAACAAACAACAAGTAATTTTTTTGTGAATTTTATATGAGTTTTAATATTTTTTTGTGATTTTTAAAGTTATACAGTAACAAAATTAGATGTTTTTGAACTTTTAAAAATACCAAATTAAAACAAAATTGTCCCCAAAAATTCCAGAAAATTTTACACTATGGCAGAAGCCATGTGTCCAATTTTCATTTGATTTGGAGTTGTTTTGCTATTTTATTCAAAAATAAAGAGGGGGCACTGTGCACAAGGACCTATGTGCAAATACCCGAAGTTCTGGGGGGTCTGGTGCAAATAACCCAGGTAAACACGTGCGTCGCACGCGCCTGAGGCACTCAGGGACCCAAATGTTACGAAAATTACTTCCGAGGACTATTTGGTAACAGGTACCAAAAGTCCAGGGGGTAATCTGCAAATAACCCAAAAATATCCGCACATGCTCAAATGGTTCACGCACAGGGGTATAAATGCAAATACTCAAAAACTTTCATTCATTCATTAACATTCAGAACTACAAGGGCATAATATGCAAATACACCAGAAAGCCACGTGACGAAGCACGTGTCACACAACGTACAGGGGCATAAATGCAAAGTAAATAAAATCCAGGGTCCTCTATGCAAATTTACCAAAAACTAAACAACTATACTAACTAATTACAGGACTAAATGCGAAATAAAATAAACAGGAGGGTCTAAGAGTAAATTACCCTTTATTAATGGAGCCGCTGGATGGATGCCACGTGGTGCATCTGACGGTGCTGGGCGACTGGGGCTCCAAAGCTAAGCTCCTCGGGCTGATCGGACGATCCAGGTGTTGCCACGTAGCAGATCGAGTGGCGGAGAGAAGCGGTGGCTGCGTCACACTGGATCAACGGTGGAGATCGCCTCTCCAAGGATCTGGCGGTGCGGGGACCTCCTCAGATGGACGGTCGAGATAGGAACTGGAGGTCTGAGGCGATCGAACGACAACAGAGGATGCTGAATGAACTGGATGCCAGCGACTTTCGCCGGCTTTGTAGCGGCGCTGCAGTCCTCCTGGAAGCACGCTGGAGATCGGAGAAGGAGCGTGGGGTGCTTCTGCGTCGAGTGGTGGTCTCCGATGACCCTGCCGAGCTCGGGAGAGCTCCGGCGAGGTCGACGGAGATGAAGCTCCTGGACCTGATGGTCCAAGCCCTCAGATGGGCTTGGATGTACCTGCAAAGCAAACTAGGAGACTCGCGGGTCGAGGGCAAACTGCCTCGACCCGGTTAGGCAGGGTGATGGTGAACGGAGGGTCGAGATGGGTGAGCTCCGGCAAAGGTGGGGACGGTGGAGCTCGAATCCCAGCTCCTGTGCGAGCTGGGTTGGATGGAGATATGGAGAAGGTGCACGGGAGGAAGGCGGAGGCTATGACGGAGCCTGATGATCGAATGGATGTCGGATGTGGACGGAATCGACGACGAACGACGGCGGAGCGAAAGGGGGGTAATTGAAAATTAGCGAAAAAGAAAAGACTACGGGGCTACCTGGGTGGCTGATGAGACTGGGGGTGAGCAGACGGTGCTCTGGGTCGTCGCCTCGAGGAGCGTCTCCCTCCGAGGCTCGAGCTCCGGCTCTGGGCGGAGCAAGGCGGTGATACTCGCCGGATCGATGGAAACCGCTCCCTCTCCTCGCTGCGACACCACGGGGGACGAGCTGTCACTCTCGCCGATGTGATGGAGCTCACTGGGGGTGGAACAAATGACCAAAGATAGGAAATGGAGGTGGCGGAGCTCGGCTTAAGTACGCTGGAGGGTCCGGGAAGAAGGGCGCGGGTAGGGCACTGGAGCGTGCGGATCCCGATGCGGAGGCTCCGGCGAGGATCTCGGATGTACCATGGACGGATCTGACCCGAGGTTTAGGTGGGGATGAATCGGGTTTAGGCGCTAAAAAAGGGGGAAATCGGGTCGGGCGCCTAAACCCGTGGGAAGTGGTCCTGGGGGGGGGTAGTTGACCGGGCGATCAACATTCCCCAGGGCCAATGGGTAGCGGCCACGTGGCTGGAATTTGAAAATGAAATTAAGGGTAGCAAATGGCCGAATTAGGGCAAAGTTGAAACATGAAATATTTTTGTTTTATTTTTTTCTATTTTTTAGTGATTTTTAATTAATTTTTCAAGGTAAAAATAGTGTATTTACATAGTAGGGTTAGATATAGGTATATATACAATATATAGGTTTTTAATTTTGATTTTTAAATGTTATTTTTATACAATTTTATTCCCATTTTATATTTTATTTATTTATACTATAAAATAAGGAATAAAAAGACATTTTTATTTTATTTTTATTATTTATATACATAGGTAAAATAAATACATATGTGCATTTATATACATGGTATATTTACAATATATTTTTATGTTTTTAATTTTGTTATTTTTATTTTGTTTTTGTTTTAATTGTTTTTATTTTATTTATTTACACTGTATAATATAGAGTATTTACAAAAATTTTGGAAATAATTTTTATTTATTTACAAAGTTAAATAAATATAGATGTGGTGGTCTATATATATGGTGAGTGATGTTTTTATCTTCTTTTTGATTTTTAGCTTTTTCTTTTGTTTTTATACTTATAAATATATACAAATATTTACAAGCATATTTTAAGCTATTTTTGTGAGGAAAATACTTTTATTTATTTACATAAATATTTACACACATGAGCCCCTATCTCCCTCTACTTTGGCTTTTATGCGGTCAGGCCCATGCTGAGCCCTCCCTTGGGTTAGGTTGCTCAATATTTATTCTAAATATTTCCCTCTTTTTCTTTTTAATCTTTATTCTTTTATTTTTGCACAAAAACATGCTAATTATAGGTTTTTACGTAATGCATGCTTTTGGTAATTATTTCTATTTACAACTATATACATGCATTTGCAAAGGTTTTTGTAGCTAAAATATAAGAATAAAGAGTGATGAATGAGTATTCATCATGCGTGCGAGCTCCGGCGGAGCGACGACGAAGGAACTCGAGTCCCAGCTCCTGTGCGAGCTGGGTTGGATGAAGGGGTGGAGAAGGTGCATGGGGAGAAGGCGATCGTGATGGGGTGCTCCGATGATCGAATAGGTGGCTAGGGTGGACAGAATCGAAGCGGAACGGCGATGGGTCGATTTGGGGCAAAATGGAAATTCGGGAAAAAGAAGAAGGAGAAGGGCTACCTGATGGGTGCAATCGACTGTGGAGGAGCAGGGGGTGCTCCAGGTCCTTGCCTCGAGGACCGTCGGTGTCCGAGGCTCTGGCGTCACCTCCAGGCGGTGCACGACGGCGCAACGTCGCCGGATCGATGGTCGAGACGTCCCCTCCTCGCTGCAACAACGCCTGGAGCGAGCTGTCACTCTCGCGGAGGCGATGGAGGTCACTGGGTGGAAAGCGAATGAGCCAAAGATGTAGAAATGGGAGGCGGAGCTCGGCTTTTATGCAAGTGCAGGTCCGAGAAGAATGGATCGGGCAGGGTTCCGCGAAGCGCGGATCCCCACGCGGATATGGTGGCGAGGGTCTCGGATGCACGGGGACGAAGACAAGCCCGGGGTTTGCGGGTATGGGCGTCGGATCGAGTCGGGAAAAATCCGAGAAGTCGGGTCGCGGGCTCGGATCCGGGGCTCGGTGGTCCTGGGGGGGGGGAGTTGACCGGGGGGTCAACGTCCCCGTGGACCAATGGGGACAGGCCACGTGGAAAAGAATTGAAAATTCAATTAAAAATAGAGGATGGCCGAATTATTAAAAATGTAAAACATGAAAAATGTTTGTTTTAATTTTTTTTCTATTTTTTGGTGATTTTAAATTAATTTTTCAAAATAAAAATAAGGTATTTACACTTTAGAGCTATATATAGGTGTATATATACAACATAGCTTTTTAATTTTTGATTTTTAATTAGTTATTTTTATACATTTTTATTCCCATTTTATATTTTATTTATTATAGCATAAAATTAGGAATAAAATGGTATTTTTATTTTATTTTTCTTATTTATATACAAGGGTGAAATAAATAGATATATACATATATATACATGGTATATGTACCAAGTTCTTTTTGGTTTTTAATTTTGTTCTTTTTATTTGATTTTTGTTTTTATGACTTTTATTTTATTTATTTACACCATAAAGTAAGGAGTATATACAATTTTTATGAAAATTAATTTATTTATTTACAAGGCTAGAATAAATATAGGTGTGGGTGTATGTACATGGTGAATATGCACAAGTGGGTATTTTTCTATTCTTTTTTAATTTTTCTATTTTTATTTTGATTTTGTACTTATAAATATATACAAGCCCCTTTTATTCTATTTTTGGAGGAAAATATTTTTGTAATATTTACAGGTATATTTACACACATGAGCCCCCTATCTCTCCCTACTCTGGCTTTTATGCGGTCAGGCCCATGCTCAGCCCTCCCTTGGGATTAGGTCGCTCAATATTTATTCCAAATATTTCCTCTTTTTCTTTTTATTCTTTATTCTTTTATTTTTACACAAAAACATGCTAATTATTAGTTTTTACATCATGCATGCCTTTTGCTAATTCTTTGTATTTACACATATTTACACATATCTACATGCTAATTCTTTGTATTTGCAAAGGTTTTTGTAGTTAAAATATAAGAATAAAGAGTGATGAATGAGTATTCATCAATCATATATCGAGTTTTCCCACTTCAGTAGTTATGTTATTATATATCATATTGTTATCAAGATTATGAACTTGGCTGATAGAGTATGAATGTGTATCTTGTGATTGCCATGGATTTTACATTTTTTTCGATCTTCTGTTAGTTTTTAAAAATTTTAATCACAAGAAAAATGAGGAAAGTAGAATCAACTCCTCATCACATAATTTAAGATTATATAAAATTTTCTAACCTATGAAACTTGGACTAAAAGAATTTTAAAACTTAATCTAAGGAGCAATAGCACCTTGTTAAAAATAAAATAAATTTGCAGTTTCATGAATTATTTAAAGACATAAGAAAGTATAAATTCAAGGATAATTACTTCTGCAATATGAATGAATGAAAAGATCAAGATGAAAGCTATTGCATTAGGGCTGGCTATCGAGCCCAACGAGCCGAGCCAGCCCCTGGCTCGGGCTCGATAAGCCCAGCTAGGCACAGGCTCGAGCTCGGGCTCAATGAATTCGAGCCCTTATCGAGCCGGCTCGGGCTCGATAAGGCTCGAGTCGAGCCCCTTATCGAGCCCGGTCTGGACTCGAGCCCAAGTCGAGCTCGTTAAAGAAAATGGGCACTTTTTGGTGGAAAAGTATTTTGTGCGGGTTCAAACTCAAGATTTACTCTATCTAAGACTGTGTTCCTTACCAGTAAATCACTATCCAAGTTGTGTACAAAATCTTAATTATAATATATTTTGTAACATTATATTTGTTTATAAAAAATCACCAATTTTCTAATGTGTGGTCGGGGGACAAATGTGTGGGCGGGAATGAGATTTGAGAATTGGGTCATGACTCATGACCCGCGGGAGGGTCAAAGTTAGTGGAGGGAAAATTGCAAAGGGCTAATTTTATTTTGTTTGTATCATATATAAATATATAAATAATATATGTATATATATTCCTTATCGAGCCCCTTATTGAGTTATCAAGCCGAGCGAGGCTCGGCTCGAGCTCGGCTCGTTAAGCTATCGAGTCCACAATTCTGGCTCGGGCTTGGGTCAATAGCCTAATGAGCCGGGCTCATGAGCCCTTATCGAGCCGAGCTCGAGCCTGGCTCATCGAGCTGTGACTCAATAGCAATCCCTAGATTGCGTGCAAAACAAATGACATTAACTTATCTTTGAAAGAACTAGTTAGTCGATTTATAGGTAATTTGGGCCACAATTAAGTTCTAACAAAGATTGAATGGGTTAATCCTGCCCTGGTTCTGGGTGAAGTACGCTAAAAATAGTTTTTATTGACTTTATGTGGATTATGTAGCTCATCAATGAAACTTTTAGGAGAATTAGTCTTTACGGTCACATTTTTACCTAAGGCCAATTAGAATAGTTTTGAATTTTTATGGTTTTAGTTAATCTAGATCTAATTGGGGTTAATCCTGCTAAGTTTAGGTAAGATTTAGCATGAATAGGGGAATTCTGCTAAAAGTGTGAGGGTTTTAGGGTTTCTACTTAGAGTTTGAGTCCAATTAGTAGTGTTTGGATGCATGATAAATACGAGACAAGGGATTTTATCGTGGCATAAGCTACTTCAAGATAAAGTCACCACGTCACAAATATATCATTTATTACATATATGTCTACATTATACATACTTTTGTTATCCACTAAACTTATCAGACAAAAATGATGGATAAATCCCACTTACCCCTTATCCCAACACCTAGAAGAAACGCTGTTTTTAGTGTTCTCAACTATGGTTTGGGTTTTATTCGCAACATTCATATGTTAGTATTTTTTCGTTTATTATGCTATTATATATAATAGAGTCCATTTCATGTTATGAAGGGTTACACAAATTTACTAAAATATGAGAAGTTTATGCTTATATATGTGAATATATACAATATTTTAACTCTTTATTTTTTAATCATTTTATTGTTTTTATTTCTTAGACTTAATTATGAGTTAATAATACGGGCTCATCTATGTTTACTGTATTTACTGTTATTTTGTTATTTTATCATTTTATTTGAAAATTTAGCATTTTTGCTTAGGAACTAATTTTAAAACTTAAATATACATTAGGCGAATCACATATTCATCAATCTAGATACTTGCAATTTGCTAATTCCTTAGCAAAAACTTATTTGAAGAATAAGTGAAGAAGAAAATTTTGGTTGAATTCTTGATAGTGTAAGTGAGAACAAGACTCATCGATTAAACCTCTCGATTTGGTAACTCGTAAAACTACAAGTACCTATCGACACATACTCAAAAGGAATCCAAACTCTATGATTTTCAGAGTCTGTATTGTACAAAACAGATAGCGGGTACAACTTTATGTTTTAATTGCAAAATCCAAGTTCCAAATATAAGAGCTTTCGTTAAAGATATAATTCTCAACTCTAGTATTATAAGACGTGCCATATAAATCCATGATCTCTTTATAATTAGTTGTCAGACTCGGAAAGATATGGGCGTGAATGACCAAGTATGAAATGAGTAGAGTTGTGTCTTTATTTTCTCTCCTCTCATTGGACAAGGAATTGCTTGAGTGTCGTATACACTCTACAATATAAATAATACATTATTTTTTTGTGGAATCTGCAAGCCCATTCAGAGGTCTGGAATGCATGTACTTGTCTTTCTAGAAGTACACCGAGTTCTGTATTTTGTGAGTACACTGTACACTTCCATATCAATTCTTGTAGCATATACGATGCATAGGTCTTATTTCGTGCCCGCACGATCCTTATTAGATGGAATTGGTGTAGCATTAGAATTGAACGATATTGTGGTCCACTTTCCTTGGTCTCAATGGACAACAAAAGGTTGGGAGCGCTTCTAGCTTTATTTGCAACATAAACTCTTTATGGTTTAAACATTTATGGAAATTCTATTTTTTAAAGCAGTTTTTGATTGGGTCGCTGGTTAGCTCCTCACCTTTTTCTCAAGTTGGCACGTATTTATCTACATTTTTATATTCCATAACACATACATGCACTTAGAATAGGTCAAGGTAGTACAAAGATCCTTGTCCCATACTTGCTATGTGCGAACACTCTGGTTTCATGAGATGATTATAGCTCCTTCCCATTCTCGAGAATCATAAAATCCGATCTCAGGTTAAGCTCTCACATTCTCAATGTTTAGGCAAAAAGGTAAATCATCACTAAATACATGCAATCGTGAAAATGCAATGTGGGTCATATTCATTTTCAGCTCAGAGATTCTACACACAATAGAATGTGTATATCCTTAATCTAGAGACTTTGGGCATTTCAAGTCCTAAGATCTTAATGAATAAGAGTCATGGTTCTCAAAGTTGAGAGTTACTTCAAAACAAATAATCTAGTATACAACAAATGCCATGAATTCCATTTTTACGTTTTTTTTTAAATTTGTTAAGGTATTTATATTTTTAATATTTTGGTATTTTTGATATGCACTCTATTTTCTAATAATTTTTACAACACTGTTTATTATCTACCCATTTAGAAAAAGACTTTACATGTTTTACAGAAATATACATAATTCTAAAAATTTACACATGATTTCATAGAATTTTATAGAATTATATACATTTTATTTTACAAATGTTTGCCCATATCCCTAGTATATTATTTAGTGTTATATAAAGAAGATAGGAGAAAGTATGAATTTTCAGTAAAGTATATGTATAATGTATACGAGACTCCCCTATACTTTGCTTGTGATATGTTCTCATGACGTAGTGAAAGGAAGACATAACTCATACTAAACGTAAGAGGGTGCAAAGATTGAAAATATTAGAAGTTGATCACCCCCTATACTTAGGCTCCGATCGGCCTAAGTGTAAAAGAAACAAAATTGGGACGATGGAGGGCAGTGTACTAGTGTATAGAAGTGGGTATACACAATGTCCACCCCGTCATGCGTACGTAGGATTTCCTATTGCAAGTATGAGAAAGACATCAAAGCTGGGAATTTATGTGGTACTAAAAGAATGTACAAAAGATAGTGAAAATGTGGAACGAAAAACAATCCAGTGGTTGGTCTGGATCTTCTATAATGAGAGAGTGGTTACATGGTGTTCGTGCATGTAATAATGAATTGTCAAAGTAGTTAAGTTTTCACATGTGAAGTAGATCTCCTCAACTTGGGCATCATTGGTTCTACATAGTGCTTCAACATTTGAATATTTGGAGTTGTTTCTGAAACTGTTTCATGACTTTTAGATTTAACATGAATTTATCAAGAATCAAGGAAATTTGTGATTATATACATGTGAACATATACACAGTTTTAACTCTTATTTTTTTGATTTTCAAAACATTTAATTTCTTGGACTTTTATACAAGATAATAATAGAACTTTATTCCATTTCATTGCAAGTGATGTTTCTGTTATTTTATGTGAATTTATTGTAATTTTTACTTTAGAAATTAAGACAAAATAACCATATAAAGTAGATGAATCACATATTTACCATTATGGTTGGTCAAAATGTGCAATCAAGGCACCGTTTGATAATGATAGCAAGAAGGTACTTGAGTCCGCAATGTTGTTTCTAGATTTGAGAAACACAGATACTAAAAATATAAGATAAGGATGCCTCTTTTATTTTCCTCTATCATTTGGGAATTTTATTTAGTTATTCATAATTAGCAAAGAAGAAATTGCCGTAGAAGTTTGGTCTAGTTTCCATACTCACAAGTTTCATCACATGTCTCTCCTTAACAGTGTGATAGATGTGGCACACAGACGGATGATGCAGACCATTTGTTCTTTACATGTCCTGCGTCGGATCATGTTTGGAAGGAGATAGGCGCGACATGGCTACGGCGTGGTGGTACGATTGATTTCTGGAGATCTATTAGGTCGGTGGGGATGAACTCGACGGATGACGTTTCATTGCCTTTTGCGGCTCTTTGGGCCGTATGGGGAGGAAGAAATGATCTGATTTTCAAGAACCAAAGGCTCTATTCCAAAAATGTAATCGCTTCTTGTATCTCTCTTTATCGTTTCTGGTCCACAAGGTAATGTATATCTTTATATTTCTATAAATTAAAGGTTTGACGGTAAGTCTCAACTCAGGATTTCACCCTTTTTCCTCTAAAAAAAATAAATCAGAATCAAAGAAGACCAATCTAAAGTATGTCTACAAGTCTACAAGGAACTCTAACATTGGAAGAGGGGTTGTTCAGAGAAGAAAGGCTATGACATGTTTGGTACAATGGCTCAACGAGGAGATGATTCTGATCATGATTACATACTAGCAGTTATGGATCAAGCAAATTCTAGGGATATGTATATTTTTTTATTACGGTTGTTCATTTCACATGACACCTCGTTGAGATTGGTTCTCCACCTACTAAAACATGGAAACGTCATCGTGTTGAGAAACACACTATGCAAAATCATTGACATTAGTTCTATGAAAATCAAGATGCATGATGGGATGGGGAGGAATGTTTCGAAGTTCACCGTTTCTAAACCCGATGGAGAATCTTTTATCTCAAGTAATCTTGGGCTCTAAACGGTATGATTACAATGTTACAAGAGCAGTACTATAGGTGGTCAAAGAAGGGACGATCGCCATCCATGTTTCCAAACAGAAGAGCCTTTATATTCTTGAGGAGTCTGCACTTTCTGTGAGTATGTTCAAATATTGTTTGGATTCTCTCAATGCTGATTGCTGATAGAAGACCCGTGAAGGAGAAAAGTATAATGGAGTCAAGTTATATTTATTATGCAATTTGAGAATTCGATGCATATGCATAGTGGAGTCTAGCAACCGTTATTATGCCACCCGAGAATTCAACTCATGGTGGAGTTCAACAATGATTTTTTTGCTATATGAGAATTCAATTAACATGGTAGTCTAATAATGCCTTATCTATTATAGGAGAAATCAACTTATAGTGGAGTCTAGCCATAGTTTATATGCAATATGATAATTCAACTCATTGTAGAGTCTAGCAGTGGCTGATTCTACTATTTCAAATCTAGTTCTTGGTGGAGTTTAACACTTGTTATTCTGCTATTGAAGAATTCAACTCATTGTAGAGACTGTCAATGGTATTTATGTTATCTGCGAATTCAACTCAAAGTGAAGTCTTGTAATGATTATTTTGTTATTTGACAGTTCAACTCACTGTGAAGTCTAGCAATGATTTTTCAAAATTTGAAAATCCATCTAACTGTGGATTCCAGCAGTGATTTTTTCTTTAATTATATAATATTTAACTTAAGGTGAAGTCTTGTAATATTTTTTTTTCGAATTCAACTCACGATGTAGTCTAGCAGTTGCTTCACATTAGAGATATCTGGAAAGGTCGAAAGTTGAGAGTTTAGAGAGTACTAAGAATATGTTTATGTAGTAATAATTGTTTGCATCGGGTATAACGTAAACCACTTAGTGTTAGTATTTGAAATCATCCTCTATAGCATGATGATGTTTCTTTTGTGCTAGCTTTTTCGTAATTATTTTTTTCCGGTTCAGTTAAGTGCAACAAATTGTTAAACGTATAGAGTAATATCTAGGAAAAAAATGGGGCTCCCCCATGTCATTTTTCGCAATTTTTTTATTTTTATTATGCAAAATATCACTATGTATATTCAACTATATACCCCTCCAATATGTCATTCGAATTTCATCAGAAACAAAGACTCATATGCAGTGTCGTCCCTGATATTTCGTGGGCCCTAGGCAAAAGGAAAAAATGGGCCTCTATACAATTTTTTTATGAACAACGTGCCCCTATATAATTTCATTAACTTTTAGACTTTAGCATTGAGTTGTTTACTGAAAATTTGATTCTACAAAGGCTCATTTTTTGATGAGTTGTTTCATCGAAAGATTGACTCCATAAGGACTCATTTTTCAACGAGTTGTTTAATTGAAAAATTCGATTCTATAATGGCTCATTTTTCATTGAGTTGTTTTATTAAAAATTTGATTCTACAATGCCTCATTAGGATATATACTTTTTTTTCTAAACTAAAGGCTGAATACATGTAAAAATGGGCCCCTGGAAGTTGATGGGCCCTGGGCTATTGCACTCGCAAACTACCCTAAGGGACACTACAAAAAATTGAGCTATAGTGACGGTTTTGAAAAAATTCGTCACTAAATTAGTCGTTGTTAAATATATAACGACGATATTATTCGTTGCGAAATGAGTTTTCGTACTCAAAATTAGCAACGAATATCATATCTGTCGTTATATCATTAGCAACGGTCCACATAGCGACACTTATCCGTTGCTATTTTTCAAAATTTTAATTAATCGTCGCTAAATTTTGAACTAAAAAAATAGCGACGATTAGATGAGATTTTGAAAAATAGCAAGGGATAAACGTCGCTATGTGGATCGTTGCTAATGATATAACGACAGATATGATATTCGTTGCTAATTTTGAGTACGAAAACTCATTTCGCAACGAATAATACCGTCATTATATATTTAACAACGGCTAATTTATTGACGGATTTTTTCAAAACCGTCACTATAGCTCAATTTTGTTGTAGTGGGACGGCCCTGCTCATATGTCCTCTATCTAGGATATGTAACTTTAACGGTCTAAACATTGTTGCAATTGACTTATTTTAGATGGAGGACATATGAGTCTCCGTTTCTGACGAAATTTGAGTGATGTATTAAAGAGATATATAGATGAATATACATTGTGATATTTTGCAAAAAAAATTAAAAAAATTACGGAAAAATGATACCGAAGCAGCCCTAATATCTGTCACTGTGAATTAAACACTCGCAGAAGCAAATTATTGACTACCCCCAATATAATATCAGCAACGATTATACTCCTGTCGCTGTTAAGCTTCATTGTCATCTATCGTTTTAAAAGTACCGAATAAATAAGGAATGTAGGGATGAGAATTCGCGTTGCCTAGATTTTTGTATTCTGAGCATATACGTCAGGTCCCATTACCATCATCACATGACATCACAATGCTGACGTGCTTTATTTAAACACATTTCTTTATGCTCACGTTCACAACGTGCATTGTTACAAATTGTGGACATGTTCGATTCATTGTCTTTGCTCAGCTGTGTGTTTGAACGGATAAGTGCAGCTGAAGAGAAGAAGTCAAACCCTTTTGGAGGTTGGAGGGAATTCGTCAATGTGTCGGCGGAAAAGCTACCGTAAGAAAGGTCGGTTCCAAGAAGATCTCTTGATTCATGGAATGATCGTTAGCTGGCGTATGTTTTAAGCATGTTTAGCGTATGTTTTAGCTTCTAGTATATTCCTAGTCCCAACTACTTTTTCTTCACTAAATAGTCTCAGTGGAACGATATTTTTGAAGCGGCGATGGAAAGATATCGTGGTGATGTTGCTTTAAGTAGAAAAACCATTGTAAAGGTAAGATCCCTCCTTCCATGTCAACCATCAGGCATATGCTCGTTTAGCTTTCATTTGCAAGTAGGAGGATGAATTCGAGCAGAAGTTTGATATATTCAAACACTTCCCTAAGTGAATCTAAAAATCATTGTTATTTCGAAGGGAAAAAAACTTGTTTAGTAAAGGAGCATGAAGTAAGTAAATGTGGAGGGTTCTCCGCAACAGACAACCGAGTATATAATAGAAGTAGTTTCACATTTATTGGAGTTAACATATTTATTAAAAATCAAGTGAAGATTGTCTTATATATATATATATATATAGAGAGAGAGAGAGAGAGAGAGAGAGAGTTGGCTGTTATACGGAGCAATTTCTCCCATTTTTTATTTTTTTATTTTTTTTCATGTATATTCACCTATATATCCCTCCTACATGTCAATCGAATTTCATGAGAAACTGAGACTCCTAAGCCCTCTAGCTAGATCGAATAAATTTTAACGGTCTGAATTTTGCTGTAATCGACTTGTTCTAGATGGAGGGCTTAGGAGTCTTTGTTTCTCACGAAATTTGAATGACATGTAGGAAGGATATATAGATGAATATACATGAAAAAAATTTAGAAAAAAATAAAAAATGGGGGAAACTGCTCCGTGTAACAGCCAACTTGGCTGTTACACAGAATAACCTCCCCGACCTCATATATATATATTTATATATGTATGTATGCGAAGCATGTTTGCATGATTTTCTTTAATTATCTTATTTTTATTTGTCGAACCGATCATGCATGCTGGATCTTTGAGATTTTAGGCTAAATATATGAGCTTGCAGCCAGCATATTTCTTATTTTTGATCAGTCAATGCAAGTAAATCCTTTCTTTTTTTAATTTTTTAATTTTTGTGATTTTCATATAAGGAAAAGAGCTCAATTTGAGGCTCTTAGGTAAGTCAATCCCAGATTCATCAACTCCACTACTGGAACTTCTGGATTGGTTTTGGCTTGGCTTAAGGTGAGGTTCTTAAATTTGCCTCCTTTCAGCCTCGAGGCTTGGCCAAGTAAAATAAACATACCGCACACAAATCTTCAATTTTGTTTTGATTAGTGATTCTATATGACACTTAACTGTAAGAGCATGTTTTTACCATTAAGGGAAAATTGCTTACCAGTTCATCCATTTCCTTATGTTTGAGAGGGGTCGAGTGCTTTCATGAATGCCGCAATGATATGCATGGTTGGAACATAGAGATCAACTATTTGTGACAAGAGGTAGGGGCTATGATTATGGCTAGGGATTAGGATTCTTGTTTGGATTTTCAAGCTCAGCGAGTCAACCCCAACTCGGACGTGAACTCGATAAAAAAAATATGCGATCCACCTGAGGCTCGATAAGGTTCAAGCCATGGAATGCTGGCTCGGACTCGAACTCATCGAGTTTGAGCTGGCTCACGAGCCTCTTAATGAGTCGACCTACCCATGAGCCTCTTAATGAGCCGAGTTCTTAGAGTCAAACTCAACGAGCCTGAGCTAGCTCATAAACCTCTTAACGGGTTGTCCAAGTAACAATTATTCTTATATATATTCCCACACATCGGGTCTTAAAAGCCGCTCGATGTGAGATTAAATATAACAACATGTGAGTATATCGAGTTATTGAGTTGAGCACGACCCAACTCGAGCTCGACTCGATAACCCTAAAGAACCACAAATCCAGCTCAAGCTCGGGTTCGATAAATTTCCGAGTCATGCTCACGAGCTCTCAATGAGATGAGCCCGAGTTGAGCTCATCTCTCGACTTTTTCCTAATTTGCCGGGTTAGCATTAATTTGTACAGTTTCTTGAATACAAAGGAAAAAGAGAGTTGTCATTATACAAAGTTTTAGCAACGTATATAACATTCATTGCAGATTATAAAAACAATAAGCAATTTTGCTAGGACTAATATTCGCTGTTGTACAGTTAACATCAGAATATAGATCCACGGATATCAGAATTTATTAATTACCGCAATTTAATTTTATTTCAGTAATGGTTATGTTTCGGCTTAGTTCGGATTTAGCAATCTCCTGTCGCTGTTATGGTAGAGGTAAAATCGAGGGAAGAGATCAGGGTATTGCAGCAGAGGTGTTGTAAACTCCAATAATTTTTTTTTGTGATTTAGATCCTAAAATCTAACCTTATAGATTGAATCTTAGGTTAATGCTCTACATAACATCCAAATTTCGTGTAAATCCGACATTATTTGCTATTTTATCTTAATAGTTCAAGATTCGGATCTTTTTTAAATGGAGTTCAAGTTGCTTAGATCTTGACCGATTGTTTGACCATTAAGATAAAATAGCAAATAATATCGGATTTAAGCGAAATTTCGATTTTTTGACCATTAAGATAAAATAGCAAATAATATCGGATTTAAGCGAAATTTAGAGGATGTATAAAGCATTAACCTAAGATTCAATCTATAAGGTTGGATTTTAGAATCTAAATCCACAAAAAAAATTTATTAAGGTTTACAGCACCTTTGCTGCAATACCCTCTACGGCAGAGGATCCTCTTCCTAAAATCGAATCGAAAAATGTAGGAATGATATCATGTGGATGACGTGGGAGGGTTTGCATCAGCCATTATTTTATGTCAACATGAGGTTAAGAGTTTCATGAGAAGACGTAATTTTTTTGCTTTTAAACATCTTACGTCAGATTCATGACCGTCATCTCATGACGTAGGTTCAGGTTTTTTTGGTGACCGTCAGCATAATTTATTCTTTATCCATTTCAAGCATCTCCACGAGCAGAATGAGCATTACCGTACAAATCGCGGACACGTGTGCTTAAAGCTTGAAAAATTTCGCGACTCACAACTTCGCATCCATGGATCCGGAGATCCTCTTCTGTGGTGTTGTGCATGCTGTAACTGTTCGAGCCGCTCGATCTTGATCGAGTAGTTTGTACGATTTTACACGGTACGGATCCACAAAAAGTGCAAGATCATGTGACCCGTTTGATCAAAATTGAGTAACTTGAGCGGTTGCAACAGAATCTACTGCACTATAAGTCTGCCTCCTCCGTGAATAGGAGGAGGGGAGGAAGAGAAGTCGAACATCTCGTATACCAAAATTCGCGGCATTGAATAGAAGATGATCAGGCGAACTTGTTGATGTATCACCTGTTGCAGTAACCCTAAGAATAAAACATCTTTAGCTTATATTCGAACTTGCATGTTTATCCAGTGTCTATATAGAATTAGAATCACGTACATTAGTTGAACAGAAGGGAAGCAATGGAAAAATGCCAACACTCGCAACTTGGAATATTTACACGCTTTACTTATCATCACACTGTTGCAATTTAATAAATTCAAATCCCTCTCCCTCAATTCCAATGCGAGAGGAGATCCTCCAGCAGCTTGTCGTCCAGGTACTCAATCTCTATCACCTCCTTCCCGTTCTCCGTCCGCGACTCTCCTCGCGAGGAGGAGGAGGAGGACGACGATGCGGCGGGGGACGATCCTCGTCCCCCGTGCTCGTCTGGGAAATTGAGGATGGCGAGGGAGCCTCTCATTTTATAAGCGGCACGGTCGTAAGCGCGTGCCGCCTCCTCGGCCGTGTCGAACGTGCCTAGCCAGATCCGGGCTCCCTGCCTTGCCGAGTCGCGGATCTCTGCGGCGTACTTCCCCCACGGGCGGCGGCGCACGCCGCGGTACTTGACGCTCCCCCGTGGTGTGGTGAGAGGGGAGTCTGGATCGGTCTCCATGGGAGGGAAGTGTCGAGTTCAAGTTTTTGGAGGGAGAGGCAGATAGGTATTCCTGTTCTCGTTGCTATTTAAACTTGGTGGGAGGAGGGATCATGCACGAGGGATGTACGGTGCGGATCGGTGGTTGCTTTTGGAAGGGACGGCTGCTGATCAGATTCCGAGATATCGGCGGGGACGTGTGATTTAATAATGACCGGTGCTCGCATGTGAGGTCAATGTGATGGCTTTAATTTATTATTGTAATTTATAGAGTTTTTTTTGCACCTGTATACCTATTTGATTCTGTAATTACAATAGTATCCCTATCTTGTTTACAATAACACGTGCCCATATATCCTCACAAAATTCACAGTTCTAGGATAATTTCGCTTATGCATTTATTCGACCTTTACGGTGGGAAGAACTGTGAACTTAGTAAGAAGATCAGGTAGGGTTGGGTATTGGGCTGGGTCGGCCCGACCCAGCCCAAAACTAGACCCTTGAACCTAAACTTAAATCTGAAATTTAGTGAGCGGACTGTGAGCTTCAAAATGAGTCCGTATTGATTATCAGATTGGGTTCGGGGTCTGAGAAGGTCCGAACTAGCGAGCTCGATAGCCCGACCTATACGATATAATTATATCCAGTATATTCATGTCCATTCCAAATACAATGTTCTAACTTTCATATCTTTATTTCAAGCGTAGAATAAATGCTTAGTTCCATTAATAATTATATCCATCAGCATGGATTGCAGATATTATTATATTACTATGCAAGAATAGAATCTGTGGCTTCAAGTGTTAGAGCATGTACAATTGTAAGTAATCAAACTGTATTGGATCATAGTGCCCGCATCTACAACAGAATATATAGTGGTGAATTGAATGGTGATTTAAGTCGTCCTATTTTTTTACCACATTTGTATTCCCAACATACAACTAATGTACGAATTAGTTAGCGTACTTAAAATCTTAAACATGCACACATGCATAAGAAACAAGTAGACAGATGCAAGAAGAACGGAACACGCGATATTGGTGTACATAGAGGTTAAATTGAGCTGGTCCAACCCGAACCAAACCCATTTTGATTGGGTCGATTTTAGGCTTGTACATGAAATTTGACAATAAAATGAGCCTAAGCCTGACCCATTAACCCATATACTTAAATGGGCTTGGGCCGGACCAACTCAAAACCTACCCATCCCGATACCAATCCTTAACATCAGGCCACATGTGTAACTGCAAAAAGGTAAGGTTATAGTTGTAATTGTAGAATCTCAAAGGACACAAGCGTAAAGAAATTCAATTCACAACCCGTCTACTCAGGATAACGAAGTACGCACAAAATATTATCTCTGAATAAAATATGGGTTTGTAGCAATGTTTTAAAAATCGGATCGTACATTGAACCGGTTCGTCTTCGGTTTGGTCCAACCGGGTCGGACCGATGATGTCAGTATAACGTCAACACTCCCATCGACTCGGAAAAAACCGGACCGGAGATAATTTACTGGTCCGATCGGTCAAACCAATTTTTTGAACCGATAAAGTGGATACATATATGTAAATATGTATTTATATATTAATGGAATAATCATTTAAAACGTCAAATCTTTCAACAGAAAAACATGATTGTCTATTTCGAATAAAACTCTACAAAAGGTAGGCACATTTTCTAGCATTATATATGAATATACTATTGTAATAATTTATCTATAGTTGCTTCTAGAAAATTACTCCAAGAAAGTAGTGGCACAAGTTATATTCCAAAAAAGAGAGGGGCATAACTGAAATCGCAGAAGTTAAGAAGAGTACAAGTGATAATAACCCTATTATTTCATTATGTTTTTTATTTTTTTTAAAAAAAATTAATTAATTACCTAAAACCGGTCTAATCGACTGGGTCGAGGCCGGTTCCCTGTCCAACAGGTTCGACCGTCTGGTCCGGTCCGGTTTTTTAAACCCTGGTTTGTAGTCTTGTAGAACATGGAAGATAGAGCACGAGACTTTATTTACGTATTTTCTATTTTTCTACAGTGGCCTGATAAAGGTAGGATAAAAAAGCTATTATTGTTTTTTGTTTGGTTGATATTAATGTGAATGATTTTTTAAACTCGCGTCTCTTCAAGATTCTATTTTTGTAGTTATGATCATCTTTTTTTACAGCATTACTTGTGTTCCTACCCACTTAATGGTCTAGTGGTAGTACTGCACACAAAAGACCAGGGATTCAAATCCCACTCTTGCAGGAGTTGCGTTAGGTAGTCGACGGCCATCGTAAAACATAGTCGAATCTTTCAACATGGATTTGAGCAAGAATTCATGTAGCCGACCCTACTTATAATGGGAGAAGGTTTAGTACATTTTTTTACTTGTGTTCCTACCTTCCCGCATCGTCAATAGTTGTGCTCTTGTGTTGGTTTGATTGTATATTATAAGAACCATATCGTAATTTACATAAATCAAGATCTGGTTAAGAGAAATCTTATTGCAGTTGTACCCTTCCCTTTTTATGCCGATTGGTGGTGTGGTGTTGGCCCACCTCTCGGCAAGCATTCCACTTGGATCGAAGGAGCTGATCTGTGATCAACTCCTTGATCTAGCTTCCCCTCGAAAGGATATCTCTTTCAAGCTCGAAAAAGCTCAGATCAACCGACGTGGTATCTAGGGTACCCGAACACATTACGTTGTGACGTAATTATCAAATCCTTGGAGTTCCTCGGGTACCTTGATAAATTCGTCCTTAAATCCTAACCACATGTTCTTCTAAGCTGTCGTATGCACATCGTTGTCGCACCATACCCTACCGGACGGAGGTCTCACTGTCAGTTAATGAACCTTCGAGGCTGAGGTGGGGGGATAGTTTTTTTACGCGGCAAGGTTCATTGCTGGAAGAGGCTTCGACAAATAAACAAGTTTAAGATATCTTCAATAACATGTATTATTCATGCCAACAAAATTTCAAATCAATTAAGCATTTGTTCTGCAAACATCCCTTTGCTTATGAGATCTTCATTGCTTTAAACTATCCATTTCATCCACGATTTGCACAAATACATTCATTGTATAAGGAAGAAAAATGAATGTTTTTTATGGTTAGATAAAAAGGATGTTGAGCTCGAGCTTTCGTAGATCCTTTGACAACCACCCAAAATACTCGTAGCGATATCGTGGATCACTAATTCTCAATAATAGCGATCGTTGGATGTTGCAGGCAGTCTTTCCTCCAGTCTCTTTATAGGCGTCGCTTCACCTTCTGGGTAGTCCACTATTAGAGGGAACACACTCTAATAACATCTGTTACGTCTTGTGTACTTAGTCTATTATCGAGGAGAATGATCTCTGGCAACTTGTTAGGTTCATGCTCCATTGGACCCGCTGACAACTACCCAAAATGCTTAAGTCCAATTTGCTTGTCAAGTAATCACCAACTGTTATAATCCAATCATAATATTAATTAGATGGGGACTATGTTAGTGCTATTACATATGCGGTATTATTTTCTTCCTTTCTTACAATTCAAGGAATGTGGAAAACTTAAGCTCAATAGATCTCTCGTAATAGAATAGGTCTCTCATTCTTGATGTCGAGAATGTTATATATATGTTTACCTTTTTTCTACTACAGCTAAATTAGCAGCGATTAATACAAAAGTTATATGTTTACCTTTTTCTGCTATTGCTAAATTAGCAGCTGATGAATACTCATTCATCACTCTTTATTCTTATATTTTAGCTATAAAAACCTTTGCAAATGCATGTATATAGTTGTAAATATAAATAAATACCAAAAGGCATGCATGGTGTAAATAGTAATAATTAGCATGTTTTTTGTGCAAAAATAAAAGAATAAAGATCAAAAAGAAAAAGAGGGAAATCTTTAGAATAAATATTGAGCAACCTAACCCAAGGGAGGGCTCAGTATGGGCCTGACCGCATAAAAGCCAAAGTAGAGGGAGATAGGGGCTCATGTGTGTAAATCTATATGTAAATAAAATAAAAATATTTTCCTCCAAAAATAGACTAAAAAGGGCTTGTAAATATTTGTATATATTTATAAATACAAAATCAAGATAAAAATAGGAAAATCAAAAAGAAAACAAAAATATATCACTTGTATATATCCACCTTGTACATACAACCACACTTAGATTTATTTCACCTTATAAATAAATAAAATTAATTCTTATAAAATTTGTACATATTCTACTTTTTATGTTGTAAATAAATAAAATAAAAACCATTAAAACAAAAACAAAATAAAAAGAACAAAATTAAAAACCAAAAATAATATTGTAAATATACCATGTACATAGATGTACATATCTATTTATTTCACCTATGTATATAAATAATAAAAATAAAATAAAAATATCTTTTTATTCCTTATTTTATGATATACATAAATAAAATATAAAATGGGAATAAAAGTGTATAAAAATAACAAATTAAAAATCAAAAAGAAAAATCCATATATTGTCTATATACCTATATGTAGCCCTACTATGTAAATACCCTATTTTTATTTTGAAAAATTAATTAAAAATCAGAAAAAAATAGAAAAAAATTAAAACAAAAATATTTCAGGTTTTGAGTTTTAATTAAATCGGCCATTTTCTATTTTTAATTTAATTTCTAAGCCTTTTCCAGGTGGCAGCCTCCCATTAGTCCAGGGGGGTTGTTGACCGCCCGGTCAACTTCCCCCCCAGGACCACCTCCCACGGGTTTTGGACACCCGATCCGACTTCTCTTCTTTTTCGTGTCCGAACCCGATCACCATCTCCTTAAACCCCGGGTCCGCTCCACTCCCAACACATCCGACACCCTCGCCGAAGCGCCCGCCTCGGGATCCGCGCTCCACATTGCCCTACCCGATCAAATCTTGCCGGACCTGCACCCAAATAAATTCCGAGCTCCGCCACCCTATTGCGCATCTTTGGCTCATTCGCTCCCCCACCAGTGACCTCCACCGTCTTGCCGAGAGTGACAGCTCGCCCCAGAGGGTGTTGCAGCGAGGAGGGAGTGAGGGGACACTGATCCGGCGGGTTTGCTCCGTCGTGCTCCGCCCAGAGCAGGAGCCAGAGCCTCGGACGACGACGGTCCTCGATGCAAGGACCCAGAGCTGCCTACACTCGTCCCCAGTCGACCCATCCACCCAGGTAGCTTAGATTGTGTCTCTAGTTCTTTAATTTCTGATTAGCCCCAATTCGCGCCGCCGTCGATTTTCGCTGATTCTGACCACCTCACCCTCCCGTTCGATCATCGGAATCCACCATCGCCTCCGCCTTCCTCCCGCACGTTCTACACCCCTCCACTCAACCCAGCTCGCACAGGAGCTGGGGTTCGAGCTCCTCCGTCCACCCCTTCGCCGGAGCTCGCCCGCACCGACTCCCCGACCACTTTCACCATGCCTAACGGGGTCGAGGCAGTTTGTCCTCGACCCGCGAGCTTGCTGGTGCACTTTGCAGGTTCATCCAAGCCCTCTGAGGGCTCGGACCATTGGGTTCAGCAGCTCCGCGTCCGCCCGACTCTCCAGAGCTCCTCGGAGCTCCATTGAGTCATCGGAGGCCTCCAGTAGACGCGGAGGGCCCGCAGCTTCCTTCTCCGATCTTCCGCGAGCTTCCAGGAGGAGACCAGCGCCGTCACGAGTCCGGCGAAGTTCGTCGGAGCCCAGTTTGTCCACCATCCTTCTCCACCGTCCGATCGACCCCGAGCTCCAGTCGTGATCCTGTTCGTCCATTTACGGAGCAACACTGACCGCCTGATCTCTTGGGATTCGATCACCACCGTTGATCCCGCGAGGCTTAGCCACGACGCATCTCCACCGTCAGATCCAGCACGTGGCGAAGCCCAGACCGCCCGATCCGCGCGAGGAGTCCAGCGTTGGGTGCCACCCATTTCCAGCTGCTCGATCCACTACGTGGCGCCCATCCGTCGGTCGACTTAATAAAGGGTAATTTACCCTTAGGCCCTTCTCTTTAGTTTATTTAGCGTTTAGTCCTGTAAATACATAGCGTGTTGTTTTATTTCTGGGTTATTTGCACTATTGGACCTGAGCTTTACTTTATTTGCACATATGCCCCTGTTTGTAGTGTAGCACGTGCATCGACACGTGCCCTTTTGGGATATTTGCTTGCTCAGCCCTGTAGTTCTGGATGGTTATGAAATGAAGAAATATTTTTAGAAAATTGCATTTATACCCCAATGCGTGGATTGATTTGTGCATGTGCACTTATTTTTGGGTATTTTACAAACAAGCCCTCGGACTTTTGGTACCTGTTACCAAATAGTCCCAGGAACTTGTTTTCTTTGCATATAGGTCCCGGAGTGCCCCAGGCACGCGTTGCGCGTGTGATTCCTTGGGTATTTTGCACCGGACCCCCCAGAGCTTTGGGTATTTGCACTCAGGTCCCTGTGCACAGTACCTAAGTTTTATTTTTGAATAAAATAGCAAATCAACTCTGAATTCAATGAAAATTGGACACATGGCTCCTGCCATGTTGTAATATTTTCTGGAATTTTTGGAGACATTTTTGTTTTGATTTGATATTTTTAAAAAATCAAAAACAGCCATTTTTGTTACTGTCTGTTTTAAAAATTCACAAAACATATTAAAACTTATCTAAAAATTACAAAAATATTAGCTACTGTTTGTTTTGTCTTGTTTGATTTTCTGGTCAATTTTGGCTATTTTTCATTATATAAAACTCTTAAAAATTGAAAAACACCCAAAAACTCATAGAAATTCTAATAAATAATTTAAAAATCCAAAAATCATAAATCTAGTGCCCAAATTTTCCTCAAACTCTCTAGTTTATAGGAAAATTACCTCCAGGAGTTAAATAGGCCCTTTTGCATTTTAAATTGGCCTTTTACTCCTGACTGCACAATACCTTCAGTTTCTTACCTTGTTTGATTTTTAGAAAATTAAATAAAAATCAGAAAAATCCTAAAAAATCATTAAAAATATTAAAAATTATAAAACACACAAAAACATTTTTATTTGAATTTTTACTTGAATTTTAATGCATTAAATAAATTGTTGTGTTGGCTTGTTTTCTTGTTTTCCTTATTTTCCTAATACATTAAAAATCCAAAAAATATAACAAGACTAAAAATCCACCAAAAACACCTTTTATTTTATTTTATTTTTTTCGACTACTTCGTAGGCCGCAAGGCCATCATGTGCTCCTTGTGTTCGAGCCTGGTCGCTATACCAGGTTAATAAAATAACAAGACCGCTATTGGATGTTTGAGTGATTTTTATCATATTTGGTGGTCTCTTTTTCTGGATTGACCGAGTCTGATTGCTTGGGTCGCAACGACCCCTTGATACCTTTACCCTTGTTGCTTGGCTGGTCATCAGAATGGCGCCGTTGCCGGGGAGCACGGCTTAGTAGTTTTTGATTTTTCATTTTCATTTTCTTTTTGTTTTATTTTTCGCGGCTTTCCGCGACTCTTTCAGAGTTCGCGACTTTTCGCGGCTTTTTGTTTTTCTTTTATTTTTCTTTTATTTTGTTTTGCTTTATTTTCTCTTATTTTTGTTTTTGCTTGATTTTGAGTGTTTATTTTGTTTTGCATTTTTGCACATATACCCTGTTTTATTTTCTTGTTATTATTTGATTATTTTATTGGTCTGACCACTTGTTTCTTTCTTGCGAGGGCCCGAGGACCGAGGCGGCAGCTTTCGAGAAGCCGGCGCAACCGCGAGACTCGAAGGCGGCTCCCTTCTGCACGGAGCCGCAGGAGAGCGTGAGAGAGTAGACGAGCGGGCGAGGATTAGTTTAGATTTTTATTTTCATTACATTTGATTATTGTAATAATACAGGGACAGACTCAGACTGTTGACTTGGCTTGACTAGCGGGTCTATTTCGCCGAGCACCGGTGTGCTCAGGGGACCCTTAGGTTTTTCACGGCTTTTTCGCGGCTTTTGGTTTTCTTGCTGCCTTTTACGGTTTTCAGCGGTTTTTCTCGAGCCCCTAAACTTAGGATTTTCTGCTTGACTGTGCCGTAAGTAGTAGGATCCCCACACCTAATTATCTGTCTATTCCTATAGTGCGATTAATTGGACATACTAATAATTCACTAATAAAAATAACTGACTCATCCCCTTCGTAGCCTACGTGCCGTAGCCTGCCCTGCCAAGCATTGCTCCTGAACCCGATGTGTCAGGAGGAGGAGGGGTAGACCGAGACCGGACCTTTGGCTTGAAGGATCGGTGACCAGTTAGACGGTTCTTCGAGTAGAATTGCCTGTTTAGGACTCGGTTTTTCACCGCTGCACCATATAGGTAGTTTACTTTCAGTCTTTACATTTCTGCGCGGATCACTTGCATGTAGAGTGTTGGAGACAGGTACGCATTTCTATCTCTGCATGCATCATTGATTTCTTCGCACATCGGCTTTTTCGTCTTCTCCCCCTGTTTTTGACTTAATAATCAGGAGAACCAGAAAATTCGTTAGGCCTTTATTTTTATTGAAAAATATTAAAAAGAAAAACCATAAAATTGGGACTGCTAAAACTATTGACCCTAAAAGACACCTGATCTAAAAATTTGTCTTGGGGAGAGCAACCCCCTCATTGATTGGTTTGCTTGTGCGAGAGAGTGACCCGTTCACTAGGTAGAGCCCTCCGGTGCTATTCCCGACTGATTACCGACTCATTCGTGCGGGCCAGTCGGTTGGGGTAGCATCGGGTATCCCAACAGGTCATGTAATCGCTCTGATAGATTGTTTGTTCACCGAAATAAAATTTGACAAGATAATCCGACCGAGCCTTTACGGTCTTCAGCTCGCGTTGCATTGGTGAACTGAGGGGTTTGTATTCTGATCATAGTTTCTCCAGATCCCATCCGCCTTACTCGCCAGATCACGATGATGGGTAGACGATCTCTTAGGCAGCCTCTGGCTGCACCGCTTTTGGGCGCGTCTACCCGTTCATCTAGGTTGGCTCGTGAGAGCCGAGACCAGCTCTCCGAGCCCGAGTATGATTCCGCCCTATTCCCCCTCAACCCCCTTTCTTTCGGTTATGAGAGACAAGAGCCAGAGGAGAGATTAGCAGATTTGTTAGCACTTGAGTTTGGCTCATTTGATTTTGCAGACGCCATGGCAGACAGTTCCGAGGATCGCTCCCGAGGTCCACAGCCTGAGCACTTTGTGCTGGACCAGGGCACGGTCAACTCCACCCTGATCGCCTCCCTAGAGACCGTTCAGCAGTAGTTGAGGGATCAGGGAGCATTCATGCTCGATATGAGGAGAGAGATGGAGCAGATGAGAGCAGAGAGAGCAGAGCGAGAGCAGAGGAGAGACGGGCCAAGGATCCCAGACGATGCAGCCGCAGCAGCCGCCGCTGCAGCGGCTGCCGCCGCGGCAGGCGGAGGAGAGCCACCGAGACCGATGCGGGAGTTGCATAACCCCGGATCGACGCTGATGCACCACTGGGTCGTACTTCCAGCTATCGTGGGGGACTTCAAGTCCCCCCTGAACACCTTGCAGTTACTCCCCCGCTTCCACGGGCTCGCCACTGAGGAGCCCCATCTCCACCTCCAGGAGTTCCTCATGATCTGCAGTACTGTCCATGATCGTCAGGTGGACCAGGATACGATTCGGATGATATCCTTCCCCTTTTCCTTGGCAGACAGAGCAGTCACCTGGCTGAAGCACTTGGGGAAGTTTGTTTACACTTGGGAGCAGCTCCACACCGAGTACTTACACAAGTACTATCCACTCGGGCGGACCAATGCAGCGAGAGCCCACATCAGCAACTTCTCCATGCTCCCTGATGAAGCCACGTTTCATCATCTTTATTCTATCATTTTGGCCTTGAAAACCCTAGTAAATGCGTAAAAATAGCATTAATTCATGCATTTTAGCATTCATGCATATGTGTGTAAAGATTGTATAAAATGCGGTTTTTAAAGCCAAAATTATAGAATAAAGAAAAGAAAAGAAAAAGAATAAAATATTGTAAATATTTTATGACCCGAAACCCCGAGACCTAGGCATCTTGATGAATAGGTCGACAAGGAATAAAGTAGGGGGAGATAAGGGCTAAAAGACAGATAAAATACCTATACATTTTATTCATTCTTTATTCATTTTGGGACCTATTTTTGGTTCCACTTTTTATACATCAAATAAAGAAACTTTGTACATGAAAGTTGTAGATAATTTAATAAAGAAAAATACAAAATTTATTTCACAGAAAAATAATGTACAGATAAAAAGTTATGGTCTGAATAAAAATCCAGAATGCCAACTTCCCAGACCTGTATCTCACAAATAAAAACTCCAAATGCAGCGTACTCACCTTTAATTGTATATAGAAGAAAATAATCTAATTAATGGTGGTGGTTTCGCAATTGGCGGAGCTACGGTTTGAAAGTTGACTTTTGGACCCTCATTGTGTACTTGTACATATTAAAATATTCAATTTATTAATTATTTATTATTTTTATAATTTTATATTTTTATAATGTTGTAAATAATACTTATAATAATTATGTATATTAAAATCAGAATAAAAACATCATTAAAATACAAATAAAAATACTTGTATATATTCAATACATAGGTATATTACCTATAGACATACCTATACAAAACATACTTGTATTTTATTAAATATACAAAATAAATCAGAAAAATAAAATAAAAATATATTTGTGTCTATAAAAGTATTTTATAATTTTAGAAAATAAAAACCAAAATAAAATAAATAAAAAAATACCTAAATAAAAATAAAACACTTAAATACATAGATATAGATATCTATAAGGGTATAAATGCAAACTTGTAAAAATATACTTCATAAAAATAAATAAAAATCACCATAAATTAATTTATAAAATTACAAACATTTTTTATTTTATAATCAAAAATTAATAAAATCGTTTACTATTTTTAAATGTTTTTTCAATAATTTTTTCCAGGCTTTTTCCTGGTTGGTCCACGTGGACCAACCAGGAGGGTTGGAGAGTTGACCTGGGTCAACTCTCTGACCCAGCGCCTGCTGCCTGTCAGAATGATTTTTTCTCGTTTTTAACGATTTTTGGAGGGCGATCCTTTCACCGAATGGGGTCGGTCTCTTCACGAGATTTGTAGACCTTCATGTGGTCTATCACGCCCATGGGTTTTTTCGAGGATTGGGCCGCGGATACGCTCGGTCCACCTCGTTGAAAGTGCCTCGACCACCATCTTTTCAAATAACCCCCAAAAGCCCCATTTGAACCTTGAACCCTCTTTGACCTTCTTCCCACTCTTTGGTTGTGAGTTCTGGATCGGGTCTTGTGACAGGAGATCCTCCAACTCCTCAGGGGCGGTGCTGGTCGATCAAGGAGGTGCTTCCATCACCTCCGGCCACCGTGGCCGTCGAGGTCTACACCTTGGGCTTCGCAGCCCTCGAGGTCATTTCTTCCTTGTTTTTCTTGCTCATTAGGTAGCTGTTAATCCCAGCTTTTATTTCATGCTTTTACTTTGCCATTTCGACCGTTGATCGGACCCGGTGTCACCATCAAACACTCGCCGGAGCCCTCAGGCTCCAGCCACCATTGCCGCTAGTCCACGCCACCTTCTTCCCCCCTTTTTTGCTCGCACCTGGGCCCTTTTACTGCTGCTGGTATTTTTCTTGCAGGTCCCGGTGCTGAGAGCCTCGCTGAGGCTCGTTTTTTGAAGATCGCCGGAGAAGAAGCCGGCGCCGCCGCAGCCGCGCGCACCTGGGAAGAACAAACGCGGGGAGGGGGCACGTACAGCCACCGTCCGATTCAAGCACCCAGGGCCGTCGGATCTTGAAGATGTGATCTAATCGCGGCCGTCAGATGAAGGGGTATCGGCGCACCCG
Organism: Ottelia alismoides; assembly: GCA_037367405.1. NCBI lineage: Eukaryota > Viridiplantae > Streptophyta > Magnoliopsida > Alismatales > Hydrocharitaceae > Ottelia > Ottelia alismoides. Next base: position 394,005 of record JAZKJV010002119.1, on the reverse strand, counting down.
GAGACGCCACGTGTCCAAGTGAACGCCGCCAGGCCGTTCGATCGCGCCTACAGCGGGGGTATTTTGCTGATCGTCCCCCGCATTTTGTTTGTATTTCGTAACACCTTCTTAATCCTTCATCTGCACTATTTAGATTTTTGTAAAATTTGCATTCCGGCCCCAGACTTTTCTAAAATTACGCTAGAGCCCCTGCCAGGCGCACGTGTTACGCACGCGCGCCTTGGGCATTTTTGCGAGAGGCCCCTACGACTTTTGATATTGGCGTTTAGTTAGCAAGGTATTTTTATTCAGTATATATTTTGTGGGAATTTTGTGAAACAGCCCCTGGAAGTTTGTGTTTTTGCGTACCAACCCCTGCCAGGCTGTGTTTTGACTGGATGCTTGTTGTAATTATTTGACCTATCACTTTAAGTCCAAAAATTCCACAAAAATAGCATTAAGCTCCTGTTGCATAGTAGTTCATCATCATATTTTTATTTTCCATTTTTGTTGCATTTTATTATTTATTAAAAATCAAAAACATCCCTTTTTAGCACTGTTAGCATTAGAAAATCACTAAAAAATATAAAAACACTCCAGAAAAATTCCAAAAAAATATATTTTGTCCCTTTTAGTTTGTTTTAACTCCCAGCCAAAAATCATTAAAAAATATAAAACCAAACTCCAAAAAATTGCAAAACTCTAAAAACCTTCATAAAAATTTATAAAATCATTAAAAAATCCAAAAATAGAGTTTTCTTTTCCTAAATTTTCTTGGTTTCATTATCTATCACTGAAAATTAAGTTGGAGAATTTTTGCCACTGATTTCTATTTTATTTCTCCATTTTAGTTTCAGCCTTGTATTTTCTCCACTGTTTTCTTTATTTCGATAATTAAAAATACCAAAAACATTCTAAAAATTACCCAAAAATCACAAAAACAGTAAAAAAGTATAAAAAGACCAAAAAGACTTTATTTCCTTATTTTTGAGCTTTTTTATCTATTTTTATAAATATCTCTTTCTCCCCTTTATTACATTCCTTTTATATTCCAATATTGAAAAAGAAAATAGAAAATTATAAAATACAAAAAGAAAATATAAAATCAGTAAATTAAAAATCAAAATACAAAAAAATATAAAATTAAAAATTAAATAAAAAAATATAAAATTCAAAAACCCACAAAAAAAATAGCATCATAGACACTTGATCTCTTTCACACACATTTTTGTGCACTTGTGCCCCGTTCTACCTGTCTGCTCCCTGTGTTCGACCTCTACAATACTTGCACCTATACACATCTTGTTGTAGAGTTATAATAAATTTTAACTCCGCACATTTACATTCATTGCTTGATTTATCTGTTGTGGGTTAGTTGTTGTTGAATTTCGGATTTCGTTGGAGGTCAAATCAGCGACTGTTGATTCGCCTTGTGAGTCAACACGACCTCTGCGATTTCCGTGTTCAACACTCCCCAACGAGCAATTCCATGAGGCATGGGAGAGGTTCCGTGAGCTGACTGATCGATGCCCGCACCACGACATTTCGAAGCCCAACCTTGTGCAGAGCTTCTTTAGCGGGCTGACACCAGAGCTCCAGGGCTTGGTGAACGCTTCTTGTGGTGGGTCTTACTTCGCCAAGGATCACGACCAGGTCTGGGCCATCTACGAGGAGATGGCCGAGAACTATACGGTGATATCCCAGACCAGGTTGTATACTCAGGGCAGACCCCAGCAGCAGCCAGGATCCGTGCAGTACCAGAGGATAGCACGGGTCGACGCCGGTCCATCCAGTTCATCCGCAGTAGCAGCAGCACAGGCAGAGTCATCCGCTGCGGATATGGGTATCATTAGTGAGAAGTTGGATCGGATGGAGCTGATTGAGAAGAAGCAGTGCCAGGGCATCACTCAGATGGAGCAGATGGCACAGACTCTGAGCGACATGAAGACCCAGCTCATGTGTCTCCAGGAGGCACAGACGGCTTCACAGCCCCGTCTTCAATCGCGAGGCGATCACGACGGTAGCAGCAGCTCGTCCCAGCGCTCCAGCTCACACCAGCAGCCTAGACAGGTTCATCTTGTACAGGTGGAGCCGTACCAGCAGCAGCAGCCCTCCTACCAGTCACCACCATCTTCAGACTTGCAGATGGTGGTATACCAGCCTGATCAACCTCTGGCAGTACTCCCGCCAGCCCAGTACGATGTAGAGCCGTTGATGGATGTCAATGGGATTTGGTATGACCGTCCTCAGCCTGGGATCCGATGAGACCATCCCGGATTCAGGTGAGGGAACGGAGGTGCCCAGCCCCAGCAGCAACCATCTGGTCAGGGAGGCCAGTACAGTCAGTAGAGAGATCACCAGCCGCAGCAGCAGCCCCCAGTTTACCCACCACTACAGCAGCAGCAGTCATCCTACGTTCCTCGTCCCTATCAGCAGGGACAGTCTTGGAGGCGTGAGCAGCCTCACCAGCAGCAACATCCACCTACTTACCCCTCTCAGCAGCAGCAGCAGCACCAGTTCCAGCAGCCTCATTACCCGAGAGGCTACCCGTCGGGCTCTCATGGTCCGCCATACGAGAGCCCCGCCTTGGACGACATAGCCCGCCTCCTCACGGACCAGCAGGCTACTTTTAGACGGGAGATGGACGAGTTCCACCAGGAGATGCGGGACATTGTGAGAGGGAAGGTCGTCATCCCTGCCCAGATCGAGCCGAATCCCAACAGCCTGAAGCGGAAGTCTGAGCAGGTAGCTTACACTGAGCATGCCACTCCTAGTGATCCATTTGATGATATGTCTGTAGACCTTTTTGATGCTGATTTTTTCACACTTAGGAGCGGTAGGACACCAGCCGGCGGCGGCGCCTCGTCTGAGCGACATCACAAGGACACACCTAGGGCGCCAGATGAGGAGCAGGAGAGCGGTACTGAGGCCGCTCATGTTGATGATGGTGGTACTGATGCCACCAAGGATGCTAATTCCACAGGCGGTGCTGAGGCCGCCATTTCACCAGTTCAAGGAGGTGGCACTGAGGTCACTCCTGATGCCGAGCCAGAGCGCGGTACTGAGGCCGCGAGACGTCCAGTTGAGCCAGCTAGTGGTGGTACTGAGGCCACCGGTGTTCATTGATAGGCGGCCCGAGCGAACGAGGTAAAGGTACTAAACAGGTCGTTGCGACCTCTAACACTCGGGGTCACTCAATCAAGAAAATCGAACCGCAAAATCAATCAAAGATCAAACAAGGCAAGCAAGCGGTCCTAGCTATAGGATTAACCTGGTATAGCTCCCAGGGTCGAACACAAGGAGCACGGGTTGGCCTAGGGCCTACGAAGTAGTAAAAAGAGAATAAAATAAAAGAAAAGTGTTTTTTAGGGGTTTTAATACTTTTTATATTTTTTTGGATTTTTAAAAGATAAAGAAAATAAAAGGAAACAAATATCAACACAATTAGGCAAATTATTTAACACACCAAAAATAGAGCAAAAATTCAGGAAAAAGTATTTTTATGTTTTTTAAGTTTTTAAGTGTTTTTGGTGAATTTTTGATATTTTTCTAATGGGTAAATTATTTTCTAAAAATCAAACAGTGCTAAAAATCCTAGGTACTGTCCAACAAGGCCTAAAACTCAAAAATAAAATATTTAAGAGTCTCAACAGGCCTTGGAGGTAATTTTCCTGTAATCTAGAAAGGATAAGGAAAATTTAGGCACCCTAATTATTGTTTTTGGATTTTTAAATTATTTATTATAATTTTTAGGAGTTTTTAAGGGTTTTTAGATTTTTAGGGTTTTTAAGTTATGAAAAACAGCCAAAATTGGCTAGAAAATCAAACAACAAGCAAGAAACAGTAGCTAATGTTTTTAGAATTTTTAGGGGTGTTTTTATATTTTTTTGGTATTTTTATATCTAGACAGTAACTGAAAAGGCTGTTTTTGAATTTTTAAAAATACTAAATAAAATAAAAAATGTCCTCAAAAATTCTCAAAAATCCAACAACATGGCAGGAGCCATATGTCAAATTTTCATTGAATTTGGAGGTGGTTTGATATTTATTCAAAAATCAAAGAGGGGGCACTGTGCACAGGGACGTAAGTGCAAATACCCAAAGCTCTGGGGGCCAAGGTGCAAAAATCCCAGCAAATCACGCGCGTGGCGCGTGCCTGGGGCACTCAGGGGCCTTTTGGTAATAAAAACCAAGTTCCTGGACCTTTTGGTAACTCGTACCAAAAGTCCAGGGGCTTGGATGCAAAAATCCCACTAAAATCCGCACATGCGCATAAACAACACTCACAGGGGCATAAATGCAATTATCAAAAAGTTATCATTCATTCCAGAACCCAACAGAACTACAGGGAAAAAGATGTAAATAGCCCAAACAAGCACGTGACGAAGCACGTGGTCTCACATACACAGGGGCATAAACGTAAATAAAAACAAGCACAAGGTCCCAGTTGCAATTTACCCTACGTAAATAAAAGTACGAAAATATTTACAGGACTAGGACTAAAAAGACAAACTAAGAGGGGGCCCTAAGTAATTTACCCCTTTATTCGTCGACGGCCGGATTCGCGCCACGTGGAAGATCGGACGGGTCAGAGTGGCTGGCGCTCCTCTTCGTCTGACCTCAAGCCAAATCGACGGTGCTGGAGAGGACACGTGGAAGATCGAACGGGTATGGCCTCAGGTATCTCTCTCCGCTGCTCGAACGGTCCTGATCAGCCCCTAACGATGATCGATGGCTGCTGCTCCTCGAAGAACAGACGGTGGCGATGCAGACTGGGAGCGGGGGCTGATCGGACGGTGCTGGAGGATGGTGGAAGAACACTCCACTGGCGAGCTTCGCCGGCCTCGTGCGTGAGCTGCAGTCCTCCTCAGCTGCTCCTGATGATCGGGGAAGATAGGCGACGGCGTCCCGCAGCTGCTGGTACTGTCCGATGGCCCACCCGAGCCCTGGAGGGGCTCCGGCGAGCTCGGCGGCGGTGGGCTCCTGGACCTGATGTGAGGGGGGCTCAGATGCCCTCCTTCTGACCTGCAAAACACGCCAGGAGCTTCGCGGGTCGAGGGCAAAGTGCCTCGACCCAAAGAAGCGGGGTGACGGTGGCTGATGGGTCGGTGCGAATGAGCTCCGGCGAGCGGTAGGTGGTGGAGCTCGACTCCCAGCTCCGGGGCGAGCTGGGTTGGATGAGTGGGCGTAGAACGTGCGTCGGAGGATGGCGAAGGTGTGTGGGGGTTCCGATGATCGAGATATTACGCGAGATGGCCGGAATCAGGGGAACACGTAGGAGAGTCGATTTGGGCGAAATCAGAAATTAAACGAAAGGGAAGAGCTAATCGACTACCTGGGTGGAGCGGAAGACTGTGCTGGAGTGTGGCTAACTCTCGGTCGTCGCCTCGAAGGTCGTCACTGCCTGAGGCTCGAGCTCCAGCTAGGTGGCGGAGCACGGCGGCGCACGGCTGCCGGATCGATGGTCGGGCACCCTCCTCCTCGCTGCAACACGGCAGACGGAAGCTGTCACCTTGCTGAATGCAATGGAGGTCACGGGAGTGAAGGTGGAGAGCCAAAAGATCAGAGTGGAATGCGGCGGAGCTCGACCTTTATATGGGTGCAGGTCCGGGAAGGATCGATCGGGTAGGGCGAGCTGAAGCGCGGATCCCAAGGAGGAATGTCGGGCGAGATTCCCGGATGCCTGGGGAACAATTAGGATCCTAGATTAGGTGAAATAGTGATCGGGTTTGGTGGGAATAATTAGGCGAAGTCGGGTCCGCGAACAGGACCCGGGCTCTGGTGGTCCTGGGGGAGGTGTTGACCGGGGGTCAACAATCCCCCGTGGACCAATCAGAGCCCGCCAAGGCTTCCATTTTTATTTGAATTTTTTGGGGCCTTAAATGGCCGAATTTTCAAAAACTTAAAACATGAAAAATATTTGTTTTAATTTTTTCTATTTTTTTGTGATTTTTAATTAATTTTTGGAAATTAAAATAAGGTATTTACACTATAGCAATACATAGGTATATACACTATATTGATTTTTGATTTTTGATTTTTAATTATTTATTTTTATACATTTTTATTCCTATTTTATATTTTATTTATTTATAGGATAAAATGAGGAATAAAAGGCTATTTTTATTTTATTTTTATTATTTATATACATAGGTTAAATAATTAGTTATATACAATTATATACATGATATATGTACAAGATATTTTTGTATTTTTAATTTTGAAATTTTTATTTGATTTTTGTTTTGTTTCTTTTTATTTATTTTATGTACAATATATACCAGAGAATATTTACAAAAAGTTTTGGAAATAAATAAATATATTTACAAGGTGAAATAGATGAGGATGATGGTCTATGTACAAGGTGAAGGATTCTTTTTGGATTTTTGATTTTTATCTTTTTGTTTTGTTTTTATGCTTCATAAGTATTTACAAATATTTACAACATATTTTTGGTTGAGGAAAATATATAATTTATTTATTTACATAAAATATGTACACATGAGCCCCTATCTCCCTCTACTTGGCTTTTATGCGGTCAGGCCCATGCTGAGCCTTCCCTTGGGTTAGGTTGCTCAATATTTATTCTAAATATTTCCCTCTTTTTCTTTTTCATCTTTATTCTTTTATTTTTGCACAAAAACATGCTAATTATCTATATTTACAAACATGCATGCTTTTGCTAACTTTTCCTATTTACACATATCTACATGCATTTGCATAGGTTTTTGTAGCTAAAATATAAGAATAAAGAGTGATGAATGGGTATTCATCATTCATTCTGAGAGAGTTGTAGTTTTTCCTCATTCTGATGTACCTCGGAACCATGTTGTGAATAAAGGAAAAGGTTTGGTTTTTTCTGGTCCCACTGTGGTGCTTGATGTATGTGTGGATCCGACCGTCGAGCCATCTAGACCTTTTCCTAGTCCTTCATCTGAGAAGGACCCAGTTATCCCCTTCCCTAGAGCCTTTCAGATGGGGAAGGGGAAGAAAAAAGAAAAAGATCCAAAAAAGAGAGAGCAGGAAGAGTTCAGCCAGAGCATGATTGATCATTTCCATATCCAGCTGACTCTTCAGGAGGCTTTGCAGCACATTCCCCTTCTTCAGCGTTCGTTGAGAGACAGGACTACAGTCAGGAGGAGGAGGAGGAACCATCACTCAGAGATCCATGTGCTGACGAAAGCCACGTGCTTCGCGATTCAGAACCGTCTGCCGGCCAAGAGGCCAGATTCAGGAGCCCCATATGTCAGATGTCATATCAGAGAGCAGAGGTTCGACCAGACTCTATTGGATAGCAGATCGTCTATCAACCTCCTTCCGACAGCCCTTCTCGACCGCTTCGAGTTGGGCACTCTTAGACAGAGCAGGACAATCCTTCAGTTTACTGATCGATCTGTCAAGAGGCCGAAGGGGTTGTTGCGAGACGTTGTCGTCACTATTCAGGGCCTGCAATTCCCCGTGGACTTCGTAATGTTGGACATGGAGATCCCTGATTCAGTGACCGATACCCCCATCATTCTCGGTCGTCCGTTCTTGGCCACAGCCAAGGCGGTGACTGACCATGATATTGGGAAAGTATACTTTCGCGTCGAGGGCGAAAGTGTACAAATAGAGACGGTCGAGGACTACAGAGCCAGAGACAGATCATGCTCAGAGACGACTTCAGATGCAGAGCAGCTGACAGATGCCGAGATAGACATCCACCAGGACTGTGACTTTGTGATCACAGACAATGAGGCAGTATGGGCAGACCCAACAGCACAGGCCATCCTCTCATTTTCAGACACCGCTGATGCAGAGATGATAGTAGAGGAGAGCTTGGAGAGCACATCCCTGGTTCAGGATACTTCAGTGGCAGCAGAGCAGGTTCTTGACCGCGACACAGATTTTTGTGATGATGGTGGTGTTGATGCCACCTTGTTTGATGCAGATCCCTTAGATTCAGAGTCTGATTGGGCAGATTGCGAGGATTACATGCCATACCTGAGTTCCACAGAGCCTACAGCTGAGGAGGAGGTAGATGCCGAGCCTAGCAGAGACAGTCAGTCAGAGCAGCCTTCTCCAGTTCTTGAGATTGAGAGAGAGTTTCAGTTCTCCCATACAGATTTGGCAGCATACACAGAGACACTTCAGAGGCCAGATCCACCAGCACCCAGTTGTCCAGAGCTGAAGTCGCTCCCTACTTCGCTGAAGTATCGATTCCTTGCGGGCGAGCCTGAGATGTACCCAGTCATCATCTCCGCCGATCTGACTGGAGAGCGAGAATCCCGTTTGATGGGGGTTCTTGAAAAGAACCGCAAGGCAATCGGATGGAGCGTAGCAGATCTCCATGGGATTAGTCCATCACGTTGCTCCCACCATATTTATCTCGAGGATGGGGCGAAGCCGTCGCGTGAGTTCCAGCGGTGGCTGAACCCCAATCTGAGAGAGGTTGTCATGAAGGAAATCTCAAAATGGTGGAGCGCAGATTTTATTTATCCCATTTCCGACTCCAAGTGGGTCAGCCCCTTGCATGTGGTGCCCAAGAAAATGGGCATCACGACTGTGATCAGTGAGTCGGGAGAGGAGATTGCTACACGAGTACCTACTTCTTGGCGGGTCTGTGTTGACTACAGGAGACTCAACCAGGCCACCAAGAAGGATCATTTCCCCCTGCCTTTTATTGATCAGATCATTGAGAGACTGGCAGGGAAGAGCCATTATTGTTTTCTGGATGGTTACTCGGGATACAACCAGGTGGCCATCGCTCCTGAGGATCAGGAGAAGACCACCTTTACTATCCCTTCGGTACATACGCCTTCCGACGCATGCCATTTGGGCTATGCAATGCCCCTGCGACATTTCAGAGATGCATACTGTCGATCTTTTCGTACATAGTAGGGGAGTGTTTGAGGTCTTCATGGACGATTTATCGGTTTACGGCGACGGATTCGACTCCTGTCTTGACTGCCTAGACCGAGTACTCCAGCGATGTATAGAGGTTCACTTGGTGCTTTCTTGGGAGAAGAGTCACTTCATGGTGACTCAAGGGACGGTGCTTGGCCACATCATCTCCAACAGGGGCATGGAGGTTGATCCGGCCAAGGTAGATGTCATTAGAAAACTCGCACCGCCGTCCAATTTGAGGCAGTTACGGTCATTTCTGGGGCACATCGGCTTCTACCGACGATTTATTCATGATTTCAGTAGGATTGCCCGGCCGTTGATTGACCTCTTGACGAAAGACACCGAGTTCCTTATCGATGACAAGTGTCTTTCGTCCTTTGAGACTCTCAAGCAGTGTGTTATTGAGGCTCCTGTTCTCCAGCCGCCTGATTGGTCTCTCCCATTTGAGATCATGACGGATGCCTCCGATTTTGCCGTGGGGGTCGTGCTGGGACAGAGGAGGGATGGAGTCCCCTTTGTTATCCACTACGCTAGCCGCACATTAGATTCCGCCTAGCGGAATTATACGGTCACAGAGAAGGAGATGCTAGCCGTAGTGTTCGCCCTAGATAAGTTCAGATCTTATATCATTGGATCTAGAGTGACCTTATACACTGATCACACCGCCATCCGATACCTCATGGCAAAGAAGGATGCCAAGGCCAGACTGACTAGATGGATCCTTCTACTCCAGGAGTTCGACATTGAGATTAAGGATAAGCCTGGAGTCAAGAATGTGGTGGCGGATCATCTCTTCCGTTTAGAGCAGCCTGAGGAGTCCGAGCAGATTGATACCATTTGTGAGACCTTCCCAGATGAGGCGATCCTTGCTATCGCCTCACCCCCATGGTATGCCGATATTGTGAACTTTCTCGTTGCTGGGAAAGTCCCACAAGATTGGCCCAGGCAGAGGCTTGATACCTTCCTTGTGAAGGCAAAGTCCTACCACTGGGAGGATCCCATCCTTTACCACGAAGGAGGGGATAACGTCTGGCGTAGGTGCATTCCTCAGGAGGAGCACCATAGCGTCCTCACTTACTGCCACAAGCTTGAGGCAGGAGGACATCATTCTGGGAGGAGAACGACACAGAAAGTGCTCCAATCCGGCTTGTGGTGGCCTATCCTCTTCAAAGACTCTGATGAGTTCGTGAAGAGGTGTACTGACTGTCAGAGGATGGGCACTTGTGGACAATGTGATATGATGCCGATGCAGCCCATTCACTTCTGTGAGGTTTTTGACGCATGGGGCATCGATTTCATGGGTCCATTCCCTAAGAGTCAGGGATTTGAGTACATTCTGTTGGCCGTAGATTATGTTAGTCGTTGGGTTGAGGCTATCCCCACCCGAGCCGCTGATGCGAGGACGGTTTGCAGATTTTTGAGGAAGCACATCATCACGCGGTTCGGGGTACCTCGAGTATTGATTTCAGATGGGGGGTCTCATTTCATCAACGACCAGGTGAAGGCCCTTGCTAGCGAGTTCGGCATAGACCATCGCGTTGCTAAACCTTACCATCCACAGACGAATGGTCTAGCCGAGGTGTCGAACAGGGAGATCAAGACTATATTGCAGAAAGTCGTCCGCCCTGACCAAAAGGATTGGTCACAGCTTTTGGACTCGGTCTTGTGGGCATATAGGACGTCTTTCAAGACACCATTGGGCACATCTCCCTTTCGCCTCGTATATGGCAAGCCGTGCCATCTACCTGTTGAGCTGAGGCACAGGTCACTTTGGGCAGTCACTGAGATACTTATGGATCCAGATGGTGTAGGAGACCAGAGGAGGGCAGAGTTAGCAGCCCTGGAGGAGTTGAGAGAGACCGCCTTCTCAAACAGCCTACATTATAAGGAGAGAGTGAAGGAGTGGCATGATTCTCACATCAGCCACAAGCATTTTGAGCCTGGACAGAGAGTATGGTTGTTTGATGCGAGGCTTCGCCTATTTCCAGGGAAGCTACAGAGCAAGTGGAAGGGACCTTACCTGGTGAGAAAGGTACACGATAATGGTAGCATTGATATATCCGAGTTGTCTTCTGAGAGTACCTTTCGTGTGAACGGCCAGCGGCTCAAGCCATTTCTAGATCATGAACCGTGGGTCGTTGATGTTGCCCCGATTCATTTTGCGTGAGATGTGGTCTTTTGTCTCACATCTATTGCATCTCACGCCTGATTCTCACTGATCTTCCGACTTGTATAGATCCAGATGTCCATATCATCACATTCTTTAGTCCCACATCCCTTTATTCATCCTTTGATTATGCTATACTTAGGGTGTACTTTACCCTAAGTATAGGGGGGATGTAGGACCTTTGGGTATTTCTTTTGTTTCTATCTACCCATGTTTTTGCTGCCTATACTTAGGGATATTTACCCTAAGTATAGGCGGGGGGGGGGGGGGGGGGGGGGGTAGACCCTGTATATTCTCCACTCGGTTTCCCTTTTGTGTACAGCCTGCTATACTTAGGATTACTTGATCCTAAGTATAGGGGGAAGACCCGAGTTCCTTGTGACTTTCTATTCATTCATCCGTCTTTGTATATAGCCTTCCTTTTCACTTCCCTATACCTAGCACGAGTTATGTCTTCTTCATCGCTCTTGACTCTGAGGACATCGTTCGAGCTAAGTATAGGGGGGTGTGTATATATTCCATATATACTTTAGCCATAACTCGTACTTTGTGTGAGTGTGTAAATAAATAAAATGGCTAAAAGTCCTAAAAATCACAAAAATTAAAAATTTTCATGTACATAAACCTTCTTTTATTTGCACATAAATAGCTAGTGTACAAATTATTTTTGTAAAAATGTTTTCAAAAACCTTTTGTGTAAAGCTTGTGTAAATACTTTCTTATGTATATAGTACAAAATTTTTCCAAAATGTTTTGAAAATCAAAAGTTTGCAAAAATCTTGTGTAAATGTGTGTAAATACCTTTTGCAAAACTTGCACTTCATGCATCATCCATTCATGATTTCAAAACATTTTTTTTCAAAAATTTTGCATGTTTGTAAAAATTTGTGTAAATAGCATCTTTTGTACATATGTATATAGTTTTTCTGGATGATAGTTGACATTTAAACTAGCCTAGAATTAAATTGAGAAATGGAGCTTGATTAAGATCTTAATCCACCTAATTTCTAAGAGGAACCTTATAGGGCTTAGGTTTAAGGCTTTTCAGGTCCATGGTGACTTAATTCTTTGAGTCCACTAGGCTATGATCACATGTCATCTCAATGAGACTAAGTAGAGCACTTAACAACAACACATGACTTATAGGGACAATGTCTTTACTTGGACATCAACACTTTGCACCGAGCTCTCTACGGATGAGGTGGTGAGGAGGCAGTCTTCCTTGACTTGGGATAGCATATGAGGGTAGTACTTCTAGGCGGAACCTCTCTTCTTCTTTTAGTGAAGGAAGTGCGTCTCAACTTGGTCTGGTTTCCATGAGGTCTAACGACGGGAGTTGTGGGTTGCAATAAAGCTTCAAAAGAGGGATAGTCTACTAGCTCAAGAGGAAAAACTCCTTGTATATATGTTGCACATGCACATGTTGTATAGATGCACTTGAAAAAAAAATGCAAAAAGAAAATAACTCCAAAAAAGTGGTGGGTCTGAGAGAAAATGATAATCCCACTGGAGTATGTATATAGAGTGCAATAAGCAAAGCTTGAGTTTCATGTTCCACCTTATGTAGCTTGCAGCAGGGAGACTTGGCTACACTGGTCAAGCTCCCAAGGATACATGGCTACACTGGCCATGGTCCATTCTCTTCTTCCCCCTCTTCTTGAGCCGGTTGAACTTGAACTTAGAAGGGAATACCCCGCTCCTCGAGGAAAGAGTGGCCAGATTGAGGTCATAGAGTTACCTTGTTGGGGAGGGTTGTCAAGTTGCCATTTCTGAGGTGGAGAGCTTATACCTCACACTCACAGGACAAGGAAAGATTCATGGTCTTTAGGGTTTGTGATTGATGACTTGTTCTGATCTGGAGCATTGAGGAGTCTTGATTAGAGATTAGTGGAACTTAGAGGCTGTTGAGTTTTAGGCTTAAGTCCAAATAAGGTTCCGACACATTAATAATCCAAAGATCAGATCGAGCTCCATACGCAATTTAATGAAGGCAAGTTTAATAATCAACCTTGATCCATGTACAATCTTCTCTTTTTCTTTTTCTTTCTTCTTTTTCACTTCTTTTTCAAATAAGTGTTTGCTAAGGGACTAACAAAGTTAAGTATAGGGGGGTGATGAATACTCATTCATCACTCTTTATTCTTATATTTTAGCTACAAAAACCTTTGCAAATGCATGTATATAGTTGTAAATATAAATAATTACCAAAAGTCATACATGGTGTAAATAGTAATAATTAGCATGTTTTTGTGCAAAAATAAAAGAATAAAGATCAAAAGGAAAAAGAGGGAAATATTTAGAATAAATATTGAGCAACCTAACCCAAGGGAGGGCTCAGTATGGGCCTGACCGCATAAAAGCCAAAGTAGAGGGAGATAGGGGCTCATGTGTGTAAATCTATATGTAAATAAAATAAAAATATTTTCCTCTCAAAAATAGACTAAAAGGGCTTGTAAATATTTGTATATATTTATAAATACAAAATCAAGATAAAAATAGGAAAATCAAAAAGAAAACAAAAATAGATCACTTGTATATATCCACCTTGTACATACAACCACACTTAGATTTATTTCACCTTATAAATAAATAAAATTAATTCTTATAAAATTTGTACATATTCTACTTTTTATGTTGTAAATAAATAAAATAAAAACTGTTAAAACAAAAACAAAATAAAAAGAACAAAATTAAAACCAAAAATAATATTGTAAATATACCATGTACATAGATGTACATATCTATTTATTTCACCTATGTATATAAATAATAAAAATAAAATAAAAATATCTTTTTATTCCTTATTTTATGATATACATAAATAAAATATAAAATGGGAATAAAAGTGTATAAAAATAACAAATTAAAAATCAAAAAGAAAAATCCATATATTGTCTATATACCTATATGTAGCCCTACTATGTAAATACCCTATTTTATTTTGAAAAATTAATTAAAAATCACAAAAAAAATAGAAAAAATTAAACAAAAATATTTCATGTTTTGAGTTTTAATTAAATCAGCCATTTTCTATTTTTAATTTAATTTCTAAGTCTTTTCCAGGTGGCAGCCTCCCATTGGTCCAGGGGGGTTGTTGACGCCGGTCAACTTCCCCCCCAGGACCACCTCCCATGGGTTTTGGACACCCGACCCAACTTCTCCTCTTTTTCGTGTCCGAACCCGATCACCATCTCCTTAAACCCCGGGTCTGCTCCACTCCCAACACATCCGACACCCTCACCGGAGCGCCCGCCTCGGGATCCGCACTCCACCATTGCCCTACCCGATCAAATCTTGCCGGACCTGCACCCAAATAAATTCCGAGCTCCGCCACCCTATTGCGCCATCTTTGCTCATTCGCTCCCCACCAGTGACCTCCACCGTCTTGCCGAGAGTGACAGCTCGCCCCAGAGGGTGTTTGCAACGAGGAGGGAGTGAGGGGACACTAATCTGGCTGGTTTGCTCCGCCGTGCTCCGCCCAGAGAAGGAGCCAGAGCCTCGGACCGAAGACGGTCCTCGGAGGCAAGGACCCAGAGCTGCCTACACTCGTCCCCAGTCGACCCATCCCACCCAGGTAGCTTAGATTGTGTCTCTAGTTCTTTAATTTCCGATTAGCCCCAATTCGCGCCGCCGTCGATTTTCGCTGATTCCGACCACCTCACCCTCCCGGTTCGATCATCGGAATCCACCATCGCCTCCTCCTTCCTCCCGCGCACGTTCTACGCCCCTCCACTCAACCCAGCTCGCACAGGAGCTGGGGTTCGAGCTCCCTCCGTCCACCCCTTCGCCGGAGCTCGCCCACACCGACTCCCCGACCACTTTCACCACGCCTAACGGGGTCGAGGCAGTTTGCCCTTGACCCGCGAGCTTGCTGGTGCACTTTGCAGGTTCATCCAAGCCCTCTGAGGGCTCGACCATTGGGTTCAGTAGCTCCGCCTCCGCCCGACTCTCCAGAGCTCCTCGGAGCTCCATTGAGTCATCGGAGGCCTCCAGTAGAAGCAGAGGGCCCGCTGCTTCCTTCTCCGATCTTCAACGAGCTTCCAGGAGGAGACCAGCGCCGTCACGAGTCCGGTGAAGTTCGCCGGAGCCCAGTTCGTCCACCATCCTTCTCCGCCGTCCGATTGACCCCGAGCTCCAGTCGTGATCCTGTTCGTCCATTTGCGGAGCAGCACTGACCGCCTGATCTCTTGGGATTCGATCACCACCGTTGATCCCACGAGGCTTAGCCACGACTGCATCTCCACCGTCAGATCCAGCACGTGGCGAGGCCCAGACCGTCCGATCCGCGTGAGGAGTCCAGCGTTGGGTGCCACCCATTTCCAGCCGCTCGATCCACTACGTGGCGCCCCATCCGTCGGTCGAGGTAATAAAGGGTAATTTACCCTTAGGCCCTTCTCTTTAGTTTATTTAGCGTTTAGTCCTGTAAATACATAGCGTAGTTGTTTTTATTTCTGGGTTATTTGCACTATGGACCTGAGCTTTACTTTATTTACACATATGCCCCTGTTTGTAGTGTAGCACGTGCATCGACACGTGCCCTTTTGGGATATTTGCTTGCTTAGCCCTGTAGTTCTGGATGGTTATGAAATGAAGAAATATTTTTAGAAAATTGCATTTATACCCCTGTGCGTGGATTGATTTGTGCATGTGCGCTTATTTTTGGGTATTTTACAAACAAGCCCTCGGACTTTGGTACCTGTTACCAAATAGTCCCAGGAACTTGTTTTCTTTGCATATAGGTCCCGGAGTGCCCCAGGCACGTGCTGCGCGTGTGATTCCTTGGGTATTTTGGCACCGAACCCCCCAGAGCTTTGGGTATTTGCACTCAGGTCCCTGTGCACATTACCTAAGTTATATTTTTGAATAAAATAGCAAATCAACTCCGAATTCAATGAAAATTGGATTACATGGCTCCTGCCATGTTGTAAAATTTTTGGAATTTTTGGAGACATTTTTGTTCTGATTTGATATTTTTTAAAAAATAAAAAACAACCATTTTTGTTACTATCTATTTTAAAAATTCACAAAAAATATAAAAAACTTATCTAATAATTACAAAAAAAATTAGCTATTGTTTATTTTGGATTGTTTGATTGTCTGGCCAATTTTGGCTATTTTTTCATTGTATAAAACTCTTAAAATTGAAAAAAAAAAACCCAAAAACTCATAAAATTCTAATAAATAATTTAAAAATCCAATAACTCATAAATCCAGTGCCCAAATTTTCCTCAAACTCTCTAGTTATAGGAAAATTACCTCCAGGAGTTGAATAGGCTTTTTGCATTTTAAATTGGCCTTTAACTCCTGACTGGACAGTACCTTCAGTTTCTTACCTTGTTTGATTTTTAGAAAATTAAATAAAAATCAGAAAAATCCCAAAATTCACTTAAAACAGTAAAAATTATAAAACACACAAAACATTTTTATTTGAATTTTTGCTTGAATTTTAATGCATTAAATAAATTGTTGTGTTGGCTTTGTTTTCTTGTTTTCCTTATTTTCCTAATACATTAAAAATCCAAAAAAAAATATAAAAAGACTAAAAATCCACCAAAAACACCTTTTTATTTTAGTTTATTTTTTTTCGACTACTTCATAGGCCGCAAGGCCATCACGTGCTCCTTGTGTTCGACCCTGGTCGATATACCAGGTTAATAAAATAGCAAGACCACCAAAAAACATATGTTTGAGTGATTTTTATCATATTTGGTGGTCTCTTTTTCTGGATTGACCGAGTCTGATTGCTTGGGTCGCAACGACCCCTTGATACCTTTACCCTTGTTGCTTGGCTGGTCATCTGCAGCGATTAGTACAAATGTGTGACGAATAGGCTATGAATAATCAATACAAGGAAAATAAGTTGTGACTATAGAATTATGCCCACGGATGTGGGGCTTGTGGCCACGGAAATTGGGCTCTGGCCACGATATGTCGTGACTAGTAGTCGTAGCTACAAGTCTCATCGCGAGAGTTTTCTAACCACGAATATGCCGTGACCACTACAAGTGACCGCAGAACTTGTCGTGGCCACAACTCTTGTATGAAACTTTGGCCACAGAATTGTAGCTACGAGAAACTAGTGGCCACGAAATTATAGTGGCTACAAGTTTCCGTAGCCACATTCCGTGGCCACAACTCATTTTTCTTGTTATGAATCATCATTACTTGAAACATTAGTAACAAATATAACATGACACTTGTGATTGATAACAAGAACAAAAAAGTAATAATTTTGCAACTTTTAATTTTTATTGTTATATATTTAACATCCGACATATTGATGAATATTCAAATTATTCATCTCCATCAGCCGCCTTTTGCTGGAGTGATTGCATTCTTTTTGTTGAATGAATCTTAGTCTTTTATATAAAAAAATCAAAACAAAAAGAAGACGAATGAGGGGTACCCAAATAGGCATGAGTCAGAAAGGCTATCGGCTTCATGTGCAAAGAGAGCGAGCACTATCGTCTAGTCTAAGATTGATGCCATTGACGGAGAATAACAAGGAGAAGTGAAAAAGTGTGTTTGAAAATGCTAGAAAAATGATGAAGTCTTCTCCCACTTTAAGTATGATCAGTTACATGGATTCTTATTCAAAATCATGTTTAAAGATCCGACTATTTTCTACGCTAGTTGTCAGACTAACACAACCTTCACAAGGAGGGATTTAAATCCTAATCTTTTGGGTGATAGACATATTGCACTTAGGGATGATTATCGGGTCAGGCGGGCCGGGCTGGGCATCGGCCTGAACCGGAGCCCGTTTATTTTGTCAGGTTTCGGGTCGGACCACAACCCGATAAAATCTTTATGGGCTAGCCCGAACTCGAACCCGACCCGAAGTTAAACGGGCCGGGTTCGGGCCGGTCTGGCCAGTAGCTTTTTTTCCTTTAAAAACTTTTGATTTTTTTGAAAATGCTTAATTCAATGTGTGATATGGAAATGTCTTTATAAAAAACTTTTTATTTTTTTTAAAACTTCTGATAAATCTAAGAGTTTTGACATCCCTATGGAATTTTGATTAAAAATCTTTGAAATGTTTGATTTTTTCTCTTCAAAAACTTTTGATTTTTTCATATACATTTTATTTTTTTCCAAAATTTGAGATGCCGGTGCATGTAGTATCGTTGGAGAGTGGAGATAAGGTTCGACAGGAATTGGGTTGGGGTGGGCCATGAGGGATTAGGAATATTATATATATTATATTATATAAGTTTGGGATCGGGCTTCGAGCCGGGCTTCGGGTCGGGCTCTACTCAGCCGAACCCAGCCCGTTTTAGAAACCGGCTCTTTTTTTGGGCTCGAGCCCGGCCCAAATTTAAACGTGTTCGGGTTCGGGCCGGGCTTAACAGGTCGGGCTAGCCCAGCCCAATGCTCATCCCTAATTGCATTACCACCAGAAATTGAAGTGGATATTGGGATAAATTTTTCAAATATTTGCTCGTTTTCTTCCTAGATTTTATGCTTAATAATTTATACTCTATCTTATAATATTGGATTTTTATTAGAGAAAAGGGAGCCTACACCCATGGGTGTAGGCTCATTTTCTCATTATTTTTTATTTTTTCAATATTTTTTTATTTTTTTGAAATGAAACCTTGGATGAATTAGATCACTATATATCACCATAACATCATTCAAAATTCAACTTAATTAGAGACTCTATCATCTCCATCAAGACTACCAAATTTTAACGGTCGAATTGCAGAAATTGATCCCTTCTAGATGAGCTTATTAAGAATATTTGTTTTACATGAAACTTGAAATATATATTGCCCTCAATATATTACGCAAATCCCCCTAAAGTTTTCTTAAAAAACTAAAAAATAATAGAAAAAAGATCGGATGTTGGTAGTTTACCTATATCCCCGGGTGTAGGCTCCAACTCCCTTTTTATTATATAACTAATAAGACTACACATACATGTGCATATATATGCACACGCGCGTCCATACGTGCATATGAAGCATGTAGAATGTGTGCGTTGAATCGAATCAATTCTTTTCGCAACAAATTCTTGTTAATTCAAGTTCGGTTATTCAAATTCAGATTAGATTCAGATGGGAGTCGAATAATAAAATAAAATCTCCAGGCGAGCAGTCAAAAACAAAAGGAAGATTTTATTTGCATGGATTGCGCGTCAAACTACAACTCTATTTCCACATCATTTTATGCAACTAATCTGTAGCATTTATGCTTTGGCTCACATAAATCCTCGTGCCATATTGTGCACGGAAAGATGGGTTTTCTGAAAATAAAGACTTCCTAGTTAGGTCAACGGGGAGATGGTGATCTCATGTGAAGAGTAGAATAATGGTCACTCGATCGATACTGTAGAAGTGTCATCGTCAAGATAGAGACAATATTAATAAAATATAAAAAAAAGTGCTCGTGAGATCACAGGGATGACGTAGAGGTAATCGCCTCATCGTCCTTTGCGTGAGATGATCACCATTGTCGTATCCTTATCCATCTCAAACACGACACCGGCGTTTACGGGTCAAGAATTGCGTCGTATCTGAATACGTCGAGTTGTTAAACAGAAGAACGGATCGCCATATATCAAGAACGTGGACTTTACTTGGCGCCATTCCAGTAGAAAAATATCGGGATGCTGTTAACGTATCTGTAGAAAGCATGAATCACTGTGACTATATATATAAACCAGCAGTTCTGATAGAATTCCTGTTACCCAATCGCCGCTGGTCGTTCGTTTGCCTTTTTAGCAGTTTGTTCGACTAGTAGTTATGTGAGATGGATCTCAGCTTAATATTTTGTTTGCTTAGTTGTTATCATGGCTGCTGTGTAAACAATGCATACTGTACTGGAATTGACTGTTTAGATATAAAAGCAGTTTGCTACTTTCCAAGTTGACTGGTATTTATTCTGTAAAATCGACAGTTGATCATAAACAGTGATAATCACATCTCTTTGGAAAAAACTGCAAATATAATAACTATCTGCTTGTTCCAAATTCCATTTGTAGTATTCCATCTTGAATTGTTTTGCGTTTTGCATGCCAGTTTTTAGGTTAGATGATATGTTAAACGGGATCAGTTTCGTGGATTTGTGACCTTTAAAAAGATCCGAAATTGGTATTAGCCGGGATTAGATAAAGTTAATCCTATTTCGGTGACTCATCGAGAAAACCTTGGCGTTTACCCTTTTTAAATCACTCTCTATGGAAGATCTTTCTCTTCAGTTTCAGGCAACGTTCATTTATATACAGAACACATATGTGCATTTAGCATTATCTGTCTGTTTGAAATGCCATCTCTTTTGAATATTCTGTGTCTGATGTCTCATCAAATTCAATATCTCATGCTTCGGAGACCTCATTGATGTTGTTTAGATGTTCCAGATATGATTATGTGGTACGAAGATAATTTGTTTTTGCAGAGACTTTTTGCAAGATATGGACCTCTGATCTTTGCAGTGTAAATTACCGTCTTGTTATTTGTATATCTCACCGTATCTCATGGTGGGGATACAACTCGTATGCATATGTACAATCAACTACCACCAAGGAAGCTCAGTACCAAGGAAACCTCTTATGGTGAAGATAAACAGCTTTCAGCAACAAAATTTCCATTGCCACACACTGGAACATTATGGTAACTGAAACCTTTCTTTTTAACATGTCTTTTAAAATAAGTTGAATATATATTGAATCAGCTAAAAATAGAAGCTATATATAAGTGATTTCATTTAAGATAATATATTAATCAATCAATAAATAAAATGATAATATAATAAAGGGATTTTATCACCTGGTCACCTTTCGGATCTATTTTGGGTCCTTCTTAAGCTTAGATCCAAATAACTAACATTCCTTTGAATAGTCCCCTTCCAACACTTCGTAGACCTTCCTTGCTCTCTTTTAGCCGGCTCAACATATCAAATCTCGTATCTTCTAACTGGTGCATCATCCGTTCTCCTTTGTAAAGGGCCAAAACACATTAAGCAGTTCTTTCTCATCTTATCCTCTATTGGAGCTTGATGAATCCACGATTCATCGCCTTTATTCTTTTATTTTAGCTTCATTTCCGTAGTCAAACACATATAAATACCTACTAATTGCATAAAATTACCATTTTGCATGCATTTGTTAGAATTGCATTTTTAACACTTTTTGTACAAAAATAAAAGGATAAAGAAGAAAAGAAAAAGAAAAGGATGGATTTATGCAATAAATACAGACTGACCCAAATCCCGAGAGAAGGTCAAGACTTGACCTGATCGACCATGAATAAAGTAGGGGGAGATAGGGTCTTCTGTCGGAAAAATAAAAAATATTTTGTAAATATTTTTCTTGTATATTTGTATAAAACTTGCATTAGTTTATTTGTACATAATTTGACCTCAGACTAATTATTTTTGTAAACAAAAGTTGTAAATAAAAATATATTTAAATAATAAAAATATTTTTAAATTAAAATATTGCATATATTGCAAATTATTACACCCAGAAAAAGCCGCAAAGCAATAATTGAAACATCAATTCCAGCTCCATACGAGCTCAAATTAAACCAAACTCGCTTTCATTATACTATAAATTAAATTATCTTTCAAATGGTTGTGGTTTCGTATTTTTTAGAGTTACGGTTAAAAAGTCGGTTTTCTGGGGTGTATTGTGCAGTTTACCCATATACTTATTGTATATATTTTATTTTATTCATATTTATTTTTATACATAATGTACATAATTGTAAATATTGTTTTCATTAAAAATAAAGTAAAAAAAATTAAAAATTAAAAAAATCTTTTATAAAAAGTATTTCCTTATTTGTACCTATGTATATTGTATTATATGTGTATAATATATGTATATAATTAACTTCCTTTTATAAAATCCACCAAAAAATTAATTATCTAATATTGATTAATTTATTTTATTTAATTACAAATTTCATATTTAAGTTATTTAATTTATTGGATTTATTTGATTTAATAACTTGCCTTGTATATATGATTTTATTCCACACCATATTTGGCCACCATTATGGTGGTTAATTAATTTTCATAAATTACTTTATTTATTTATTTAATTTAAATCCAAATTTTGAAATTAATTAATTAATTATTTTATTTATTTAATTATTTTATTTAATTAACCCATAATCACCTTCCTTATTTGTAGATACCTTATCTCTTTTGTTTTTCTTCTCTTTTTATTGGCTCCCTCCTCCCTCATTCACACTTGATCAATTTTTGGAGAGAGGAGCCCGATCGCCGAGAGCTACTCGTTGCAGAAGGGTGCCCAGCCTCCGATCCGGTCGGTGACATCGATTTGAGCTTCGTCGAGGCCATCACGGCGTGTCCGAACCCCGAGGTGAGATCCATTTTCTTCCCTGCCTTTTTCTCTAGGTAATCGTAGATTTAGATTTTAATCTTATTTTATTAGTTTTTTAGATCCCTAGAAAATTCACAAAAATTTGTTACCAAACATTTTCACGACCGATATCGATTTTTCCTCTCATCTTATCGATCTCTCCATTTCACGTCTATCTCACGCAACCTTTCACCTCCGACCACGCACGGTGGTCGGAGTCTGTGGATCTATCTCTCACTACGTTAAGATCCCATCATCTCACATATTCCATTTGAGCATAAATAAAAAAAATAAATAAAACAAAAAATATATATTTAGTTTTTCTATCTCTAACATTTTGTGTTGCAGGAAAAATAAAAAATAATATTGTATTTATCTAACATCTATTTTGTAGAAAAATCAAAATAAAAAAATATATTACAAAAATAAAAAATCCTTTCTCTCTTTCTATTTTTATTTACATTTCCTGTTAAAAAAACAAAACAAAAAAACATTCATTTTTTCTCTAACATATTTCCTACAGGTTAAAAAAATAAATAAATAAGAAAAAAAACAATCAGCGCAGGGGCCCCAGCCCCCTCAGCAAATCCGCCACCAGCGGCCTGCACCTCCAGCGCCGCGGATCACCTCCCCGCATCTTCCTGCTCCAGGCCCGCCCGCGCCACTTCCGCTGACGCACGCGCTCCCAGGCCCAGCAACAGCGGCTCCCCCGTACGAAGCCAGCCCGCCTCGGCCACACCTCCTGGGCAAGGGCGGCGCGCCCCTCAACCGCTCCAGCGCGGCTCCGCCGCGCCTCCACGCGCGGCTCTCCAGCAGCCCGCGCGGCCCCGCCTCAGCGAGCGGCCCTCCGTCGACGCCACTCCGCTGCCCGTGCTCGCTCCCCCAGCGCGTCCACCGCAGCCGCGCTGCCCGCGACCACCCAGCAGAGCCCGCGCGCTATGCAGGCGCTCCCGTCCGCCCCCCCCCCCCCCCCCCCCGCACTAGCGCTCCTCCGCCGCTCCTGCGAGTTCCCCGCGCCCGGCTTCCCACCAGTGCGCACTGCGTGCCCGCCCGCATCCTCCAGCCCTCCGACGGCGGCGGTCACCGTGATCCCCTGTGTTGTGAAGACAAAAGATGAAACGAAACCCTAATGGGGGTTTTTGATTTGATAAAAAATTTTTTTGGACAAACTGTAAAGGAACCCCTGGAAGTTCCTGATTTGGTGCAAAAGACCTCCACTAGCATGCTTTTCTTGGGCAAATTACAACTTTGCCCCCTGAGACTCATCAATTTGCAAATCAGCCCCTGCTAGCTCCATATGCACTCATTTTGGGGTAAATTACGACATTCTCTCTGTTGGTTATTGTCATTATTTTTCAGAACACTTTTTAAATCACATTTTAGTCCTTAGACAACAGAACTTAAACTTTGCATTGTTTTCTTAATGGAATAAATATTTTCATGGTCAATAAATTTTTCGAAAATTTATGGATGTTCCTGCTCTAGTCTTTAACATTGTGTAAAATTTTCAAAGCATTTTGTATTTATTTGATATTTTCAAAAAAAAATAAAAACAGTGTATTTTTATCTGCTTGAAATTTGAAAATTCATAAAAATTCGAAAATTAGCTTAAAAATTCCAAAAAAATCTATAGGTGTATTTTGTTGTGCTTTATTTTCTGAGCAATTTTGGTGCATTTTTCGTTTATAAAACTCAAAAAAATTACGAAAAACAAAAATTCTTAAAAAAATGTAGAAAATTATAAAAAAAATAGTGAATTCAGTTTCTGATTGTAGATCTTGTTTTGTAGTTTGTGCTAAAAATAATTCCCACGAGTATTGGGCACTTAGTATTTTTAAGTTGCAAAATACTCTCGAATGTGCACTGCTTGTCTTGTTTTGCATTATTTGCTTTATTTTTCACTGTTTGATTTTTAGAAAATCACAAAAACATCTGAAAATCCGAAAAAATTATCAAAAATATTTTAAATAATATTAAACACAAAAATATTTTCTTTGGACCTTTTTGTATATTTTTGACCTTTGTGAAAAATACAAAAAGAGTGTTGTGTGTGTGTTTTTGTGAATATTGTTCTGTTTTTTAAATTAAAAAAAATAATAAAAATTCAAAAAACCACTAAAAAATTAACTCTGAAATTTGACTGCCGAGTTTTTCAAATGTGCTCCTTGTGTTCGACCCTGGTCACTATACTAGGTAAAAAGAATAGCGAAAGTTGCTTACATTGTTTTCATTTATTTATCTTATTCTGAGTGGTTTCGTTTATTTTTCCATTGATAGAAACACGCGGCTGAGAATGATGACATCTTGCATATTATTTCCCCATCTCGATCGTACGATTTCCGTGTCATCAGAATGGCGCCGTTGCCGGAGAGCACGGCTTTGTAGTCATTTTTCTATTTTTTTCTCCTTTTATATTATAATTGTTTTCTGACCTTCTCTCTTTGACTTTTGTGCGAGGTACTGCTTGGACTTGGAGTTTACTTTTTGAGGATCCGCACAGGAGGAAGAGCAGGAAGGAGAAGTAGAATTTTAATTTTTTGAGAGAGAGAACAAAATTTTTGTAATAATTTAGACCTTTGAACATTATGGACTTGGACATTATTCGGGGTCTGTTTCGCCAAGTGCCGATGCACTTGGGGGACCTCACCGCTTTTTTTTGCAGGTTTTGTTTTCTCGTATTTTTTATTTTATTTTTGATTCACGTAGAATTTGGTACATAGACTTGGGATTTTTATCTTGATTGTGACGTAATTGATTAAGGTCCCAGTCTAATTATTTGCCTGCACCTATAGATCGATAACTAGACTTAATTAATTAAATCACAAAGAAAAAGCTAATTTAAGTTACCTGAGAGGTCATGTGCCGCTAGAGGCCGTATACAGCGCTGGCAGGATCCGTTGTGGCGGACACCGATCGGCATCAGAGACCGGACTCC
This sequence comes from Ottelia alismoides, assembly GCA_037367405.1. Classification (NCBI taxonomy): domain Eukaryota; kingdom Viridiplantae; phylum Streptophyta; class Magnoliopsida; order Alismatales; family Hydrocharitaceae; genus Ottelia; species Ottelia alismoides. The sequence goes on along the minus strand of JAZKJV010002119.1, from coordinate 368,706 downwards.
GACCTCTCTTGTTGACTTTTTAGCTATTGTGCTTCACGTGTAGAAATCTTTCGTCTAAGGCCGTTCTCTTCGTGCATCATATAGGTAGTTTAAATTTCTGTATTTAAATTTTTGCGCGGATCATATTGCATGTAGAGTGCTGGAGTAAGGTACGCATTTTCTATCTCTACATGCATCATCGTTTTTGACCGGGCATTAGCATTTTCGACTTCCTCCCTCTGTTTCTTAGACTCAAATCAATCAAAGAGGAAATCAGAAAATTTGTTAGTCGTTGTTTATTTCTTAAAAAATCTAAAAAAGTGAAAGCAATAAAAACTGGGTCTGCTAATGCAAACTTGACCCTAAAACCCGCCTCATCTAAAAAATATTTGTTTTGGGGAGAGTCACCCCCTCATTATTTGGTTTGCTTGAGCGAGAGAGTGACCCGCACACTAGGATAGAGGCACGTCTGAACTTCTGTTACACTACTGGTCTTAGAATTAGTCGTTCTCTGGTGAGGATCTCTTCGGTAACCGGTAAAGCGGACCGTGATGTCCTTAACAGAGCGGGATGATCGGGTAGCCAGTAAACGGTCCGCAACTTGTACTGTCTGGGAAAGATCTAGCTTTGGGATTGGGCCAGTCTCTTAGGAGCATCGGGTTCCTAACAGCTCGCTTAATCGCTCCGCAAGATTGTTTTATCACCTAACTTAAAATTGACAAGATTAACGACCAATCCTTTACGGTCATCAGCTCGTGTTGAGTAGGTGAAATTGGGGTTTGACTTCTCATCTTGTTTGCTTACCAGATCTCATCCACATTCATCTCCACATCACGATGATGGGAAGGAGATCCCTTAAGTTGCCTCTAGCAGCACCGCTATCGAGCACTCCTCCCTATTCATCTAGGGCGGTTCCGGAGAGCCCAGACCCGCTCTCCGAACCCGAGTTTGATTCCGCTCTATTCCCCCTCGACCACCCTTTTACCAGTCCAGAGATACCGGTGCCATATGTTAGACAGCAAACAGATGATTTATCGGTACCTGAGTTTGGGACTTTTGCCTTTGCAGAGACCATGGCCGGCAGCAGCGATGACCGCACCGGAGGTCCCCGAGCCGAGCAGACATTTATCATGGACCAGGGTGCGATCAACTCCACCCTGATCGCCTCCCTAGAGACAGTGCAGCAGCAGTGAGGGATCAGGGTGCCTTCATGATTGAGATGAGGAGAGAGATGGAGCATATGAGAGCCAACCGCGACCAGTGCGGGCCTGCTGATGGACCGAGGAGACCTGACGATGCAGCAGCAGCAGCCGTAGCAGCAGCCGCAGAAGCAGCGGCAACTCCATACCAGCCGAGACCGATGCGGGAGTTGCACAACCCCGGGTCGACTTTGACGCATCGCTGGGTAGTACTTCCAGCCATTGTGGGGGACTTCAAGTTCCCCCCGAACACATTGCAGCTTCTACCCCGATTCCATGGACTCACCATTGAGGAGCCCCATCTTCATCTCCAGGAGTTTCTGATGATCTGCAGCGCCGTCCACGACCGTCAGGTGAACGAGGACACTATCAGGATGATTGCCTTCCCCTTTTCACTGGCAGATAGAGCAGCCAACTGGCTGAAGCATCTGGGGAAGTTCGTGTACACCTGGGAGCAGCTCTGCACCGAGTACTTGAACAAGTACTATCCACTCGGGCGGACGAACGCAACGAGGGCCCTGATCAGCAACTTCTCCATGCTCCCCATTGAGCAATTCCACGAGGCATGGGAGAGGTATAGAGAGCTTACCGACAGATGACGTACCACGAGATCTCGAAGCCGAACTTAGTTCATAGCTTCTTCTACGAGCTGACACCAAAGCTGTAGGGCCTGGTGAATGCTTCATGTGGCGGGTCCTACTTCGCCAAGGACGAGGATCAGGTCTGGGCTATCTACAAGGAGATGACCGAGAACTACACTGTGATGTCCCAGACCCGACTCTACACTCAGGGATGCCCCCAGCCACAGACCGTGCAGTTCAGAGGATCGCACGGGTCGATGCAGGTCCTTCCACTTTGTCAGCGGCTGCCGCACAGGTCGAGTCCACAGCCACCGACATGTGCATTATCAGCAAGAAGCTGGACCGGATGGAGATGATTGAGAAGAAGCAGTGTCAGGGTATCACACAGATGGATCAGATGGCACAGACACTGAGTGACCTAAAGACACAACTCATGTGTCTCCAGGAGGCACAGAAGGCTTCTCAGCCCTGTCTTCAGTCACGAGGAGATCCGAGTGGCAGTGGCAGCTCGTCCCAGCTATCCAGCTCCAGTCAGCCTAGACAGGTCCATCTTGTACAGGCGGAGCCGTACCAACAGCCGCGGCCCTACTACCAGTCACCACCATCCCCAAACACTCAGATGGTGGTTTGCCAGCCGGATCAGCCTCTGGCCATACTCCCTCCACCCACCTATGAGCAGGAGCCGTTGATGGACGTCAACGGGATTTGGTACGACCGACCCCAGCCCGGTATCCGACGAGACCATCTCGGATTCCGTTGGTCAGCCGGAGGTGCCAGCCCCCAGCAGCAGCCTCCAATTCAGGATGGTCAGTACGACCATCAGCGAGATCACCAGCAGCACCAGCCCCCAGTACACCAGTAGTTGCAGCAGCAATCATCCCACCCACAACAGTATGGTCCTCATCCCTATCAGCAGGGACAGTCTTGGAGGCGAGAGCAGCCTCAGCAGCAGCAGTATCATCATCAGCGAGGCCACCCGTCAAGTTCTCATGGGCAATCCTATGAGAATCCCGCCTTAGACGATCTAGCCCACCTCATGACCGAGCAGCAGGCTACATTCAGACGGGAGATGGACGAGTTCCGCTAGGAGATGCGGGAGATCGTGAGAGGGAAGGCCGCCATCCCTGCCCAGATTGAGCCGAACCCGAACAACCTGAATAGGAAGTCTGAGCAGGTAGATTTGACAGAGTATGCCACTCCGAGTGATTCTTTTGGTGATATGTCTGCGTATCTTTTGATACTGACTTTGTCACACTTAGGAGCGGTAGGATGCCAGCAGACGGCGCCTCATCTGAGTGACGACCCCAGGCCACTTCCAGAGCGTCAGGCGAGGAGGAGCGTGGTACTGATGCCGCGAGAGATGATGACAGTGGTGCTGACGCCACCATGAATGCTGATTCCACCGACGGTACTGATGCCGTCGTTTCTCCAGATGCAGTTGGTGGTACTAATGCCACTATTAGATATGATGCTGAGCCAGAGCGCGGTGCTGATGCCGCAAAGACAGATGCCGTGGGTGGTGCTGATGCCACCATTTCTAGTCCAGTTGTGTTTCCTCCTATCTATGTATCTTAGGACATTATCAAAAATAACAAAAAAATGAATAAAGGAAAGATTTCTTCATCTACTTAGAGTCCATATGTGTTGCATGATCACTCTTGTATGGGCTCCAGTCCTTCCCAGCAACAGGAACCTCTTCCTAACCCTCTATCTGAGGAGGGTCCAGCTATCCCATTCCCTCAAGCACTCCGCTTAGGGCAAGGGAAGAAAACAAAAAATCAAAAAAAATCACAGCGGTTAGAGTTCAGCCAGCAGATGATTGACAGATTCCATATCCAGCTGACTCTACAGGAGGCGCTAGAGCACATTCCTCTCTTCCAGAAGCACTTGAGAGAGAAGACCACTGTACATAGGAAGAAGAGGAATGCAGAAATCCATGTGCTTACACGTGCCACATGCTTCGCTATAAAGAACAAATTGCCAGCCAAGAAACCTGATGCAGGAGCTGAGGGAAATTCCTAAGTAACGTCCCTAGAAATAATTTTTCTTCGAATAAGCCACCAGAATTTTTTTCTCTGTATAGTGTAGAGATATCGCATAAATTGTATGCGCTATAGAATAGCGCAGCTATTGTATGCGTTTTCTGTTGGTAACGCAGAGAGTTCCTGCGATATGCAGGTAGCGCATACTTTTTCTGCGATATACCCTTAAGAAGAAATAAATTACAGAGAGCGAACGAAGGGTCACTTACGCAACCCTTCGTTCGCTGTCTTCTGTCCGCTCGAGCCGCGAAGCCTGAAGACATCTCCGCCCAAGGTTCTTCCGCCGAGCTTCATCTTCACCGCCGCGGCGGCCACAAGCCGCGAAGAACAACCCCGCACCTCCGCCCAGGCGTCCCCGCACCTCCGGCCAGGCGTCCCCGCGACCTCCGCCCAGCTCCTACCCGTCTGCCGCTGCCTCCACTGCTTGCGAGGGTAACGGATTTCACAATTTTTTTTAGGTTTCTTTATCTCTTATGCCTCCCCACGACATTGTGATTTTGTATGACCTAAGACCATGTGATTATAATATATACGATGTCAATGGATTCCATATTTTGCGTGTTTGAGTTGAGGAGTCATAATGAAGACTCTTGTTCTACTGTCAAGCGAAGTCTGCGATTGAGAAAATCCATGTCGTATGACGAGTTATTGGATTTGGTTTGTAAGAAGTTTTCATTGGATAGGAACACTTACAACGTGAAGATATCGCAGTGTATTGGAAATGGTTCAATGACGACGTCCATTGCAGATGATGATGATGTAGACAATATTTTTCTTTACGCTGAGACTTATGCAAAGTCGTCTCCCGTAGAGATAGTTGTAGAAACATCTTTGATTGAACTTGGAACCGAGCAGTGCGCCTTTGAACACCACAGTGTGCCCACATTTGCAGATCTATCTAACGACGAGGCACCTATTATGGCATACAATGACGAGAGAACATTTATTGGCGAGTCTCTGATGAGGGAAGTGCATCGCGTTCTGAATGATTGTCCTCCAGAGGTCACTGATGATGAGATAGAGAATGAAACCAATGAAGCTGAAGATGTCGGCCAGGATGTAACAAATGATTCCCAAATTGTCTCTTCAATACCCTTCTTCAATGTTTTAGGCGGTGACGACCTTGCAAATTTCGAAGACAATTTTCGAAAGGAAAGTGCCATTGACAGCATTAGTGATGAACTACGAAAGGGTCGCACTTTCAAAACAAAAGATGACCTTGTTTTTTGTGTGAAAAGGTACCACATTTTCTCCCATTACAACTTCACTATTAAGGAATCGACCACATTGGTTTGGTCCATCTCGTGCGCGATGGATTCCAATGGGTGCAAGTGGTTTTTACGTGGTCATTACCGTAGATTCGATGGGATGTGGGTAATATCCAAGCTTGGTGATCCACATTCATGTATCAATCCATCCATTGGTCAAGATCATCCCCAACTTGACTGCAATTTCATGGCACGAGAAGTTCTTGACTTTGTGAAGGATAGCCCAATTGTTTCGGTTTCAACTCTGAGGACCCATATCTACAAGGTGTACAAGTACTTGGTTACAAAGAAAAGGGTGTGGGATGCGAGATCAAAAGGCGATTGCAATCATTTATGGTGAATGGAAGAAATTCTATGCGGAAATGCCACATCTCTTACATGCTTTGAAGGATGTCATTCCAGGGACAGAAATAGCTATTACGCATACGGTCCATCCTGATCAAAGGAAGCCACATTGTCGTAGATTTCAGCAATGTTTTTGGGCGTTTGGTCCATGTATTGAAGCATTCAAGTATTGCAGGCCACTGATCAGCATAGACGGTACACACTTGTACGGAAAATATACACAAAAATTACTGATTGCTTGTGGGATTGATGGTGATAACCATATTGTCCCCCTCGCCTTTGCCATGTGGACAAGGAATCTGCGCCAACTTGGAAGTGGTTTCTTTCTCTACTACGTATCAAGGTTATTGGGATGCATCCAGGTCCCATTTGCATTATTTCAGATCGCCATCCAGGTATAAAGTCTGCAATGAATGATGTTGATGTTGACCTACTGCCACCATTTGCACATTGGCGTTTTTGTTCGCGACATGTGGCTAGCAATTTCAACACTGTTTTTAAGAACGATTCTATGAAAAATATTGTCACTGCAGCTGCCTTACAGACATCCTCTAAGAAATTTGCATACTTCATGAGAAACTTGAGAGAATGGAATAGAGACGCAAGTAGATGGTTCGAAAGTCATGATTGTCCAAAAGAGCAGTGGACTTTGGCTTACGATGGTGGTTTTAGATTTGGTCAATCAACCACCAATCTGAGTGAGACTTACAATGCTGTACTGAAGGACGCGCGATGTTTGCCCATTTCAGCACTTATTGAAAAAACATTCTACAATTGCATTTTGTATTTCAATAAACGCAAAGAAGAAGCCGCTGCCGCCATTGCTAATGGGGAGAAATACACCACATGGGCTTCTTCAAAACTACAAGCATGGAGTTCTTTTGCAAATGGGCACAATGTCACAGAAATACAATGTGCTCCTGATTTACTCTTTCAGGTTGTTACAGGTACTAGACGTACACAGTACGGCATGAAAGGCCGGAAAAAATATACGGTTTTGATAAGCAAAGGCACATGCACTTGCCAAAAATGGCAAACCTATCGGATTCCTTGTTCGCATGCAATGGTTGTTATGTCGCAAAGACGTTCTGCAGTGGACTCTTACATAGGTGAGTGGTACACTTGGGAGCACCAGTTAAAGGTGTACCAAGGAAAAATTTTTCCCTTGGACGATAGGGATACATGGGTGCCTATGTCGTATCCTGAATTGAGACCGGACAAGAAATTAAAGCGGAGTAAAGGGAGACCTAAGTCCACGAGAATCCATAATGAGATGGATATTAGAGTAGCGATGCAAAAAAATACATGTGGTTTATGTGGGACTTTGGGACATAGCAGGCGCACGTGTCCAAAGAAAAATTCAGGAGCGTCTTCATCAACTACAGGACATACAGCATCTTGAAACAAAAATAGATGTGGAACATGTGGTCAGGAAGGGCATAATAAGAGAAAATGTAACGGCCATAGTAAGTTTTATATGTAACTCTTAAAAAATTTGTAACGTTTAATGCTTCTATTTTTGATATTTTTTCCTGTTTACATTGTAACATATTTGTGATATATTTGTGTGTTGTAGATGGATCCAGGCCCGATTGACGCTTCTGTACTGACACTACAGCACCGACATCGTTCACGCCGAGTTTGGGAGGGCGATGTAAGTTACAAATTTCTATTTATTTCAAAGATGGTTATTATGTTTGTTTCACTTCATATCATAATTGCAGGTTTCATCATGCCTACGTTGTCGGCGAAGGGAGAAGCAGGTACGACATATACCACTGGATGAGCGTATCCGCCCATTTGTTGTGCAGGCAGGTTTTGGCGGAGTTACTGAGTTGGAGTTCATAGCCCTGGACTGGCATCTTATTACTGCTTTGGTGGAGCGATGGAGGCCTGAAACGCATACATTTCATATGGCCAACGAGGAGATGTCGATTACTCTTCAGGATGTAGCTGTGTTGATGGGATTGAGAGTAGATGGCATGGCGGTGACCGGTGCCACATCGACTGTAGGGAAATGGGCTGATGTTTGCGAACAGTTACTTGGTGTTCGCCCTATGGAGAACGAGATCCAAGGCTCGAGAGTGCTAGCAAGTTGGTTGTATCAGTCATTTGCACATGTGCCAGACAATGCAGATGAGGTGACATTGATACGTCATGCCAGGGCGTACATCCTGCAGCTCCTTGGAGGTGTCTTATTCACGGACAAGAGCGGATCGTTGATATCGATTATTACATTACCACTTTTATCCGATCTTGATGTTACTGGTACTTTCAGCTGGGGATCTGCCACTTTGGCTTATTTGTACAGGCATCTTTGTTACGCTGCAGACATGGGAACTGAGGAGATAGGAGGTTCTGTTATCCTCTTACAGCTTTGGCCGTGGGAGCACTTTCCCCATATAGCCCCTGTCATTAGATTGAGGCCCCAATGGCAAGGGCGACCATTAGGTGTTCGATGGAGGGCGGACTTTGAGAATAGACGGCAACCAACACACGTTGTTCGCCCATATCGTGATGCATTTGATATGCAATCGCCAGAGCAGGTATAAATTTTTTTGGAAATTTAATTCTTTTAAATTATCCATGGAGTAATGTAATTCTGGTATGTGCAGGTTTTGTGGATGCCGTATGGGAGCGATATCTTGGAAGGGCTTCCACATTATTGCCTCGATGGTCAGCATGTTTGGACGTCACGTGTGCCACTTATTTACTTCCACGTGGTCGAATACTACTTTTCGGACCGTGTAGTACGCCAATTCGGTGGATGCCAGAGTATTCCAGCTCCTTGCGACACTGACGAGGTGCTACATGCGATCGATCTACGAGGAAAGGTGGATGTGGATTGGAGAGAGAAGCATGTTGACCACATCAATGCTTGGATGTCTCGACACGATAGAGTTCTCCACATAGACCAATCAATTGGGGTTAGCACAACTCCGGATTACATGGGTTGGTATCTCCGCATCACCAGAAGATACGTGGGGAGATTAGGTGCAATCCTAGCCTACAATGTAAGTATACATAATGCAAATATATTTCGCTTACTTGTTATTATCTAAAATCTAATTTATTCCAATTTTTCAGATGCAAAGATGGGATCTTGTTATGAATTTAGGAGGAAGAGATCCTAGCCACTACCAGTATAGAGACATAACACAAGAGACCAAGGCCGAGATGGAGCGTTCATTAGCAACTCAATTTGCAGATGCTATGATCTTGAACGAGGAGTACACGCAACAAGAGGACATCCAAGATAGAGGAAGAGGACGTGGAAGAGGTAGAGGTCGGGCTAGGGCACAACAACATGCTCATGGACGAGGTCGGGCTAGGGCTAGGGCAGCACAACAAGATTTTGCACATGGCGACAACTTGGAGGAGGGACACCAGGATATGGATGACGTTCCTGACTTTGTTTTAGAGACACAGTTTGTCACACCGCCTGTTGAACCTCGAACCGGCGAGATGTCAACTCCACAAGCTCCTGCAAGGAACATTCGAGGTGAAGAAGCTCAGCATGCGTATGCTACATTGACACCATCACCTGCGCCCACCTTTGAAGAGGAAGAAGGCATTGGAAGTTCTCAACAACAAGATCTTGATCTCAGATTTGGAAGGACTGCATACCAAAGGAGGAGGAAGAGATAGATATGTAATGTAAACAATGTAGTCTTACTTTTTTTGTATTGTACCCCTCATGTACTCATTTTGGAAGCAATGAAGACTATTTATGGACGTCTATTCAAACATTCTTCACATTTTGTACATATCTTATGGATGAAGAAGTACAGTCATTTCAATTCTTGGTGTTGTTATGTTCTGTCCAAGCTTGTTCCTGACTTTATTTTTTTTGCCGCATAGCAGACTATAACGCAGCAATTCTATGCGCTATAGGCTGCCTTCCTTTATTTTTTTTGGCTGGTAGCAGAGTATAACGCAGCTATTGTCTGCGCTATAGATAGAGAACGCACACAAAGTATGCGCTAACGTAAAGCACATAGATTATATGCGTTTTCCTATATCGCACAGATTGTCTGCGATATGCGTACACTATTCGAAGAAAAAAATTTTTTTGGCTTAGTTGAAGACTAATGTTTTCCAACTACGTCTCTTAGGAATTTTTCTCTGCAGGAGCTCCATATGTCAGATGCCACATTCATGAGCAGCAATTTGATCGTACTCTATTGGACAGCGGTTCTTCGATTAACCTCCTTTCGGCTGTCTTACTCGATTGATTCGAGTTTGACCCTCTTAGACAAAGCAGGACGATCCTTCAGTTTGCTGATAGATCTGTGAAGAGGCCAAAGGGGTTACTTAAGGATGTTGTCGTCACAATTCAGGGCCTGAAATTCCTTGTGGACTTTGTTGTACTGGACATGGAGATCCCTGAACGTGTGATCGATGCTCCCATCATTTTAAGAAGACCATTCTTTACCACAGCCAAGGCGGTGACCGACCATGATAGTGGGAAGGTATACTTTCGCATCGAGGGTGAAAGTGTATAAATAGAGATGATCGAGGAGATCAGATCTAGAAATTCAGAGTGCTCAGATCAGATGACCGATTCATAGCAGATGACAGATGCATAGCTAGACATCCACCAGGAGTGTGACTTTGTGATTACAGACGATGAAGTAGTTTGGGCAGATCCCGCATCACGAGCTCTTGCCACATATTCAGACAGTGAAGATTCACAGATCATGGTAGATGAGAGTTCGGAGAGCACACTCATGGCACAGGATACAGTAGAGGATGTGTATTATGATCATGATAGCGAAGATGATGTTATTTCATGCGCTTCAGATTCAGATTCCTCAGACACAAACATCAATTTTGACCGGCAGGAGTTTGATGAATACTTACCGTATCTGGTGCCTACAGAGCAGACAGCTAGGGCGGAGAATGAGCCAGGTCCGTTGACAGATATATTAGTAGAGCCATCTTCGTCAGATTTACCATTGCAGCGAGAGTTCTCACACACAGATCTGGTGGCATTCACTCAGACATTCCAGAAGCCAGATTTACCAGCTCCCACTTGTCCAGAATTGAAGACCTTACCGCAGAGCATGAAGTATAGGTTCCTTGCGGGTGAGCCAGATATGTTCCCAGACATTATCTCAACGGATTTGACTGAAGACCAAGAATCTCGTCTGATGGAAGTTCTTGAAAGAAATCGCAAGGCAATAGGATGGAGTGTGGCTGATCTCCAGGGGATAAGTCCGGTCCTGTGCTCCCACCACATTTATCTCGAAGAAGACGCCAAGCCCTCGCGTGAGTTCCAGCGAAGGCTGAACCCGAATCTTCGAGAAGTGGTTATGAAGGAAATATCTAAGTGGTGGAGCACCGATTTTATCTACCCTATCTCTGACTCTAAGTGGGTTAGTCCATTGCATGTGGTACCCAAGAAGACGGGTATCACCACAATTGTGAACGAGTCTGGAGAGGAGATATCCACCCGAGTACCACTTCTTGGAGGGTCTGTGTGGACTACAAACGATTGAATCAGGCCACCAAGAAGGACCACTTCTCACTACCATTCATAGATCAGATCAATGAGAGATTAGCTGGGAAGAGTTACTATTGCTTTCTGGATGGGTATTCGGGATACAATCAATGGCCATAGCGTCCGAAGACCAAGAGAAAACAATGTTCACCTGTCCATTTGGGACGTATGCTTTTCGATGGATGCCCTTTAGATTATGTAATGCCCCAGCTACATTCCAGAGGTGCATGCTCTCTATTTTCTCGGACATGGTTGGTGAATTTTTAGAGGTCTTCATGGATGACTTCTCGGTCTATGGTGACAGTTTTGATACATGTCTTGATTACCTAGATCGAGTACTTTAGCGCTGCATTGAGGTCAACTTAGTCTTGTCTTGGGAGAAGAGTCACTTCATGGTGACTCAGGGGACGGTCCTTGGCCACATCATCTCCAACAAGGGCATGGAGGTCGACCCGGCCAAGGTGGATATCATCAAGAAGCTCAATCCACCGTCCAATATACGACAGTTACGGTCTTTTCTGGGGCATGTCAGTTTTTACCGGCGGTTCATACAGGACTTCAGCAAAATTGCCCGACCACTCACAGATTTGTTGACGAAAGACACTGAGTTCCTTGTAGATGATAAGTGTCTTGCATCATTTGAGACTCTCAAGAATCTAGTTGTCGAAGCTCCTGTCCTTCAGCCACCTGATTGGTCTCTTCCATTCGAGATCATGACAGATGCTTCTGATTTTGCCATAGGGGTTGTGCTGGGACAGAGGAGACATGGAGCGCCTTTTGCCATTCACTACGCTAGCCGAATAATGGATGCCACTCAGTGGAATTACACAGTTACAGAGAAGGAGATGCTAGCTGTAGTCTTTGCCTTGGATAAGTTTCGATCTTATATTCTTGGATCTAAAGTGACTATCTATACTGATCACACCGCCATTCGATACTTAATGGCAAAGAAGGATGCCAAAGCCAGATTGACCAGATGGATCCTTCTACTTCAGGAGTTTGATATAGAGATTAAGGATAAACCTGGAGTCAAAAATGTTGTGGCAGATCACCTCTCCCGTTTAGAGAACCTTGAGGAGTCGGATCAGATTACGCCTATTATAGAGACATTTCCAGATGAGGCGATCCTTGCAATCACCTCACTTCCATGGTATGCCAATATTGTGAATTATCTTGTCACGAAGAAAGTTCCGCAAGATTGGCCCAGACAACGACTTGAGACCTTTCTTGCAAAGGCAAAGTCGTACCATTGGGAGAATTCTACTCTTTATCATGAAGGAGGGGATAGCATCTGGAGACGGTGTATTCCTCAAGAAGAGCAACATAGTGTCCTCACCTATTGCCACAAGATTGAGGCAGGAGGACATCATTCTGGGAGACGGACAACACAGAAGGTGCTTCAATCCGGACTTTGGTGGCCTACACTCGTTAAGGATTCAGATGAATGCGTGAAGAGGTGTACTGACTGTCAGAAAATGGGCACTTGTGGACAGAGAGATATGATGCTGATGCAGCCCATTCATTTCTATGAGGTTTTTGATGCATGGGGCATCGATTCATGGGCCCATTTCCTAAGAATCAGGGATTTGAGTATATCTTGCTTGCTGTAGATTATGTGAGTCGTTGGGTTGAGGCCATCCCCGCCCGAACCGCAGATGCTAATACCGTTTGCAAATTCTTGAGGAAAAATATCATTTCACGGTTTGGGGTACCTAGAGTGTTGATATCATACGGGGGGACTCATTTTATCAATGACAAGATAAGGACCCTTGCTAATGAGTTCAGCATAGATCATAGAGTTGCCACTCCTTATCATCCACAGACGAATGGTCTTGCTGAGGTTTCTAACAGGGAGATTAAGACTATATTGCAGAAGGTAGTCCGCCCAGATCGAAAGGATTGGTCACAGCTCTTGGACTAGGTCTTGTAGGCATATCGGACATCCTTCAAGACTCCATTGGGTACATCTCCATTCCGACTCGTTTATGGCAAGCCATGCCACTTACCAGTTGAGCTGAAGCATAAGTCACTATGGGTTGTTACTGAGATATTTTTGGATCCAGAGAGTGTAGGAGATCAGAGAAAGGCATAATTGGTAGCCCTGGAGGAACTTAAAGATACAACCTTTTCGAGTAGCCTACAATATAAGGAACGAGTGAAGATATGTCATGATTCTCACATCAGCCATAAGCAGTTTGAACCGAATCAGAAAGTATCGTTATTCGATGCCATGCTAAAGCTATTTCCAGGGAAGTTACAGAGCAAGTGGAATGGACCATACTTGGTCCGGAAGGTACATGACAATGGCAGCATTGATATATCTGAGATGTCATCAGAAATTACCTTCAAAGTTAACGATCAGCGCCTGAAGCCATATCTAGATCATGATCCGCTGATCGTCGATGTTTCCCCGATTCATTTTGCATGAGATGTGCTTTTTGACTCACATCATTTGCATCTCATGCCTGATTTTCACTTCCTCTCGCAACCGTATAGATCCAGATGTCCATATCACACATTCTTTTGTCTAACACCCCATTTCTATCTTGTGATTATGCTATACTTAGGGTGTACTTTACCCTAAGTATAGGAGGGATGTCAGACTTATGATTATTCGTTTGATTCTTTTTACCTCTGTTTTGCTGCCTATACTTAGGGATATTTTACCCTAAGTATAGGGGAGGTAGACTCTGTACATTCTACTCCTCGGTTTTCCCTTTGTGTACAGTCTGCTATACTTAGGATTACTTGATCCTAAGTATAGGGGGATCACCGACTTCTATTGATTATATTCTTTTATTCGTCGTTGTAGTATACTATTCTTTTCACTTTTCTATACGCAGCACGAGTTATGTCTTTCTTTCCAGCTCTTTGATCACTATGAGGACATAGTTCGAGCTAAGTATAGGGGGGTGTCGTATATATTATATATATACTTTAGCCATAACTCGTACTTTCATATTTTTTTAATATGGCTAAAATACTGTGTAAATACTAAAAAAACTAACTAACTAATACAATATGCAGATATTTCCTCAAAAATTCTTTTTGTATATACTGATTAATAAATCAGGTTAAAATATTTTAAAAATATTTTGAAAGTAGTTTGAAAATCTATTTGAAAAAATCTTTTGAAAACTATTTGAAAAATATTTTCAACCTTTGTAAAAATATTGTGGATTGTAAAAATTTTTCTCTTTGTGTGAAATAAAATTATTGTGTAAAAACTATTTGCAAATGATTGCAAAAATAGTTGAAAAATTATTTTGAAAATCTATATATACTGTTTGAAAAATGTTTGCAAAATAGTTTTCAAATGTGTGTAAATGTTTATAAAATTATGTGAAAAATTATTTTAGACTATAGTTTTCAAAATTATTTGTAAAATTATTTTCAAATAAATTTGAGGAATATATGCATCACAAAAAATGAATAAAATAAATAAAAAAACCAACTCTGTATATACATGTATAAATTACTCAAGTTGTAAATTCTTGCATCTTATTCTTGTGAACTAATCAACTCACTCTTGTGTAAATATGTATCTTTTCCCTTATTAAAAAAATTCTTGTATATACGTGTATATATTACTAACTTTTTGCAAAAAAAAAACTTTTTGCATGTGCCTCATCATTTTTTAAAAATCCATAAAAAAATTCAAAATTTTGAAAATTGTTTCACAAAAAAGATTTTTGTTTTCTTTTCCTTGCATGTACATACTTTCTTGCATTTGCATTTGCATGAGCATTTTTCAGGATAATTTTAACATTTAGACTAAGTCTGGAATAAATTTGAAGAATGGAGCTTAGTTGGACCTTAATGCACTTAATTTTAGAGGAACCTTATAAGATTTGGAGTTAAGACTTTTCAGGTCCTAGTGACTTAATTCTTTGAGTCTATAAGACTATGTTCACGTGTCATCTTGATGAGTCTAAGTAGAATATTTAACAACACACGCATGATTCTTTCAGACCGTGGCTTACCTTGGACAATGCACTTTACACGTAGCTCTTCATGGAGGAGGTAGTGAGGGGGCATAATCTTTTGGCTTGGGGTAGCATGCGAGGGCAGTACATCTAGGCGGAACCTCTCGTCCTCCTCTAGGGAGGGAAGTGCGTCTCAACCTGGTTTGGTGATGTTGAGGTCTAAAGACAGGAGCTGCGGGGTTGCAATAATGCTTCAAAAGAGGGATAGTCTACTGGCTCAAGAGGAAAAACTCATTATGTACATGATGCACCTTGTATATATTTCAAAAAAAAGAGAAAAAAAATGCAAAATCTTCAAAAGTGGACAGGCCTGAAAGAAAAATAAAATGCTTGCCAGAGTGTATATACAAGTGAAAAAAGAGAGAATAAGTGTTTCAAAGTCAAATATTTGTGAGCTTACAGCGGGTGAGATGGCTATACTGGTCATGCATCCAAGGATAGTTAACTACACTAGTTACCGTCCATTCTCTTCTCCATCCCCTCTTCTTGAGCTGGTTGTACTTGAACTTAGAAGGGAATATCCCCGCTCCTCGATTAAAGAGTTGCCAGACCGGGGAATTAGAGTTACCTTGTTGAGAGAGGTTGTTTCTTTGCTACTTTTGAGATGAAGAGCTATATTCATTTACACCGTACAAGTAAGAATTCATCGTCATAAGAATTTGTGTATGTAGACTTATTCTGATCTGACTGTTGAGGAGACCTGAATAGGAGTCTTATGGAACTTAGAGGCTGTTAGGTTTTAAATCCATTTCCCATTAAGGTTCCGACACATTAATAATCCAAAGGTCCGACAGAGCTCCAGACTACATTTTTATGAAGATAAGTTTGAAAGTCAACATTGTTCTAACTTCTTTCCTTTTTCTTTTCTTTATTTTTATTTTCACTTATTTTCCAAATAAGTGTTTGCTAAGGGACTAGCAAAGGTAAAGTATAGGGGAATGATGAATCCACGATTCATCGCCTTTATTCTTTTATTTTAGCTTCATTTCCGTACTCAAACACATGTAAATACCTACTAATTGCATAAGATTACCATTTTGCATGCATTTGTTAAAATTGCATTTTAACACTTTTTGTATATAAATAAAAGAATAAAGAAGAAAAGAAAAAGAAAAGGTACAGACTGACCCAAACCCTGAGAGAAGGTCAAGACTTGACTTGATCGACCAGGAATAAAGTAGGGGGAGATAGGATCTTCTGTCGAAAAAAATAAAAAATATTTTGTAATTATTTTTCCTGTATATTTGTACAAAACTTGCATTAGTTTATTTGTGCATAATTTGACCTCAGACTAATTATTTTTGTAAACAAAAGTTGTAAATAAAAATATGTTGTAAATAATAAAAATATTTGTAAATTAAAATATTGTATATATTGCAAATAATTACACCCAGAAAAAGCCACAAAGTAATAATTGAAACATCAATTCCGGCTCTATACGAGTCAAATTAAACCAAACTTGCTTCCATTATACTATAAATTAAATTATCTTTCAAATGGTTGTGGTTTCGTATTTTTTTGGAGTTACGGTTAAAAAGTCGATTTTCTGGGGTGTATTGTGCAGTTTACCCATATACTTATTGTATATATTTTATTTTATTCATATTTATTTTTATACATAATGTACATAATTGTAAATATTGTTTTCATTAAAAATAAAATAAAAAAATTAAAAATTTAAAAAAATCTTTTATAAAAATTATTTCCTTATTTGTACCTATATATATTCTATTATATGTGTATAATATATGTATATAATTAACTTCTTTTTATAAAATCCACCAAAAAATTAATTATCTAATATTAATTATTTTATTTTATTTAATTACGAATGTTATATTTAATTTATTTAATTTATTGGATTTATTTGATTTAATAACATGCCTTGTATATATGATTTTATTCCACACCATATTTGGCCACCATTATGGTAGTTAATTGATTTACATAAATTACTTTATTTATTTATTTGATTTAAATACAAATTTCGAAATTAATTAATTAATTATTTTATTTATTTAATTATTTTATTTAATTAACCCATAATCACCTTCCTTATTTGTGGATACCTTCCTCTTTTGTTTTTCTTCTCTTTTTATTGGCTCTCTCCTCCCTCATTCACACTTGATCAATCTTTGCATAGAGGAGCCCGATCTCCGAGAGCTACTCGTTGCAGAAGGGTGTCCAGCCTCCGATCTGGTCGGTGACAGCGATTTGAGCTTCGTCGAGGCCATCACCACGTGTCGGAACCCCGAGGTGAGATCCATTTTCTTCCCTTCCTTTTTCTCTAGGTAATCGTAGATTTAGATTTTAATCTTATTCTATTAGTTTTTTAGATCCCTAGAAAAATCAGAAAAATTTGTTACCAAACATTTTCACGACCGGCATCAATTTTCCCTCTCATCTTATCGATCTCTCCATTTCACGTCTATCTCACACAACCTTTCACCTCCGACCACGCACGGTGGCTGGAGTCCGTGGATCTATCTCTCACTACGTCAAGATCCGATCATCTCACATATTCCATTTGTGCATAAATAAAAAAAATAAAACAAAAAATATATATTTGGTTTTTCTATCTCTAACATTTTGTGTTGCAGGAAAAATAAAAAAATAATATTGTATTTATCTAACATCTATTTTGCAGGAAAATCAAAATAAAAAAAACATATATTAAAAAAATAAAAAAATCCTTTCACTCTTTCTATTTCTATTTACATTTCCTGTTAAAAAAACAAAACAAAAAAAAAACATATATTTTTTCTCCAACATATTTCATGCAGGTTAAAAAAAATAAATAAATAAGAAAAAAACAATCAGCGCAGGGGCCCCAGCCCCCTCAGCGATTCCGCCACCAGCGGCCTGCACCTCCAGCGCCGCGGAGCACCTCCCTGCATCTTCCTGCTCTAGGCCCACCCGCGCCACTTCCGCTGACGCACGCGCACCCAGGCCCAGCAACAGCGGCTCCCCCGCGTGAGGCCAGCCCGCCTCGGCCACACCTCCTGCGCAAGGGCGGCGCGCCCCTCAACCGCTCCAGCGCGGCTCCGCTGCGCCTCCACGCGCGGCCCTCCAGTAGCCCGCGCAGCCCCGCCTCAGCGGGCGGCCCTCCGTCGATGCCACTCTGCCGCCCGTGCCCGCTCCCCCAGCGCGTCCACCGAGGCTGCGCCGCCCGCGACCACCCAGCAGAGCCCGCGCGCTGTGCAGGCGCTCCCGTCCGCCCCCCTGCACCTGCGCTCCTCCGCCGCTCGCGCGCAGCGCGTGGCTGCGTCGCCCCTGCGAGTTCCCCGTGCCCGGCTTCCCACCAGTGCGCGCCACGTGCCCGCCCGCATCCTCCAGCCCTCCGACGGCGGCGGTCACCGTGATCCCCTGTGTTGTGAAGACAAAAGATGAAATGAAACCCTAGTGGGGGTTTTTGATTTAATAAAAAAAATTTTGGACAAACTGCAAAGGAACCCCTGGAAGTTCCTGATTTGGTGCAAAAGACCTCCACTAGCATGCTTTTCTTGGGCAAATTACAACTTTGCCCCCTGAGACTCATCAATTTGCAAATCAACCCCTGCTAGCTCCATATGCACTCATTTTGGGTAAATTACGACATTCTTTCTGTTGGTTATTGTCATTATTTTCCAGAAAACTTTTCAAATCACATTTTAGTCCTTAGACAACAGAACTTAAACTTTGCATTGTTTTCTTAATGGAATAAATATTTTCATGGTCAAAAAATTTTGCGAAAATTTATGGATGTTCCTGCTCTAGTCTTTAGCATTGTCTAAAATTTTCATAGCATTTTGTATTTATTTGATATTTTCAAAAAAAATCAAAAACAGTGTATTTTTATCTGCTCGAAATTTGAAAATTCATAAAAATTTGAAATTAGCTTAAAAATTCCAAAATATTATGTAGGTTTATTTTGTTGTGCTTTATTTTCTGAGCAATTTTTGTGCATTTTTCATTTATAAAACTCAAAAAAATTTTGCGATAAACAAAAATTCTTAAAAAAATGTAGAAAATTATAAAAAAAATAGTGATTTCAGCTTCTGATTGTATATCTTATTTTGTAGTTTGTGCTAAAAATAATTCCCATGAGTATTGGGCACTTAAAGTATTTTTAAGTTGCAAAATACTCTCGGATGTGCACTGCTTGTCTTGTTTTGCATTGTTTGCTTTATTTTTCACTGTTTGATTTTTAGAAAATCACAAAAACATCAGAAAAATCCGAAAAAATTACCAAAAATATGTTAAATAATATAAAACACAAAAATATTTTCTTTGGACCTTTTTGTATATTTTTGACCTTTGTGAAAAATACAAAAAGAGTGTTGTGTATGTGTTTTTGTGAATATTATTCTGTTTTTATAAATTAAAAAAATAATAAAAATTCAAAAACCACTAAAAAATTAACTCTGAAATTTGACTACCGAGTTTTTCAAACGTGCTCCTTGTGTTAGACCCCAGTCGCTATACCAGGTAAAAAGAATAGCGAAAGCCGCTTACATTGTTTTCATTGATTTATCTTATTCTGAGTGGTTTCATTTATTTTTCCGTTGACCGAAACGCGTGGTTGAGAACGACGACATCTTGCATATTATTTCCCCATCTCGATCGTACAATTTCCGTGTCATCAGAGCTACTCCAACTTTCCTTCCGACGACATCGTTTCAAACATGATCTTTCAGTGTATGACCACACATCTGTCATAGCATTTTTCTTTCTACTACTATCATTCTCTATACATCTCTATGGTTTACAGTCCAACACTCATATTCATAAAGCATAACAGTTCTCGTGATTGCTTTGTAATACATTCCTTCGATTTTAAAAGGAAGTCTCTTATCACAAAGAATGATAGAGGCTTCTCTTTACTTTAACCAACTTGCATTTGTCGTATGAGTAACATCTCCATCAATTTTCCTATCATGTTGCAAAATAGATCCCAAGTATCTAAAATACTCTTTCTCATGAATGTTATCTTCTTCGATTTTCACCTCGATTCCTTCGCCATTACTTCCACTAGATGTGCACTCCATATTTCCATCTTAGTCCTTCTTATACAAAATTCTTTAATCTCTAGAGCATGTTTCCAAGCCTCAAGCTTCTTGTTTACTCCAGCTATAAACTCTTTAACAAACGCAGTGTCATCTGCAAATAATATACACACCGGTACCTCATCTTGAATGTGACTAGTTGACTCATCCATAATAAACGTAAAAAGGAATGGACTTAATGATGAACCTTGATGTAAATTGATGGTGATGTCAAAGTATTCGGTCTTTCCAAACTGGATCCTTACACAAGATGAAGCTCCATCATACATAACCTTTATAAAGTTGATGTACTAGACATGTAGTTCTCTCTTTTCCAAAACTCTCCACAAGATCTCTTGTGGAACATAATCATAAGCAATTTCTAAATCAGTAACATATGATGGTTCTTCTTTTAGCTTTATAAATC
This sequence comes from Ottelia alismoides, assembly GCA_037367405.1. NCBI lineage: Eukaryota > Viridiplantae > Streptophyta > Magnoliopsida > Alismatales > Hydrocharitaceae > Ottelia > Ottelia alismoides. The sequence goes on along the minus strand of JAZKJV010002119.1, from coordinate 348,352 downwards.
TCCATTATTTTTCTCAGCAACTGGATAACTTCAATAGTTGAGTGACCTAACATAAATCCAAATTGTTTTTCTTTTATTTTGGAAAATTGCCTCAACCTTCTTTCAGTCGCACGTTCTCAAAATTTCATTGTATGCCTCGTCAATTTGATACCGCTATAATTTGAACAATTTTGAACATCTCTTTTATATTTATATAGAGAAACCATGTTTTTTCCCTCCATTCTTCAGGCATTTCCTTGCTTTGTCAAATAACCTTAAATAAGTTTGCGAGCCAAGTCAAGCCACGTTCACCTAAAATTCTCCAAACTTATGTAGTAATGCCATCAGGTCCTCCTTAAAGCTTGCTCGCTGTTGAGACGCCCGATAGACTAAGGTAAAGATATCACTAAGGTCGTTGTGACCTCAGTCACTCGGGGCTTAGAGCTCAATCAAGAAACAAAATCAGACCACCAATTGAAAAGACAAAAATCGATCAAAACCAAAATAGCGGTCTTGCTATGTGATTAACCTGGTATAGCACCCAGGGTCGGTCTCAAGGAGCACGAGTTGGCCTTGCAGCCTACGAAGTAGTCAGAAATAAAAGAAAACAAAAACAAGTATTTTTGGTGGTTTTTAAATATTTTTATATTTTTTGGATTTTGAATAATGAAGGAAAATAATAAAAAGGCAAAAACAATTACAATCAACAAATTATTTAAACACTCTAAAAAAGCTCCAAAAATTCAAACAAAAATATTTTTATATTTTTTAGGGTTTTCACTATTTTGGTGAATTTTTTAGATTTTTATAATTTTTATGTAATTTTCTAAAAATCAAAGAAGGCAGAAATACAAGCAAACTGTCCAGTCAGGCTTGAAAGGACCAAGAAAAATATCAAATGGTCCTGTAAAGGCCTGGAGGTAATTTTTATGAAAACAACAAATAAAAAGGAAAATTCAAATAAAGAGTTTATGATTTTTTGAGTTTTCTACAATTTTTTTAGAATTTTATAAGTTTTTAAGTGTTTTTAATTTTTAAGATTTTTATAAGTTCAAAAATAACAAAACTTGCACAGAAAGTCAAACACAACCAAATTAACAAAACCTGATTTTTTTAGAATTTTTAAAAGAGTTTTTATATTTTTTATGATTTTATAATCTGGACAGATACAAAAATAGTTGTTTTAAATTTTTAAAAATAGAAAAATGCCTCAAAAATGTACCCAAAAATTAGGGAAATTTTTACACAGTGGCAGGAGCCACGTGTCCAAATTTCACGCAATTTGGGTTAAGTTTGATATTTTATTTAAATCAAAAAGAGGCACATAGTGCATAGGGACCTATATGTCATAAAAACATGTCCGGGGGCCAAACAATAACACGACAGAAAAGTGCAGGGCCCAATGTGCAAAAATCCCAACGTGTACGCACAAATCACGTGATCCAGACACAGAGTGGTATAACTGTAAATTCTATTTAGAAAAATGCTAGCATTAACATCCAAGAACTACAGGATAGAAAGTGCAAAAAGCCCAGACCTCATGTGTCGATGCACATGGTTCACACACACAGGGTCTGATATGCAAATACGATAAACATCCAGGTCCTCTATGCAATTTAACCAAAATAAAAACAACTATATCTAATATTTACAGGACTAATTACTAAAAACAAAAAGGAGGAAGGGCCTACGGAGAAATTACCCTTTATTAATACGGATGGCTGAGGGGACGCCACGTGGATGATCGAACGGTGTAAGATCGCTGGCGCCTCTTCGATGAACCCTGGCTGAGATCTGACGGAAGGAGGTGTGCCACATGTATGATCTGATGGCTCTGGCGTGGGCTTGCCTCTCCTCTGCGATGGACGCTCCAAATGAGGTCCTGACCAGGATCTGATGGTTGTTATCTCCTCCCCGATGGACGGTCGTGATTAGAACTGGGCGAAGGAGCTCGATCGGACGGTGACGGAGGATCTCCCAAGAACCCAACTCCGGCGAGGTTCGCCGGCCAAATGTGCATGCTGGGGTCCTCCTCTGTTGCTGCTGAGATGTGCAAGAGCTCCGTCAGGACGTTCCGCAGCTGATTAGCCCCTCCGATGAGGCCGGGGAATGATAAACTCGGAAATCGACGGTCTTAAGTTCAACACAAAGCGTGAACTCAGTCGCAGTGTCGACCAATCAAAATCCGAATTTAATCAACAATTAACCCACACTAAGATCAACAAATTAGAAACAATGTGGAGTTAAAATTTATTTTTAACTCTGCACAAATGGTGTATAGTGTCAAGTATGCAGAGAGTTCGAACACAGGGAGCAAACAGGTAGTTCAAGCAAATGTGCTCAAGTGAATGTGTGTGAGGTGTCTACACTAAGCAAGCAAACAAAAGAAATGTTTTTGTGGGTTTTTAAATTTTTTATTTTTTTATTTAATTTTTAATTTTGTATTTTGATTTTTGATTTTCTGATTTTTATATTTTATATTTTATATTTTTGTATTTCTTTTTCAATATTGGAAAGTAAAGGCAATATAATAAAAGGCTAGGTAAAATATTAATAACAATGTACAAAAATACTCAAAAATTCAGAAATAAAATGTTTTTGGTATTTTTAAAGTTTTCTACTGTTTTTGTGATTTTTGGGGGTTTTCAAGGTGTTTTTGATATTTTTAATTACTGAAATAAAGGAAAACAGTGGAAATAAGGCTGGCTGTGAATAAAGTACAATTTAAAAATAGCAACCAGTACCCAAAATATTTCACACTATTTTTCTACTGAAAAGAACAAAATAAGGGCTAAACAGAAGCTGAGTTTATAATTTTTTGATTTTTCTACTATTTTATATATTTTTTTGAAGTTTTTGAGAGTTTTTAATTTTTTAGTGTTTTTCTTTTGAAATTTTTAATGATTTTTGGACTGACACTAAAAGAGGATAAAATAGACACTAGGTGATTTTTTTGGAATTTTTGGAGGTGATTTAATATTTTTTTGGTATTTTCTAAGCTAGACAGTGCACAAAATAGATGTTTTTGATTTTTAATAAATATGAAAATAAAATAAAATCAAAAACTAAGTATGTGGCGTTAAAGTACACGTGCACAGGAGCCTAACCCTAATTTTTGTGGAATTTTTTGGACTTGAAATGATATTTTAAACAATTAGGACAAATATCCAAACATTAGACAGTCCTGGCAAGGGTATATGTGCAATATCCAAAACATCCAGGGGCATACATGCAATTTTCCACAAAAATATACACTGTATATTCACTTTTTAGCACCAAAAGACAATTACACAAACCGCCAGGGGCCTCCTAGCAATTTACCCACCAGGGCGCGTGACTTGCACGCGCCTGGGAAGGACTAAAATGTAATATAACAAAAACCTGGGGGCCTCTTTGCAAAATAACCAAAAATATTACACGTGCTTCGAAAGTTTTAGGACTAAAACGAAATAAACAAAAGACCGAGGGTTCCTCTGCAAAATGCCCACCCCCTCACGTGAACTGGTCACATGAGGTGACGTGGCGAGGACCTAACTGCAAATAAAGAAAGTTCGAGGGTCTTTTTGCAAATATTACAAAACTTTTACACTTCCGACAGAAATTTAAATACTAATAAATAAATACAAAAAGTAGCGAGGGTGAAGATGCAAAATACCCTCGCTCAGGCGCTCTGCGAGTGACGCGTGGCGCGCATCCAACGACTGGGCGACGGGGCGCGATCCAGCGGCTGGAGGCGATCCACTTATCCACGTGGCGTGTCCTGGGCGCGCGATGACGGTTGGCTTGTGCGGCCTGGATTAGATCTTCCTTGGTGGATCGGACGGTCGAAGCGAAGGATGATCCAACGGCCAACACGCGAACTGGAGCTGCGGCTCGATCGGACGGTGGAGACGCGAGGAGGAAGAACAGGGACGAAGGCCGGCGAAGGCGAACTTCCCCGTCTCCGATCTCGCTTCTCCGGCGACGAATGGGCTCCAAAATGGAGCTGCAGACTCCTGGGAGGTGGCTCTATGGACTGGATGGCTCAGATTCGCCGGAGGAGCGTCGAGGTGCGGGCGCGAGGGCGGCGGAGCTTCACGCTCCAGGTATCTCCGGCGAGAGCTCAAAATAGCCCTCCAGGTGCGTTCAAGGAGCCTTGACCTGCAAAAAGTGGTTAGAAGGCCCAGGGCAAATTGCCTGGGCCTCGCGAGGACCTAATCTAAGCGCGAGGGGGAGTGGTCGACGGTGGCCGGAGGTGCGCTCCGGCGAGGATGCGTGAATGGACGAAACGGTTGATGAAACTTCGAATTTTTTTGGGGTTTTTGATCTTTAAGCTAACATGAATAAGATGCAAGAAAGAAAGAAGCGGGTGGAAGCCCTCAATGGCCGGAACCAGAGGATGAAGGATACCTCGACGCCGGCGGTTGGCGGAGGTGCTGGAGTCGTCCTCGACCTCGTTCGCCCCAGCTGAGAAGCTCGCGGCGGAGCTGTCACCTCCAGCAAGGCTCAGAGCACTAGAGAGGCGGAGAGGGGTGGACCAAGGGGACTCAATTCGAAATGGAAGGAAGGGGTCGGTTATATTTGGTTTGACTAAGTGGCTGAGGGGCCCCAAAGATCAAGGTGCCCTGACCGCCACAGTGATCCAAAGTCCAAGGTTTCACTTGGACTTGATTCACCGCATAACGAGGAAGAAAAGATATGAAGAAATCACCACGAAAAAATGCAAGGCACGGCTGGAAAATCTCGACAAAAATGGGTGAAAACCCAGGTCTGACTGGCCACAGGCGGGGGAAGGCAGGCAGTTGACCTAGGGTCAATGCTGACTGCCTCCTGGTTGGTCCACGTGGACCAACCAGGAAAAACCCCGCGAAAAAGTTTTGAAAATTCAATTTAAAATAATAAATGCTCGAATTAAATAAAAGTTATAAAATAAAAAATGTTCAAAATTTTATGTAGTATTTAATTCTGATTTTTATTTATTTTTATGACTTATATTTTTACAAGTTACCTTTTTAACCCTATATAGGTATAATACCTATGTATTTTAATATTTTATTTTATTTTATGTATTTTTAATCTTATTATTTTTATTTATGATTTTGTAAAATTATAACATACTTTTATATACATAAGTATATTTTTATTTTATTTTTCTGAGTTGTTTTGTGCATTTAATAAAATCTAAGAGTATTCTATGTAGGTATAAGTATGTGCAGTATACCTATGTATTCTTTATACAAGTATTTTTATTTTTATTTTTCTTTGCATTTTATTTCAATTTTAATGCACATATACAGTATAAGTAATATTTACAAAATTATAAAAATATAAAAATGAATAAATAATGAATAAAGAATAAATTGAATATTTTATTCAGTATAGCTATACAACAGGGGTCCAAAACTCAACTTTCAAACCGTAGCTCCGCCAAATGCGAAACCACCACCATTGGATAGATTATTTTATTCTATATACAATTAAAGGTGAGTTTGATGCATTTGGAGTTGTCGTTTGTGAGATACGGGTCTGGGAAGTTGGGATTTTGGATTCTTATTCAGACCAGAACTTTTTGTCTGTACATTCTTTTTCTGTGAAATCAATTTTGTCTTTTTCTTTATGAAAGTATCTACAACTTTCATGTACAAAGTTTCTTTATTTGATGTACAAAAAGTGGAACCAAAAATAGGTCCCAAAATGAATAAAGAATGAATAACAAGTATAGGTATTTTGACTGTGTTTTTGGCCTTATCTCCCCCTACTTTATTCCTTGTCGACCTATTCATCAAGATGCCTAGGTCTCGGGGGTTTTGGGTCATAAAATATTTACAATATTTTATTCTTTTTCTTTTCTTTATTTATTCTATTATTTTGGCCTTAATTACAGTAATTTACACACTGTTTAGATGCACATGCATGAATGCTAAGATGCTCTATTTAAGGCTATTTACAGGCATTTGCTAGGGTTTTTGGTGCCAAAATGATAGAATAAAGATGATGAAATGTGGATTCATCATCCCCCTATACTTTACCTTTGCTAGTCCCTAGCAAACACTTATGCAATAAGTGCAAAAAGAAACATAAAGAAAAGAAAAAGAAGAACTTGGATTTTATTCGATTATCAAACTTGTCTTTACAAAATCAAAGTTTGGAGCTTAAATCGGATCTTTGGATTTTTAGTGCGGGCGGAACCTTAGTGAGAACCGTGTTTGAAATCCAACAGTCCCTGAGAATCCCAAAACTCTGCTCAAGTCTCCTCAATAGCCAGGTCAGAAATATCTCAATTCATACGCAAACCCTTACGACTATGAATCTGACTCGTACAGTGTAAGTGATGGTGGCTCTCCCCAACTAGAATGACAAAGAAACTGACTTCTCCAGTACGACAACCCAGTGATTCCCCAATCCAGCAACTCCATCCTCGAGGAGCGGGGTATTCCCTTCTAAGTTCAAGTGGCAACCAGCTCAAGAGGAGGGGGTGAAGAGAAGAATGGACGGTAGCCAGTGTAGCTACCTATCCTTGGATGCAAGACCAGTGTAGTCAAGTCATCCTGCTGCAGGCTCACATATTTGACTTTGGAACTCAAGCTTGCTTATTGACTTTGTACATACTTGCAGGCTTTTTATTTTTGTACATGCCTGAACATTTTTTTTTTGAAATACTATTCACAGCAGCATTTACATAAGGAGTTTTTCCTCTTGAACCAGTAGACTATCCCTCTTTTGAAGCTTTATCGCAACCCACAGCCTCCTGTCTTTAGATTTCCTAATCACTGGACGGGTTGGGGTGCACTTCCCTCCCTAGAGGAGGACAAATGTTTCCACTTGTGTGCGTCTCATACCGGCAAATCCAATCCCCTCACCACTCCAACTGAGTTGAGCCATGTGAAAGGTGCAGGTGTCCAAGTTAGGTCATTATCAACAAGAGTCGTGCGTGTGCTCCGAAATACTTTACTTAGGCAGTCAAGAATCCATTGAACCAAGTCCCGTGATCCTCAAAGAATTAAGTCAACTAGACCTGAAGTACCTCAAACCCAGTTCCTATAAGGTTCCTGTTATTAGGTAGATTATAAGGTCCAATCAAGCTCCAATCTTCGGATTTTACTTAGACTTGTTCAACTATCAAACTCAATCCGAAAAATGCTCATGCTATGCAATGCAATGCAGAAAATATTTTTGTGATGCAATTTTCAAAGATTTTGAACTTTTTATGGATTTTTGAAAATATGATGATGATGTATATGCAGATGCATTTTTTTTGTATTTTTCAAAAGATTTTTCAAATGTTTTTGGATTTTAATTTTTGCAAATGTTTTTGGGAATTTTTGAAAACAAAAAGATTTAGCTGAAAACTAGGTGAAAATATGTACACGGGAGTGCTTCTTATATATACAAGAAGTGAATTTTAAGAATTTACAAGGGTAAGTGGTCAATTTTATACATATATACATAAGATGGATTTTGGTGTGATGTGAATATTCCTCAAACTTATTTGAAAACAATTTACACACAATTTTTGAAAACTATAGTCCAAAATAGTTTTTACAAACATTTTACACACATTTGAAAATCATTTTGCAAAGGCTTTCAAAACAGTATATATAGGTTTTTCAAATCATTTTTGCAACTATTTTTCCAAACCATTCGCAAATCATTTTTCAAACATTTTTATTTCACACAAAGAAAAGAAATTTTACAATCCACACATTTTGACACAGGTTGAAAACATGAAACAAAATATTTTCAAAATAGTTTTCAATAGATGTTCACAAAGATTTTCAAACTATTTTTCAAACATTTTGCAAAAAAACATTTTCACCTGATTTATTAATCAGTAATTACAAAAAGAATTCGGGGAATAACCACATCTTTTTATTAAGGATTTTTAATGAATTTTAAAGAATTATTAGCCATATTATTAAGAAAATACGAAAGTACGAGTTATGGCTAAAGTATATACGCAGTATATACGACCCCCCTATACTTAGCTTGAGCTATGTCCTCATAGATCGGAGAGAAAAGAGAAGACATAACTCGTACTAAGTATAGACAAGTCTAAAGAATGAAGGAATAAATCAATGAATCAATGAATGAGAAGTTGACCGTCCCCCCTATACTTAGGATCAAATAATCCTAAGTATAGCAGACTGTGCACAACGCAGGGAGGGTCAAGGGTGGGAATGAATAGATCGTACTCAGATTGTCCCCCCCTATACTTAGGGTAAGATATCCCTAAGTATAGACAAGAAGAGGAGACAATGGAGAGGATCGAAGAGAATAGAGAAACTCGGGGTGCCAACCCCCCTATACTTAGGACAAAGTACGTCCTAAGTATGGAAAACTGTCTACAAGGGCGGCACCTTTTTGATAGATAAAGAAGATAGAAAAGGAAAAGAAGAAAAGAAGAAAAGAAGAAAATAAATCAACAGACAACAAAGTGATATAAACAGATGGATCTGTACAGCGAAAGCTAGAATTTGATCACCATGTATGAGATGTAGATGATGAGAGTCAAAGGACACATCTCATACCAGAAGAATGGGGGCAACGTCAATGGTCGGCGGATCATGATCAAGATATAGTTTCAAGCGTTGACCATTGACGCAGAAGGTAGAGGAAGATGATGGTTCAGATATGTCGATGCTGCCATTGTCATGTACCTTCCTGACCACATACGGTCCTTTCCACTTGCTCTGTAACTTCCCTGGAAATAACTTTAGCCTTGAATCAAACAACCATACTCTCTGATCTGGCTCAAACTGTTTATGACTGATATGCGAATCATGCCATGTCTTCACTTTCTCTTTGTACTGTAGGCTGTTGGAAAAGGCTGTATCTCTCAATTCTTCCAGGGCTGCCAATTCTGCTCTTCTCTGGTCTCCTATACTTTCGGGATCTAGAAGCAACTCAGTAACTGCCCAAAAAGATTTATGCTTGATCTCCACTGGCAAATGACATGGCTTGCCATAGACGAGACGAAAGGGAGATGTTCCCAATGGATTCTTGAAAGATGTCCGATAAGCCCACAAGACCGAGTCCAAAAGCTGTGACCAATCCTTTCGGTCTGGGCGGACAACTTTCTGCAAGATAGTCTTTATCTCCCTGTTCGATACTTCGGCAAGACCATTAGTCTGAGGGTGATAAGGAGTGGCAACCCGATGGTCAATGCCGAACTCGTCTGCAAGGGCCCTGACTTTGTCATTGATGAAGTGAGACCCCCCGTCTGAAATCAAGACTCTAGGTACTCCGAACCGTGAAATGATATTTTTCCTCAAAAATTTGCATACGGTTTTAGCATCTGCGGCTCGGGCGGGGATGGCCTCAACCCATCGGCTGACATAATCTACAGCGAGCAAAATATGCTCGAATCCCTGACTCTTAGGAAATGGGCCCATGAAATCAATCCCCCATGCATCAAAAACCTCACAGAAGTGAATGGGTTGCATGGGCATCATGTCTCTCTGTCCGCAGGTTCCCATTTTCTGACAGTCAGTACATCTCTTCACGAACTCATCAGAATCCTTGAAGAGAGTAGGCCACCATAGGCCGGATTGAAGCACCTTCTGTGCTGTTCTTTTTCCAGAATGATGTCCTCCTGCATCAAGCTTGTGGCAGTATGTGAGGACGCTATGCTGCTCTTCCTGAGGAATGCACCTCCTCCAGATACTATCCCCTCCTTCATGATAAAGGACGGGATCCTCCCAATGGTAAAACTTGGCCTTAGCTAGGAAGGTCTCAAGTTTCTGCCTGGGCCAACCCTGAGGGACTGTCTTGGCAACAAGATAGTTTACAAAGTCAGCATACCATGGGAGTGAGGTGACAGCCAAGATCGCCTCATCTGGAAATGTCTCTGTGATAGGTGCGCTGGGCTCAGATTCCTCAAGATTCTCCAGTCTGGAGAGATGATCCGCCACCACATTCTTGACTCCAGGCTTGTCCTTAATCTCAATATCAAATTCCTGGAGTAGAAGGATCCATCTGGTGAGACGTGCTTTGGCATCCTTCTTAGCCATTAAGTACCGGATGGCGGTATGATCAGTGTAGATTGTTACTCTAGATCCGAGAATATACGATCGATACTTATCAAGAGCGAAGACTACGGCCAGCATTTCTTTCTCAGTCACAGTGTAATTCCGCTGCGCGGCATCCAAAGTCCGACTGGCGTAGTGAATGGCAAACGGTAAACCATCCCTCCTCTGTCCAAGCACAGCCCCAACGGCAAAATCTGAAGCATCCGTCATGATCTCGAATGGGAGAGACCAATCGGGTGGCTGAAGGACAGGAGCTGAAACAACCATATTCTTGAGAGTCTCAAAAGATTCAAGACACTTATCATTAACAATAAACTCGGTGTCTTTGGTGAGCAAGTCAGTGAGCGGTCGGGCAATACGACTGAAGTCCTGAATGAACCGTCGGTAGAAACCGACATGCCCCAGAAAAGACCGTAACTGACGCAAGTTGGACGGCGGATTGAGTTTTCTGATGATATCCACCTTAGCCGGATCGACCTCCATGCCCCTGTTGGAGACGATATGACCAAGGACCGTCCCTTGAGTCATCATGAAATGACTCTTCTCCCAGGATAAGACAAGATTGACCTCAATGCAGCGCTTCAGCACACGGTCTAGGCAGTCAAGACAAGCATCGAACCCGTCGCCATAGACCGAGAAGTCATCCATGAAGACCTCTAAACAGTCACCCACCATGTCCGAGAAGATGGACAACATGCACCTTTGGAATGTCGCCGGAGAGTTACATAGACCAAAGGGCATCCGTCTGAAAGCATAAGTCCCAAACGGACAGGTGAATGTCGTTTTCTCCTGGTCTTCGGGCGCAATGGCCACTTGATTATATCCAGAGTACCCATCAAGAAAACAATAATGACTCTTCCCAGCTAACCGCTCGATAATCTGATCAATGAATGGTAGCGGGAAGTGATCCTTCTTGGTGGCCTCATTCAATCGTCTGTAGTCCACACAGACCCTCCAAGAAGTTGGTACTCTGGTAGCGATCTCCTCTCCAGACTCATTGACAACTGTAGTGATACCCGTCTTCTTGGGTACCACATGTAACGGACTTACCCATTTGGAGTCGGAGATGGGATAGATGAAATCGGCGCTCCACCACTTGGAAATTTCTTTCATGACTACGTCTCGAAGATTCGGGTTCAACCGTCGTTGGAACTCACGCGACGGCTTAGCGTTATCCTCAAGATAAATGTGGTGAGAGCAAAGATTTGGGCTCAGCCCCTGGAGATCAGCTATACTCCAACCGATTGCCTTGCGGTTTCTTTCAAGAACCTCCATCAGACGAGATTCTTGCTCTCCAGTCAAATCTGCTGAGATAATGACTGGGTGCATTTCTGGCTCTCCAGCAAGGAATCTGTACTTCATCGACTGCGGCAGAGGTTTCCGTTCTGGGCAACTGGGAGGTGGCAGATCCGGTTTCTGATAAGTCTGTGTAAATGCGACCAGGTCTGCATGGGAGAACTCTCGCTCTGCATGAATTACTGACGAAGGGCGGCCTGATGGATCATCAATAAACTGCACTGGCTCGCACTCTGTCATGGCTGTCAACTCAGTAGGAATCAGACAAGGTAAATAGTCATCAAAGTCATCCCAATCAATGTCTGAATCCGAGGGATCAGAAGACGATGAGCAAGATGGAAATTCCTCAGCACCACTCATCACGACACTGTCAGCCTCAGAGATATCCTCATCCAGGGATGTGCTCTCCCGGCTCTCGACTGCCATGAGCTTGAGATACAGTGAATCTGTAGGCAAGGCGAGGGTCGGTGCTACGGGATCTTTCCAGTTGGATTCATCATCAGTCATCTCGAAATCACAAACCTGGTGGATGTCTAGCTCCTCCTCTGTCATCTGCTCGGCTTCGCTGGACTGCTCTGAGCATTCTGCCTCTCTGGCTCTGATCTCTTCGATCGTCTCTATTTGTATGGTTTCACCCTCTACGCGAAAGCATACCTTCCCACTATCATGGTCGGTCACCGCCTTGGCTGTGGCCAAGAATGGACGTCCGAGAATGATGGGGGCATCGGTTAACGACTCAGGGATCTCCATGTCCAACACGACGAAGTCCACGGGGAATTTCAGGCCCTGAATGGTAACGACCACGTCTTTCAATAACCCCTTCGGCCTCTTAATCGACCTATCAACAAACTGAAGGACGGTTCTGCTTCGCAGAAGAGGGCCAAACTCGAACTGCTTGAGTAAGGCTGCCGGAAGGAGGTTAATTGAAGAGCTGCTGTCTAATAGAGTACGATCAAACTGCTGCTCCTGAATCTCGCATCTGACATAGGGAGCTCCTGCGTCTGGTCGCTTGGCTGGCAATGTGTTCTGAATGGCGCAGCAAGTGTTATGCGTGAGCATATGGATTTGATCTCTGTGCCTCTTCTTCCTTCGGACAGTAGTTGTTTCTTTCAAATTCTTCTTGAAGAAGGGGATATGCTCAAACGCTTCTCGTAGAATCAGCTGAATATGGAATCTGTCAATCATTTCATTGCCGAACTCTACCTGCTGATTCTTTTTAGGATTTTCTTTTTTATTCCCCTTCGCTCGGCGGAGTGCCTCAGGGAAGGGGATGGTAGGGGCCTCCTCAGATGGAGGACTAGGAATCGGTCCCTGTGCCTGTGAAGACGGAGAATCCATACAATCATCATCATTCAACACATATGGATCCGTAATTTGAACAGAAACCTTTCCTTTATTCATATATTTCTTTTTGTTTTTGTTCCCACAGTCTCTAGATACAAAATGTGGCAACATCACAGATGGCTCAACAAAAGTGGATGTGGTGGCCTCAGTACCACCACTAGCACCGGTCTTCGCGGCATCAGCACCGCGCTCTGGTTCAGCATCCAAAATGGTGGCATCAGCACCACCGTCTGCATCTGGTATTACAACGGCATCAGCACTGTTGTCCTGGACTCCATCATTGGTGGCATCAGCACCACCGTCTTCAACATCATCATTAGCGGCATCAGCACCGCTCCTCTGCTCTTCTGGCGCTCCTGATCCTGCGTCTGGCTGTCGCTCAGAAGAGGCGCCGCCGGCTGGCATCCTACCGCTCCTAGTAGTAACAAAATCAGCATCATAATAGGAATAAGATATGTCACTCAAATAATCACTAGGAGAGGTATCCTCTGTGGACTCTACCTGCTCAGATTTTCTTTTTAAATTATTAGGGTTTGGTTCGATCTGAGCGGGTATGGCGGCTTTGCCTTTGATGATGTCCCGCATTTCCTGCCGGAACTCATCCATTTCTTGCCTGAAAGATGCTCGCTGTTCAGATAGCAAGCGGGCAAGATCATCAAGGGCTGGGTTCTCATAGGCTGGTCCCTGAGAACCGGACGTCTGTCCCTGCTAGAAATGGGGCTGCTGCTGCTGGTGTTGTTGCTGAAATTGGGGGGGAGGCTGGTGATAAGAATGCTGAGGCGGCTGGCGCTGCCTCCACTGCTGTCCCTGATAGGCGGGACGAGGACCACTCTGATACTGCTGGGGCTGGTTGTACTGGGGCTGCTGGTGTTGTTGCTGTGGCTAGCCGTTCTGCTGTCCTTGAGCAGGGGAATGCTGTTGGGATGAGGATCCACCATTACCCCAACGGAATCCGGGGTGATCCCTACGAATTGCGGGCTGAGGGTATCGGTCATACCAAATCCCGTTGACTTCCATCAACGGTTCCTGCTCGAAGGAAGGTGGAGGAAGAACTGCCAGTGGCTGCTCCTGCTGATACACCACCATCTGTGTCTCCTGAGATGGCAGTTGCTCTGGATGGTACTGCAACAATGGAACCGGCTCCGCCTGGATATGGTTCACCTGGCGGTATGAGGTGGAGGCCTGGTTGGGATTGTTGCTGCTGGAAGCAACCTGTGACCTGGGAGGCTGTTGTGAATGGGCCTGTGCCTCCTGAATACAGAGAATTTGAGTTTTCAGGTCACTCATTGTCTTGGTGAGAAGGTCCATCTGGGCTAGACCTTGGTTCTGCTTCTTTTCGAGGATCTCCATACGGTCCAACTTTTCACTGATGATGCCCATGTCGGCTGCTGCTGATTCTGCTTGGGCTGCGGCTACCGACGTTGTGCTGGGACCGGCATCGATGCGAGCGATCCTCTGAAATGATCCCGCTCCTTGCGGGGGCTTCTGCTGAGTGTAGACTCTGGCCTGGGTCATTACTGTGGAGTTCTCTGCCATTCCTTCATAAATGGCCCAGACGTCGTCTTCTCCCTTGGAGAAATAGGACCCACCGCAAGAGGCGTTCACAAGCCCCTGCAGCTCCGGTGTCAGCCCACAGAAGAAACTCTGCACCAGGTGGGGCTTGGAGATATCGTGATGTGGACACCGGTCTATGAGCTCTCTGAATCGATCCCATGCTTCATGGAACTGTTCATTTGGGATCATGACGAAGTTGCTGATCATGGCTCGAGCTGCGTTGGTCCGGCCGAGAGGATAGTATTTCTTCAAATATACGGACCGGAGATCTGCCCAAGTGTCGACAAATCGCCCTAGATGCTTGAGCCAATATGCGGCTCGATCAACCAATGAGAACGGGAAGGCGATCATCTTGATAGTGTCCTCGGTCAACAACCGATCGTGGATAGTGCTGCATATCATTTCGAACTCTTGGAGATGGAGGTGCGGCTCTTCGGTCGGCAGCCCATGGAACTTGGGAAGAAGCTGGATCGTGTGGTGCCGAAGCTCGAAGTCTCCGTGGATTGGCGGGAGTCTAATCCACCGGTGAGTGAGGAACGAAGCTGGGTTGTGCAGTTCCCTCATAATAGTCTGTGGCGGTCGCTCACCATCCGGATCGCCTCCTGCATCGGGTCCTCCTCCTTCTCCGCCACCGCCTCCTCCAGGTCTGTTCTCTCTCATCTGAGCTATTTCCCTCATGAGATCACCCATGAATGCACCCTGGTCACGGATCTGTCTCTGCATATTTTCCAGGGATGCTAGCAAGGAATTGTTGATGGCTGCCTGATCAATTATGAATGGAGGGTGATCGTGGTCATCTGGGTGCTCGCCTCTGTCTGCCATTGCTTGATTCTCTGAAAATGCAAAAGAGGCCATTTCAGGTGCTGTTGAATGAGCTGAGCTCTACGATGCACTGAATTCTGACACAATTGGACTGAGGGAAGGAGAATGGGAAGGGTGGTCGAGGGGGAACAGGGTGGATGTGAACTCAGGCTCGGAGAGCGGACTCTCTGAGTTGTTCCTAGATGAGTAGGGAGGAGTGCTGGATAGCGGTGCCGACAAGGTCGGCCTAAGAGATCTCCGTCCCATCATCTTGATTATTTGGAAAGAGTGGGAAAATGCAAGAAAAAGAAGCTGAAATGCAACAAAATTGTGCACAATTGTGCGGTGTTTTTGATCTTGACCTTAATAAATCTAACAATCAAACACAAAGCAAGGGTAAGTTCACCAACTCAACTCGTGAAGCCGTGAAGGTTCGGCTTTTATCTTGTCAGTTTTAGCTTGTTTTTCAGGTATTTATCTTTTCACGAGTCCTTAGAGCGCTACGCCTATAGGAGAGAGAGTACTGCCAGGAAAGTGTCCCCGTACTTGTCCTCCTCCTGTGTAACATGTAACTTGCGCTTTTTGAGGTCCTTGTAACCCTTCCTGGATCCCTACTCAGCCAAAGAAATAGAGGGAGGAAGCCGATAGGCGAAACCGATACTTCGGACCTCGCTCGCAACGGAATCACCCGTGAGCGTGCAAGATCCTACTCGGACGCAGCCGGTGAGACAGACACACCCGTGAAGGCGTGGCCTAGGCTCGGTACTTCGGACAAGGTCGGTGCTCTCACAATAGAGAGTCACCAATGGCGACCAAGTCCTACTCGACTACGTACGATAGTAGCGCCAATACTTCGGAAATCCAGGCGATACACAAGGCAGCCACAAGTTGGGTTTTGGGCTCTAATCCTTACGAAGCGCTCACCTCACTTGGAAGGAAACCTTCCCATGCAACCTGAAAACAAGTGAGGGTGTTACTCTCCCCAAGCAATGAATCCAATTACCGATTTTATTTTTGGTCAAGTTTTCTTTAGCAGTCCCTTTTTTAATTTTTTTGGTGTTATCGCTTCTTTTGAGTCAATTCAAACAAGCGCCTAACGTTTTTTTTGTATTTTTCCTTTATCCTACTTTGTTCCAAAAACAGAGGGAGAATAGAGTCGGAAAAGCCGTGCAAGTCGACACCAAGGTGGAAATCTCACCTTTGTGCCTAGATGATGCGTGCAAAGTAAGAAGACTTACAGCGAATCCCAGCTCTCTCCATGCGGGATGCAAAGCAGAATTTTTAAACCTAATCTATATGGCGAAATGCAAGGCAGAAATCATCCTAGTACAGGCAACTGCTAGCGTGAAGAACCACAAGCTAACTAGCAAATCCTAATCCGAGTGTCTGGTCTAGGCTCACCCCTCCTCTGCCCAACACATTTGGGGTAGGAGAAAGCGCTTGTTCGGGTGTGAGCTCGCGGCGCGTGGATTTGGAACCTACTAGCTAACTGTTTGATTATTCTAAGTCCAAATACGAATCTATAGGAGCATGCAAATATAATTAGGTGTTTGGACCTATTCTAATCGAATCAAGCAGACCTAGAACTAAGAGCTCAATCCACAAAAGAAAGTAAAAAAAATGAAAACAAAACCGGCAAATGACAGCGATGAAAACTCGTCAAAACTGCGGTGAGCCCCCGGGTGAACAAACACCCGGAAGTTAGGCCCGAATGTCTAAGTGTCCAAGTCCAAGTGTACCTGTATTATTACAAATTAAAGAAATCACTCTCTCACCAAAAATAAAAGACAAGCTAATCTAAGCACTCTCTCTCTCACTCCTTGCTCTCTCCTGCCGGCTTGGCTAAAGAATAGCCGGCTCCACGTCCCAAGGTTGCGTCGGGTCACCTAGGCGATCCGCCTCGCTCCGCGGTCCCTCGCAAGAAGACAAGAAAAGAGATGGTCAGACAGCTCAACAAGATATATCAAAATGTAAGAGATGAAAAACAATGCTATCGTAAACAATCACACAATCAAACAAAAATGTGAACTACAAGCTGTTGCTCCCCGGCAACGGCGCCATTTGATAAACTCGGAAATCGACGGTCTTAAGTTCAACACAAAGCGTGAACTCAGTCGCAGTGTCGACCAATCAAAATCCGAATTTAATCAACAATTAACCCACACTAAGATCAACAAATTAGAAACAATGTAGAGTTAAAATTTATTTTTAACTCTGCACAAATGGTGTATAGTGTCAAGTATGCAGAGAGTTCGAACACAGGGAGCAAACAGGTAGTTCAAGCAAATGTGCTCAAGTGAATGTGTGTGAGGTGTCTACACTAAGCAAGCAAACAAAAGAAATGTTTTTGTGGGTTTTTAAATTTTTTATTTTTTTATTTAATTTTTAATTTTGTATTTTGATTTTCTGATTTTTATATTTTATATTTTATATTTTTGTATTTCTTTTTCAATATTGGAAAGTAAAGGCAATATAATAAAAGGCTAGGTAAAATATTAATAAAAATGTACAAAAATACTCAAAAATTCAGAAATAAAATGCTTTTGGTATTTTTAAAGTTTTCTACTGTTTTTGTGATTTTTGGGGGTTTTTCAAGGTGTTTTTGATATTTTTAATTACTGAAATAAAGGAAAACAGTGGAAATAAGGCTGGCTGTGAATAAAGTACAATTTAAAAATAGCAACCAGTAACCAAAATGTTTCACACTATTTTTCTACTGAAAAGAACAAAATAAGGGCTAAACAGAAGCTGAGTTTATAATTTTTTGATTTTTCTACTATTTTATATATTTTTTTGAAGTTTTTGAGAGTTTTTAATTTTTTACTGTTTTTCTTTTGAAATTTTTAATGATTTTTGGACTGACACTAAAAGAGGATAAAATAGACACTAGGTGATTTTTTTGGAATTTTTGGAGGTGATTTAAATATTTTTTTGGTATTTTCTAAGCTAGACAGTGCACAAAATAGATGTTTTTGATTTTTAATAAATATAAAAATAAAATAAAATCAAAAACTAAGTATGTGGCGTTAAAGTACACGTGCACAGGAGCCTAACCCTAATTTTTGTGGAATTTTTTGGACTTGAAATGATATTTTAAACAATTAGGACAAATATCCAAACATTAGACAGTCCTGGCAAGGGTATATGTGCAATATCCAAAACATCCAGGGGCATACATGCAATTTTCCACAAAAATATACACTGTATATTCACTTTTTAGCACCAAAAGACAATTACACAAACCGCCAGGGGCCTCCTAGCAATTTACCCACCAGGGCGCGTGACTTGCACGCGCCTGGGAAGGACTAAAATGTAATATAACAAAAACCTGGGGGCCTCTTTGCAAAATAACCAAAAATATTACACGTGCTTCGAAAGTTTTAGGACTAAAACGAAATAAACAAAAGACCGAGGGTTCCTCTGCAAAATGCCCACCCCCTCACGTGAACTGGTCACGTGAGGTGACGTGGCGAGGACCTAACTGCAAATAAAGAAAGTTCGAGGGTCTTTTTGCAAATATTACAAAACTTTTACACTTCAGACAGAAATTTAAATACTAATAAATAAATACAAAAAGTAGCGAGGGTGAAGATGCAAAATACCCTCGCTCAGGCGCTCTGCGAGTGACGCGTGGCGCGCATCCAACGGTTGGGCGACGGGGAGCGATCCAGCGGCTGGAGGCGATCCACTTATCCACGTGGCGTGTCCTGGGCGCGTGATGACGGTTGGCTTGTGCGGCCTGGATTAGATTTTCCTTGGTGGATCGGACGGTCGAAGCGAAGGATGATCCAACGGCCAACACGCGAACTGGAGCTGCGGCTCGATCGGACGGTGGAGACGCGAGGAGGAAGAACAGGGACGAAGGCCGGCGAAGGCGAACTTCCCCGGCTCCGATCTCGCTTCTCCGGCGACGAATGGGCTCCAAAATGGAGCTGCAGACTCCTGGGAGGTGGCTCTATGGACTGGATGGCTCAGATTCGCCGGAGGAGCGTCGAGGTGCGGGCACGAGGGCGGCGGAGCTTCACGCTCCAGGTATCTCCGGCGAGAGCTCAAAATAGCCCTCCAGGTGCGTTCAAGGAGCCTTGACCTGCAAAAAGTGGTGAGAAGGCCCAGGGCAAATTGCCTGGGCCTCGCGAGGACCTAATCTAAGCACGAGGGGGAGTGGTCGACGGTGGCCGGAGGTGCGCTCCGGCGAGGATGCGTGAATGGACGAAACGGTTGATGAAACTTCGAATTTTTTTGGGGTTTTTGATCTTTAAGCTAACAGGAATAAGATGCAAGAAAGAAAGAAGCGGGTGGAAGCCCTCAATGGCCGGAACCAGAGGATGAAGGATACCTCGACGCCGGCGGTTGACGGAGGTGCTGGAGTCGTCCTCGACCTCGTTCGCCCCAGCTGAGAAGCTCGCGGCGGAGCTGTCACCTCCAGCAAGGCTCAGAGCACTAGAGAGGCGGAGAGGGGTGGACCAAGGGGACTCAATTCGAAATGGAAGGAAGGGGGTCGGTTATATTTGGTTTGACTAAGTGGCTGAGGGGCCCCAAAGATCAAGGTGCCCTGACCGCCACAGTGATCCAAAGTCCAAGGTTTCACTTGGACTTGATTCACCGCATAACGAGGAAGAAAAGATATGAAGAAATCACCACGAAAAAATGCAAGGCACGGCTGGAAAATCTCGACAAAAATGGGTGAAAACCCATGTCTGACAGGCCACAGGCGGGGGAAGGCAGGCAGTTGACCTAGGGTCAATGCTGACTGCCTCCTGGTTGGTCCACGTGGACCAACCAGGAAAAACCCCGCGAAAAAGTTTTGAAAATTCAATTTAAAATAATAAATGCTCGAATTAAATAAAAGTTATAAAATAAAAAATGTTCAAAATTTTATGTAGTATTTAATTCTGATTTTTATTTATTTTTATGACTTATATTTTTACAAGTTACCTTTTTAACCCTATATAGGTATAATACCTATGTATTTTAATATTTTATTTTATTTTATGTATTTTTAATCTTATTATTTTTATTTATGATTTTGTAAAATTATAACATACTTTTATATACATAAGTATATTTTTATTTTATTTTTCTGAGTTGTTTTGTGCATTTAATAAAATCTAAGAGTATTCTATGTAGGTATAAGTATGTGCAGTATACCTATGTATTCTTTATACAAGTATTTTTATTTTTATTTTTCTTTGCATTTTATTTCAATTTTAATGCACATATACAATATAAGTAATATTTACAAAATTATAAAAATATAAAAATGAATAAATAATGAATAAAGAATAAATTGAATATTTTATTCAGTATAGCTATACAACAGGGGTCCAAAACTCAACTTTCAAACCGTAGCTCCGCCAAATGCGAAACCACCGCCATTGGATAGATTATTTTATTCTATATACAATTAAAGGTGAGTTTGATGCATTTGGAGTTGTCGTTTGTGAGATACGGGTCTGGGAAGTTGGGATTTTGGATTCTTATTCAGACCAGAACTTTTTGTCTGTACATTCTTTTTCTGTGAAATCAATTTTGTCTTTTTCTTTATGAAAGTATCTACAACTTTCATGTACAAAGTTTCTTTATTTGATGTACAAAAAGTGGAACCAAAAATAGGTCCCAAAATGAATAAAGAATGAATAACAAGTATAGGTATTTTGACTGTGTTTTTGGCCTTATCTCCCCCTACTTTATTCCTTGTCGACCTATTCATCAAGATGCCTAGGTCTCGGGGGTTTTGGGTCATAAAATATTTACAATATTTTACTCTTTTTCTTTTCTTTATTTATTCTATTATTTTGGCCTTAATTACAGTAATTTACACACTGTTTAGATGCACATGCATGAATGCTAAGATGCTCTATTTAAGGCTATTTACAGGCATTTGCTAGGGCTTTTGGTGCCAAAATGATAGAATAAAGATGATGAAATGTGGATTCATCAGGGAACTCCGGTGACGAAGGTGGAGCTGGGCCTGTGTGCTCGAGCTGTAGACCTCCAGATGAGGTCTCTTTGACCTGAAAAACAACACAGAAAGCACGCTGGGTCGAGGGCAAAGTGCCTCGACCCTGTAAGGGGTGAAATGGGTGCGTGGGTGAAGTGGGGTGGCACCCTCCGGCGAGGCGACGGTGGAGGAGGGTGAACTCCCAGTTCCTGGGCGAACCGGGTTGGATGGAAGGGCATAGCGGGTGGAGAGGAGTATGGCGAAGGTGGTGGTCGGGTCGGAGTGACAAATGGTTGGACGGAGACGGCTGGCGATGGCGGCGGAGCTACAAGAATAGAAAACGAAAAATCAAAAGTTACGCTATCCTATAGGCTATCAGAGCTACCTGGTGGAGGAAATCGATTGTGCTGGAGCTCAGGGAGCTCCGGGGGTCATGGCCTCAAGGGTACGTCGCTTCCAGAGGCTGAGCGCACCTTGCGGCGGTGCACGGCGACGAAGTCGCCGGATCAGTGGTTCCCGGCTGCTCGGGCCTCGCTGCTACTCTCCTCCGCGCTGTTGTCACTCCGGAGAAGAAGAGGAGGTCACTGGCGTCGAGTGGGAAGGCCAAAGATCGTGGGTAAAGCTGGCCGGAGGCGAGGATTTATATGACTGGGGGTCCGAGAAGATGGTCGTGGAGCGCACAATCCGAGGAGCGGATCCCTAAGACGATAGGCGGGCGTGGAACGAGGATCTCTCCTGGAAGTTCGGAGCCCGGGGTTTGAGGAGATGGTTGGCGGATTGTGGCGTGAAAATGGGGAGAAATCGGGTCGGTCGCACGAATCCGCTGGAAATAGGTTCGCGGGGGAGAGTTGACCTGGGGTCAACAATCCCCCGTGGACCAATGGAAATTCAACTTTTATTAATTCTTTGAAAATTCAATAAAAAAAATTAAATGAATTAATTTCGAAAAACATAAAACATAAAAAATGTTTATTTATTTTCAAATTATTTTTTAGTGATTTTTATTTATTTTTTTGAATTATAATTTATGTATTTACAAAATAGTATTATTATATACAGGTATATAATGTATTTTTGATTTTTGATTTTTTTAAAAAAAATTTTATACAATTTATTCTAATTTTATATTTTATTTATATATAGAATAAAATTTGGAATAATAGGGTATTTTTATTTTATTTTTATTAATTATTTACAAGGGTTAAATAAATAGTTTTATACACATATATACATGGTATCTATACAATGTGGATTTTGATTTTATTTTTATTTCTTTTTATTTTATTTTTGTTTTTCTAATTTTTATTTTATTTATTCACATTATGGAATATGGAATATGTACATATTTTTGTGGGATTTTAATTATTTATTTACAAGGAGAAATAAATAGATAAGTTATTTCTATACACAAGGTCTATGTACAAGAATGAAGGAATTTTATTTTTATTTTATTTTTCCATTTTTATTTTGATTTTGTATACGTAAATATACACCCATTTTTATTTTGAATAAGAGGAAAATAATTTTTATTTATTTACAGGTATATGTACAAACACATGAGCTTCCCTATCTCTATCTACTTGGGTTCTTTTGCGGTCAGGCCCATGCTGACCCCTCCCTTGGGATTAGGTCGCTCAATATTTATTCTAAATATCTCCCTCTTTTTCTTTTATTTATTTATTCTTTTATTTATGCACAAAAACATGCTAATTATTGTATTTTACATAATGCGTGCTATTTGACAATTATTGCTACTTACAAGTATCTACATGTGTTTTGCATAGGTTTTGTAGCTAAAATAAAAGAATAAAGAGTGATGAATGGGTATTAATCACCCCCTATACTTAACTTTGCTAGTCCCTTAGCAAACACTTATTTGAAAAAGAAGCGAAAAAGAAAAAGAAAAAGAAAAGGGGGAGAAAATGCATGGATCAATGCTGATTATTAAACTTGCCTTCATTAAATTGAAATATGGACCTCGATCAGATCTTTGGATTATTAATGTGTCGTAACCTTATTTATACTTAGGTTTAAAACTCAACAGCCTCTAAGATCCACTAATCTATAGTCAAGACTCCTCAATAATCCAGATCAGAACAAGTCTACATACACAAACCCTGAAGACCATGAATCTTTCCTTGTACAGTGTATGTGAGGTATAGCTCTCCACCTCAGACGTAGTAACTTGACATCCCTCCCCAACAAAGTAACTCTATGACCCTAATCTGGCCACTCTTTCCTCGAGGAGCGGGATATTCCCTTCTAAGTTCAAGTACAACCGGCTCAAGAAGAGGGGGAAGAAGAGAATGGAACATGGCCAGTGTAGCCATGTATCCTTGGGAGCTCAACCAGTCTAGCTAAGTCTCCCTGCTGCAAGCTACATAAGATGTATCATGAGTCTCAAGCTTTGCTTATTGCACTATATACATACTCCGGTGGGATTATCATTTTCTATCAGACCACCACTTTTTTGGAGTTATTTTCTTTTTTTTTTGCAATTTTTTCAAGTGCATCTGTACAAAATATTTACACGGTGCATCATATGTACATAAGGAGTTTTTCCTCTTGAGCCAGTAGACTATCCCTCTTTTGAAGCATTATTGCAACCGACAACTCCCGTCGTTAGACCTCATGGCAATCAGACCAAGTTGAGACACACTTCCTTCACTAAAAGAAGAAGAGAGGTTCCGCCTAGAAGTACTACCCTCATATGCTACCCCAAGTCAAGAAAGACTGCCTCCTCACCACCTCATCCGTAGAGAGCTCGGTGTAAAGTACGGGTCCAAGTCAAGCCACTGTCTATATGAGTCATGTGTGTGTTGTTAAGTGCTCTACTTAGGCTCATTGGGATGACATGTGATCATAGCCTAGTGGACTCAAAGAATTAAGTCACCATGGACCTGAAAAGCCTTAACCCTAAGCCCTATAAGGTTCCTCTTATAATTAGGTGGATTTGAAGGATATGGAGAGATCCTCAAGCGCATCACGGAAGCGTGAGCGTCGTATCGGATACGACAAAGAACGACTAGTCGTACTAGTTGTTCGGTGCAGCGGAATTTAAAAAAATTTTATTCGATGAAACCACATGATCCAAGAACCATTCTCGGATCGTTTCATCTATAACCACAACAAGTATAATGCAATACCTCTTGAAGCGTGGTTGATCGAGTCTCTAAGAGAAGAGACCTCCTGTCTCAAGTCCGATCGTCGGAGAGATCGCTTGCGAGCGCGGGGATGAACCGCGTAGTCTTCGCAATCCAAGAAGTTGGTCCAAGCGCGGTTGCTCCTGATCTCGTCACACGAGATCGAACGTCTCCTTCGTAGACGAAGCACTCGAAGTAGACGAAGAACCGCAGAGCGTCGAAGCGGTAGCACGAGGGCGCGGGCGACGACGATTCTCTCCACCAAGGTGGACGGCCACCAAGAAGAAGGGGGAGAGAGGGTTGTCGAGTATGAGAGAAAGAGAGAGAGAGAGTTTTGCTTCAATAGCATGTGTAAAGAGAGAGCCAAGAATGCCTCTCTATTTATAGGGTTTTGGGATCCACGGATCTCAATCCATGTGTCATATAAAATCAATGGTTGAGATTGATTTATGACAATCCAATGGTCAAGATTGTTGTTGGTAAAAGCCAACAACTTGTGATTTAATTTGATAAAATATATTTGATAAATCAAATAAATATTAATACCAAATCTAAATCAATCAAATAAGGAGAGAGAAAGCAAAGGAGATGCTCTCCTTATTTGGAAGAGGGGACGACCACCAATTTCCCAAGGGAATTGAGTGCCGCCCCCCTCATTCCTAATGAGGAGTGCAATCTCATGATTCCCATGAGATTGCACATCTCCTTAATTTTCTCTCTACTTATTTTGCAACAACAATTTGTCGGTATTTTAATTCACCAAAATAATTCTCAATTAATTTTGGGAATATTGCAATCTTGACATTGGAATATTGTGAATCAAATTCACAACCTAAAACAAAATGTAATTTACATTTTCAATTAATTAAACAATGTGTATCCAATACACATTAATAATTAATCTACTAATATAAATTATATTTAGCTCTCTCTAATACATTATAAATCACATTTATAATATATTAGGAATAATTGGATATTACTATCCACATTATTCTTATCCGTATTAATTAAATCACATTTAATTATATTGGATAATTTCTCATATATCATGATAATTAAATCACATTTAATTATCAACTTCTCTTTGCTTAGACCTTATGGAATTATTCTTAAACCATTTAAGAACAATGCTATTTCTCCTCAGATACTTGGAGATAAGGACAGGGCGATTGTATTGTTCCACGTATAGTGACTTGGATATTGAGATCACATCTCAAATCCAGATCCCATGGACCTCTCATAGATGCTTGATTAAATCAAGACCGTAAACCTAATCTTCTCATTGCATCTGAATCTCATTCAGATCAATGTCCAGTAAATGGACTAAGATTAGGTTACTTCTCTGATGAGAGGAGTCACTAAAATCCATACCTGTTTCATCACTCCCTCGGAATGGAAGCGTCATGGTTATACAATCGTTTATGATCAAATCACCCTTCAGGTATTCCCAATACCTGCACATCCTGCATACTGGAAGACTCATGATCATCATGAAGATAAAGATCACTTTTACACTGTCATCTTCATAGTCTGATCATTAAGTTTCTCAATCTTGGTCCTTGGGATATGGTACAGATCATATGCTTTCACAAAGCATATATCTTGCCTTCAAATTCATATCATGCTTCTAAAGCATGATGACCATGCATGGAATTTGGTCAATCCCAATACCTCATGAGTGAGCTCATGTCTCCCGGTTCACAAGTGAACCTGTATGATCCCTTTGAGAGATCATATTACTCATATGCCCTTACATGCACACCAGCTCGCCGGTGTGTAGACCTTGATTAGGTCATCAACCTATTGGTCTGCCAAATGTACATGCTCAGACATATAGTAATATATCTGTCTCTGGTCAGAGGATGTTTGCCTGTGATGTGACAATATTCATCATAGGTCTTTGGTTATCTCGATCTCGTTAAGTCAACTCATTGACTCAACTAATCTGATACCTCCGAATCAATATTCCTATGCAGAGGACCTGCATCAAGAGGTCGATCAGATATCAGTCTAATGAGATGGGATTGCCATCTCCCACTCAGACTGGAGATCACTACTTGTTAATCATTGATGATGCTTGATGAGTCCTCTATCTAACTCCTTAGATATTCATCCAAGCATCAACCTCTATGATTCAATCATTGAATTAACAGTTGTATGATTATCAAGTTGGCCATGGTACATAACCCTTATTGTACAGAGGGACCTTATAGTGCATTCATTCATTCAATATCAGAAAGGGAGTGAAACAAAATCAATAACTTTTATTGATAAAACATTTATTACAATAACATTTATTGTAGGAATGGTTCGCCTCGGGCTCACATTGCTAACAATCTCCCACTAGCCCTCAGAACCATTTAGGAACAAGCCTTAAACCCATACTCATTACATGCTGGTCAAAAACCTTCTGTGTCAGAGGTTTGGTAAGAGGATCAGCAACGTTGTCGGCAGAGGCCACCTTGGTGATGATGATGTCACCACGCTTTTGAATCTCCCGAATGATGTGGTATTTCCTTTCTACGTGCTTGCTCTTCTGATGCCATCTGGGTTCCTTCGCCTGGGCAATGGCTCCCGTGTTATGACAGAGTAGCGGGATGGGAGTATCAGAGGAAACTACGCCAAGCTCCTGAACGAACTTGCGCAACCACACCGCCTCCTTTGCAGCATCCGATGCGGCAATGTATTCGGCTTCTGTTGTTGAATCTGCTGTAGTGTCCTGCTTCTTGCTTCTCCAGCTCACAGCACCACCGTTCAACAGGAACACAAACCCTGATGTCGATTTTCGATCATCAATATCCGATTGGAAGTCAGAATCTGTATATCCCAAAACTTGGAGATCACCATCTCCATAGACCAAGATGTAATCTTGCGCCCGTCTTAGATATTTGAATATGTTATTTACTGCATTCCAGTGTTGTTCTCCATAGCAGGATCGGTAACGACTTACCCTTCCCACTGCATGGCAGATATCTGGCCTAGTACACATCATGGCATACATTAAGCTTCCTACGGCTGATGCATAAGGACATCCAGCCATGGCCTTCTTTTCCTCAACAGTTTGAGGAGCCATTCCTTTAGACAGGTGGATACCATGTCTTAAGGGTAGGAATCCTTTCTTATAACTATCCATACGGAATCGTTCAAGAATCTTCTTAACGTATCCATGTTGTGACAATCCCAATATCCTCTTCTCTCGGTTTCTGAATAGCTTCAGACCCAAGATGTAAGAGGCTTCTCCAAGATCTTTCATCTCAAAGGTATGGGACAACCAAATCTTCACACTGGTCATCATCCCTGTATCATTCCCAATGATAAGGATGTCATCTACATAAAGCACGATGAACACAATGGCGCTCCCACTAAGCTTCTTGTACACACAAGGTTCATCAGGATTCTGCACAAAATCATAACTCTTTATGGTTTCGTCAAATCTGATGTTCCAACTACGAGAAGCTTGCTTGAGCCCATAGATGGATTTCTTCAGCTTGCATACTTTGCCATCCTCAGTTATGAAGCACTGGGGCTGCTCCATGTAGATATCCTCCTCGAGGTATCCGTTGAGGAAAGCCGTCTTGACGTCCATCTGCCAGATGTCGTAGTCAAGATATGCAGCTATAGCTAACAATGCCCTGATGGATTTAAGCATAGCCACAGGAGAGAACGTCTCATCGTAGTCGATGCCTTCTCTCTGTGTGTAGCCCTTGGCTACGAGCCGTGCCTTGAAAGTCTCTACTTTCCCATCAGGTCCCCTCTTTCTCTTGAAGATCCATTTGCACCCAATGGGTTTTACCCCTTTAGGTGGATCCTCTAGGGTCCATACACCATTCTTATGCATGGAGTCAATTTCTGACTTCATTGCTAGCATCCATCTATCCATGTCATGATCCGCGAGTGCTTCATCAAATGAAGTAGGATCATTGTCAGTTTCACCCGACACATGGAATCCATACCTTTCAGGTGGTGCAACCACCCTCGAACTCTTTCGAAGAGGTATAGGTGTTTCATCTTTATTTGTCTCTTCAGTTTCTGGTTCAGGAAGCTCAGAGTCCTCAGGGGACTCAATGAGTTCCTCTACTTCATTTTTGTCTTGACCTTTAAGGAAATCATCCTCCAGAAATTTCACATCACTAGAGACAAAAATCTTTTGGGTCTCAGGGTCATAAAGTTGGTATCCAATACCATCTTTAACATACCCAATGAAGTAGCACTCACGAGAGCGAGATTCTAGCTTACTTGCATCCACATTCTTTGCATGGACCAAGCAACCCCAAACCCTCAAGTGATTAACACTAGGTTTGGTTCCATACCAGAGCTCATGAGGAGTCTTAGGTACAGATTTGCTAGGAATCTTATTTAGGATATATATTGCAGTCTCTACTGCATATACCCAGAAACTAAGTGGTAAATGTGCTTTGCTCATCATTGAACGAACCATATCCATGATGGTTCTGTTGCGTCTTTCAGCAACACCATTAAGTTGGGGAGTTCCAGGAGGAGTGAGATTGGAAATAATTCCATTCTCTTTAAGATATTCCTTAAATTCATCTGATAGGTACTCGCCACCTCGATCAGATCGAATTCGTTTAATCTTCCTATTGGTTTGGTTCTCAACCAAAACCTTGAACTCTTTGAACTTTTCAAAGGTTTCAGACTTATGACGTAATAGGAAGATAAACCCGTATCGCGAATGGTCATCAATAAATGTCAAATAATATCGATATCCATTTTGAGTCGCGTTACTGAAGGGACCGCATACATCAGTATGTATTAGGTCAATAATACCTTCACATCTTGTAACCTTGTTACGGAAATGCATCCTAGTCATTTTACCTCGAATACAATGTTCACAGGTAGGTAAAGGCTGAACCTGTAGAAAATCCAAAGGTCCATCCTTTATCAATCTATTGATCCTATCAACAGATAAATGACCAAGCCTTTGATGCCAAATCATGTTTGAATGATTTATATTACTCCTGGATCTTTTAGGGTTTTTATTAGTGGTTGTAACATTCATGACATGCTCATTAATGCACAATTCATAGAGTCCTCCAGAAGTCAAAATACCCTCTGCAATATATTTATCATAATGATTTATGACTAATTTATTACAAAATAGGAATGAGTATCTACTTCTAACTAGCTTAGATACAGATATCAAATTCCTTCTGACTTCAGGTACATAAAGACACTCTTTAAGTACTAGGACTCTTCCACTAGATAAGGATAGTCGGCAGGTCCCGACGGCGACTGCTGCAACACTTGCATCAGATCCCATCTGGATGACTATCTCCCCTTCTTCAAGCTGTCTAGTTTCCTGAAACAAATGCAACAAATTGCATACATGAACAGAAGCACCAGAATCAACTACCCAACTTCCTTCTCGTCCAACGAGAAAGCTGGTTTCAATGATAAAAGTAGATTTCGTACCTGCTGGGGCTTTACCTTTGTCGATCGACTTCAGGTAATCCGGGCAATTACGCCTCCAGTACCTCGGCTTCTTGCAGTGGTGACAGACGTCGGTTTTCTTCGACGCCATTAAAGTGGATGCATTGGAAGATGAGGCAACACTTTGTCCCTTCTTCTTTCTCTTCTGGGCCGGGCCCTTCCGAGAACCTTGCTTCCGACCGCGCTTCCCTTTGACCTGTGCAACCATTGCAGTGCCAGTGGGACCATCTTTCTTCATTACGTCTTCTGCAGACTTTAATGCAGCAAGAAGCCCAACATTTGTCAGTTCCAGCTTATTCATGTGGAATGACACCACAAAGTTATTGAAAGATTTGGGCAGTGACAGCAGAATGAAATCAGATTGCATGTCTGCATCCATCGTCGCCCTCAGAGTCTCAAGCTCCGACAAGTACCCAAACATTTTGAGTACATGCTCGCGGACCGAGGTCCCTTCCTGCATCTTGCAGCGAACGAGTTCTTTCATAACATTGTACCGCTGGGTGCGGTTAATGTCACCAAACATATCCTTTAGATTCTGCATGATATCCTGGCAAGTACTCATCTCCACATGTTGCTTCTGAAGAACATTGGAGAGAGAACCCAAGATGTAGCATCTAGCCAAGACATGATCTTCATCATACTTGTCATTGTATGCTTTGTCTTCCTTAGATTTAGGGTTTTCAAGTTTGTTTTCAGAGAGCACATAGCTGATGCGCTCTGCCGAAAGCACAAGCTCCAAATTACGGATCCAATCCGAGTAATTCGGTCCGGTCAATTGGTTGACCTCCAGAAGCCTGTTCAGTGGGTTCATGGACTTCATTTTCTGAAATTGAGAATGCACTATATTAGAACATATAATCATATATTCAATTTAATTTTATTTGATTAAGGCATTTTTAAATCAAATTAGTCTTGCTATGTCAACTATGAAAGTTTATTCCCTTATTCACTTTCAAAGTAGGAGATATACTTACCAATATATCTCAAGCAAGAACTGGGATCTCCTCTTTATCTTTGTCATATCCCAATAATATGAGAACATATGACTCAAATAAAGAGAAGCGGGAACACATTCCGCCTTGCAAGTCCAACTTGCATTTCCCAATTCGGTCTTTAATACCCGAGCCCACCACCCCTAAGGTGATGTTGACTCGTCATTAATTGAACCAACCGTCAACCGGAATACAACTCGCTATGCGCAATCCAATATCGCCCCAATAATATGAGGACCCGATATTGGGGTCACTACGCATACGTCCTTACTCTTTCGAGAAGCGACAAGCCCAATCCAAACGGATCATATGTGGGAGCTGTCACTTCGGACATGCGTCTCCCACATATAATATTTGGCGACGAAACCCTTCGCCTTGACGGGAGACCATGGATGTCACTTATGTGATTCTCCATCTCTTATTCAAATTTAATTAATTACTATGAATCTCATTCATATAATTAATTCTTCCAAGGGAATTATTAGCTCTAATCATATTAGAGTATTTTCAATTGGATATAATTAACTTAATCATATTAAATTAATTATCAATCCAATTCAATCAATCAAACTTAATTTTATACTTGAATATATATGATATTATTCTCAAAGTACGTATTAATTCATATTTTAATAATTAGAAAAATACATCATAATCCCTCGGACATTATCCTGGCCCTACCCGCTGTCATGGCCAGTACCGACGGGAGTGGGGCGGACCGCATACGTTACAACCCGCTGACCCAGCGATCCCCGACTAGACACCATATCCGCCTCGGGAAAGGATAATGCCAAATTGATTATTTTGTACTTGAGATGATCATCGGTTCTTCAACCGAAATTATACCATATAGTAATCAAAACAATTTTGATTTTAAGGAAATTTGCTAGGCAAATTCCCAAGTCCTATTCAAGCAAGAAATTTGATGATTGTAATTCCAATTATGGTTTAGATCAAATCTAATCAACTAATTGGTTGGGGCAAAGTCAATTAGGCAAATAATCATGTTTCAATATTTCACAAAAATTTTTCAAGATTATTTCACGAAATTAACAATTAATTTCACTAATTGACAATCACTTGGTTCTAGATTAGGAAAGCAATTTCAGCAGTGACCCCTACTTACTAAAATTAGCACATCTCAATCATATTAAATCCAAATTAAGCAAAGTTAATTTCTAAAGTTTGATAATTTGATTTAGGACAGAACCTAAGTGATGTTTCACGCATTTCGAGGTAAGTCTAAACAGTAATTAACATTTTAGTCACGTTCAGATTCACAGTTCCCGCAACAGTGCATACATGTTCATTAAAACTCCATATCTCGAGCATACGAAATCTGATTTACGCAAACTCAGATCCTATGGTTTCCTTATTTAATGGGGAACATAATCCAAGTATAAAATTTGTGTTTAAACAATTTAAACAGTGTCGAATTTATTTACTAAACAGATCTGCGAAATCAAATGCGATGAAAACTTTCGCGACCTTAACGAACCCAAGTCGTCCTCGGTTAGCGAATCACTATTCGAAACCGTCAACCTAAGGCTCTGATACCACTTGAAGGATATGGAGAGATCCTCAAGCGCATCACAGAAGCGTGAGCGTCGTATCGGATACGACGAAGAATGACTAGTCGTACTAGTTGTTCGGTGCAGCGGAATTTAAAAAAATTTTATTCGATGAAACCACATGATCCAAAAACCATTCTCGGATCATTTCATCTATAACCACAACAAGTATAATGCAATACCTCTTGAAGCGTGGTTGATCGAGTCTCTAAGAGAAGAGACCTCCTGTTTCAAGTCCGATCGTCGGAGAGATCGCTTGCGAGCGCGGGGATGAACCGCGTAGTCCTCGCAATCCAAGAAGTTGGTCCAAGCGCGGTTGCTCCTGATCTCGTCACACGAGATCGAACATCTCCTACGTAGGCGAAGCACTCGAAGTAGACGAAGAACCGCAGAGCGTCGAAGCGGTAGCACGAGGGCGCGGGCGACGACGATTCTCTCCACCAAGGTGGACGGCCACCAAGAAGAAGGGGGAGAGAGGGCTGTCGAGTATGAGAGAAAGAGAGAGAGAGAGTTTTGCTTCAATAGCATGTGTAAAGAGAGAGCCAAGAATGCCTCTCTATTTATAGGGTTTTGGGATCCATGGATCTCAATCCATGTGTCATATAAAATCAATGGTTGAGATTGATTTATGACAATCCAATGGTCAAGATTGTTGTTGGCAAAAGCCAACAACTTGTGATTTAATTTGATAAAATATATTTGATAAATCTAATAAATATTAATACCAAATCTAAATCAATCAAATAAGGAGAGAGAAAGCAAAGGAGATGCTCTCCTTATTTGGAAGAGGGGACGACCACCAATTTCCCAAGGGAATTGAGTGCCGCCCCCCTCATTCCTAATGAGGAGTGCAATCTCATGATTCCCATGAGATTGCACATCTCCTTAATTTTCTCTCTACTTATTTTCCAACAACAATTTGTTGGTATTTTAATTCACCAAAATAATTCTCAATTAATTTTGGGAATATTGCAATCTTGACATTGGAATATTGTGAATCAAATTCACAACCCAAAACAAAATGTAATTTACATTTTCAATTAATTAAACAATGTGTATCCAATACACATTCATAATTAATCTACTAATATAAATTATATTTAGATCTCTCTAATACATTATAAATCACATTTATAATATATTAGGAATAATTGGATATTACTATCCACATTATTCTTATCCATAATAATTAAATCACATTTAATTATATTGGATAATTTCTCATACATCATGATAATTAAATCACATTTAATTATCAACTTCTCTTTGCTTAGACCTTATGGAATTATTCTTAAACTATTTAAGAACAATGCTATTTCTCCTTAGATACTTGGAGATAAGGACAGGGCGATTGTATTGTTCCACGTATAGTGACTTGGATATTGAGATCACATCTCAAATCCAGATCCCATGGACCTCTCATAGATGCTTGATTAAATCAAGACCGTAAACCTAATCTTCTCATTACATCTGAATCTCATTCAGATCAATGTCCAGTAAATGGACTAAGATTAGGTTACTTCTCTGATGAGAGGAGTCACTAAAATCCATAC
The DNA here is from genome assembly GCA_037367405.1 of Ottelia alismoides. Taxonomy (NCBI): domain Eukaryota; kingdom Viridiplantae; phylum Streptophyta; class Magnoliopsida; order Alismatales; family Hydrocharitaceae; genus Ottelia; species Ottelia alismoides. The sequence goes on along the minus strand of JAZKJV010002119.1, from coordinate 314,720 downwards.
CTGTTTCATCACTCCCTCGGAATGGAAGCGTCATGGTTATACAATCGTTTATGATCAAATCACCCTTCAGGTATTCCCAATACCTGCACATCCTGCATACTGGAAGACTCATGATCATCATGAAGATAAAGATCACTTTTACACTGTCATCTTCATAGTCTGATCATTAAGTTTCTCAATCTTTGTCCTTGGGATATGGTACAGATCATATGCTTTCACAAAGCATATATCTTACCTTCAAATTCATATCATGCTTCTAAAGCATGATGACCATGCATGGAATTTGGTCAATCCCAATACCTCATGAGTGAGCTCATGTCTCCCGGTTCACAAGTGAACCTGTATGATCCCTTTGAGAGATCATATTACTCATATGCCCTTACATGCACACCAGCTCGCCGGTGTGTAGACCTTGATTAGGTCATCAACCTATTGGTCTGCCAAATGTACATGCTCAGACATATAGTAATATATCTGTCTCTGGTCAGAGGATGTTTTCCTGTGATGTGACAGTATTCATCATAGGTCTTTGGTTATCTCGATCTCGTTAAGTCAACTCATTGACTCAACTAATCTGATACCTCTGAATCAATATTCCTATGTAGAGGACCTGCATCAAGAGGTCGATCAGATATCAGTCTAATGAGATGGGATTGCCATCTCCCACTCAGACTGGAGATCACTACTTGTTAATCATTGATGATGCTTGATGAGTCCTCTATCTAACTCCTTAGATATTCATCCAAGCATCAGCCTCTATGATTCAATCATTGAATTAACAGCTGTATGATTATCAAGTTGGCCATGGTACATAACCCTTATTGTACAGAGGGACCTTATAGTGCATTCATTCATTCAATATCAGAAAGGGAGTGAAACAAAATCAATAACTTTTATTGATAAATCATTTATTACAATAACATTTATTGTAGGAATGGTTCGCCTCGGGCTCACATTGCTAACAGGATTAAGATCTTAATCAAGCTCCATTTCCCAATTTAATTCCAGGCTAGTTTAAATGTCAACTATAATCCAGGAAAAACTATACATATATATACAAGGATGCTATTTACACAATATTTACACAAATGCAAAATTTTTGAAAAATGTTTTGAAATAATGAATATGTGCATGAATGCAAGTTTTGCAAAATAGGTATACAAATTTACACAAGGTTTTGCAAACTTTTGATTTTCAAAACATTTTGGAAAAATTTTGTACTATATACATAATTTTGATATGCACATATTTACACATAATTTACACAAAAAGTTTTTGCAAACATTTTTACAAAAATAATTTTATACAATAGCTATGTATGTGCAAATAAAAGAAGGTTTATTTACACGGAAAATTTTTTTAATTTTTATGGGTTTTTGGGTTTTTAGCCATTTTTATTTATTACACACTCACACAAAGTACGAGTTATGGCTAAAGTATATATGGAATATATACACCCCCCCCATACTTAGCTCGAACGATGTTCTCAGAGTCAAGAGCGATGAAGAAGAAGACATAACTCATGCTTTGTGTAGGGAAGTGAAAAGGAAGGCTATATACAAAGACGAATCAAAGAATAGAAATCAAGAGGGTCTCGGCTTTTCCCCCTATACTTAGGATCAAATAATCCTAAGTATAGCAGGCTGTACACAAAAGGAAAGTCGAGTGAAGAATGTACAGGGTCTACCCCCCTATACTTAGGGTGAAATATCCCTAAGTATAGGCAGCAAAACAGGGGTAGAAAGACACGAAGAAAATCAACAGATATATACAAGATGGAGGACATCACTCCCCCTATATTTAAGGAGAAGAATCCCTAAGTCTAGGCAACGACAGAACTAATGAAACAAAACGGGAGAACAACTCGGTGTTTCCACCCCCTATACTTAGGATGGGGTATATCCTAAGTATATTAAAGATAATCCTATACAAGACCTGGGGTGGAAACAAACACGGAAGAAAGAAAGATCAAACTAAGACGAAACACGTATATACAAAAGGGTACAATGTTGAGGTGCCTCTCAACAAGCGCTAGTTTTTACGCCCCTAGCTGGGCACAAAGGCTAGGACAAAGTAGTGTCAAGGTTCAGGACGACATCTGTAAGGCGAATGCCGTACTGTCGTCGCAGTCTCGGTATGAGAACAGAGACGAACACAAAGGTGTAAAGAAAGACACCCAGGTATGCAATCAAGCGGGTGTCTGCTACCGACCAGGGATATGGAAGTATGTGATCGGGATCCGGTAGCACAAAAGAAATCGTCGGCTCTGGATCAGATTGGAGTGGAAGTGTGGAGCCAAAGAAATCAAACGTGGAGAAGGATGGATCAGTCATGGAATCCTCCACGTCGATCAGTGTCTCAAAAAGGTGTGGGAAATCAAGATCAGGAGACTCTCTAAGAAGGCTGATACTCGGTGAATGAAATAGAAGCAAATCGGTAAGATCATCGAATATCTCCAGAATGGGCTCATCCTCGCGAGGGTCGTCAAGGTGAGATGACTCAGAATTAGAAGGATCAGAAGACTCGGTTTCGTGTTTCGCCAAATTGGACACACTCTCAGAAGGTGAAACCGAGTGCACATCGAGTGAGGCATTCTCCCGCAGATAACCCTCGAGGAGGAATGCAAGATCATAAGTGAGAAATAGAGGATCAGGATCTAGAAAGGCATCTGCACTGCTGTCAAGTATCCACTCGGTGCACCAGGCTGCATCATCATCTGAAGTGTGTCTCTCGGCAATATGGAAGCGGGAGAAGGTACTGGTCAACACCGCGGAAGCTGGCAAAGTGTCTGCGGCTGATCCTCGCTTTGCGGCCATGCTGGCTGCCAACTGATCCTCATCAAGTGTGCCTGTCTCGTCAAAGTGGAGGATAAAAGGCTCGAATATGGGACTCTCTGTGTCTGGTCTCTCAAAGTGGTGTCCCATATCAAGCTGTGGCTGTTGGGCTAAGTCCTGGTGTCTTTCGGACTCCGAGAAGTGTCTCTGCAGAAAAGAAGCTGACTCCTTCGGGACAAGACACTGAAGTGGCTGAATCAATGGTTGTAAAAGCGGGGGCTCCTCCGGCTCCTGGAGTATGAGAAGATCTGATATCCAAGACTCGTCAACTGAGAACTCTGGGGCTGACTCAAACTCTAGCTGGAAGACCAACGGGAACTCGAGTAGACTCTGGGTCCGAACCTCTGCTATCGCAGTCATCTCCTCTGTCAGTGGTGGTGCATCATCCAAGTCCTCGGGCTGGTGTGTAGAATATGTATCCTCATGTAATGCGACACACCGCACTGGTACTGCAACATCCTCATGTGTTGTCCCGACTACGGCATCTCGTGAAGAAGATCTCTATGAAAGTAACCTCGAGATGGTATCTAGTAAGTGAATGTCAGAACAGCGGTGTGAACCGCCACATGTGTTAATCACCAGTGCTATCTGCTCTGCGGTCATCCCCCGCATGGAGATCTCGATAAGGTCTGTCAGTAGAAGTTCGTGGTCGGGAAATCTCCTTAAGAGGTCAAGAAACCTCGACCATGCCTCCTGCAATGGCTCCTGGGGGTCAACTGAGAACTCGGTGATCAAAGACCGCATCAACTTTGCTCTACATTGGGAAAAGTATCTCTGTAGAAACTCTCGGCATAGCTCTCCCCACGTAGCGAATCTCCTCCCCAATCATCTGTGCCATCTCCTGGCTCTATCCTGAAGTGTGAATGGGAAGGTCCTCATCATCAGGTCCTCTGCAGTGATATCTGAATAAGTCTGTGTCCTGCAAAACTCCTCGAACTCTGACAAGTGAAGATAGGGCTCCTCGTGCGCCTCCCCTGAAAAAGTCGGCAGTCTCTCAATAAGATCCAAATCCAGAATGAATGGACCTAGTGTAAAAGCTGACTGAGCTCCCTGTCCTATCTGCTTCTCCATCCATTTGGGATAGGATCTATCTGATGATCTCATCTACTCTCTCTGATCACGAACGGAGTGCACTCTCAACTCAGCAATGGCATCGTCCGGGTCTCGCATCTGCTCGATCTGATATCCACGGACGTCTAGCGCAGCATGCCCATAGTAGAGAAAGGTATGGGATGGAGGGAGCAGGAGGTTGGTCGGAGATCCGACCTCCCTCGAAGATGGACTGGACTGATGGTCAGAGGATGGAGAAGAAGCCGTAAGAGTCAGCATGAAGTGAGGGGGATCCGTCATCCAGGGGTAAAGGAGAAGAAGAAGAGAAGACTAAAGGGAGGGTTGGTGGAAAAGAGATGAAGGAGTGGAGAAGAAGATGGGGGGAAGGCAGAAGGGATCTAGAATCACACAAGATGAGAAAGAAAAACCTCGATTCACCTACGCACATGAGATGAAGACCGTAAGGGATCGGTCAATTATCTTGTCAATTTTATTTTAGGTGATCAATTCAGTCTTTCTGAGCGGTTACATGAGCTGATAGGAATCCAATATTCTCAACAAACTGTCCCGAATAAAAGGCCGGTAGTCAGCTAAGAAATCAGATATGGCTCTAGCCTAGGATACGTGTCACTCTCTCGCTCATCCAAACCAAACAAGGAGGGGGTTACTCTCCCCGAGACAGATTTTTCAATGAGATGTCTTTTAGGTCAAGTGTGATTAGCAGTCCTGATTTTATTGTTTTTTCTTTTTATGTATTTTTCAAGAAACGTCTAACGAATTTTTCGATTTTCTTTTATTCCTAAGTCCAGAAAAAATAGGAGGAGGAAAGCGAAAAAGTCGATGCGCGACAAATCAATGATGCATGCACGAGATAGAAGGCGTACCTGACTCCAGCAGTCTACATGCAATTATGATCCGCGCATAAATGTAAACCTAATTTATATGGAATGCAGTGCGAGAAATCATCCTAAATAGAAGCTTCTATTATCGTGAAGAACCGATTTATTTGCTTAGATCCAAACGCAATCTATAGGAGCAGATATTCTTTTAGGGCTGTGGACCTAAGGCTACCTGGCTCAATGATATAAAAACCTAAGTCTAGTGGCTCAAGCACAGAAATCCACGTGAAATCAAATAAAAAGAAAAGGAGAGAAAATCAAAACCAGCGATGGGGTCCCCCGAGCACACCGGTGCTCGGCGAAGCAGACCCCGCAAAGTCACCAAAGTCTTTGAGAGTATGGGTACCTGTATTATTATAAATTATAATATCTGAAAATAAAATCTGAACTAAACTACACTAATCTACTCTGCGGCTATTCCGCGGCTCCCGACCTTCTGTTCGGCTCCTTACGTCCTCTTACAGCTTTGTAGAGAAGAGAGCCGCCTCCAACTCCCGCGGTTGCGCCGGCTCTTTGAGAAAAGTCACCTCGGTCCTCGGGCCCTCGCAAGCAAACAAACAGGGGCGTCAAGCAGAAATTATTATAAAAATAAAAGAAGAGCAAATATATGCAAAAATAAAATAAACACAAAAAAGCAAAAAAAACAAAATAAAAGAAAAGAAAAGAAAAACAAAAAGAAAATAAAAGAAAACAGAAAGCTGTGGACAAACAAAAAGCCGCGGACAAATAAAAATACGTGGAAAGCCGTGAAAAAGAAAATAAAATGAAATGAAAACAAAATCGACTACTAAGCCGTGCTCCCCGGCAACGGCGCCATTCTGTTGAGCCGCCCGATAGACTAAGGTAAAGATATCACTAAGGTCGTTGTGACCTCAGTCACTCAGGGCTCATAGCTCAATCAAGAAACAAAATCAGACCACCAATCGAAAAGACAAAAATCGATCAAAACCAAAATAGCGGTCTTGTTATGTGATTAACCTGGTATAGCACCCAGGGTCAGTCTCAAGGAGCACGAGTTGGCCTTGCGGCCTACGAAGTAGTCAGAAATAAAAGAAAACAAAAACAAGTATTTTTGGTGGTTTTTAAATATTTTTATATTTTTTTGGATTTTTAATAATGAAGGAAAATAATAAAAAGACAAAAACAATTACAATCAACAAATTATTTAAACGCTCTAAAAAAGCTCCAAAAATTCAAACAAAAATATATTTATGTTTGTTAGGTTTTCACTATTTTTGGTGAATTTTTGAGATTTTTATAATTTTTATGTAATTTTCTAAAAATCAAAGAAGGCAGAAATACAAGAAAACTGTCCAGTCATGCTTGAAAGGACCAAGAAAAATATCAAATGGTCCTGTAAAGGCATGGAGGTAATTTTTATGAAAACTACAAATAAAAAGGAAAATTCAAACAAAGAGTTTATGAATTTTTGAGTTTTCTACATTTTTTTAGAATTTTTATAAGTTTTTAAGTATTTTTTAAATTTTTAAGATTTTTATAAGTCCAAAAATAATAAAACTTGCGTAGAAAATCAAACACAACCAAATTAACAAAACCTATTTTTTTTTAGAATTATTAAAAGAGTTTTTACATTTTTTATGGTTTTATAATCTGGACAGATACAAAAATGGCTGTTTTTGAATTTTTAAAAATAGAAATATGCCTCAAAAATGTACCCAAAAATTAGGGAAATTTTTACACAGTGGCAGGAGCCATGTATCCAAATTTCATGCAATTTGGGTTAAGTTTGATATTTTATTTAAATCAAAAAGAGGCACACAATGCACATGGACCTATATGTCATAAAAACATATCTGGGGGCCAAACAATAACACAACAGAAAAGTGCAGGGCCCAATATGCAAAAATCCCAGCGTGCACGCACAAATCACGTGATCCAGACACAGAGGGGTATAACTGTAAATTCTATTTATAAAAATGCTAGCATTAACATCCAAGAACTACAGGATAGAAAGTGCAAAAAGCCGAGACCTCACGTGTCGATGCACGTGGTTCACACACACAGGGACTGATATGCAAATACGATAAACATCCAGGTCCTCTATGCAATTTAACCAAAATAAAAACAACTATATCTAATATTTACAGGACTAATTACTAAAAACAAAAGGAGGAAGGGCCTACGGGTAAATTACCCTTTATTAATACGGATGGCTGAGGGGACGCCACGTGGATGATCGAACGGTGTAAGATCGCTGGCACCTCTTTGATGAACCCTGGCTGAGATCTGACGGACGGAGGCGTGCCACGTGTATGATCTGATGGCTCTGGTGTGGGCTCGCCTCTCCTCTGCGATGGACGCTCCAGATGAGGTCCTGACCAGGATCTGACGGCTGCTAGCTCCTCCCCGATGAACGGTCGTGATTAGAACTGGGCGAAGGAGCACGATCGGACGGTGACAGAGGATCTCCCAAGAACCCGACGCCGGCGAGGTTCGCCAGCCAAACATGCGTGCTGGGATCCTCCTCTGCTGCTGCTGATATGTGCAAGAGCTCCGCCAAGACGTTCCGCAGCTGATGAGCCCCTCCGATGAGGCCGGGGAGCTCCGACGACGAAGGTGGAGCTGGGCCTCTGTGCTCGAGCTATAGACCTCCAGATGAGGTCTCTTTGACCTGAAAAACAACACAGAAAGCACGCTGGGTCGAGGGCAAAGTGCCTCGACCCTGTAAGGGGTGAAATGGATGCATGGGTGAAGTGGGGTGGCACCCTCCGGCGAGGCGACGGCGGAGGAGGGTGAACTCCCAGTTCCTGGGCGAACCGGGTTGGATGGAAGGGCGTAGCAGGTGGAGAGGAGTATGGCAAAGGTGGTGGTCGGGTCAGAGTGACAAATGGTTGGACGGAGTTGGCTGGCGATGGCGGTGGAGCTACAAGAACAGAAAACGAAAAATCGAAAGTTACGCTATCCTATAGGCTATCAGAGTTACCTGGTGGAGGAAATCGACTGTGCTGGAGCTCAGGGAGCTCCGGGGGTCATGGCCTCAGGGGTACGTCGCTTCCCGAGGCTGAGCGCACCTTGCGGCGGCGCACGGCGACGAAGTCGCCGGATCAGTGGTTCCCGGCTGCCCGGGCCTCGCTGCTACTCTCCTCCGCGCTGCTGTCACTCTGGCGAAGAAGAGGAGGTCACTAGCGTCGAGGGGGAAGGCCAAAGATCGTGGGTAAAGCTGGCCAGAGGCGAGGATTCATATGACTGGGGTTCCGAGAAGATGGTCGTGGAGCGCGCAATCCGAGGAGCGGATCCCTAAGACGATAGGCGGGCGTGGATTGCGGATCTCTCCTGGAAGTTCGGAGCCCGAGGTTTGAGGAGATGGTTGGCGGATCGTGGCGTGAAAATGGGGAGAAATCGGGTCGGTCGTACGGATCCGCTGGAAATAGGTCCGCGGGGGAGAGTTGACGGGGGGTCAACAATCCCCCGTGGACCAATGGAAATTCAACTTTTATTAATTCTTTGAAAATTCAATAAAAAATATTAAATGAATTAATTTCGAAAAACTTAAAACATAAAAAATGTTTATTTATTTTCAAATTATTTTTTAGTGATTTTTTTTATTTTTTTGGAAATATAATTTAGGTATTTACAAAATAGTATTATTATATACAGGTATATATATATGTATTTTTTATTTTGATTTTTTAATTATTTATTTTTATATACTTTATTCCAATTTATATTTTATTTATTTATAGAATAAAATTTGGAATAATAGGGTATTTTTATTTTATTTTTATTAATTATTTACAAGGATTAAATAAATAGTTTTATACACATATATACATGGTATCTATACAATGTGGATTTTGATTTTATTTTATTTCTTTTTATTTTAATTTTGTTTTTATAATTTTTATTTTATTTATTCACATTATGGAATATGGAATATGTACATATTTTTGTGGGATTTTAATTATTTATTTACAAGGAGAAATAAATAGATAAGTTATTTCTATACACAAGGTCTATGTACAAGGATGAAGGAATTTTATTTTTATTTTTATTTTTCCATTTTGATTGTGATTTTGTATACATAAATATACACCCATTTTTATTTTGAATAAGAGGAAAATAATTTTTATTTATTTACAGGTATATGTACAAACACATGAGCTTCCCTATCTCTCTCTACTTGGGTTCTTTTACGGTCAGGCCCATGCTGAGCCCTCCCTTGGGATTAGGTCACTCAATATTTATTCTAAATATCTCCCTATTTTCTTTTATTTCTTTATTCTTTTATTTATGCACAAAAACATGCTAATTATTGTATTTTACACAATGCGTGCTATTTGACAATTATTGCTATTTACAAGTATCTACATGTGTTTTGCATAGGTTTTGTAGCTAAAATATAAGAATAAAGAGTGATGAATAGGTATTCATCACTCGCTTCAATTGAAGATTCCGCCATCTAGTTCTAATGGTCTTGGGAAACCATCGTTTTCTTTCCAACCATCTTATTTGCACAAGCAAAATGATGTTGAGATGCCAAACTCTTTCTTTGGATTACTTCACAGTTTTTGTAGCTCAACAAATCTTTTGTCCTCATTGTAAAGTAATATGTATGTATTTTAGTTGACAACTTTTATAAGTAATTAAATGTTCCTCCCCTTAAAATTAGCTTTGTACTTTTTAGGGGTAATTTTGTAATTAGATGTTCCTCACCTAAGAACCTCCTCACACTTTGTTTATTGATTAAAACTTTGTTTTTGTTTCCTTTTGTTTGAATATATTTTGTAATTCAAAAAAACAATAAAAGTATAAAACACAAAATATTTTCTCTCTGTGTATACTTTTTATATTCAAACCATATTTTATCTCTTTATATGCATACATCATTAAAAAAATCTATTTTATTTTATTTTATAAGAAAAATGCAAAGTAAAAAAATTAAAAGTTAAGATAATAATACATAAATATTTTGAAATCATTTTTAATTATTAATTAGATCGTTTCTATTTTATTTTACTCTAATTAATTCTTGAGAGGAAAGGTGTGAGTTTTGGCTTTCGGACCTGGATAGCCGGTCATATAAACTATACAAAGACCTCCCAATTTCATGCAAGATCCACTCCAACTCCTTTTAACCTGAATTTTGTAATTTCTTAATAAAGATCTAAAAGAAATGCACAAATATGTCATAAAATATATAATGTATAAATACCTAAATCTCAAATCGGAAAAAGCGATAAAATATAACTTCGAAGTTCAATATATACTCCATATGAACTCTAAATTGGACAAACTCACCTTTTAATCTCAAAGTATAAAATTCTCTATCAAATGAAGCTATTAATAAAAATGATGTTTAATATGGAAAATATCGATTGTTGACCTGCATAGTATAAGTACAACCGTTTTCCTATAATTGTATATATTAATTCATTGCGATTTCACCGCGTTATATACTTTTCACATACTTTATATATTACACTTTGTAAATAAATAAAAATAAATATATTTTAAAAATAATAGAAATAAATACAAAACTCTTTATTATAGGTATAAGATACACATCTTTTGTGTATTTGTATTTATACTTGTAAATCAAAACCTAAAAATGCAATAAAATATATTTCATCTCTTTTTTCATATTAAATTAATAACATGTAAATCCATAACTTATGTGTACAAACATAAATATTAAAAATACGTGTTTGCATATATTAGGTATATTATACCTTTAATCACATGTATTTAAACGTTTTTATATTTTAATAATATTTACAATGGTATTATATCCCATTTTATAGACAATTTAATTATCATAGTTCATTTATCAATTATTTTTAACTCAACCCTATTTTTTATAAAATAATTTATTAGTAATATTTTTATAAATTGTCAAAGCTTTCAGTCTGCCCCGGTCTATTGACCAGACTACCTAAATCATCTTGCCATTTAGCAGCCGTCCATTCGCCACCTTTCCTCTCTCATTTGAAACATTGACCCTCGGTCAACATCTTCCCTTCCTTCCTCTTCCTCGCTCTAAACGCAAGCGCACTTGAGCACCAACCCTCCTGCGGTCATTCACCTCTCCTCTCTCGGTCCAACAAATTTCCATGCTTAATTTGATAAAATTATAAAACATAAAAATATAAAACATATAAAACATAAAAATATGAAAACATAAAATTATAAAACATAAAAATATGAAAATATGAAAATTCCATAAAAATTATAAAATTCTCAAAAATTCACCAAAAACAGTAAAAAACATATAAAACATAAAAATATTTTTGTTTGAATTTTTGGACCATTTTTGATTATTTAAATAATTGGTTGAAGTTGCTTTGATTTGTCTTTTTATTATTTTCCTTACTAAAAATCCAAAAAAAATATAAAAATATTTAGAAACCACCAAAAATCATTTCTTTTTATTTTCTTTTATTTTAGACTACTTCGTAGGCTGCAAGGCCAACTCGTGCTCCCTGAGTCCGACCCTGGGTGCTACACCAGGCTAATCTCATAGCTAGGGCAATATTCGTGATTTCTTGATTTTCTATCTCTGTTTGGTGGTCTGTTCTTTATTTTTCTTGATTGACTGAGTGATCTCCGAGATTCGGGTCGCAACGACCCTAGTTCTATTTTATTCACCCGAGTCTTGGTAATTTTTCGGTCATCATTATATACTTTTCACATACTTTATATACTATACTTTTGTAAATAAATAAAAATAAATGTATTTTAAAAATAATAGAAATAAATACAAAACTCCTTATTATAGGTATAAGATACACATCTTTTGTGTATTGGTATTTATACATGTAAATCAAAACCTAAAAATGCAATAAAATATATTTCATCTCCTTTTTCACATTAAATTAATAACATGTAAATCCATAACTTATGTGTACAAACATAAATATTAAAAATACGTGTTTGCATATATTAGGTATACTATACCTTTAATCACATGTATTTTAAACGTTTTTTTAATATTTACAATGGTATTATATCCCATTTTATAGACAATTTAATTATCTATACTTTATTTATCAATTATTTTTATTGATAAAATAATTTATTTGCAATATTTTTATAAATTGTCAAAGCTTTCAGTCCGCCCCGGTCTATTGACCAGACTACCTAAATCACCTTGCCATTTGGCAGCCGTCCATTGGCCACCTTTCCTCTCTCATTTGGAACATTGACCCTCGGTCAACATCTTCCCTTCCTTCCTCCTCCCCGCTCTAAACCCAAGCGCACTTGAGCACCAACCCTCCTGCGGTCATTCACCTCTCCTCTCTCGGTCCAACAAATTTCCATGCTTAATTTGATTCGCATATAGAAACGGCATCAGAAGTGTTCTTGATGCGCCTCGTACCCATTATGTCTGTGCTTCTAAAATCCATCCTTCGTGTTCAAAACGCATCATCCCTTCTCCAATTAGTTCCTTGACAAAAATACAATCAGAAGTATTTTGTTATGTAAATATATGCTACGAAACGTTCGGTAGTACACTTTAGGTAAATGTAATGTATATAACAAATTTGAGCCCACTCCTCCGGCGTTGGTCTCAGGCCCAAATGTCTGTCTACAGTATGGGATTTAGTCTGAACTTTTTAACCGCTTCCTTCCTAATCAGCCCACTTAGGCAGTTCTGGGTCACCTTTCCCGCGAGCGGATTCTCTGTTGTGCAGTAAGGATCTGCTACAAGCCGTATGTGTGCCCGAGCCGCTTGATCGAGATCAAGCGGTTCGCAAGGTAAGGGCCTACAAAAATCCGATTTCATGCGAACGCTTGATCTCAATCGAGCGACTCGAGCACACTCGCGGGTTACAGCAGGTCCGCTCCCCACCCTTCCCACCTTCCTTCTAAGCATCCAGCAATCTCTGGTCAGGCTCCCCTATCCCACCCCCATTACCCAAGAGTAATCCACAGCGGTCGGATTGCGTGATCCAACGGCTGTACCTCGCACCCCGTTGCTGCTGCAGCCACCGGAATAAAATGGGAGCTGGTAAGACTGTCACATTTCCTTCTTTTACACAGATTTTCGATTGTTTTTAAATTCACAAAATGGGAGCTGGAAACAATCTGCATAACTCGTGGTAAGCTATAATAAAATTTAGAACCCTTCTAATGGTCAGGTGGTAACTGAACCGGGACTGAACCAGAAACCTTCTTGAGAAGGTCGAATCGGATTGGACCACAAAATTAAACCGTTTCAACCGGATGATGACATCATCATTTTTTAAAATCAGATTAAACGCAAGCGATGAGGGGAAAATGATTGAATCAGAACATAATAAATAACAAATGCATAAAAACACATTTAAATATCGTTGAAACAATTGATAGAGCTTAAAAAAAATAATATAAATATATTTACAAAAATCAATAAATATATAGCAAAATTATAAATTTGTAAGCGCATATATTGTCATGCAAATATTATTTTTTTAAAAAAATATTATGTATTTGTATGTATAAACATTTGCATCTACTTATATTGTAGGTACATACATATACATACACAACCAAATACATACAAACAAACTCATGCGAATAAATAAAATACATAACGATACTTACATAATATACGATATATTAATACAAATACATATATGATATACATATTTTTACATATAACTATTAAAAATACATACATAATGTAAATATATTAATACAAATACATATATGATATACATATTTTTACATATAACTATTAAAAATACATACATAATGTAAATATATACGATTTTAACATATGAAATGTTAAATATTATACATATGTAAAATTCAAACTAAATATTGTCTAATTGAATAATAGAATAAATATTTAGATTAATTCATAACAAGAAATTGTTGTACTTAAGTTGGTTAACAAATGATGTAGATAAACCAAAGGTCATGGGTTTAAATCTACAAATGCAATATTTTTGAATAAAATCAAATTCAAATTCTGATTCAAATTCAGTTGAATCTGGTTGAATACAAATATAGATACCTAATTGGAGCGGTGGTTGGACCCAAAAAGTCTCAAGTTGAGTCGATTGTGAAACTTGGATAACTGAACCAGCTTAGGTTCGATTCACCGATCGAACCGATTGATTGGGTGGGTACCATTTCAAAAACACTGGTATATGTGTGTGCCCCAGCTTCTCACTCTCGCTGTCTTGATTGGTTGAGTCAGCAGAGATAATATATAATATATAGAAAATAATTATGGACGAGGGCGTGACAAGAAAATTGCAATTATTATTTTTTGCAATTAATATTGTGAATAGAAAGATAGGTGACGAGAGCAGAGATTATGCGAGGAACCTCTCGCGCTCTGTGGTTGGTCAGGTCAGGAGTCGGGACCCCCCGCCCGCCATTCTTTTGTCGTTTTCTGTTTACTAGATTAAACCACAGCCACTTGAACCAAATCTGATCCGACCGATTCCCTGAGCGCCCTCGGCCCACACGACCCGGTCCCCAGCTCCTCCCAGCTTTTTTTAACATCTCGCCCCTCCCACATACTGACATAGATTATAGATAGGGTTAAATGGAGGTGTCTTCGGTAGCTAATTTAGCTCCTTTCGTTACATTTTTTCATTTTTTTTTCAATTTTTTTGAAAATTTCTTTCATAGATTTTCATAAATATATCCTTATATTATATTATTAAAATTCCGTGCGAAACAGAAATTCCTTCCATCTTCGTCCAGATGAGGTCAATTTTAGCAATTCTATTACCGTTAAAAAATAACTGTCTGGATGGAAGCCGTAGGAGTCTCTTTTTCGTACAAAATTTGAATGAAATTAAGGATATAATAATGAAATTCCACGGAAGAAAATTTTTTAAAAAAATACATAATAAGAAAAATGAGGCGGGGGACCAAGTTAGCTTCCCCTAGAGGGCTGCCTAATCCTTATAGATATTTATAGTAGAAATATCCGAATATTGGTAAAACAAGATCCGGATATCCGAATATAACATAGGTCAAATGCGCAACTACTTAAACATGAAGCTGTCAAATTCGAAACACGATCAATCAAAATGCGATTCTACCGATCTTTTCTTACTCCCTTTCTCTCCTTTACATCTCATATATGGGTTGCTGCGGAAGGAGCCTTTATCTCATGGAGAGACTGATCTGAGAACACACACTAGAACGAAATTAGATTATAGTGAAGCTTTTGCTCTTTCAAAATTCGTCATTAAATCAATCGTTATTAAATATATACCGACGATATAATTTTATAATGAAATGATTTTTTATACTTGAAATTCATTTCCATCGCTATATCATTAGCGACGGCCCATGTAGCGACGCTTATCCATTGTTATTTTTCAAAATTTCAACAAATCGTGCTAAATTTTAGTTCAAAATGCAGCGATGGTTAGTTTTTTTTTTAAAAAAAATAATAACGGATAAACTTTTCTATGTGGACCATGGTAATGGTATAACCACATATATTATATTCGTCATTAATTTGAAATTATAAATGGTCTTGAAATCGACTTTGTATAAATGGCCCCAACTCACTTTCAAAGTATTTTTTGGGATTAGGATCTGTTAGATTATGAGCTTTAAAAATGAGTAGTGCTAAAATTTGATTTGTGTGCATGAGATTAAAAAAATATAGATTGCAAACATATCAGAGGTTAGAGTTGGTTCCTAGCTATATGCATCTATGAAGGTTAGTGTTTTTTTTGATATTTTTTATTTTCTTTATATTTTTAGGAAATTAATACATAAGTAATTATATCAACTAGAGTTGTATAAAAATAGACATAGGTGTTTGTTTGTATATGTCATATATATACAAGTAGGTTTCATCATTTTATGTATTGTTTATGATTTTTTACATATTTTCTTGTTTTTCTTATTTTTTGTTGAGTTGAACGAGGTTAAAGCCTACGATCTAGGTTTAGATCATAAATAGACCTTGCATGCCTATTTACTCTAGCTTTCTTAGCAAGTGTGCACGCAAATGCATACATGTAGTGTGTTCGCTTCTAATTTCTTGTTTATTTCTAATTTTTATATTTTATTTATTTTTAAACGATAAAAATACTTATTATTTGCAAACATATATTTACAGAATTGACATTTTATAAAGTACATGTAGGTACTTGTTACCAATGGTGGATCTAGGATCTTGCGGTAAATATCGTAAAATTCTAGAAAATACCTTTCTTAATAAATATCGTAAAATTCAAGATATATTTTTAAAAATATAATAGTATTTTTTATACAATGACTAATTAGACCATAGCCTATTTAGTCATTGAAATCATACCGCGGTCCTTATAATCTAACTATATATAACACTTATGCCTGATGAATCTCGTATTCATCATGCTAAAATTGGTCATTTAGGCTCTGTCCCCCATCATCCACATGTCATTAATCATTAATAAAGCATTATTAGCATTCATACATGTGTAAATAATATCTGCATTTCATCATGCATAAATTGCATTTAAAATCCCCAGTGTAAATTAGCCCAAAAAGCCGCTAACTTCTCACATTTTTAGTTAATTCATCCTAACTCCGATTGACCCCAAACCACTTCCATTGTGTAGATATTACTAACCTTATTAAATAAAAAATACAAAAAAATTACTAACCCCAATAAGTGTCAAATAATCTCAAAGTCAAATTTCACATCTGACGGACTAAAACGAGCATATCTCCCTCATACAGTGTCCGATTTTGGTCTACTCACTTTTAAAGTACTCCATTTTCAAATACCTTCAAAACAAGACCAATTTCATAAAATTCGGAGCTCATATGTGAAAGTTGGGTTTTGGGCCTCTTTTGCGCATTTTAACTTCTTGCTAATTTTGACCTGTGATTTTATGTACTTATTTAACTCTTTTAATTTTGTTTCTTTTTCATTTATGTTCTTTGATGAAAGTTTTATTAAGCGACGTGAAAATCCAAATCCAGATCGAAACTGAAATCAAAGAAACTGACCAAGTCCGAGTGTCCGTTGTCGGTCTGTACAAAAGTTGTCCGTTTCTTACTTTTATTTTATTTTCCTAATTCCTTATCCTTTAAAAATACAAAAAAAAATTAGATTAATGTGTAAATAATTTTCTTCTTATTTATCGTATTTTTTCTAGATTTTTTATCCCCTTTAAAACCACCAAAAAAATTACAAATCTCAAAAATGCGGTTTTTCGTACACATGGAAAGCCACCATAAATACCACTTCTCACAGGTGACCTCTTTTTCTCCTGGGCCCTTCATGAAAGTTGTAGATCTCGTCGAGACGAACAACTTTCGTGAAGAAAACTTTTCGATCCGAGGTCATCTTCTATCTTTTTTTTCCCTTTAAAATTCTGAAATTTTTTTGGTGCCACGTGGCAGCTCCAGGGCGTGCCACGTGGCACCCCGCCTCACTCTCTCTCTCCCAGGCCACCCCGGGTCACGTGCCCAGCACGTGACCCCATCTTCTTCCCAAATCAGCCGTTTCTCCCTCAAACGCCCGCCCCACCCACCTCCGCCGTTACCCATCCTCCCTCGTAACCGCCGCCTCCTCCTCTCCGCTGGCCGTTACGAGGGCGGCCTATAAAGCCCTCTCCGCCACGACCGCCATCGCCATCCGCCCTTAGCCTAGAGCCGGTGACAGCGGCCGTTCTACGGCGTGATCCAAGGAGGTGTTCCTCCTTGTTGCTGCTCTCAACGAGTAGCTGAGCTACGTCGTCTTCCGCCCACGACGAGGCGAAAAGCAGGAGCGAGATAGTGCTGCTCCAACCTCCAGGCGAACTTGATTTCCCCCCTTCGTTTATTTTTTTATCCTAACCACTTGCAGGCCGAGTGCTCGCGCCTCGCCTCCAGCGCCGGTCGCCACCAGCTCCGCCCCTACTCCAGCCGCTCGGCCGTGTGTCGGCCGAGCCCCCGCCGACCTCCAGCTGCTCACCTCGCCGCCTCCGCCCTTGCGGCGGAACCGCTGCTCGTCTCCGCCACTCGCCCACCGCCGCGGAGGCCGGCTCCGCCCGCATCGCCCCGCTCCTCCGCCTTCGCGCGGCACCTCCGCCACCAGCTCACGCCGCTAGCCACCGCCCCCGCATCACGGCGGGACCGTCATCGCCATCGGCCTCAGCCGCCTCCGCCACGACGAGGGCCCTGCTCGCTCTCCACCTGTGCCTGCTCCACGACGCGCAGGCACCGTTGGATCGGGCAATACTGCCCTTGATCCAACGGCCGGGCGTCCGCCACGTGCCCGTCCCCCCCAGCCTTGAGGCTCGGGCTGATCGAGCCTTAGCCTCGGTCACCCGAACCTAGGCTCGGGATCTCCGAGCCTCAGCCCCGCCGTCCGAGCCTCCAGGTTCATCCCCGAGCCTAAGCCTCGGTTCTCCAGACCACAGGCTCGGGAGCTCCGAACCTCCGCCACGGTCCAAACCTCCAGGCGCACGTGCAACGCACGTGCGTGGCTGGGAAAATTGCATTCAAGCCCTTGCAACTTTCAGAAATTGCAAAAATAGCCCCGCCAGGGGTAAATTTCAGAAGTGCCCCTCAAGTTTTTATTAATTACAGATAAGTCCTTCTAGGGACCTTTTTGCAAGGAAAATTTTATTTTATTTACATTTTAGTCCCTGAATTTCAATTTAGCATATCTTTGTCATACGGACTCCAATTTTAGCATATAATATGTCGTTTTGAAGCTAATTTCGTGCTCTACAACTTAGCATAGTTTGTGATCAGATCTGAAGGTGTTTGTTATCGATTATTATTTGAGGATCATCATAGACTTTTGCAGGCTACTTTTTGACATATTAAGGCTTTGGATCTTGATGATATTTTTTGCAGGAATTCGGACGAGTATCTTTATCTGATTAAGCCTTCATTGACTATTCTTAATAATTTGGAATTCGCAGGGGATTATCTCAGATCAATTCCTCTAAGATTATGGTCAAATTTTCTAGGAATTAGATCAAAGACTGTCGGAGGATGGATATCTTGCTTCAATTATTCTGAGTATCAACTTATTACCTGAAGCATTGATTCAGTTGTATTTTGATTTGTGATTAACTTTGATGAAACTATTGATCATAATATTTGAGAATTAGATACGTTTCAAATCACAAATCAGGAGCATAAATTCTGTCTATTTTCTTGCATCGCATTCTCCATCATTGCATTGTATATATTTCTTAACACAGAAATTAACCGAGCATTAATCAATTATTAAATTTGATTTAAGACCGCGTAACTAAAAATCACCGTTCCCTGAGTTCGACCTTGGTAAACTTGCCAAGTAAAATAGTCCACAACATTCAAAACTTGTGGTATTTTGACGACCGAAATTCACTTCCTATACTACAAATATCGACTATTAAAGAGGTGGATTTCGCGATCATCAAATGGCGCCGTTGCCGGGGAACGGCGAATATTTAGGGTTTTAAATCATTTTTTGTGATTAATTTTTGTAAGATTAATTTTTGTGTAATTTTTTTTCTTCTGCATTTTATTTTGCATTTCTCTCTTACTTCTACTACTAACCGCAAAATTTCTCTTTGCAGACTTCTGGGAGCTGGATTTTTAATATAAATCAAGGACTTGCGAAGAAAACTAATCTTTATTTTAATTTTGAGAGAGAGAGTTAGCATAGGTTTAAATTTCTGCATTATTCACAGGGTCCCTCTCTCCTTGTACCCTGTCAATTTGTAATATTCAGGACTGAACTCTCTGTGGCTTGACGTAGAATTTAGGAGCACATACGCTAGATTAGAATTATTTGATTGTGCTCGTAATTTTTAGGCCACACTTTTCACTAATTAAACGCACTATAGATCGTTCAACATTAGCCAAAAATTTCAATCAATTCTTCCCGCTAATAGAACTATCTGTCTAGGGCGTTTTTCATCTGTGCATATCATTTAGTGTAAATTTTAATTCCTTGTACTGCATCCCTCATGAAGAACGCGAGGAGTCACTGTAAGTCTTTCTCTTAAGCATGCATCATTGATTTACGCTTGTATTTGTTTTTTTCGATTCTCCCTCCTCAAGTTTTACAACTTAGGAATTAACGGAATTGAGATTGCTCGTTAGGCGTGAATTTCTGTGCTCACATAAACTACAGTGATAACCTTAATCTAAAATTGGGACTGCTAATCAAGGTGACTGCAAATAAACTGACCTAAAATTAACTCTTGTTTGGTGGAGAGAAACCCACTCATTGTTTGTTTAAGGACAAGATCACACACCTTAGGGTAGAGCCAAAAACCGAAATACTTCATTCAGACTATTGATTTTAAAAACAATTAGCTACTTTTCAGTGAGGGTCTCGGGTAGCCGTTTACGGTCCGACTTCCCTTAGCAGAGTAGGTGGTTTAGAGGACACCGCGGAAGGCACCGTCCTCAAGTAACACGGGTAGCCGTTTACGGTCCGTACTTACACCTATACTGGCTGAGAGTAGGTGCAACTAGTTGTATGAACTCGGGACAGTCTTTGTGAAATATTTCGGCACCTAACAGCTCCGCTTAATCTGCAAGATTGTTTTGTCATTAAATTAAAATTGAAAAGATAAGCGGCCGAACCCTAACGTGCCTTCACCAGTGTTGAGTGGGTGAATCAACGTGTTTGTTTTGTGTTTGATTTGTGTGCATCAAAGACCTTGCAATTGCAAGCAAATCGTGGTTCGCTGATCAATCCATCCCTCTTGACAAGATGTCGGCACAGTGGTCTTCTTTCCCGATCTCCACGACCATGTCCCGATATTCTTCTTCCCCTCAGCCATCATTCTCTTCCCGCCCATACATCCCACCCTATGACCACTCTTCTTCTTGGAATAGTCCTCTCTCACATTCTAACAATTTTATGGACACGAGAGAGAGACCTGAATCGAGGATGAACAATAGAGTGACCGCTATTGATAGAAGAACACAATTTCCGGTCACTAGGATATCACAACCTCTTGAACCATCCTCTACTCAGGATGAATATCCTCTTGAGTATAATCAATTTTCCTTCGACACTCCACGAGAAAACCAAAGTCAAGGAAATACAACTCATGACCGGCCCATAATGTTTATGAACAATCAATACTCTCCTCGAGGATACATGCCCGAATCACGACACATGGAGACTGATTATACAATCACTAGTCATGAGATGTTTGAGGATGAGATTGCTCGGATTAATCATAGAGCAGACACTTTAACTATGAGAATATATGATCTCATCCAGTCAATGCAAAATTCAGAAGAAGTGAGGCCACCACCATGCGAACCACTGGATCATCACAATCAGATACAACCACTGACCTCTGACCCCCCGACTGACCATATTACAGAAAATACCAAAAAAATTGAAAATTTTGAAAATTCAAAAAAATTGGACAATTCTGAAATGGAAGCGTTTTGCAAGAGTCTGATCTTAGAGCTTCCATTGATCAAAGCCATAGAATATGTGCCCGATCTTAAGAGATTTGTGAAGAGTCGACTGACCCCCAAGAAGACGGGCAAGAAACGATCCAGGACTGAATATCATGTCATATCTATGGCTAGTTCTTTGGTGATGAATCATAAACTCAAAAGCCGCAAAGTCAAGCAATTGACTCGGGTCACATGTGAAATTGAGGATTCTATATTCACTCATGTTCGGTTGGACGATGACTCCACATTAAACATCCTCCCGAAGTCTGTCTTTAATCAACTTAAATTCGGACAACTCAAAAAGACTAGGGTGATCGTTCAACTACCTGATCGATCTATCAAAAGACCGCGGGGGATCGTTTCTGTCGTCGTAAATTTCCGAGGTAAAGAACATGAAGTGGACTTTATTGTCCTTGACATTGAGCACCCCGGAAGAATGTCTGAGTCTCCTATTATTTTAGGAAAGCCGTTCTTAGCCTCCGCTAAGGCGATCGTCGATTGCGAGACTCAGGAAATCAAGTTCCCGAACTCGGACCACAATGAACACGAACCCAATGACACATCCGGCTCTGAGGAAAACCAACTTGAAACCAACAGTTATGATCAGGATATTTCACACTATCAGACATCTTCGCATGACACACTGATGAAAACAATAGGAGAGTCACCCAACAAACTGACTGTTGAACAAACTTTGGATTCTCACCACCCTATCACTGCTCCTAGGAAAATTCAAGATTTTGGAGCTTCTGAAGAATTGGACCATATTTTTGAAGATCACCACGATTATTTGAGTGGTCCAATCTTTGAGTCGGCAGTAATTCATGAGATACTTGAACCATATAAGGAACCGACTCTGGAAACATCCGATGTCACCAAAATTCATGATCATACGAAGGTGACATCAGCGCCCCCAGCCTTAAACCACAGAAACACCAGGAACAATCTCCCTCGACCGAAGCGGTGCATGACCCTTCAAGAATTGGTCGACTTTTATGGGGATTCATCTGATGAGGAACTCACAAATGCCACATCGGTTACTCAAGACAGAGAGATGAAGACTGTCCAACTTCCTCCCAATACTTTCCAAGGAAACAAACCGACCAAGAAAGTCACCTTTGACCTTAGACATCAGGTGATTTCTGACGAGTCCTCGTCCGGTCCTGATGAGATTCATCAGATAAGTGCAATAGGTACAGCTCTGATCCAAGGGCACTTACCTCTGATCGATAAAAGTTGGAGATCCTCTGCAGACGACTACTATTCTCCTGAGGACAACTCCGACGATGGCTGGTCTTCTTCTTCTTCGGCCCCCTCTTCATCACACTCATCATCTCCATACTATCTCCCTCCACACTCCCGCAAGAAGGTCCGTCGCAAACCTCCTTGATCTTGTACATCCGCAAATCTACCCGGTTCCCCATCTGTATTTATCCGGTTATACCTAGGCTGACCTGAGCCTAAGTATAGGGGGACCGCTGCCATTGTTTATACTTCACTTCTCTTCTTTTGTTTTTAATACCTCTGTATTTAGTACGAGCTATGTCAGCATTTCACTTTGTGCCATGGGGACATAACACATGCTAAGTATAGGGGGGTGTATTTGTATATATCTTTTATCTACTTTATCCATAGCTCGTGCTTTAATCGTTTTTATCTAACATCGGGGGTGGGTACGAGTAGTGTGTATAATACCTGTTTTCCAAAAAAAAAAATTCAATAAAAAAAATCAAAAAAAAAACACAAAAAAAAACTTTTGCATTAAAAAAAATCATCACTCATGGTCTTGCATTTCATCACGCATTTCATGCATTCCTTGGTTGATATATTCCTGACACATTCACTATCACTCAAGGCTTGAGGATTTTTGAGGACACTTGATTTCTGAAATCTTGAGATTCTGAGTTAGCCTGCCTTAGTCATTAGGGATTTTAGAACTTAATAATCCACACTTCCCTAGTTTGAAAGATTTGAGCGCTATATTGCACTCTTCATCTCTAACATTCAAAAAGAATATGATCAGCACAATCACTTTCACAACTGCATGATTGATGAGATAAGTTGAGATATCACTTGAGGAACTAGGACTAGAGATTTGAGTTTAGACCCGATCTGATGATATTCGAGGATGGGATAAAGTTAATGAAGGCTTCAGAAAACCTGAGTGTCAGCAAAACACTAGCCAGTATGTGAACAAGATTCATATGCTAACTTTTTGATATTGACCTAAGTGCCAGGGTGTGATGAAACTTAAGGAAATTTGTTGATCAGTGTGCGCCAACTTTTGGTAAAAGCAGTGGAGCTAGCCGAAAAAAAAAGAGAAAAATGCCAAAGAAAAGCTCTATCATCCAAAGTCAAAATTCTAAATGAGCTTCCACCAATGGCGAGCGCTCCCAAACATTTTCAAAGTGTCCACTTGGACCAAGCGCTAATTAGGACCAAGGAGTCGGGCTGACACCATAAAAGGGCTCTGCATCGTAAGCGATACAAGTCTGGGTGTCGAAGGTATCTTAGATACTCAAAAGAGACACACCCCGGTGTACTCCCAGAAAAACAAGTGCAGACGACTCCAAATTCTCTTGACGGACACATTGATCAACAAAATAAAATATATTTGTGTTGAGTAATAAGGCACTCGAGAGGCACCTTGTTCCAATGAAAGGGAGAGAAAATCAGACACAATCCTATGCCCTCCATCAACTGGCCGTCCATCTACACTTTCAAGTCTGACAAACTAATGAGACGGTTGACTGAAGCAAGAATAGACTTATTCCCTAGGGTTGAGGGTCAGGTCTAGAGGAGAGTCTCTTGAATTGGAACTTTGGGTGATGCCCCAACTCGACTCTCATGAAATGCAGTACACTTAAAATCATATCCTTATATTATATGTACAAACAGAGAGTCTGAAAATTAGAGAAGTTGGGTTCCTTTTGATTAAAGCTTGGTTGAGCCAGAATTTTAGGATCACTCAAATTAAGGGTCTTCTAAGAATTAAGCCTTGAAAATTCACTTACACGGTCAGGGATGTAATCAACTAAGTCACTCATTCATGCTCGGGGACGAGCATGGTCTAAGTATAGGGGTATGATGAATCTCGTATTCATCATGCTAAAATTGGTCATTTAGGCTATGTCCCCCATCATCCACATGTCATTAATCATTAATAAAGCATTATTAGCATTCATACATGTGTAAATAATATCTGCATTTCATCATGCATAAATTGCATTTAAAATCCCCAGTGTAAATTAGCCCAAAAAGCCGCTAACTTCTCACATTTTTAGTTAATTCATCCTAACTCCGATTGACCCCAAACCACTTCCATTATGTAGATATTACTAACCTTATTAAATAAAAAATACAAAAAAATTACTAACCCCAATAAGTGTCAAATAATCTCAAAGTCAAATTTCACATCTGACGGACTAAAACGAGCATATCTCCCTCATACAGTGTCCGATTTTGGTCTACTCACTTTTAAAGTACTCCATTTTCAAATACCTTCAAAACAAGACCAATTTCATAAAATTCGGAGCTCATATGTGAAAGTTGGGTTTTGGGCCTCTTTTGCGCATTTTAACTTCTTGCTAATTTTGACCTGTGATTTTATGTACTTATTTAACTCTTTTAATTTTTTTTCTTTTTCATTTATGTTCTTTGATGAAAGTTTTATTAAGCGACGTGAAAATCCAAATCCAGATCGAAACTGAAATCAAAGAAACTGACCAAGTCCGAGTGTCCGTTGTCGGTCTGTACAAAAGTTGTCCGTTTCTTACTTTTATTTTATTTTCCTAATTCCTTATCCTTTAAAAATACAAAAAAAAATTAGATTAATGTGTAAATAATTTTCTTCTTATTTATCGTATTTTTTCTAGATTTTTTATCCCCTTTAAAACCACCAAAAAAATTACAAATCTCAAAAATGCGGTTTTTCGTACACATGGAAAGCCACCATAAATACCACTTCTCACAGGTGACCTCTTTTGCTCCTGGGCCCTTCATGAAAGTTGTAGATCTCGTCGAGACGAACAACTTTCGTGAAGAAAACTTTTCGATCCGAGGTCATCTTCTATCTTTTTTTTCCCTTTAAAATTCTGAAATTTTTTTGGTGCCACGTGGCAGCTCCAGGGCGTGCCACGTGGCACCCCGCCTCACTCTCTCTCTCCCAGGCCACCCCGGGTCACGTGCCCAGCACGTGACCCCATCTTCTTCCCAAATCAGCCGTTTCTCCCTCAAACGCCCGCCCCACCCACCTCCGCCGTTACCCATCCTCCCTCGTAACCGCCGCCTCCTCCTCTCCGCTGGCCGTTACGAGGGCGGCCTATAAAGCCCTCTCCGCCACGACCGCCATCGCCATCCGCCCTTAGCCTAGAGCCGGTGACAGCGGCCGTTCTACGGCGTGATCCAAGGAGGTGTTCCTCCTTGTTGCTGCTCTCAACGAGTAGCTGAGCTACGTCGTCTTCCGCCCACGACGAGGCGAAAAGCAGGAGCGAGATAGTGCTGCTCCAACCTCCAGGCGAACTTGATTTCCCCCCTTCGTTTATTTTTTTATCCTAACCACTTGCAGGCCGAGTGCTCGCGCCTCGCCTCCAGCGCCGGTCGCCACCAGCTCCGCCCCTACTCCAGCCGCTCGGCCGTGTGTCGGCCGAGCCCCCGCCGACCTCCAGCTGCTCACCTCGCCGCCTCCGCCCTTGCGGCGGAACCGCTGCTCGTCTCCGCCACTCGCCCACCGCCGCGGAGGCCGGCTCCGCCCGCATCGCCCCGCTCCTCCGCCTTCGCGCGGCACCTCCGCCACCAGCTCACGCCGCTAGCCACCGCCCCCGCATCACGGCGGGACCGTCATCGCCATCGGCCTCAGCCGCCTCCGCCACGACGAGGGCCCTGCTCGCTCTCCACCTGTGCCTGCTCCACGACGCGCAGGCACCGTTGGATCGGGCAATACTGCCCTTGATCCAACGGCCGGGCGTCCGCCACGTGCCCGTCCCCCCCAGCCTTGAGGCTCGGGCTGATCGAGCCTTAGCCTCGGTCACCCGAACCTAGGCTCGGGATCTCCGAGC
The DNA here is from genome assembly GCA_037367405.1 of Ottelia alismoides. Lineage (NCBI taxonomy): Eukaryota > Viridiplantae > Streptophyta > Magnoliopsida > Alismatales > Hydrocharitaceae > Ottelia > Ottelia alismoides. Next base: position 288,554 of record JAZKJV010002119.1, on the reverse strand, counting down.
CTCAGCCCCGCCGTCCGAGCCTCCAGGTTCATCCCCGAGCCTAAGCCTCGGTTCTCCAGACCACAGGCTCGGGAGCTCCGAACCTCCGCCACGGTCCAAACCTCCAGGCGCACGTGCAACGCACGTGCGTGGCTGGGAAAATTGCATTCAAGCCCTTGCAACTTTCAGAAATTGCAAAAATAGCCCCGCCAGGGGTAAATTTCAGAAGTGCCCCTCAAGTTTTTATTAATTACAGATAAGTCCTTCTAGGGACCTTTTTGCAAGGAAAATTTTATTTTATTTACATTTTAGTCCCTGAATTTCAATTTAGCATATCTTTGTCATACGGACTCCAATTTTAGCATATAATATGTCGTTTTGAAGCTAATTTCGTGCTCTACAACTTAGCATAGTTTGTGATCAGATCTGAAGGTGTTTGTTATCGATTATTATTTGAGGATCATCATAGACTTTTGCAGGCTACTTTTTGACATATTAAGGCTTTGGATCTTGATGATATTTTTTGCAGGAATTCGGACGAGTATCTTTATCTGATTAAGCCTTCATTGACTATTCTTAATAATTTGGAATTCACAGGGGATTATCTCAGATCAATTCCTCTAAGATTATGGTCAAATTTTCTAGGAATTAGATCAAAGACTGTCGGAGGATGGATATCTTGCTTCAATTATTCTGAGTATCAACTTATTACCTGAAGCATTGATTCAGTTGTATTTTGATTTGTGATTAACTTTGATGAAACTATTGATCATAATATTTGAGAATTAGATACGTTTCAAATCACAAATCAGGAGCATAAATTCTGTCTATTTTCTTGCATCGCATTCTCCATCATTGCATTGTATATATTTCTTAACACAGAAATTAACCGAGCATTAATCAATTATTAAATTTGATTTAAGACCGCGCAACTAAAAATCACCGTTCCCTGAGTTCGACCTTGGTAAACTTGCCAAGTAAAATAGTCCACAACATTCAAAACTTGTGGTATTTTGACGACCGAAATTCACTTCCTATACTACAAATATCGACTATTAAAGAGGTGGATTTCGCGATCATCAATGCCCATATGAAAGGTTGTGGTTAGAGATGAGAATCGAGTCGGGTCCCTTCGAGTCCAAAGTGACCCAACCCAAGTCCATGTTTTCCTCCCACTCAGCCTAGGACTCAAACCGAACCGACTAATATGGGCTCAAGTTTAGGTTTGGACCATAAAAAATAGGTAGGAGCATAGAGAAGGAAAAATGAGTGATTGAAGGTGCCTTTGCTATTGATTGAAGAACAAAGATGAATGTGTATTCGAGGATTATTGACATATATGAAGCAATGTTTAAAAACCAACGATTCACAAATAAAATAGTGATTATTATATGAGATAGATATAGGAGGAACAATGAGAGACGTGATACTTATCATGTAGTGGGAAAATTGATGTTATGTTGAAGATAATGACGAAAGCTTAACCATGAGTTTGTTCTAAAAGAAGAGGGGACTATTATGTATAAGTAGATGATAAAGATGGATGACAATATACAAAAAAAATCACTATAATAATTTAGGATTATATATTATATGGGACATTTTATTGGATCCTCATCAAGTTGTGCCGGTGAACTAATGGGTTTAGGCTAAGCTCGGCCCAAACACGACCCATTTAATTAGTGTGCTAAACTTTTGATCTGAGTTCAGCCCTGTATAAATGAGTTAGATATTGGGTCTGGCTCATGGGTCGGATCAAGTCGGTCCAACCCAATGCTCATCCTTAGTTGTGAGTAAGAGTTAATAATATTGTTGTGGTATAATCTTCATACTATAGGAAAACAACATAATAAGACGACAACAACAACAATAATAATAATTAATAATCTTGCTTCCAATTGACCTCATCTGTTTTTTATATATTGAATGCAATTTACAATGCATTCATGACTAATGAAATCAAACTTATCCAAAGGAATATATGCAAATAAATTATTGTTTAGTCATTCAAACTTACACTCATTTGGTGGTACCAGACGTTAGAATAGATATCTATGATCGATAATTATTCATTACACCTAGATTAGAAGATTGAGATGAAATTGAGAGAATTGTTGTTAAGGAGGAGGATGATTATTTGTAGGGATGAAAATTAATACAAATATATTCATATCAGTTCATATTTGTATTCGTTAAATTAAGGATATGGATACCATTTTCTCGTATATGACGAATGCGGATATGAACACAAATATTCAACATTCGACGAATACGAATATAATATCCTCAATTTGGCGAATATGAATATGAATACAAATGTTCAAATTTTCGAGGATACAAATATGAATATTCATTTTATGAAGGATACAAATACAAATACAAAATATGAATATGAAAATTATTTTTATGCATACTCATTATTAAAATATTTAATATTCTTTTTATATATTAGGAATTATTATGAACATAAATTTTTTATATCTTTAAGTAGATTTGGACATGTCTAATAATCATATATTGATTCGTATTCGTTCGTCAAATATTCAAATCTAAATTATCATTGCATTCGTATTCGTATTTTGAGGACATAATTTTATATTTTACACATTCGTATAATTTTCGTATTCATATTCGTATGTGAAGTTTAAAAAGGATAATGATATGGAAATACATGTATTCACATCACCATTTTCATCCCTAATTATTTGAGAATGACAAGATCATGGAAAAGGATGACTAAATTGAGAAAGAAATTAATTGAGGACAAATGATTATCAGGAGGATTTATCGTAGGGGATTAGTAAGAGGAGTATTTATGAGACACGAGATTAATGAAATGTTGATGAATCAATTTAATAATGGTTACTTATCCCTCAATCTTAAACTTTAATTTTGATAGGTTTTTTCGATTGCTAGCTTTATAGTATTATTCTTTGGAAATTAGATGAACGAACGGTGATCTTTCCTGAAAAAAACAGGTAATTTGTTGCAGTGCACCAAAATAAAAGATGATTTTGACATATATTTAAAGTTAAACTAAACGATTGGAATATCTATGCGTCATCGGAATATCCCAGACCGGTGAATATTCTTTTATGGGAAATATTATTTGTCCTTGAATGGAATATACTATAAGGATACTTGGAACCGGTTGGATCGGGAACCAGCCTTGATCCGATCGGTTCATCTTGTTTCGAGTAATTAATTTTAAAAAAGAAGAAAAATACAAAAATGAGTCCTTGATTCAGGTGGTCGGATCAGATTGATTCGGATTGACCCAGTTTTGATTGTATGGTAAATTTTCAAAAAAATAAATTAAAATTTAAATAATTAAATAGCATGGTTTTATCACTTGTTCTTTTCTTAATTTGCAACATCAATTACGAATCTCTCTTTTTTTGGAGTATCAATTGTTCCCTTACATTCTTAGAGTAATTTTTTAGAAACAATTATACATAAATGATTACAATATTGTATTCACGTATAATGCTAGAAAATGTTGCTAATTTTTGTAGAGTTTGCTCGAAATAGACGATCACGTTATTCTATACAAAGATTTGATATTTTAAACTATTATTTCACTGATACATAAATACATAATTACATATATGTATCCGGTTTTATCGGTTCAAAAAATCAGTTCGACCGATAGGACCAGTAAATTAAACCCGGTCTAGTTTTTTTCTTGGTCAATAAGAACGATGATGCGATGCTGAAATATCATCGATCCAACTGATTGGACCGACAGTTCGACTCGGTTGGACCTAACCGGAGACTAACCGGTTAAACATCCGATCCGATTTTTAAAACTTTGCATAGAAAGCCCGTTTTCGTGCAATCAATTTTCTCATCAAATTAGTGCCCTAATCTCAAAAATATGAGGACTAAAAGCAGACCCTAACAATACAGATTTTTCATCACTTACATATACGTAAAAAACCAAGCTGAGGGTTAACCTCCCCTTTGTATTCGAACCACCGGCATGCATGTCAAGTAGAGTAACTTGAGAAGCATTGCATTGGTAGGTACTATGGTTAATACTCGAGATAACGAAACAGCAGTGCATCATACGAAACAGTCCAGATCATTTAAATGTTCCCATAAAACTTTTTACCTTCCCCACGGACAAACAGAAGCAGAGAGTACGCAGACCACTGGTTCGATCTCCACTTGTCATCCATGCCCAACATGGATACCCATCTTCTCCTTATCTTGCTGCGATATTATTCACGATAGATATTCCACTACTGCTCTTTCATTTGAGTGATAGGCTGTCGTGTAACGTCAAGTTGTTGTTGAGATATATACATTGTTGTTACTCCACTTGTCCGGGACTTCCCTTGTCTTTCCTTCAATGTAGCGTAACAACGACATCTATATATATAAGAGCATCGATCCTGCCTTTCCAAAAAAAAAAAGAGCATCGATCCTGCAGTACTGCAGAGACCAGAGATCGGTTGTAAAGAGGGGTGCAGGCTTGATTGAGCGGCTCACACATTAAAGACTAAAAAAACTCAAAATTTGTGTAACCCGCTCGATCTTGATCGAGCGGCTCGGCCTGCATCTTGCGTTACATTCGACCTCTGCAGTATTGCAGAGGATGCGTGCACATATATCTAGACTCTAAAGACCTGTTTCATTGGAGAATATGGACACGGTATACCTCTACAACAAAATGATCCACGATGATAATTATATTTATGCACTATCATTACACCATCTATTGTTTACGCACACCCAATATATCGAGCGATTCATTTGTTATGGATGATTTGGCGGTTTCCAAGAGTTGGATATCATTCATATAATCCACGTACCTAGATTTGAGTACTTGTTGGAACAAGTCGAGTCAACCTTTGGTTCGATAATCATAGATTAGATTAGTCGCAATCAAACATATAACATGCCTGCTCCACACACACACCTAAATATGATCATCCCTGAAAGTAATTTCTTAAAACATTATATTCGATTTATTTCTAAATATCAATCTCTTTTCAAGCCAACTAAAGATAGTGAAAATTATGCTATATTTTTTCCTTCTCTAGAGATTAATATCTTGTTATCATTCTTACTAATGCATTTATTTTATATGGTTATAATTAAGTAATATTTTTCAAGTTATTTAAATATTGCATTATAAAATGTGCTATTATTATTTATTGATATTTAAATATAATTTTATTTCTAGAACTGAAATGGCAACAATGTCATAATTTCGAAAAATTATCCATAACTTTATATTTACTAAGTTATTTGCAAAATTTAATATAGTAGTTTTATTAAGTAAATTACACAAAAGTTTCTTAGCTCTAAACTTGATTTCAATTTTGTGCCTAGAATTTTAAAAGTAAAATGTGGTACTCGATTTTCAAGATTTTTCTTAAATTGATTTTGAACTAATGTGATGAATGACTAAATTTCCGTAATCGCAAAGCTTATTGGAACAAATCTCAAAAATTGAGAACTGCAAAACTATGTCTTAGGGTGCGTTTGGTTGGCGAGTTAAGGCGGGTTCAAATGGTAGAGGGTAATCCATTTTTGGGTTTTGGTGTTTGGATAGAGGGTTAAACTAAAGGTGGGTTAGAAGTGGGTTTGTTGTGATATAATTGTATTTAAGTTTGAAAAAGTGAGTAATTATTATGATGTGATTGTATTGAAGTTTGGAAAAGTTAGTAGAAGTGGTGTAGTTTATAATTTTTATATGATATGATGGTATAATATATTATTTTTTGATAGGATTGATGATGTAAAATTGATCTATTTAATTTTTTAAAAAGGAGAAATGTGGGACCCACATGAGAGAGAGAGAGAGTATGTGTGTTAGGGGGGGTTAACTCCTGCAACCGAACGACCCCTTAAAGATTGGGTATAACACTGGAATTCGGTGTATAATTCGAGGATTTTGTGCAATTCACTTAGTTATTTACCTCTCCATCATTTCAATAAAATAATAATAGATTAAATTAATTAATATTTTAATTATAGTTCTTTGAAGGCGTTAGAAACCTAGACCGAGAAGGAATGTGTTTGGATAGTGGGTTTAGGTGGGTTAAACTGGTTACAGGTAACCCATTTTTGGGTTTTGGTGTTTGGATAGAGGGTTGAACTGTGGGTGGGTTAGAAATGAATTTATTATGATATGATTGTATTGAAGTTTGAAAAGTGAGTAGTTATTGTGATGTGATCATATTGGAGTTTGAAAAGTGAGTAGAAGTGGAGTAGTTTATAATTTTTATATGATATGATGATATAATATATTATTTTTTGATACTGCAAAGAGCGTGCATGTTGGGTGCATGTTGGACAATTGAAGAGGAATAAGAAGAAGATTTTGTTAGCATTAATAATGGCGGTTATCAACTAGCACTTATTAATGAATAGAAGAGGGAATGCATGATTTTCGGAGGTCCCACATGATGTTAATTTCAAATCTCATTTGGAAAGCATTACTAATTAAGGAATAGAAGAGAGAATGCATGATTTTTGGAGGAGGCCACACTTGCAAACCTTATTTCGATTATTTGTCAACTAACATTTTTAACTAACTTACAAACCTTATTCCTCAACGCTTATTGTCAATTGAACGGAGTCGCTTATTCATATCCTTCCAACCAAAATAAAAATAGTGTCTTATTCCACCTTATCCTACTACTTTATTTCTCCTTCTCCTGGGGAACTGGCTGTAATAGTAGTTCTCAATCATCATCCCATATTTTATTTAACTTTCTTATTGTTGCACAGATCGAACTTAAACACTAAGGAGCCGTTCGGTTGCAACCCCCTAATCCACTTCCTTTCTCTCTCATGTGGGTCCCACATTTCTCTTTTTTAAAAAATTAAATAAATCAATTTTACATCATCAATCCTATAAAAAACAATATATTATACCGTCATATCATATTAAAAATTATAAACTACTCCACTTCTACTGACTTTTCCAAACTTCAATACAATAACATCACAATAACTACTCACTTTTTTAAACTTTAATAAAATTATATCACAACAAACCCACTTCTAACTCACCCACAGTTTAACCTTCTATCCAACACTAAAATCCCAAAACAGATTATCCTATATCAATTTAACCCGCTAACCAAACACACTATAACGCCCGGAATAATGGCTGCCATCCTCACGAGGAGGGCCCCGAGAGGCGTCAATAATGGAGCATATCTCTTATCTATCAATCTTCCTCTTTCTCTCTGTGTGCTTAAAGTATCCAAACAAAAGGACCACCGTGGCACCCAAAGGCACTGAAGACCATAATCACATGCATTCGCACAGAAGCAAAGGCACAGTGATCTATTAAATCACAATTTCCCTCGAACAGTAACATCTAATAAAGTAGATATTTGTATTTTAAAGACACAGCTGTTCACCACATCTGGAGGATTCATTTCAAAGGAAACAGTTGAAGCTATGGCGACTCTTTGCCCACAGGCGATCGATCACAGCTTAGAGATTGATGATATCTCTGCTACATGAACGATTACATATCGAAAGCCTTTTTGTTTAATTACATGTTCACAATCTGAATCTGGAGTCCTCAACCATCGACGGACGCCACACATGTAAAGAAAGAACACGAGCTTAAGCAAATAAACTGTGGAAATCACGAATTAATTAGGTCAACCATCCTCGCAAGAAGAGGAGGAGACGCATACGGAGACCTCTGACACAGAGAGGAGCTCCTCCAGGTAGTCCTCGCCCAAGTCCACGAGCTCCACCACGCTCACCGCCACCGGATCGCGAGGCATCTTCGCGCGCGGGCACCTCTTCCTCAAGGAGTGCTTCTTCTTGAGGGCCACGACGGGCGATCCACCGCCGGTGATGCAGCCCTGCAGGCCGGTGAGGGACTCCTTCACCCGGTCCATCGGAAAATTGAGGGACGCGAGTGCGCCCCTCGTGGCGAAGGCAGCTTGGTCGTAGGCCAATGCTGCCTCCTCGGCGGTGTCGAAGGTGCCGAGCCACACGCGCACTCCCTTGCGTGTGGAGTCGCGTATCTCCGCCGCAAACTTGCCCCACGGACGCCGTCTCACGCCTCTGTAGTTCTTGCTGGCCGGCGACGGTTGCGCTGTGGTTGAAGTCTCCGCTTCGACCTTGCCGCCGATGGGCGGTGCCGCGTCGGCGTTCTCGAGCATGGCGTAGAGCATCATCTCGTCGGTGTCGTTCTCGTTGAAGGGAAGGAATTCGGATGACGAGGAGGAGGAAGATGGTGATTTGGAGCTTGGGGATTGAGGGTGGAGTTTGGAATCCATGGTGGTCGGGAGGATCTAACTTGGTGGTGGATTTGAGGGGCTTAAAAAGGGAAAGGAGTTGAAAAAGATGGGGGGAGAGAGGGAGCTGGAGATGGAGATAAGAGAGTGGGGTCAACTGGGATCTGGACTTGTATCTATTCCATTGCCCTTCCTTCCCAAGTTGATAGCTCCCAAATATTTTAGGGTTAGGGCTATGTGTTCCCTTTACTATTCTTCTTCATCCTTCCCTGTTTGTTTCTCGTATTCTTACATGGATTTCTCAGCATGGATCATCATACATGAACAGGTTAAATAATGTCAGAGACAGAAATGGGGTAAATGCAATGTTCTAAGATGTATGAAGTAGCTGTACAACTGCATATGGTCCCTCGTGTTTTTGATTTTTTTAAGAGGAAAGGTTGCAGATTTCGAGGCTTCTAACGAACAACTCGATGAATCGATTAATAGATACTATACAAGCCGGTAATAATCTGGATTACAGTGCACGTAACTTTCTTTATGATGTGTTTGGTACGCGGGTTAAGGCGGGTTAAACTACTAGAGGGTAATCCGTTTTTGTATTTTGGTGTTTTGATAAAGGATTAAACTAGGGGTGGGTTAGAAATGGGTTTGGGGTGATATGATTGCATTGAAGTTTGAAAAAGTACGTAATTATTGTGATATGATTGTATTAAAGTTTGGAAAAGTGAGTAAAGTGTAGTAGTTTATAAATTTTATATGATATGACTATATAATATATTATTTTTTGATGGAATTGATGATGGAGAATTGATTTATTTAATTTTTTAAAAACGAAATAAAGTGGGGCCCACACAGGAGAGAGGGGGAGTGGGCCCGTTACAGTAATGCTTGAAAAGGTTAATCCGGAGCGTGCAAGGAAAAACGACTACTCTCTATGTATGAATAGCGGTGTAAATGGACCGAACCTAAGCGGACCTATAATTTTTAAGTTTGGTTCGTTTATTTAATTGAGCATAAACGTGTGTTCATATTTGCGTCATTTATTTTTGAATCGAACCTAAATTGAGCCTCCATTTAATCAAATCGAATCTAAATGAATATCGAACTTAAAATTTTTCATGAGATTGCGTGAAAAGAAAAGAATATGTATATAATTAGAATAAATATTTATTTTTTATTGATCTATCTCTTCTTCATCTTCTGAACAAATAAATATTAATTAAGATTCTTTTCTCTGGAAAAATATAAGTATTATATATTTTACATTCATTCTAATGAGGGATACGGAGTAAGGCGGGGATAAAAATGATAAATGAGGTTAATAAGTGGTCTATTAATTTCAGGGATAAGGAAGAGAAAAGATGGAGACATATAGATAATAGATGTTGCAACCACGATTGTGATCATTTATTTTGAAATAGATTATAATAATATAATCTTTTGATAATGTCCACTTATCTTGGGAAAAAATCCACCTATCCCGAAATAAGGGATTTGTAAATATGTATATATATGTGTATATCAGTCTTTTAACGAATCAAACCTGAGCGAACCTATGATTTTACGTGATCGAGTCAAAACTTGTGTTCATATTCGTTCGTTTATTTTCAAGCCGAATATGAATCAAATTTTAACGACTCGAATCTGAACGAATATCAAATTTAAGAATTTTGCAACGGTCATGTAAATGAAGAGGACAACTGTACTGTTATCTCAAACTCTTCCAATCCCGGAATCAGTTGAGAAAGTTCAGATATAAACATATCTCAACGTTTGGAATCAGTGTCCGTTCCTGCTTGGAGATGTAAAATTATAATGATATTGTTTTAAATAAAAGCAAAATCTTCAACTAGGTTTTATGATGATACTTAAAATGTTCGGCAATTGTATATGACGAGTACATGACATAATGCATGACTTGTCCACATAATAGCCCTTGATATTATAGCGACAAATACCATAAAAACTTGTCAGAATATATTATAACAGTACAACAGTAAATATGGCACTATTGATAAGAGTTGTTGAGGTACAAAGCACTTCGCAATAAACAGTCCACATCGTTATAAATTTTCTTCTGCCTCATTCATCTTGGAAGATCGATTTTGCTGAGCGTCACAGATATTGGACATTGAGATGTGATGTGATAGGACGTACGTGTCTGAAGAGGACAATGAGCAGAAATTTACAGATGATTTTTTCCCTCTTCTTTAATTATTCGCATATAAACAACCTACAACTAGATTTTGCTGTAAAGGTATATTTGAAATCAAGGTGATTGCATTTTCTCAGAAATAACAACCAAAAAATACTAAGATTCAGTACGATAGATCGACAGATTTTTATGCTGCCAAACGAGGACTTCAGTGATTTTTCCCTATCGGTGCTCCCAGAGAGTTTGGTAGGTTACCTGTCTTTTTTTGGCATGCCTCTCGGTGAGCAGAGCGAGAGAACGAAGTCAGTTGTGGTGACGTTAGAATTTTCACATGTTTTTATCGATTTAATGATTAGTTTGCTAGTTTCTTTGATCCCACTCAATCTTCTTTTCAAATTTTTTTCAAATAGTTTGACCTATCTCGTAAGATTGTCGCAATGAGATAAGAAATAAAACATCTAGAGAATTAATGTTTATTTAATCCCGAATTTGGAGCAAGAGGAAGCATTTCAAATCCATGATAATCTTGTTGTTCTTAAAATTACAAAAAAAAATATATAATCCAAAAATACGGTATTCTATGTACATAGAAGACCCCTCAAAATACTTTTTATACATATGTCTTATTTTGATTTTGATTCCTTCAAGAAAGTTGTAGATCTCGTTGAATGGAACTACTTTTTGATTTGACTTCATTTTTTATTTTGTTTTAAATTTTTTTATTCTTATTTTTTATTTTTTTGGGAGCAACACATGGCAGCTTCTGGAGCCGACACATATCGCCCCACTTACTCTCCATAGCCACCCGTGATTTGGACCGTTGAATGAAGGTTGCTTCATCCATCGACCTAGATCGTATCTTTTTTTTTAGTTTATTTTTTTATTTTCTTAATTTTTCATTTTAAAATTTAATATTTTCATTACTTTCTTTTAAACTCACCGCGTGACGGGCCCTTGGCTGTTCGATCTCGATCGATTGAACGGCCATGGACCCAACCATCTCTTCTGCCTTCTCCGGGTAGCAACGGCTCTCCGTTGCTTCCTCTGCCTTTTGCTCTCCTCACATCACCTCCTCTTGTCGCGCCTCAACACTACAAATAGACAGGTCTTTAGGAACGCCCATCAGGGATGGTTACTCAGAAATTGTCCCTTTAAATACTATACGGGAAGGTTGCAAAGCATCCGTCCCCCTTGATGACGAGATGAGACGTTTAAAATCAATAGTATGCAAGACGACGGTTTAGTAATTAACCGTCTCTATCGAGTGTTATAGAGGATGGTTGTGTGACCGTTCCCGCCGAGTTGTACATGGGACGGTTAAGACCGTCGCCTCCCTCTCTCTGTGAATGTCTCTTTCAGTTCAACCGACGGCGACGATTGCGACCGTACCATTCCATCGCATACAATTATGTAGGCGTGAATTGGTGTTAACTCATAAGATACGATTTAAGTGAATCATCCCTGATCGTTATCATAGGGGACGATCAAGTGATTGTTCTAGATGGATTTATACTATCGAAGCATCGCCTCTCACCTCATTCTTTCCATTCTTCCTCTCACAAACCCCTTATTACCTCTGCCACCCCGACTCTCCCGCTGCTCGGTTGCCTCTCAAGCCTCTCCATACGTCACCTCCATTGTCGAGATCCCATCCTCCATCTTCCTCACTCGTCGCGCTCCATCTTATTCTCCGGTATCATTCTATTTCCTTCGAGATGAAACCGTAACTTAGGATATATTTTATATATATATATATATATCTAAAGCATTTTTAAAAATGTTAATCTTATATGTTGTTAGATACAAGAATGACGACTTGATTTTATTTTGTTATACATAAGAATGGTGATTTTCTTCTTCATAGATGGTTGTGTTAGTTGCAATTTTGTTTGACTTGTGTTATATCCATGGATTAATATGTGCAAGAATTGTGATCTATATATGGTTGTTTTAGATGCAAGAATGATTGGTCTACTTTTATACAGTATTAGATTCACTAAATGATTCGTATATGGTGTATGGTTCACTATATGGTTTTTGATTCGTATATGATGCTTGATTCACTATATGGTTGTGTTAGAAGCAAGAACGAATGGTTAGTTACATCTTCATGTATATCATAAAGTATTTGATACTCCATCAATTTGATTTATTATTTCAACACTCTAACTCAAAGACATATCCACGTTTTTTGGTATGTGTGTGTGTGTGTTTGTGTGACAATGTGTGGACATATGTGCATTGGTCCCTTACACTACTCTTACACTACATTACTGTTCTTTATTGCCCATCTTTTAGAGGAGACTCATAAGTCAATTTCAAGAACGGATCTCTCCCTTGGAGGTCCGAATGAGTATCGATCTTTGGACTCCATCAAATGATGATGTTGCGGATCTGATTTTTGTAAATTTAGGTGAGAGAACACACTGATGTAAAGACCAATTTACGAGGATCCTTAGTCCTTTCATGGAGACAGTTGAGATGTATCTTCAAGGATCTTTTGATAGGTTTGAGTACATAAATGTTCTTGCCTTTATGAGGAATTCATTAAAGCACCCGGCGAAGAGGAGGCTACGAAAATTTAATGTACTTTTAGGAGTCCTGCAACATCTATCTCCTAGAACATCTTTGTTGCTGAAGTAGTTTTCTAAACTACTATCCCTATATATTGGAAAGGTGATACTGAAATTTGATGGTTACATCCAGTCTTTTCATAATTATTTATTAGAGAGAATGCAAGTGGTTAGATTTGGATCTTTCGGTAAAGAAACTCTTAGAATGCTTATTGCATTACCACCTTTTGTGGTGTTGTTTCTTGGTAATATATGAAAGGCATAGATTTTTGTATCCAACATTGAACAACACATCAGATTTCTTGTTGATTATGCAAGTAGCTATGGTCATGATTGTGCTCTTCAGCCTATCAGATTTCTATCGGGTTACAATGTCTTATCCAGATCCTAACAGGGGAGGGCAGTTGGACTATGAATATCCAAACTTCCATTTCATGGGAGGATGTAAGAACCTGTGAATTGATCATTACTTGGAAGGATTTGGAATCATTGATCTAACTCGTCGAACTATGGATGCATAAATTTTAAATTTGGAAGATTTATCATTGGTCGTTGCTTCTGAGGATGTGGACTTCTTTGTATCTAGGAGCATTGTGATATAAAGAGTGTTCAGATTGCGGTGGTTGATTGACGTTCTAAAGTTCATTTGGGCTCCCAGACATAGGTGGTTATCGGTGGAGCATCTGCAGCATCGTGAACTTGGAAAAAGAATTCTACATGATGGATTATCATCCTCTGCTGCAAAAAAACGGAAGGAAGACGACACTTAGTATATACTTAGTAACAGATGATTGCAAATTGTATGACTTATATGAACTATGTATGTAATTAGTTATAATCATTTTAAATCTTTGCACTTTGATGTTGAGTTTCATTTAATATTATTATTTTTTGTTACTTGCATTATTAAAAATTATTATTTTGATTTGATCTTCACATTGATAATTGTAACCTTTAGTGAGCTCTTATGATATATCCATTAATTTGTATGGTATAGGGAAAATGGACAAGAGTTGGATGATAAAACATAGGATGATTTGATGACTTATAGAAAAGGTGTCAATGATTTTTTAGACTTGAAGTTTTGTTGTGAATTGCTTTACAATGTTGTTGGAGGTGAATGCGATAAGATTCAATGTCCTTACGTACAATGTAAAACCACTTTGTTAAATAATCGCAGATGAGTTTACGAGCATTTTATATCAAATGGGATTTGGCTATGTTAAACAAATTTGACTTATCACGGAGAAGTTCTTCAACATGCCATGGATCTAGATTTTGATGCAAGTAATGATAATGATCTAATGCAAACAGATGTCAGCGACGAGATACTCGAAATGTTAGATGATATTCGAAGACCTGTTTCATACGAAAGTTCAAAACATATTCATAACGATTTTCATGAAAAGTTAACAGAGGCAGAAATATGTTTGGCTCCGAGAGTTGAAATGTCTCATCTTAGATTTTTGTTAGAGTTATTTAAAATGAAAGTCAATAATCATTGTACAGAGGTGATAATGTCTTATGTTTTATACCTAATTCAAAGGATTTTAAAAAATCCTAATAATTTTCCAAAAGATTGGAAGGATGAAAAAATAAGGTTCCGATCTCTTGGCTTAAATTATGAAAAAATTGATGCATGTCCTATTGATTGCATCCTATATTGGAAGGAGAATTAGAAATTAGAGGTATGTCCTACATGTAATACTTTTAGATTTAAGGAGAATAGTGATGTATCAAGGCGAAAAAAAATTAGAGAAGATTTTATAGTTCTTCCCTCTTATACCTCAGTTGCAACGTCTTTATTCATCATTTAGGATTGCAAAATGGATGGTATGGTACAGTAACATCAAAAAGAAATATTCAAATGTCCTTATTAGACATCCTTCACATTCACAAGAGTGGTTAAAATTCGATGAAAGATATCCTTCATTTGTTGATTAAGTCAGAAATATAAGATTAGGGCTTGCTTCTGGCGGTTGTAATCCATTTGGAAATATGAGTACGAGCTACTCTATTTGGCATGTAATACTAGTAACATATAACTTTCCACCTTCGATGGCGATGAATTCTTCGATTATGATGATGTCCTTACTAATACTGGGTAAAAAGGAGCGGGTAACGCAATAGATGTTTATTTGCAACCTTTAATAGATGAACTTAAAATCTTATGAATTACCGGCTTGCAGACTAACGATGTTGTGAAAAATGAACATTTTACGATGTGTGCCTCACTACTTTGGACCATTAATGATTTTTTGGCATATGCGAATTTGTCAGGTTGGAGTACAAAAGACAAGCTCGAATGCCCGATTTATATGCAAAACACCCAATCCACATCGCTATCTGCAAGTATTCAACATTGTTATTTAAGTCATCGGTGATTCTTACATGTACAACACATATGGCAGAAAGGGGAGAATGACAAGAATTTTGGTGGGCAACCTTTCGGACGTCGAATCACATTGGTTTGAAAATCAGGAGACACAATATGGCAAGAGCAAGAAAAGATAGGTAGCGTTGATTTGGGTAAAATGAATAAGAACAAATTAGTAGGATGTTGGCGAAAACAAAGTATTTTCTTTTGAGAATTGTCGTATTGGAAATCCTCGCAAATTCATCAACCTAGATATAATGCATATAGAGAAGAATGTTATAGAATATCATTAGAATACCGAATCTTTCAAGTTACACGAAGGACAGTCTGAGATCAAGACGTGATTTGATGCAATTTGAAATTTAGCAAGAATTACATCCAATTGAGTCAGATAATTCTACAATTACAATACCCGATACAATTTATACGTTATGTTATGATGAGCGAGAAAGAATACTAGTCTTTCTAAAAAAGATCAAAATATCAAACTGATCCTCATCCCAATTAAACATATGCATAAATGAGGCAGAAAGGTGATGAATACTCATTCATCACTCTTTATTCTTATATTTTAGCTACAAAAACCTTTGCAAATGCATGTATATATTTGTAAATATAAATAATTACCAAAAGCATGCATGGTGTAAAAAGTAATAATTAGCATGTTTTTGTGCAAAAATAAAGAATAAAGATCAAAAAGAAAAAGAGGGAAATATTTAGAATAAATATTGAGCAACCTAACCCAAGGGAGGGCTCAGCATGGGCCTGACCGCATAAAAGCCAAAGTAGATGGAGATAGGGGCTCATGTGTGTAAATATACCTGTAAATATATTAAAAATATTTTCCTCCAAAAAGAGACTAAAATGGGCTTGTGAATACTTGTATATATTTATAAATATAAAAATCAAAATAAAAATTGAAAAATAAAAAGAAAACAAAAACCTTCACCTTGTACATAGTCATCATGTACATAGCCACTCCTATATTTATTTCACCTTATAAATAAATAAAATTAAATTCCATAAAAGTTGTAAATATTCTATATTTTATGATGTAAATAAATAAAATAAAAACCATCAAAACAAAAACAAAATAAAAATAACCAAACTAAAAACACAAAAATACATTGTAAATATACCATGTATATAAGTGTATATATCTATTTATTTCACCTATGTATATAAATAATAAAAATAAAATAAAAATACCCTTTTATTCCTAATTTTATACTATAAATAAATAAAATATAAAAGATGAATAAAAATGCACAAAAATAACAAATTAAAAATCAAAAATTAAAAAAGATATATTGTGTAAATACCTATATATATAGCATAAAGTGTAAATACCTTATTTTAATTTTGAAAAATTAATTAAAAATCACTAAAAAATAGAAAATATTAAAATAAAAATATTTCATGTTTTGAGTTTTAATTAAATCGGCCATTTGCTATTTTTAATTTAATTTCTAATTCTTTTCCAGGTGGCAGCCTCCCATTGGTCCAGGGGGGTTGTTGACCGCCCGGTCAACTCCCCCCCAGGACCACCTCACACGGGTATTAGGCTGGCGATCCGATTTCTCCCGATTATTGCGCCTAAACCCGAACACCTCACACTTAAACCCCGGGTCCGTGTCACTCACATCACATCCGACACCTTCGCCGGCACACCCGCCTCGGGGTCCGTGCTCCACATTGCCCTACCCGATCAAATCTTGCCGGACCTGCACTCATATAAAGGCTGAGCTCCGCCACTTCATTCCTTATCTTTGGCTCGTCATTTCTCCAACCAGTGATCTCCATCTTCCGCGTGAGAGTGACAGCTTGCCCCGGAGGTGTAGCAGCGAGGCAGAGGGTGCTCGAACCACTGATCCGGCGAGCTAGCGTCGTCGTGCTCCGCCCAGAGCAGGAGCTCGAGCCTCGGACGACGACAGTCCGCGAGGCTAGGACCTAGAGCACCAGCTGCTCACCCACAGTCGACTCGACCACCCAGGTAGCCGTAGTTTCTTTTCTATTTCTCGAATTTTGATTTAGCCCCAAATCGCCCCGTCGCCGACCTTCGCTGATTCCGACCATCTCACCCTACCGTTCGATCATCGAAATCCTCCATCGCACTCGCCTTCTTTCCACGCACGTTCTACGCCCCTCCGCTCAACCCAGCTCGCACAGGAGCTGGGGATTTGAGCTCCTCCGTCCACCCCTCACCGGAGCTCGACCACCACGCCTCACCGTTCACTATCACCACGCCTAACGGGGTCGAGGCAGTTTGCCCTCGACCCGCGAGTTTGCTGGTGCACTTTGCAGGTACATCCAAGCCTATCTGAGGGCTTGGACCATTTGGTCCAGCAGCTCCGCCTCCGCCGGACTCGCCAGAGCTTCTCGGCCCTTCATCGAGTCATCGGAGGCTGCCATTCGACGCGGAAGGCTCCCACGCTCCTTCTCCGATCATCAGAGGCCTTCCAGGAGGAGACCAGCGCCGTCACAAGCCCGGTGAAGTTCGCCGGAGCCCAGTTCTTCCTCCATCCTTCAGAGCCGTCCGATGCACCTTCAGCTCCAGATTTGATCTTCACCGTCCGTTCGAGGAGCAGCCATCACCGTCGATCCTTGGAGGGTTGATCGAGACCATCCGATCAGCGAGGTCATCCCACGTCGCTTCCTAGCCGACCGATCCTCCACGTGGAGACACCCAACCGCTCGATCAGACGAAGGCTTCCTTAGTTGGGTGCTACCCATTTCCAGCCGTTCATCAGCACACGTGGCGCCCATCCGTCGGCTTGCGTAATAAAGGGTAATTTATACCTTAGGCCCTTAGTTTAGTTTAATTTCAGTTTAGTCCTATAAATATTTTTAGGATTTTATTTACGTTGGTACATTTGCATTTTGGACCCTGTCTATTTCTGTATTTGCATATATGCCCCTGTTCGTAGTGTAGCACGTGCATCGACACGTGCCTTTTTGGGATATTTGCACATTTAGCCATGTAGTTCTGGAGTGTTCTGAAATGAATGAATATTTTTAGGAAATTGCATTTATACCCTTGTGCGTGATTTATTTGTGCATGTGCGCTTATTTGTGGGTAATTTACAAACAGGTCCTCGGACTTTTGGTACCTGTTACCGAATAGTCCAAGAACTTTGTGTTGTTTGCATTTAGGTCCCTGAGTGCCCCAGACACGCGCTGCGTGCGTGATTTCATGGGATTTTTGCACCGGACCCCCAGAACATTGGATATTTACGCACAGGTCCCTATGCAATGTACCTAGGTTTTATTTTTGAATAAAATATCAAACCTACTCCAAATTCCATGAAAATTGGACACATGGCTCCTGCCATGTTGTAAAATCTTCTAGAATTTTTGGAGACATTTTTGCTTTTATTTGATATTTTTAAAAAATCAAGAACACCCTTTTTCCTTACTGTTTGATTTTAAAAATCACAAAAATATACTAAATTCGTCTAAAAATTACAAAAAATATGCTACTGTTTCTTGTGTTGTGTTTGATTTTCTGACCAATTTTGGTCATTCTTCATTATATAAAACTCTTAAAAATTGAAAAACACCTAAAAACTCATAAAAATTCTAATAAATAATCTAAAAATCCAAAAAATAATAATTAAGGTGCCTAAATTTTCCTTGTTTCTTTCTCTTTAGAGGAAAATTACCTCCGGGCTTATTGGGGACTTTTAGATATTTTAATTAAGTCCCTTAAGCTCGGCTGGACAGTGCCTTCATTTTCTTGCATTGTTTTATTTTTAGAAAATTAAATACAAATCCGAAAAATACCAAAAATTCACTAAAAATAGTAAAACTTATAAAACACACAAAAACATTTTTATTTGAAATTTTTGCTTGATTTTTGATGCATTAAATAAATTGTTGAATTGCCTTGTTTCTTTGTTTTCCTTATTTTCTTAATTCTTTAAAAATCCAAAAAAAAATTTAAAAACAATTAAAAATCCACCAAAAACACTTGTCTTTTATTTTATTTTATTTTATTTTTGAGACTACTTCGTAGGCCGCGAGGCCATCACGTGCTCCTTGTGTTTGACCCTGGTCGCTATACCAGGTTAAACTAATAGCAGGACCGCTATTTCATTTTGAGTTGATTTTATTCGATATTGGTGGTCTCTTTTTCTTGATTGACACACGAGCGATTGAGGTCGCAACAACCATTTGAGATATACCTGATCTACCTCACTTGCTCGATTTACGTGTTCGTCAGAATGGCGCTGTTGCCGGGGAGCACGGCTTAGTAGTTTTTGATTTTTCTTTTTCTTTTTCTCTTTGTTTTATTTTTCGTGGCTTCCTGCGGCTCTTTCAGAGTCCGTGGCTTTTCGCGGCCTTTTTTTTCTTTTATTTTTGTTTTATTTTGTTTTGCTTTATTTTCTCTTATTTTTGTCTTTGCTTGATTTCGAGTGTTTATTTTATTTTGCATTTCTGCACATATACCCTTGTTCTTATTTTCTGTTCATATTTGATTCTTTTATCGGTCTGACCACTTGTTTCTTTCTTGCGAGGGCCCGAGGACCGAGGCGGCAGCTTTCGAGAAGCCGGTGCAACCGCGAGACTCGGAGGTGGCTCCCTTTTGCACGGAGCCACATGAGAGCGTGAGATAGAGGCTGAGTGGGAGAGGATTAAAGTAGGATTAGTTTAGACTTTATTTTTATTTTTATTTGATTATTGTAATAATACAGGGACAGACTCAGATACTTTGGACTTGGCTTGACTAGCGGGTCTGTTTCACCGAGCACAGGTGTGCTCGGGGGACCCTTAGGTTTTTCGCGGCTTTTCACGGTTTTTGGTTTTCTTCGCTGCCTTTTACGGTTTTACGCGGTTTTTCTCGAGCCCCTAGATTTAGTATTTTCTGTTTGACTGTGCCGTAATTAGTAGGATCCCCACACCTAATTATTTGCATGTTCCTATAGTGCGATTAATTGGACCTACTAATAAATCACTAATAAAAATAAGTGACTCACTCCCTTCGTAGCCTACGTGCCGTAACCTGCCCTGCCAAGCGCTGCTCCTGAACCCGATGTGTCGGGAGGAGGAGGGGTAGACTGAGACCAGACCTTTGGCTTGAAGGATCGATGACCAGTTATACGGTTCTTCGAGTAGAAGTTGCCTGTTTAGGACTCGGGTTTTCACCGCTGCACCATATAGGTAGTTTCTTTTCTGCCTTTACATTTCTGCGCGGATCACTTGCATGTAGAGTGCTGGAGACAGGTACGCATTTCTATCTTTGCATGCATCATTGATTTCATCGCGCATCGGCTTTTTCGTCTTCTCCCCCCTGTTTTTGACTTAATAATCAGGAGAACCGAAAAATTCGTTAGGCCTTTTATTTTTATTGAAAAATATTAAAAAGAAAAACCATAAAATTGGGACTGTTTAAGCTATTGACCCTAAAAGACACCTGATCTAAAAATTTGTCTTGGGGAGAGCAACCCCCTCATTGATTGGTTTGCTTGTGTGAGAGAGTGATCCGTTCACTAGGTAGAGCCCTCCGGTGCTATTCCCGACTGATTACCGACTCATTCGTGCGGGACAGTCGGTTGGGGTAGCATCGGGTATCCCAGCAGGTCACGTAATCGATCTGATAGATTGTTTGTTCACCAAAATAAAATTTGACAAGATAATCCGACCGAGCCTTTACGGTCTTCAGCTCGCGTTGCGTTGGTGAACTGAGGGGTTTGTATTCTGATCATAGTTTCTCCAGATCCCATCCACCTTACTCTCCAGATCACAATGATGGGTAGACGATCTCTTAGGCAGTCTCTGGCTGCACCGCTTTCGTGCGTGTCTACCCGTTCATCTAGGTTGGCTCGTGAGAGCCGAGACCAGCTCTCCGAGCCCGAGTATGATTCCGTCCTGTTCCCCCTCGACCCCCAAAAATCGGTGATCTTAAGTTCCACACAAGGCGGGAACTCAGTCGCTGAATCGACCACGCGAAATTCGGATTAAAACAACAATTAACCCACGACAAATAAATCAAGCAATGAAAGTAAATGTGCGGAGTTAAAATTTATTATAACTCTACAACAAAGATGTGCATAGGTGCAAGTATTGTAGAGGTCGAACACAGGGAGCAGACAGGTAGATCGGGGCACAAGTGCTCAAAAATGTGTGAGTTGTGATCAAATGTCTATTATGCTATTTTTTTGTGGGTTTTAATTTTATAATTTTTTTTTAATTTTTGATTTTATCTTTTGATTTTTAATTTTCTGATTTTTAGATTTTATATTTTGTATTTTTTTATTTCTTTTTCAATATTGGAAAGTAAAGACAATATAATAGAAGGCAAGCTAAAATATTTATAAAAATGTGCAAAAATACTCAAAAATTCAGAAATAAAATGTTTTTGGTATTTTTAAGAATTTTTACTGTTTTTGTGATTTTTAGGAATTTTTCAAGGTGTTTTTGCTATTTTTAAATACTGAAATAAGGCAAAACAGTGCAAAAAGCAAGGCTGAAACTTCAAATGGAGAAATAAAATAGAAATCAGTGGCAAAAATTCTCCAACTTAATTTTCAGTGAAAGATAATGAACCCAAGAACATTTAGGAAAAGAAAACACTATTTTTGGATTTTTTATGAATTTTATAAATTTTTATGAAGGTTTTTAGAGTTTTGCAATTTTTAGGGGTTTGGTTTTATATTTTTTAATGATTTTTGGCTGGAGTTAAAACTAACTAAAAGACACAAAATATATTTTTTTGGAAATTTTCTGGAGTATTTTTATATTTTTTATGGATTTTTTAAGTTAGACAGTGCACAAAAAGGAAGTTTTTGATTTTTAATAAATATGAAAATCAAATAAAATCAAAAACTAAAATGTTGGCGTAAAAGTACACGTGTCCAGGAGCTTAACCCTATTTTTGTGGAATTTTTGGACTTAAAGTGATAGGTTAAATAATTACAACAAGCATCCAGTCAAAACACAGCCTGGCAGGGGGTTATATGCAAAAACACAAACTTCCAGGGGCTGTTTCACAAAATTCCCACAAAATATATACTGAATAAAAATACTTTGCTAACTAAACGCCAATATCAAAAGTCGTAGGGGCTTCTCGCAAAATCTCCCAGACGCACGTGCGTACACGCGCGCCTGGCAGGGGGTAGAAGTGCAATTTCACAAGAGTCCAGGGGTTGTTAGCAATTTTCCCAAAAATCTTCAACTGAATTAAATATATGCTGGGCTAAATAGTAATAGTTAAAGCCACGGGGTGGCGTCTGCAAAAATCCCAGGCGTCACGTGCGTGAGCACGCGCACTTGGGAAGGATTTATCCGTAAATACACGCAAGTCCAGGGTATTGACTGTAAATGTCACAAAAATTACACTACAGCAGAGGAAAGATTGGGAACTAAATATAAATCACAAAAAAGGTCGGGTGAACTGTGCAAAAATCCCAGACCTTGGCGCTGATGAACGATGGATTGCGCCTCCACTTAACCACGTGTCGCGATCGCGACGGCCCGTACCCCTTCGCTTCGGGACGGCCCAGATTAGATCTGCCCCTTGAAGATCTGACGGCTGGAGGGGCTTCAGCAGCGGATGGCTGCGATCACAAGGGGGAGGGCAAGATCGACGGCAGCTGTAGCATGCTCCTCCCCGCGTTCTTGTTTTGCCCAGGTGCGCGCGGCGGCGCGCGGCTTCGTCTCCGGCGACCTTCAACCAAAAATGAGCCCCAGCGCGGCTCTCCAGCGCCTGGTCCTGCAAATGAAACACGTTGCCGACAGAAGTGGGATCCAGGGGCTAGCAAATAAGGAATGGAGGGTTGGTGTGGACCTAACGAAGGTCGCCGGAGCTCAAGAGCTCCGGCAAGGGAATCAAGATGGAAATCTATACTAATAGTGGTTAAAATGGCGATCTAAATGCACAGAGTAAATGCTAATATTAACGACCAACTACTGAGCAAGGAAATAGAAGGAAAACATGACCTCAAGGGTATAGAACCCGAGGAAGAACCTCACGGTGGCTAGGCCGCCGGAGATGGGGTTGGAGCGCCGCCTCGACCGCCTAACCTTCTCCCTCACGAGCTGGAGGACCTCCTGTCACGAGGTCCGGTCCTGAGCTTGCAAGAAGAAGAGGAAAAAAGGGTCAAGAAGGGTTCAAATTCGAAATGGGGTTTTGGGTGGTCTTTTGAAAGATGGTGGTCGAGGCACTTTCAACGAGGTGTATCTTGCGAATCGCAACTCCAATCCTCGAGGTAAAGGCTAGGCGTGATAGATCACATGTAGGCCTACAAATCTCGTGAAGAGACCGGCCTCATTCGGTAAAAGTATCGCCCTCCAAAAATCCGCGAAAATCAAGAAAACTCATTTATGACAGGCATCAGACCTCGTCAGAGAGTTGACCGAGGTCAACCAAGGGAGAAGTCTGGTTGGTCCACGTGGACCAACCAGAAAAAACCTTGGAAAAAATATTTCTAAATTTAATTAAAAATAGGAAATGATTTTATTACTTTTTAATTATAAAATGAAAAATGTTTATTTTTTTATAAATTATTTTATAGTGATTTTTATTTATTTTTATGAAGTATATTTTTACAAGTTTGCATTTATGCCCTTATAGGTATCTATATCTACGTATTTAAGTATTCTATTTTTATTTAGGTATTTTTAATATTATTATTTTTATTTATGATTTTATAAAATTATAAAATGCTTTTATCTACACAAATATATTTTTATTTAAATTTTCTGATATATTTTATACATTAATAAAATGAAAGTGTTATTTGTATAGGTATACCTATGTATTATAATATATACAAGTATTTTTATTTGTATTTTATTTATGTTTTTATTCTGATTTTAATGCACATAATTATTATAAGTAATATTTATAACATTATAAAAATATAAAATTATAAAAATAATAGATAAATAATAAATTGAATATTTTAATATGTACAAGTATACAATAGGGGTCCAAAAGTCAACTTTCAAACCGTAGCTCCGCCAAATGCGAAACCACCGCCATTAATTAGATTATTTTCTTCTATATACAATTAAAGGTGAGTACACTACATTTGGAGTTTTTATTTGTGAGATACGGGTCTGGGAAGTTGGCATTCTGGATTTTTATTCAGACCATAACTTTTTATCTGTACATTATTTTTCTGTGAAATCAATTTTGTATTTTTCTTTATTAAATTATATACAACTTTCATGTACAAAGTTTCTTTATTTGATGTATAAAAGGTGGAACCAAAAATAGGTCCCAAAATGAATAAAGAATAGATAGAATGTATAGGTATTTACACTGTATTCTGGCCCTTATCTCCCCCTACTTTATTCCTTGTCGACCTATTCATCAAGATGCCTAGGTCTCGGGGTTTCGGGTCATAAAATATTTACAATATTTTATTCTTTTTCTTTTCTTTTCTTTATTCTATAATTATGGCTTTAAAAACCGCAATTTATACAACATTTACGCACATATACATGAATGCTAAAATGCATGAATTAATGCTATTTACACGCATTTGCTAGGGTTTTTAAGGCCAAAATGATAGAATAAAGATGATGAAACGTAGATTCATCATCCCCCTATACTTGCCTTTGCTAGTCCCCAGCAAACACTTATGCAATAAGTGCAAAAGAAGAAGAAAGAAAAGAAAAAGAAGAACTTGGATCTTATTTGATTATCAAACTTGTCTTCACAAAATCAAAGTTTGGAGCTTAAGTCGGACCTTTGGAAATTTAGTGCGGGCGGAACCTTAGTGAGAATCGTATTTGAAATTCAACAGTCCTTGAGAATCCCAAAACTCTGCTCAAGTCTCCTCAATAGCCAGGTCAGAAATACTTCAACTCATACGCAAACTCTTACGACTATGAATCTGACTTGTACAGTGTAAGTGATGGTGGCTCTCTCCAACTAGAATGACAAAGAAACTGACTTCTCCAGTACGACAACCCAATGATTCACCAATCCAGCAACTCCATCCTCGAGGAGCGGGGTATTCCCTTCTAAGTTCAAGTGCAACCAACTCAAGAGGAGGGGTGAAGAGAAGAATGGACGGTAGCCAGTGTAGCTACCTATCCTGGGATGCAAGACCAGTGTAGTCAAGTCATCCTGCTGCAGGCTCACATATTTGACTTTGGAACTCAAGCTTGCTTATTGACTTTGTACATACTTGCAGGCTTTTATTTTTGTACATGCCTGAACTTCTTTTTTTTTTAATACTATATACAGCAGCATTTACATAAGGAGTTTTTCCTCTTAAGCCAGTAGACTATCCCTCTTTTGAAGCTTTATCGCAACCCACAGCCTCCTGTCTTTAGACTTCCTAATCACTGGACGGGTTGGGGTGCACTTCCCTCCCTAGAGGAGGACAAGTGTTTCCACTTGTGTGCGTCTCATACCGGCAAATCCAATCCCCTCACCACTCCAACTGAGTTGAGCCATGTGAAAGGTGCAGGTGTCCAAGTTAGGTCATTATCAACAAGAGTCATGCGTGTGCTCTGAAATACTCTACTTAGGCAATCAAGAATCCATTGAACCAAGTCTCGTGATCCTCAAAGAATTAAGTCAACTAGACCTGAAGTACCTTAAACCCAGTTCCTATAAGGTTCCTGTTATTAGGTAGATTATAAGGTCCAATCAAGCTCCAATCTCCGGATTTTACTTAGACTTGTTCAACTATCAAACTCAATCCGAAAAATGCGAATGTTATGCAATGGAATGCAGAGAATATTTTTTGTGATGCAATTTTCAAGGATTTTGAACTTTTTATGGATTTTTGAAAAGATGATGATGATGCATATGCATTTTTTTGTCTTTTTCAAAAAGATTTTTCAAATGTTTTTGGATTTTAATTTTGCAAATGTTTTTGGGAATTTTTGAAAATAAAAAGTTTTGGCTGAAAACTAGGTGAAAATATGTACACGGGAGTGCTTCTTATATACAAGAAGTGGATTTTAAGAATTTACAGGGTAAGTGGTCAGTTTTATACATGTGTACATAAGATGGATTGTGGTGTGATGTGTATATTCCTCAAACTTATTTGAAAACAATTTACACACAATTTTTGAAAACTATAGTCCAAAATAATTTTTACAAACATTTTACACACATTTGAAAATCATTTTGCAAAGGCTTTCAAAACAGTATATATAGGTTTTTCAAATCATTTTTGCAACCATTTTTCAAACCATTTGCAAATCATTTTTCAAACATTTTTATTTCACACAAAGAAAAGAAATTTTACAAACCACACAATTTTTTACACAGGTTGAAAACACGAAACAAAATATTTTCAAAATAGTTTTCAATAGATGTTCACAAAGATTTTCAAACTATTTTTCAAACATTTTGCAAAAAACATTTTCACCTGATTTATTAATCAGTAAATACAAAAAGAATTTGAGGAATAATCACATCTTTTTATTAAGAATTTTTGTGAATGTTAAAGAATTTTTAGCCATATTTATTAAGAAAATACGAAAGTACGAGTTATGGATAAAGTATATACGTAGTATATACGACCCCCCTATACTTAGCTTGAGATATGTCCTCATAGATCGGAGAGAAAAAAGAAGACATAACTCGTACTAAGTATAGGAAAATCTAAATAATAAAGGAACAAATGAATCAAATGAATGAGAAGTTGACCGTCCCCCCTATACTTAGGATCAAATAATCCTAAGTATAGCAGACTGTACACAACGCAGGGAGGGTCAAGGGTGGGAATGAACAGATCGTACTCAGATTGTCTCCCCCTATACTTAGGGTAAGATATCCCTAAGTATAGACAAGAAGAGGAGACAATGGAGAGGATCGAGATGAATGAGAAAAACTCGAGGTGCACACCCCCCTATACTTAGGACAAAGTACGTCCTAAGTATAGAAGACTGTCTACAAGGGGCGGCACCTTTTCGGTAGATGAAGAAGATAGCAGAGGAAAAGAAGAAAAGAAGAAAAGAAGAAAAGAAATCTGAAGATGGAAAGAGTGATATAGGAGAAATCGGAGGATGTACAGACCACTCCCCCTATACTTAGGGTAAAAGGAGCCCTAAGTATAGGCAACAACAGGAGTGATCAGACGGAACGATGAATGAACACTCGGCTCGTCCACCCCCCTATACTTAGGACAAGGTACGTCCTAAGTAAGGCAGACACGAGAATGGGTGGACGAGCAATACGGAAGAGAGACGGAGGTACACAACACGAATGTACAACAGGATGGATATACACATGATCAAGAAGGTTGAAAGCGAACCTTCTTGCGGGACCTCGGAGGAATAGATCTAGTGTGGTGCAGGTCGACATCGGGGTCCATAGTGGACGGAATCCGATCAGGGTCGACGGGGTATAAGTCCTCAGTGGCCCTAGGGTGTGAAGGCACAGACGGGGTAGTGGAAGAAGTACAACTAGGTCCGGCCTTGGGAGTCTCGCTGATATCAAAGTGAAATGGGACGAACTCATCATCATCGGAAGTAGTGTACTCAGAGTCATCCTGTGAGGAGTCATCCAGGTCGAAACCAAAAGGCACGAACTCATCGGTGGAAGTAGTCGAACTCTGGTCGTCCTCGATAATTTCAACTGGATCATCTTTCTCATCAAAAGGTCCGAATCTCTGAAGAAAAGCAACAAAATCAAATTCGGCCTTAGTCTCATCAGTATCTACATGGACAGAAGCGGACTCATCAGTGGAAGTAATCAGAGCATGTCCGTCCTGTATAGTTTCTAAGTCTGCCCTCCGCTCAATGGTATCGATCGTGTAAATCCCGCGGATGTCATCAACACAACGCCAATCACAGGAAGCGGAAACACCAAGGTCTATGCTTTCCGAGCTTTCCTCCTTGGAGAGGAATTCTCGGGTCTCATCGTCGGTCATGAAGAATGTCTCTCTGATATCCTCATATAAATCATAGTCCTCGGGGTCAGCCAGGACAGGTGTGGTCACATCAGGTGCGGGTCTCTGGTCAGCAGTGGGTGCGGTGATCACTGCTTCGCCCTCGTCAGCAGGACGGAAGCGAATCTCTCCTGATCCATAATCAATAACGACCCTCGCAGAGGCGAGGAATGGTCGTCCCAGGATGATTGGAGAATGCTCCCCTGTGGAGATCTCCATGGGCAAGACGACAAAATCAACATTGTGGTTCGTGCCCTGAATCGATATGATGGCGTTTTCAAGGATACCCTTCGGCCTCTTTATTGATCCATCAGCGAACTGTACGATCATCCTGGTTTTCTTGAGAGGCCCTAAGTGAAGAGACTGTACCAATGAGAAGGGTATGATGCTAATCGAAGCACCGCCGTCTAGGAGAGTGTGATCACATGTGTGGTCAGAGATGGTGCAGCTAATGAATGGTGTGGCAGTGTTCTTCTTCCGAGGAATGGGACGATGTGTGATGGCGTGGGCAGTGGCCATGGTCAAGATGTGACGCTCAGATCTACTCCTCCGCTTTCTCTTCTTGGGAAGAGGAGCAGATAAATCGGTCATGGCCTGCTGAAGTGGGGCACGGATGATCTCATGAATGGTGGCCACCACTTCTGGTTCAGTCAGCATTTTTTTGAATTTTTGGACCTCCTCCATACAAGGGAGGAAGTCGGAATCATCATATACACGAGGCATGCCCAGAGCAGTCTGTACAGCGGCATCCTCGGGGTCAAAGGTGGGACGGGGTGTGAATGAATGTGTGGTCAAAGGATCTGGCAAGTGGTACCTCTCCTCACAGTCTGGCTCGATCATGCGTCTCCCGAACTCTTTTTGTATTTTTAAATTTTTCTCATTTTTTTGTAATTTTGGTGATTGCAAGCTCTCATGGAAATCCTCGAGTGAACCCATGTCGTCAAATGGTGGAATATCATGGTCGCTCTTATTGGTACTAGTGAGGGTGTCAATCCTCTGTCTCATATGATCCATCATCTGGGTCAAGTGCTCAAGGGTGGACTCCATGAAAGGTGACTCCAACAGCTCAGTCTCGGGTGGATGTGAAGGTGGAGGAGGATAATATACAGGTGGAGGTGGGTGTGGGTAGAAATCCGAGTCCTGATACTGTGGCTGAGGCGGATATGTACAAAAGTCAGGAGCAAAGTCCTCCTGGAAAAAAGGAGGTGGACTGGCTGGAGTGAACGAGTGATCCGCAAAGTCCGGATAGAATACGCTCCAGTCGGCCATCTCGAAACAAAAGAAAATGATCGGGAGAGCACGATGGTCAAGTCAAGAGAAGTGAGAAGACAGGCGCAAGTGCGCAGGGATGATCTAGGACACACACACAACAATCACAAGCAAAAATGAAAAGAATACAAACCCTCAATTCACCTACTCAACTCGGTAGAGACCGCAAAGAGCGGTCTTTTTATCTTGTCTGTTTAAGAGTTAGGTGAGAAGTCCAAAAATTTGCACAAACACTTAGGGGGCTGAATATGGGATTTGGGCTCTAACCTTAGTGTGTGCGCGAGCAAGTAAAAGCGAAGACAATGAGGGGATTACTCGCCCCAATACAAAATTTTTCTTTTGGTGAATTTTAGGGTCAAGTAATGTTAGCAGCCCCAATTTTATTTGGTTATCACTTTTTTTTGGATTTTTAATAAAAAAAATGCACGAGCCTATCGGGGATTCAATTCCTTTAAGATCCTAGGTTGGCAAAATCAGAGGTAGAGTCGGAAAAGCAATGCAAGCGGCAAATAATGATGGATGCTAAAGCGTAAATGCTCACCTTGCCTCCAGCACTCTACATGCAAGGATGCTCAGCAGAATTGAAACCTATCTATATGCAAATGCAAAGCCGATGAAATCACCCTAAGTTCAAAAATTGCTATTAGCGGGAAGAACCACAAGTTGACCGTCAATCCTCAACCCTAGAGTCCGGTCTAGGCTCACCCCTCCTCTGCTCAACAAATTGAGGGTAGGAGAAAGCGCTTTGCGGGGAGAGCTCGCGGCGCGATGGATTGAAGGTGATGATCAACTGTTTAAAATTTGACTAAGTCCAAACGAGACTATAGGTGCATGCAATGTTGATTAAGGTGTTTGGACCTAATGTTACGCAAGCAATCCTAAAAGCTAAGGGCTCAATCACACAAAATAAATAAAATCGAAAAACAAAACAAAATAAAAAAAATACGATGAAAAGCCGTAAAAACCGCGAGAGCCCCCAAGTGAACAATCACTTGGAAATTAGGCTCAAGAGTCCAAGTGTCCGAGGGTACCTGTATTATTACAAATATAGGTCACTCTCTCACTTAAATTACAAAAAATAAATGCAATAAAATAAAAGCTCAGAAATTGTCTTCAAAATTTCCCTCCAAGTCCGCCTTGGTGCGAAGCCAAAGCCGCCTCACGTGGTTGCACGAGCGCTCCTGGAAAGGAGTGCCTCCCTCGATCCGCGTACCTCGCACAAAACCAAACAAGAGGGTGGTCAGACAATTCAAATGATATATCAAAAACAAGGAAATAAAATAGCGACAAATAAAAGCCGTGAAATAGACAATCAATCACAAATACAAACAAGACCCGAACTAAGCGCTGTTGCTCCCCGGCAACGGCGCCATTTGTTTAACCCAAAAATCGGTGATCTTAAGTTCCACACAAGGCGGGAACTCAGTCGCTGAATCGACCACGTGAAATTCGGATTAAAACAACAATTAACCCACGACAAATAAATCAAGCAATGAAAGTAAATGTGCGGAGTTAAAATTTATTATAACTCTACAACAAAGATGTGTATAGGTGCAAGTATTGTAGAGGTCGAACACAGGGAGCAGACAGGTAGATCAGGGCACAAGTGCTCAAAAATGTGTGAGTTGTGATCAAATGTCTATTATGCTATTTTTTGTGGGTTTTAATTTTATAATTTTTTTTTAATTTTTGATTTTATCTTTTGATTTTTAATTTTCTGATTTTTAGATTTTATATTTTGTATTTTCTTTATTTCTTTTTCAATATTGGAAAGTAAAGACAATATAATAGAAGGCAAGCTAAAATATTTATAAAAATGTGCAAAAATACTCAAAAATTCAGAAATAAAATTTTTTTGGTATTTTTAAGAATTTTTACTGTTTTTGTGATTTTTAGGAATTTTTCAAGGTGTTTTTGCTATTTTTAAATACTAAAATAAGGCAAAACAGTGCAAAAAGCAAGGCTGAAACTTCAAATGGAGAAATAAAATAGAAATCAGTGGCAAAAATTCTCCAACTTAATTTTCAGTGAAAGATAATGAAGCCAAGAACATTTAGGAAAAGAAAACACTATTTTTGGATTTTTTATGAATTTTATAAATTTTTATGAAGGTTTTTAGAGTTTTGCAATTTTTAGGAGTTTGGTTTTATATTTTTTAATGATTTTTGGCTGAGAGTTAAAACTAACTAAAAGACACAAAATATATTTTTTTGGAATTTTTCTGGAGTATTTTTATATTTTTTATGGATTTTCTAAGTTAGACAGTGCACAAAAAGGAAGTTTTTGATTTTTAATAAATATGAAAATCAAATAAAATCAAAAACTAAAATGTTGCGTCAAAGTACACGTGTCCAGGAGCTTAACCCTATTTTTGTGGAATTTTTGGACTTAAAGTGATAGGTTAAATAATTACAACAAGCATCCAGTCAAAACACAGCCTGGCAGGGGGTTATATGCAAAAACACAAACTTCCAGGGGCTGTTTCACAAAATTCCCACAAAATATATACTGAATAAAAATACTTTGCTAACTAAACGCCAATATCAAAAGTCGTAGGGGCTTCTCGCAAAATCTCCCAGACGCACGTGCGTACACGCGCGCCTGGCAGGGGGTAGAAGTGCAATTTCACAAGAGTCCAGGGGCTGTTAGCAATTTTCCCAAAAATCTTCAACTGAATTAAATATATGCTGGGCTAAATAGTGATAGTTAAAGCCACGGGGTGGCGTCTGCAAAAATCCCAGGCGTCACGTGCGTGAGCACGCGCACTTGGGAAGGATTTATCCGTAAATACACGCAAGTCCAGGGTATTGACTGTAAATGTCACAAAAATTACACTACAGCAGAGGAAAGATTGGGAACTAAATATAAATCACAAAAAAGGTCGGGTGAACTGTGCAAAAATCCCAGACCTTGGCGCTGATGAACGATGGATTGCGCCTCCACTTAACCACGTGTCGCGATCGCGACGGCCCGTACCCCTTCGCTTCGGGACGGCCCAGATTAGATCTGCCCCTTGAAGATCTGACGACTGGAGGGGCTTCAGCAGCGGATGGCTGCGATCACAAGGGGGAGGGCAAGATCGACGGCAGCTGTAGCATGCTCCTCCCCGCGTTCTTGTTTTGCCCAGGTGCGCGCGGCGGCGCGCGGCTTCGTCTCCGGCGACCTTCAACCAAAAATGAGCCCCAGCGCGGCTCTCCAGCGCCTGGTCCTGCAAATGAAACACGTTGCCGACAGAAGTGGGATCCAGGGGCTAGCAAATAAGGAATGGAGGGTTGGTGTGGACCTAACGAAGGTCGCCGGAGCTCAAGAGCTCCGGCAAGGGAATCGACATGGAAATCTATACTAATAGTGGTTAAAATGGCGATCTAAATGCACAGAGTAAATGCTAATATTAACGACCAACTACTGAGCAAGGAAATAGAAGGAAAACATGACCTCAAGGGTATAGAACCCGAGGAAGAACCTCACGGTGGCTAGGCCGCCGGAGATGGGGTTGGAGCGCCGCCTCGGCCGCCTAACCTCCTCCCTCACGAGCTGGAGGACCTCCTGTCACGAGGTCCGGTCCTGAGCTTGCAAGAAGAAGAGGAAAAAAGGGTCAAGAAGGGTTCAAATTCGAAATGGGGTTTTGGGTGGTCTTTTGAAAGATGGTGGTCGAGGCACTTTCAACGAGGTGTATCTTGCGAATCGCAACTCCAATCCTCGAGGTAAAGGCTAGGCGTGATAGATCACATGTAGGCCTACAAATCTCGTGAAGAGACCGGCCTCATTCGGTGAAAGGATCGCCCTCCAAAAATCCGCTAAAATCAAGAAAACTCATTTCTGACAGGCATCAGACCTCGGTCAGAGAGTTGACCGAGGTCAACCAAGGGAGAAGTCTGGTTGGTCCACGTGGACCAACCAGAAAAAACCTTGGAAAAAATATTTCTAAATTTAATTAAAAATAGGAAATGATTTTATTACTTTTTAATTATAAAATGAAAAATGTTTATTTTTTTATAAATTATTTTATAGTGATTTTTATTTATTTTTATGAAGTATATTTTTACAAGTTTGCATTTATGCCCTTATAGGTATCTATATCTACGTATTTAAGTATTCTATTTTTATTTAGGTATTTTTAATATTATTATTTTTATTTATGATTTTATAAAATTATAAAATGCTTTTATCTACACAAATATATTTTTATTTAAATTTTCTGATATATTTTATACATTAATAAAATGAAAGTGTTATTTGTATAGGTATACCTATGTATTATAATATATACAAGTATTTTTATTTGTATTTTATTTATGTTTTTATTCTGATTTTAATGCACATAATTATTATAAGTAATATTTATAACATTATAAAAATATAAAATTATAAAAATAATAGATAAATAATAAATTGAATATTTTAATATGTACAAGTATACAATAGGGGTCCAAAAGTCAACTTTCAAACCGTAGCTCCGCCAAATGCGAAACCACCGCCATTAATTAGATTATTTTCTTCTATATACAATTAAAGGTGAGTACGCTGCATTTGGAGTTTTTATTTGTGAGATACGGGTCTGGGAAGTTGGCATTCTGGATTTTTATTCAGACCATAACTTTTTATCTGTACATTATTTTTCTGTGAAATCAATTTTGTATTTTTCTTTATTAAATTATCTACAACTTTCATGTACAAAGTTTCTTTATTTGATGTATAAAAAGTGGAACCAAAAATAGGTCCCAAAATGAATAAAGAATAGATAGAATGTATAGGTATTTACACTGTATTCTGGCCCTTATCTCCCCCTACTTTATTCCTTGTCGACCTATTCATCAAGATGCCTAGGTCTCGGGGTTTTGGGTCATAAAATATTTACAATATTTTATTCTTTTTCTTTTCTTTTCTTTTCTTTATTCTATAATTATGGCTTTAAAAACCGCAATTTATACACCATTTACGCACATATACATGAATGCTAAAATGCATGAATTAATGCTATTTACACGCATTTGCTAGGGTTTTTAAGGCCAAAATGATAGAATAAAGATGATGAAACGTAGATTCATCACCCCTGTTTTTGACTTAATAATCCGGAGAACTGAAAAATTCGTTAGGCCTTTTATTTTTATTGAAAAATATTAAAAAGAAAAACCATAAAATTGGGACTGTTTAAGCTATTGACCCTAAAAGACACCTGATCTAAAAATTTGTCTTGGGGAGAGCAACCCCCTCATTGATTGGTTTGCTTGTGTGAGAGGGTGATCCGTTCACTAGGTAGAGCCCTCCGGTGCTATTCCCGACTGATTACCGACTCATTCGTGCGGGACAGTCGGTTGGGGTAGCATCGGGTATCCCAGCAGGTCACGTAATCGATCTGATAGATTGTTTGTTCACCAAAATAAAATTTGACAAGATAATCCGACCGAGCCTTTACGGTCTTCAGCTCGCGTTGCGTTGGTGAACTGAGGGGTTTGTATTCTGATCATAGTTTCTCCAGATCCCATCCGCCTTACTCGCCAGATCACAATGATGGGTAGACGATCTCTTAGGCAGTCTCTGGCTGCACCGCTTTCGTGCGCGTCTACCCGTTCATCTAGGTTGGCTCGTGAGAGCCGAGACCAGCTCTCCGAGCCCGAGTATGATTCCGTCCTGTTCCCCCTCGACCCCCTTTCTTTCGGTTCCGAGAGATATGAGCCAGAGGAGAGATTGGCAGATTTATCAGCACCTGAGTTCCTCATGATCTGCAGTACTGTCCACGATCGTCAGGTGGATCAGGATACGATTCGGATGATCGCCTTCCCCTTTTCCTTGGCAGACAGAGCAGCCACCTGGCTGAAGCACTTGGGGAAGTTTGTTTACACTTGGGAGCAACTCCACACCGAGTACTTACACAAGTACTATCCACTCGGGCGGACCAATGCAGCGAGAGCCCTTATCAGCAACTTCTCCATGCTCCCCAACGAGCAATTCCATGAGGCATGGGAGAGGTTTAGAGAGCTGACTGATCGATGCCCGTACCACGATATTTCCAAGCCCAACCTTGTGCAGAGCTTCTTTAGCGGGCTGACACCAGAGCTCCAGGGCTTGGTGAATGCTTCTTGTGGCGGGTCTTACTTCGCCAAGGATCACGACCAGGTCTGGGCCATCTACGAGGAGATGGCTGAGAACTATATGCTGATGTCCCAGACCAGGTTGTACACTCAGGGCAGACCCCAGCAGCAGCCAGGACCCGTGCAGTACCAGAGGATAGCACGGGTCAATGCCGGTCCATCCAGTTCGTCCGCAGTAGCAGCAACACAGGCAGAGTCGTCAGCTGCGGACATGGGGATTATCAGCGAGAAGTTGGATCGGATGGAGCTGATAGAGAAGAAGCAGTGCCAGGGCATCACTCAGATGAAGCAGATGGCACAGACTCTGAGCGACATGAAGACCCAGCTCATGTGTCTCCAGGAGGCACAGACGGCTTCACAGCCCCGTCTTCAGTTGCGAGGCGATCACGGCAGCAGCAGCAGCTCGTCCCAGCGCTCCAGCTCACACCAACAACCTAGACATGTTCACCTTTTACAGGCAGAGCCGTACCAGCAGCCGCAACCCACCTACCAGTTACCACCATCTTCAGACTTGCAGATGGTGGTATACTAACCTGATCAGCCTCTGGCAGTACTCCCGCCAGCCCAGTACGATGCAGAGCCGTTGATGGATGTCAACGGGATTTGGTATGACTGCCCTCAGCCTGGAATCCGACGAGACCATCTCGGATTCAGGTGGGGGAACGGAGGTGCCCAGCCCCAGCAGCAGCCATCTGGTCAGGGAGGCCAGTACAGTCAGCAGAGAGATCACCATCCGCAGCAGCAGCCCCCAGTCTACCCTTCACAACAGCAGCAACAGTCATCCTACGTTCCTCGTCCCTATCAGCAGGGACAGTCGTGGAGGCGTGAGCAGCCTCACCAGCAGCAGCATCCACCTACTTACCCCTCTCAGCAACAGCAACACCAGTTCCAGCAGCCTCATTACCAGAGAGGCTACCCGTCGGGCTCTCATGATCCACCATACGAGAGTCCCGCCTTGGACGACATAGCCCGCCTCCTCACGGACCAGAAGGCTACTTTCAGACGGGAGATGGACGAGTTCCGCCAGGAGATGCGGGACATTGTGATAGGGAAGGCTGTCATCCCTGCCCAGATCGAGCCGAACCCCAACAGCCTGAAGCGGAAGTCTGAGCAGGTAGCTTACATTGAGCATGCCACTCCTAGTGATCCATTTGATGATATGTCTGCAGATCTTTTTGATGCTGATTTTGTCACACTTAGGAGCGGTAGGACACCAGCCGGCGGCGGCGCCTCGTCTGAGCGGCATCACGAGGACACACGTAGGGCGCCAGATGAGGAGCAGGAGAGCGAACTGAGGCCGCTCATGTTGATGATGGTGGTACTGATGCCACCAAGGATGCTGATTCCACAGGCGGTGCTGAGGCCGCCATTTCACCAGTTAGAGGAGGTGGTACTGAGGCCACTCCCGATGCCGAGCCAGAGCGCGGTACTGAGGCCGTGAGACGTCCAGTTGAGCCAGCCGGTGGTGGTACTGAGACCACCAGAGTTCATTCTGAGAGAGTTGTAGTTTTTCCTCATTCTGATGTATCTCGGAACCATGTTGTGAATAAAGGAAAAGATTTGGTTTTTTCTGGTCCCACTGTGGTGCTTGATGTATGTGTGGATCCGGTCGTCGAGCCGTCTAGACCTTTTCCTAGTCCTTCATCTGAGAAGGACCCAGTGATTCCCTTCCCTAGAACCCTTCAGATGGGTAAGGGGAAGAAAAAAGAAAAAGATCCAAAAAAGAGAGAGCAGGAGGAGTTCAGTCAGAACATGATCGATAGATTCTACATACAGATGACCCTTCAGGAGGCTTTGCAGCACATCCCTCTTCTTCAACGTTCGTTGAGAGACAAGACTACAGTCAGGAGGAAGAGGAGGAACCACAACTCAGAGATCCATGTGCTGACGAAAGCCACGTGTTTCGCGATTCAGAACCGTCTGTCGGCCAAGAGGCCAGATTCAGGAGCCCCTTATGTCAGGTGTCACATTAGAGAGCAGAGGTTCGACCAGACTCTATTGGATAGCGGATCGTCTATCAACCTCCTTCCGGCAGCCCTTCTCGATCGCTTCGAGTTGGGCACTCTTAGACAGAGCAGGACAGTCCTTCAGTTCTCTGATCGATCTGTAAAGAGGCCGAAGGGGTTGTTGCGAGACGTTGTCGTCACTATTCAGGGCCTGCAATTCCCCGTGGACTTCGTAGTGTTGGACATGGAGATCCCTGATTCAGTGACCGATACCCCCATCATCCTCGGTCGTCCGTTCTTGGCCACAGCTAAGGCGGTGACTGACCATGATAGCGGGAAGGTATACT
This sequence comes from Ottelia alismoides, assembly GCA_037367405.1. Lineage (NCBI taxonomy): Eukaryota > Viridiplantae > Streptophyta > Magnoliopsida > Alismatales > Hydrocharitaceae > Ottelia > Ottelia alismoides. The sequence goes on along the minus strand of JAZKJV010002119.1, from coordinate 250,731 downwards.
TTCGCGTCGAGGGTGAAAGTATACAAATAGAGACGGTCGAGGACTACAGAGCCAGAGACAGATCATGCTCAGAGACCACTTTAGATGCAGAGCAGCTGACAGATGCTGGGCTAGACATCCACCAGGACTGTGACTTTGTGATCACATACGATGAGGCAGTATGGGCAGATCCAGCAGCACATGTCATCCTCTCATTTGCAGACACAGCTGATGCCGAGATGACAACAGAGGAGAGCTTGGAGAGCACATTCCTGGTTCAGGATACTTCAGTGGCAGCAGAGCCGGTTCTCGACCGCGACACAAAGTTTAGTGAGGATGGTGGTACTGAGGCCACCTTGTATGACGGTGGTGCTGATGCCACCTTTGTTGGTGCAGATCCCTCGGATTCAGAGTCTGATTGGGCAGATTGCGAGGATTACATGCCATACCTGAGTCCCACAGAGCCTACAGCTGAGGAGGAGGTAGATGCCGAGCATAGTAGAGACAGTCAGTCAGAGCAGCCTTCTCCAGTTCCCGAGATTGAGAGAGAGTTTCAGTTCTCCCATACAGATTTGGCAGCATACACAGAGACACTTCAGAGGCCAGATCCACCAGCACCCAGCTGTCCAGAGCTGAAGCCGCTCCCTACTTCGCTGAAGTATCGATTCCTTACGGGCGAGCTTGAGATGTACCCAGTCATCATCTCCGCCGATCTGTCTGGAGAGCAAGAATCCTGTTTGATGGGGGTTCTTGAAAAGAATCGCAAGGCACTCGGATGGAGCGTAGCAGATCTCCATGGGATTAGTCCATCACGTTGCTCCCACCATATCTATCTCGAGGATGGGGCGAAGCCGTCGCGTGAGTTCCAGCGGCGGCTGAACCCGAATCTGAGAGAGGTTGTCATGAAGGAAATCTCAAAATGGTGGAGTGCAGATTTTATTTATCCCATCTCCGACTCCTAGTGGGTCAGCTCCTTGCATGTGGTGCCCAAGAAGACAGGCATCATGACTATGATTAGTGAGTCGGGAGAGGAGATTGCTACACGAGTACCCACTTCTTGGCGGGTCTGCGTTGACTATAGGAGACTCAACCAGGCCACTGATGAATCCACATTTCATCATCTTTATTCTATCATTTTGGCACCAAAAACCCTAGCAAATACCTGTAAATAGCCTTAAATCAAGCATCTTAGCATTCATGTATGTGCATCTAAACAGTGTGTAAATTACTGTAATTAAGGCCAAAATTATAGAATAAATAAAGAAAAGAAAAAGAATAAAATATTGTAAATATTTTATGACCCAAAACCCCCGAGACCTAGGCATCTTGATGAATAGGTCGACAAGGAATAAAGTAGGGGGAGATAAGGGCCAAAACACAGATAAAATACCTATACATTTCATTCATTCTTTATTCATTTTGGGACCTATTTTTGGTTCCACTTTTTATACATCAAATAAAGAAGCTTTGTACATGAAAGTTGTAGATAATTAAATAAAGAAAAATACAAAATTGATTTCACTGAAAAATAATACAAAGATAAAAAGTTATGGTCTGAATAAAAATCCAGAATGCCAACTTCCCAGACCCGTATCTCACAAATAAAAACTCCAAATGCAGCGTACTCACCTTTAATTGTATATAGAAGAAAATAATCTAATTAATGGTGGTGGTTTCGCATTTGGCGGAGCTACGGTTTGAAAGTTGACTTTTGGACCCTCATTGTATACTTGTACATATTAAAATATTCAATTTATTATTTATTTATTATTTTTATAATTTTATATTTTTATAATTTTGTAAATACTACTTATAATATATATGTGCATTAAAATTAAAATTAAATGCAAAATAAAAATAAAAATAAAAATACTTGTATAAAGAATACATAGGTATACTGCACATACTTATACCTACATAGAATACTCTTAGATTTTATTAAATGCACAAAACAACTCAGAAAAATAAAATAAAAATATACTTATGTATATAAAAGTATGTTATAATTTTATAAAATCATAAATAAAAATAATAAAAATAAAATACCTAAATAAAAATAGAATACTTAAATATATAGATATATATACTATAAAGGGTACAAATGCAAACTTGTAAAAATATAACTCATAAAAATAATTAAAAATCGGAATAAAATACTATATAAAATAATAAGTATTTTTCATTAAATAACCTAAAATTAATTAATTCATTTGTTATTTTTAATTTAATTTACAAGTTGTACATTCAAATTTTGTCTTTTTGCGGATGACGTGGCCCAATCAGGCCACGCCATCCGTTGACCGGGGGTCAACTCCTTGACCCCAGGTCTGTGACCTCTGGACATGGTGAGGTACCCATCTTCTTGGATTTTTCGCGGGTTGATCTTTCACCGATTGGCGAAACATCCTTCACAACTTTTGATCCCGGTTCAAATCTCTTACACGCCCTACGTTTATCTCAGGCATCGAGACATCGATCTTCCCGTTATTCCTCAATCTTCGAGCCATGTCCAACCACATTCAAAACCAGCCCCTCATCTTCCTCCGTTCTTTGGACCCGTCTTTGGGCAGTGGTGGAGACTTCCGAGGATTGGCCTGGGATCCCCGGTGACAGAGGGAGATCCCAGCACCTCGTTGAGGTGCCAAGCGTGCCCAGGCGCGATCTCAGCCATCTCCGGCGGCTGCGCCGCCGTGAGGTCGATCTCGTGGCTCCGGCCACTGAGGTACGTTTTCTTTTCTTTATTAGCTAGCTGTTAGTCTTAGGAGTGGTTTTTAGCTTTTAGTTTGTTGATCCATCACGTGAAAATCCCCGATTCCAACGTCGAACACCTCGCCGGAGCCAGCTCCGGCGAGCTCCTCCCCCGTCGCTTTTCATCCGCTTTTGCTGCTAGAGAGGCGAGGCATTTTGCCCTTGCCTCCCTTAACATCTTGTGCAGGTCCTGGAGCTCGAAGTCGCCTGGAGAGCGATTTTTGAAGGTGCCGGAACCACCTGGAGCTTCTTCTTCGACCTCGTCGTCTGGAGAGGGCTCCCGTGGACGACGGGCCATTTTGTCGCCACCAGACAGCAGACGACCGCCGGAGGGGATCAGGGGAGCATTTTGGAGCGGCTGGGACCACCGGGGAGGCACGAGAAGGCCGGAGGAACTCCGCCCCGGCGAGGTTCTTCCCGGTTCTTCGTCAGTTTCTCTCCTCCGTTGGATCGTGAGGCCTCCCCAGATCTCCTCTCCGCCGTTCGATCCAAGACGCGCCACGCCGTTCGATCATCATCAACTTCTGATCGTGGCCGTTGGAGTCCGAAGCGTTATCGTGAGCCCGCGAGCCGCCACGTGGCAAGTGGGAGAAGGAGGACCGTCGGATCGCCCGCCTTTGACTGGGTATTTTGCATGTAACCCCCGGTCATTTTTGTAATATTCTATTAGCACTGAAACTTTCCTCTGCCGTTATTAAGTTTTTGTAATATTTGTGGTGAAGTCCCTGGTAGTTTTTGATATTACACTTAGGTCCTCCCCAGGCGCGTGCATTGCACGCGCGTGGGTGGACATTTTGCATCGAAGCCCTAGCGGCTTTTGGTATTGGTTTTTAGCCCAGAAAGTATTTAATTCAGTATATATTTTTGTGGCAAAATTACAGCCGTGCCCCCATCTTTTCAGATATTTGCATAAAGGTCCCTGCCAGGCCTTTGATTTTTGGATGCTTGTTGTATTTAATTGAATGATCATTTTAAGCCCAAAAATTCCACAAAATTAGATTTAAGTTCCTGTGTACTTGTACTTTAACGCCACATATTTAGTTTTTGATTTTATTTTATTTTCTTAGTTATTAAAAATCAAAAACTCCCTTTTTGTGTACTGTCTACCTTAGAAAATACCAAAAAAATATCAAAACACCTCCAAAAATCCCAAAAAAATCACCTAGTGTCTATTTTATCATATTTTAGTGTCAGTCCAAAAATCATTAAAAATCTCAAAAGAAAAACACTAAAAATCTAAAAACACTTAAAAACTTCAAAAAAATATATAAAATAGTAGAAAAATCCAAAAAATATAAACTCAGCTTCTGTTTATCCCTTATTTTGTTCTTTTTATTAGAAAAATAGTGTGAAGATTTTTAGCTACTGGTTGTTATTTTTAAATTTCATCTTACTCACAGCCAGCCTTATTTGCACTGTTTTTCCTTATTTCAGTAATTAAAAATATCAAAAACACCTTGAAAAACCCCCAAAAATCACAAAAACAGTAGAAAACCTTAAAAATACCAAAAACATTTAATTTCTGAATTTTTGAGTATTTTTGCACATTTTTATAAATATTCTACCTTACCTTTTATTATATTGCCTTTACTTTCCAATATTGAAAAAGAAATAAAAAAATATAAAATATAAAATATAAAAATCAGAAATTAAAAAATCAAAATACAAAATTAAAAATTAAATAAAAAAAATTAAAAATTAAAATCCCACAAAAATTATAGCTGCTTGCTTGCTTAGTGTAGACACTTCACACACTCACACACACTTTAGCACTTGCTGGAATTACACTGCTTGCTCCCTGTGTTCGAACTCTCTGCATACTTGACACTATACACCATTTGTGCAGAGTTAAAAATAAATTTTAACTCCACATTGTTTCTAATTTGTTGATCTTAGTGTGGGTTAATTGTTGATTAAATTCGGATTTTGATTGGTCGACACTGCGATTGAGTTCACGCTTTGTGTTGAACTTAAGACCGTCGATTTCCGTGTTTATCAGCCACCAAGAAGGATCATTTCCCCCTGCCTTTTATTGACCAGATCATTGAGAGACTGGCAGGGAAGAGCCATTACTGTTTCCTGGATGGGTACTTGGGCTACAACCAGGTGGACATCGCTCCTGAGGACCAGGAGAAGACCACCTTTACCTGTCCCTTCGGCACATACGCCTTCCGACGCATGCCATTTGGGCTATGCAATGCCTTTGCAACATTTCAGAGATGCATGCTGTCGATCTTTTCGGACATGGTAGGGGAGTGTTTGGAGGTCTTCATGGATGATTTCTCGGTTTACGGTGACGGATTCGACTCCTGTCTTGACTGCCTAGACCGAGTACTCCAGCGATGTATAGAGGTTCACTTGGTGCTTTCTTGGGAGAAGAGTCACTTCATGGTGACTCAAGGGACGGTGCTTGGCCACATCATCTCCAATAGGGGCATGGAGGTTGATCCGGCCAAGGTAGATGTCATTAGAAAACTCGCACCGCCGTCCAATTTGAGGCAGTTACGGTCATTCCTGGGGCACGTCGGTTTCTACCGACGATTTATTCATGATTTCAGCAGGATTGCCCGGCCGTTGACTGACCTCCTGACGAAAGACACCGAGTTCCTTGTCGATGACAAGTGTCTTTCGTCCTTCGAGACTCTCAAGCAGTGTGTCATAGAGGCTCATGTTCTCCAGCCCCCGTATTGGTCTTTCCCATTCGAGATCATGACGGATGCCTCTGATTTTGCCGTGGGGGGCGTGCTAGGATAGAGGAGGGATGGTGTCCCCTTTGCTATCCACTACGCTAGCCGCACATTGGATTCCGCCCAGCGGAATTATACAGTCACAGAGAAGGAGATGCTAGTTGTAGTGTTCGCCCTAGATAAGTTCAGATCTTACATCATTGGATCTAGAGTGACCTTGTACACTGATCACATCGCCATCCGATACCTCATGGCAAAGAAGGATGCCAAGGCCAGATTGACTAGATGGATCCTTCTACTCCAGGAGTTCGACATTGAGATCAAGGATAAGCCTGGAGTCAAGAATGTGGTGGCGGATCATCTCTCCCGTTTAGAGCAGCCTGAGGAGTCCGAGCATATTGATCCCATTTATGAGACCTTCCCAGATGAGGCGATCCTTGCTATCGCCTCACTCCCATGGTATGCTGATATTGTGAACTTTCTCGTTGCTGGGAAAGTCTTTCCACAAGATTGGACCAGGCAGAGGCTTGAGACCTTCCTTGCGAAGGCCAAGTCCTACCACTGGGAGGATACCATCCTTTACCACGAAGGAGGGGATAGCGTCTGGCGTAGGTGCATTCCTCAGGAGGAGCACCATAGCGTCCTCACATACTGCCACAAGCTTGAGGAAGGAGAACATCATTCTGGGAGGAGAACGGCACAGAAAGTGCTCCAATCCGGATTGTGGTGGCCTACCCTCTTCAAGGACTCTGATGAGTTCGTGAAGAGGTGTACTGACTGTCAGAGGATGGGCACTTGTGGACATCGTGATATGATACCGATGCAACCCATTCACTTCTGTGAGGTTTTTGACGCATGGGGTATCGATTTCATGGGTCCATTCCCTAAGAGTCAGGGATTTGAGTACATTCTGTTGGCCGTAGATTATGTTAGTCGTTGGGTTGAGGCTATCCCCGCCCGAGCCGCTGATGCGAGGACAGTTTGCAGATTTTTGAGGAAGCACATCATCACGCGGTTCGGGGTACCTTGAGTATTGATTTCAGATGGGGGGTCTCATTTCATCAACGACCAGGTGAAGGCCCTTGCTAGCGAGTTCGGCATAGACCATCGCATTGCTACACCTTACCATCCACAGACGAATGATCTAGCTGAGGTGTCGAACAGGGAGATCAAGACTATATTGCAGAAAGTCGTCTGCCCTGACCGAAAGAATTGGTCACAGCTTTTGGACTCGGTCTTGTGGGCATATAGGACGTCTTTCAAGACACCATTGGGCACATCTCCCTTTCGCCTCGTATATGGCAAGCCGTGCCATTTACCTGTTGAGCTGAGGCACAGGTCACTTTGGGCAGTCACTGAGATACTTATGGATCCAGATGGTGTAGGAGACCAGAGGAGGGCAGAGTTAGCAACCCTGGAGGAGTTGAGAGATATCGCCTTCTGAAACAGCCTACATTATAAGGAGAGAGTGAAAGAGTGGCATGATTCTCACATCAGCCACAAGCATTTTGAGCCTGGACAAAGAGTATGGCTGTTTGATGCGAGGCTTTGTTTATTTCCAAGGAAGCTACAGAGCAAGTGGAAGGGACCTCACCTGGTGAGAAAGGTACACGACAACGGTAGCATTGATATATCCGAGTTGTCTTCTGAGAGTACCTTTCGTGTGAACGGCCAGCGGCTCAAGCCATTTCTAGATCATGAGCCGCGGGTCGTTGATGTTGCCCCGATTCATTTTGCGTGAGATGTGGTCTTTTGACTCACATCTATTGCATCTCACGCCTGATTCTCACTGATCTTCCGATTTGTATAGATCCAGATGTCCATACCATCACATTCTTTAGTCCCACATCCCTTTATTCATCCTTTGATTATGCTATACTTAGGGTGTACTTTACCCTAAGTATAGGGGGGATGTAGGACCTTTGGGTATTTCTTTTGTTTCTGTCTACCCCTGTTTTTGCTGCCTATACTTAGGGATATTTTACCCTAAGTATAGGGGGGGTAGACCCTGTACATTCTCCACTCGATTTTCCCTTTGTGTACAGCCTGCTATACTTAGGATTACTTGATCCTAAGTATAGGGGGTAAACCCGAGATCTCTTTTTGACTTTCTATTCATTTATTCGTCTTTGTATATAGCCTTCCTTTTCACTTCCCTATACATAGCACGAGTTATGTCTTCTTCATCGCTCTTGACTCTGAGGACATCGTTCGAGCTAAGTATAGGGGGGTGTATATATTTCATATATACTTTAGCCATAACTCGTACTTTGTGTGAGTGTGTTAATAAATAAAATGGCTAAAAAACCCTAAAAATCACAAAAATTAAAAATTTTTCATGTACATAAACCTTCTTTTATTTGCACATAAATAGCTAGTGTATAAATTATTTTTGTAAAAATTGTTTTCAAAAACCTTTTGTGTAAAGCTTGTGTAAATATTTTCTTATAAAAATTATGTATATAGTACAAAATTTTTCCAAAATGTTTTGAAAATCAAAAGTTTGCAAAAATATTGTGTAAATGTGTGTAAATACCTTTTGCAAAAGTTGCACTTCATGCATCATCCATTCGTGATTTCAAAACATTTTTCAAAAATTTTGCATGTTTGTAAAATTTGTGTAAATAGCATCTTTTGTACATATGTATATAGTTTTTCTGGATGTTAGTTGACATTTAAACTAGCCTAGAATTAAATTGGGAAATGGAGCTTGATTAAGATCTTATTCCACATAATTTTTAAGAGGAACCTTATAGGGCTTAGGTTTAAGGCTTTTCAGGTCCATGGTGACTTAATTCTTTGAGTCCACTAGGCTATGATCACATGTCATCTCAATGAGCCTAAGTAGAGCACTTAACAACAACACATGACTCATAGGGACAATGGCTTTACTTGGACACCAGCACTTTGCACCAAGCTCTCTACGGATGAGGTGGTGAGGAGGCAGTCTTCCTTGACTTGGGGTAGCATATGAGGGTAGTACTTCTAGGCGGAACCTCTCTTCTTCTTTTAGTGAAGGAAGTGCGTCTCAACTTGGTCTGGTTGCCATGAGGTCTAATGATGGGAGTTGTGGGTTGCAATAAAGCTTCAAAAGAGGGATAGTCTACTGGCTCAAGAGGAAAAACTCCTTGTATATATGCTGCACATGTATATGTTGTATAGATGCACTTGAAAAAAAATGCAAAAAGAAAATAACTCCAAAAAAGTGGTGGGTCTGAGAGAAAATGATAATCCCACCGGAGTATGTATATAGAGTGCAATAAGCAAAGCTTGAGATCCATGTCCTACCTTATGTAGCTTGCAGCAGGGAGACTTGGCTACACTGGTCAAGCTCCCAAGGATACATGGCTACACTGGCCATGGTCCATTCTCTTCTTCCTCCTCTTCTTGAGCCGGTTGAACTTGAACTTAGAAGGGAATACCCCGCTCCTCGAGGAAAGAGTGGCCAGAGGTCATAGAGTTACCTTGTTGGGGAGGGTTGTCAAGTTGCCATTTCTGAGGTGGAGAGCTTAAACCTCACATTCACAGGACAAGGAAAGATTCATGGTCTTCAGGGTTTGTGATTGATGACTTGTTCTGATCTGGAGCATTGAGGAGTCTTGATTAGAGATTAGTGGAACTTAAAGGCTGTTGAGTTTTAAGCTTAAGTCCAAATAAGGTTCCGACACATTAATAATCCAAAGATCTGATCGAGCTCCATAATTCAATTTAATGAAGGCAAGTTTAATAATCAACATTGATCCATGTACATTCTTCTCTTTTTCTTTCTTCTTTTTCACTTCTTTTTCAATAAGTGTTTGCTAAGGGACTAGCAAAGTTAAGTATAGGGGGGGTGATGAATACTCATTCATCACTCTTTATTCTTATATTTTAGCTACAAAAACCTTTGCAAATGCATGTATATATTTGTAAATATAAATAATTACCAAAAGCATGCATGGTGTAAAAAGTAATAATTAGCATGTTTTTGTGCAAAAATAAAATAATAAAGATCAAAAAGAAAAAGAGGGAAATATTTAGAATAAATATTGAGCAATCTAACCCAAGGGAGGGCTCAGCATGGGCCTGACCGCATAAAAGCCAAAGTAGATGGAGATAGGGGCTCATGTGTGTAAATATACCTGTAAATATAATAAAAATATTTTCCTCCAAAAAGAGACTAAATTGGGCTTGTAAATACTTGTATATATTTATAAATATAAAAATCAAAATAAAAATAGAAAAATAAAAAGAAAACAAAAACCTTCACCTTGTACATAGTCATCATGTACATAGCCACTCCTATATTTATTTCACCTTATAAATAAATAAAATTAAATTCCATAAAAGTTGTAAATATTCTATATTTTATGGTGTAAATAAATAAAATAAAAACCATCAAAACAAAAACAAAATAAAAATAACCAAATTAAAAATCCAAAAATACATTGTAAATATACCATGTATATAAGTGTATATATCTATTTATTTCACCTATGTATATAAATAATAAAAATAAAATAAAAATACCCTTTTATTCCTAATTTTATACTATAAATAAATAAAATATAAAAGAGGAAAAAAATGCACAAAAATAACAAATTAAAAATCAAAAATTAAAAAAGACATATTATGTAAATACCTATATATATAGCATAAAGTGTAAATACCTTATTTTTATTTTGAAAAATTAATTAAAAATCACTAAAAATAGGAAATATTAAAACAAAAATATTTCATGTTTTGAGTTTTAATTAAATCGGCCATTTGCTATTTTTAATTTAATTTCTAATTCTTTTCCAGGTGGCAGCCTCCCATTGGTCCAGGGGGTTGTTGACCGCCCGGTCAACTCCCCCCCCCAGGACCACCTCTCACAGGTATTAGGCGGGCGACTCGATTTCTCTCGATTATTGCGCCTAAACCCGAACACCTCACACTTAAACCCCGGGTCCGTGTCACTCACATCACATCCGACACCTTCGTTGGCACACCCGCCTCGGGGTCCGCGCTCCACATTGCCCTACCCGATCAAATCTTGTCGGACCTGCACTCATATAAAGGCTGAGCTCCGCCACTTCATTCCTTATATTTAGCTCGTCATTTCTCCACCCAGTGACCTCCATCTTCCGTGCGAGAGTGACAGCTTGCCCCGGAGGTGTAGCAGCGAGGCAGAGGGTGCTCGAACCACTGATCCGGTGAGCTAGCGCCGCCGTGCTCTGCCCAGAGCAGGAGCTCGAGCCTCGGACGACGACGGTCCACGAGGCTAGGACCTAGAGCACCAGCTGCTCACCCACAGTCGACTCAACCACCCATGTAGCCTCGGACGACGACGGTCCACGAGGCTAGGACCTAGAGCACCAGCTGCTCACCCACAGCACGCACGTTCTACGCCCCTCCGCTCAACCCAGCTCGCACAGGAGCTGGGGATTTGAGCTCCTCCGTCCACCCCTCACCGGAGCTCGACCACCACGCCTCACCGTTCACTATCACCACGCCTAACGGGGTCGAGGCAGTTTGCCCTCGACCCGCGAGTTTGCTGGTGCACTTTGCAGGTACATCCAAGCCTATCTAAGGGCTTGGATCATTTGGTCCAGCAGCTCCGCCTCCGCCGGACTCGCCAGAGCTTCTCGGACCTTCATCGAGTCATCGGAGGCTGCCATTCGACGCGGAAGGCTCCCACGCTCCTTCTCCGATCATCAGAGGCCTTCCAGGATGAGACCAGTGCTGTCACGAGCCCGGCGAAGTTCGCCGGAGCCCAGTTCTTCCTCCATCCTTCAGAGCCGTCCGATGCACCCTCAGCTCTAGATTTGATCTTCACCGTCCGTTCGAGGAGCAACCATCACCGTCGATCCTTGGAGGGTTGATCGAGATCGTCCGATCAGCGAGGTCATCCCCACGTCGCTTCCCAGCCGACCGATCCTCCACGTAGAGACACCCTTGCTGCTCGATCAGACGAAGGCTTCCTTAGTTGGGTACTACCCATTTCCAGCCGTTCATCAGCACACGTGCCGCCCATCCGTCGGCTTGCGTAAAGGGTAATTTATACCTTAGGCCCTTAGTTTAGTTTAATTTCAGTTTAATCCTGTAAATATTTTTTGGATTTTATTTACGTTGGTACATTTGCATTTTGGACCCTATCTATTTCTGTATTTGCATATATGCCCCTGTTTGTAGTGTAGCACGTGCATCGACACATGCCTTTTTGGGATATTTGCATAGTTAGCCCTGTAGTTCTGGAGCATTCTGAAATGAATGAATATTTTTAGGAAATTGCATTTATACCCCTGTGCATGATTTATTTGTGCATGTGCGCTTATTTTTGGGTAATTTACAAACAGGTCCTAGGACTTTTGGTACCTGTTACCGAATAGTCCCAGAACTTTGTGTTGTTTGCATTTAGGTCCCTGAGTGCCCCAGACACGCGCTGCGCGCGTGATTTCGTGGGATTTTTGCATCGGACCCCCAGAACTTTGGATATTTACGCACAGGTCCCTGTGCACTGTACCTAGGTTTTATTTTTGAATAAAATATCAAATCTACTCCAAATTCCATGAAAATTGGACACATGGCTCCTGCCATGTTGTAAAATCTTCTAGAATTTTTGGAGACATTTTTGCTTTTATTCGATATTTTTAAAAAATCAAAAACACCCTTTTCCTTACTGTTTGATTTTAAAAATCACAAAAAAATATTAAAATTCGTCTAAAAATTACAAAAAAATATGCTACTGTTTCTTGTGTTGTGTTTGATTTTCTGACCAATTTTGGTCATTCTTCATTATATAAAACTCCTAAAAATTGAAAAACACCTAAAAACTCATAAAAATTCTAATAAATAATCTAAAAATCCAAAAAATAATAATTAAGGTGCCTAAATTTTCCTTGTTTCTTTCTCTTTAGAGGAAAATTACCTCCAGGCTTATTGGGGACTTTTAGATATTTTAATTAAGTCCCTTAAGCTCGGCTGGACAGTGCCTTCATTTTCTTGCATTGTTTTATTTTTAGAAAATTAAATACAAATCAGAAAAATACCAAAAATTCACTAAAAATAGTAAAAATTATAAAACACACAAAAACATTTTTATTTGAAATTTTTGCTTGATTTTTGATGCATTAAATAAATTGTTGAATTGCCTTGTTTCTTTGTTTTCCTTATTTTCTTAATTCTTTAAAAATCCAAAAAATTTTTAAAAACAATTAAAAATCCACCAAAAACACTTGTCTTTTATTTTATTTTTGAGACTACTTCGTAGGCCGCGAGGCCACCACGTGCTCCTTGTATTCGACCCTGGTCGCTATACCAGGTTAAACTAATAGCAGGATCGCTATTTGATTTTGAGTTGATTTTATTCAATTTTGGTGGTCTCTTTTTCTTGATTGACACACGAGCGATTGAGGTCGCAACGACCATTTGAGATATACCTGATCTACCTCGCTTGCTCGATTTACGTGTTCGTCAAAAGGAAGATATCGTCGTTGAAGAGTCATGATTGCCATGTACTTATACATGTTCTTTTCCCATTAGTAATTAGAGGGATCCTTCATTTCGATGCGATGCAACCTTTAATTGAACTAAATCGATTTTTTAGGTGCTATGTTCGAAAACTCCAGATCCGGAATTACTATATAAATTAGAAATGGATGTTGTCATAACCTTATGCAAGTTGGAGCAAATATTTCCTCTTTCTTTTTTTGATATATACATCTGATTGTACACCTAGCTTGTGAGGCACAAGTTTGTAGACCTATATAGTATCGATGTATGTATCCAATTGAATGATACTTACATAAATTAAAGAATATGGTCTTCAATAAAGAAGCACCGGAAGGTTGTATTGCCGAGGATTATTATACGAAGAATGCATCACTTTTTGTGACATGTACGTGAATGACGGAAATAGTATGAGATTCGAAAAATTTGAGCGAAATGATGAAGGCCATGTGGGAGAAGAAAATCCGAATATACTTTGGATTTTTCAAAAAAACAAAAGAGTGATACTTAAAAGTACGCATCAGTCACTCATGGATGAAGAAATAGATCTCATTCATTATTATGTTTTTATGTAATTAGATGAAACTGAATATTTTTTTGAACAATGCAGTTCAAATAGTTCAAAAAACCTGACTTCCTTCTATGGTTCGGAGAGAGAGTAGAGCACATGAAAGAAAAGAAGGATAATCGGTGGAATGCGGGCCTTGATGTTCTTAAACGACGTCCATATTCACAAGTTATTTCTCACACTGGTTTTTATTGTAAATGGATTTAGGTTCAGAAAAAAAATCAGTAGATGAAATTAAAACAACACAACTTTCAAAGGTGATAGTGAAAGCGGAGCTCTCCCACGATATATATGGATATTATGGTGAAATTATTGATATATTAGAGGTCAGTTTTACACACGATTGGTTTGATATCAGCCATGAAGGAAATGCATTTAGGAAGGATAAAAATGAATTTATCTCATTAAAACAAAAAGATCGATTACAAACAAACGAACCTTCCGCTCTCGCAAGTCAGGTAGAGAAAGCTTTTTATGTCCCCGACAACTCCTTAGATGGATGGATTATATCTATCAGAACAATGCCTCAAGATTTTTTAGATATAAATGAAGATGCAGAATTTTTAAACAATGATGATGCACATCAGAATCTTCAGATAGAGGTAGTGGCAGTTCTCAGCGTCGACATGGACCATCCCAGTGTAGATTTTTGGACCGCCTTCCACCTGGGCAGACCCTGCTTGTTCAGATTACATGGGGGATGTTGTTGGTGAGAACTCTATGAAGTTCTAGTGCTACCTAGGTCAAGTGGCACGTGCCCAGGTTCCCATTACTACCCATGAGTTTCGTCAACATCCTCAGCCTGTGAATGTCGCCATTTTATCAGATTTGGAGGTAAAACCTTTAATTTTTGGCATGTAAAGGTTGATATTTTGATTTTTATGAATTCGTTGCAAGATGCATTTTCTTGGTATCGAGATCATGTCGTTGATGAACAGATCCTCAGTTACGCAGTAGAGATGTTGCATTGGTATAAAGGATGCATTAAGTCAAAGGTTAAATCTTGACTTTTTTATATAAATTATTCAATGTCCTCATTTGTTATATTACCTTTGTCATGTAATATTACATTACTCAAATTCCTTACGACCAATTAGTTCAAAATGTTCCTCCGGGTGTAAGTCCTGGCTAGTGGAGAAAGCTAATCAACTTCTGATCTAGTGAGGAGTTTGTAGTATGTAAAGTACTTTCTATTTATTTACACATCAATTGCACTAATTTGGAATAATACCAGATGTTACAATGAAAACTAATGTGAATCGTGTAAAGACATTCAGGTCGACACATAAGATGGGGAAGAAGAATACAAACCAATTCAAGCATGATTTTGTAAGTTTGTTAAATAAGTTTAAGATAAAAGATACAATCATTCTGAGAAATAGTTTTTCTTTCAATTTTTAGGAAAAGGATAATGAGACAGAGGCTACTTGTTGAACGAAATTTTGCGGAGGCCCTATTAATTCACAAGGCGAATCAACAGTCGTTGAGTTGACCTCGCATGAAACCCTGATTCAGACAATAATTAACCCACAACAATTATCAAACAATGAAAAGCGATGTGGAGTTAAAATTTATTATAACTCTACAACAAAGATTTGTATAGGTGCAAGTATGTGTAGAGCGCCAAACACAGGGAAAAAGCAGGTAGTTCGGGGCAAAAACGCTCAAAAATGACTGTGATGTATTTGTCTATAAGTGTGCTATTTTTTTGGATTTTAATTTTATATCTTTTATATGATTTTTTATTTTTATATTTTTTATTTTGATTTTTAATTTTCTGATTTTGTATTTTCTTTTTATATATGATATATTTTTTATTTCCTTTTTCTTTTAATTTATATATAAAGTAATATAAAGGATATATATACAAGAGAGGTAAGAGAGAGGTAATATATATAAAAATAGGTAAAAAATAATAAAAAAATATAGGAAATAAATATTTTTTGGTTTTAAATAATTTTCTACTATTTTTATGATTTTTTTATATTTTTGCTATTTTTTGTATTTTTAAAGTCATAAATACTCAAAACATAGAAAAATATATATTTTCCGAAATTAAAATGGAGATGAAAATTATAAAACAGAGTCAAAGATTCTCCAAATTAATTTTAAAATAAAGAAAATAAAATAAAGAAAATTATGAAACATAAAGTAGAAATTTTGGATTTTTTAATAGATTTTATAAATTTTTATAAAAGTTTTTAGAGTTTTTCTATTTTTTGTTTTTCTTTTATATTTTTAGTGATTTTTGGTCTGAAGTTCAAAGATATAAAAATACACAAAATATTTTTTTGAGAATTTTTCAAAAAGTTTTCATAATTTTTATGGATTTTATAATGCAAATAGAGATGAAAAATGCAAGTTTTTGATTTTTTATAAATAATAAAAAGATGCAAAAATATGAAATAAAAATATGGCATGAAAATGCAACAAGAACTTATGCCTATTATAGGGATTTTTTCGAATTTTAAAGATGCATGAAATAAATACTAGAATCAAAAGGAAAATTCAGCACTACTAGGGGTATTTTTGTAGATATATAAAAGTATGAGGGCCAAGTTACAATTTTCATAGAAAATATATAACTAAATAATCAACTTTCTGGACCAATAAGAAATACACAAAGCCACGAGGTTTTCTCTGTAAAAACACCAAAGTCGTGTCTCCGCACGCGTGCACTTGGCAGGACCTGATTGTAATTTTCCAAAATCCAGGGGCTTAATTGCAAAATGTCCCAAAATATTATAACTACAATAAATAGTTCGAATACTGCACAGAAATACAAAAATTCCCAGGGGTCCCAGCGCAAAATGTCAACCTCACATGGTCGCCCACGTGAGGTGATGTGGCCAGGACTAAAATGCAAATTTAATAAGCAAGGGGCCTAAACACAAAATTTCTAAAATAAAATACACTGCAGATGAATGTTTTAGTGCTAATTAGCAAATACAAAATCAGTGGGTGAAAAAGAACAAAATACCCAAATGAGGCGTGATCCAACGGTGCAGGCACTTTCACTTATCCACGTGGCACGTCGAGGATGCGCGATACCGCGGATTCTACGGGTGCGATTAGATGATCCCAGGAGAATCAGACGGCTAATCGGGAGTTAATCTGATAGCAGCTGGAGACCTGGGCTGGCGGCCTTGATCGAACGGCGTAGAGACTATTAGGAAGAACGGTGAAGAATTTTGGCGAACCGAACTTCCCCGCCCCCGATCTTCCTCCTCTGTAGCTCCTGAACACTCAAAAATGGCCGGAGGCTTCCTTCCAGTTCCTTCTACTGTATGGAGGTTCCAAAATGCTCTAGTGAAGCCCGGAGTGGCCGCACGAGGCCAACGGAGCCGTGAAGCTCCGAGAACCTCGGCCAGTCTTCAAAATCGCCTACATGCGTCTCTTCGGCTCAGGGTATCTGCAAAAGATGTTAAGAGGGTCGAGGGCAAAATGCCTCGACCCTCCAGATGGCGAAATGGCACGAGGGGCGTGAAATGGAGGGTCATCAGAGCGAACCCCAGCGAACGGCGTGTGGGAGTGAATCGGATGACGAATTGACAAACCAATGATAATAATTAATCCTAGAAAGTGTACTAAGTAATAAAGGCAAGAAAATGAAGAGAAAAAGTGGACCTCAGCCGACCAGAAGGCAGGGAGATGGACCTCGACGGTGAGGGCTCATTGGAGGAGTTGGAGACCGCTCCTTGGCCGCGCGCGACGCTCCTAAGAAGGCTGGAGGAAGCCCTGTCGCAGCCTCCGGTCCAGAGCACAAGAAGGAAGGCCTAGCTATGTCAAAAGAGGGTGCAAAAAATGAAGGGAATATCGGAGAAGTTTTTGAATAGGTGAAGGAAGCGGCTCCAAGATCGAACGATATCGAGCGTGTCAGTGATCCAATCCCCAAGATAGACCCTGGGCGTGTAAGGTCAAGAATCTACAGGGAGAAAAAGTCATGAAGAGCACCAAGCCAATTAGTGAAAGGAGCGACTGCAAAAAAATCACGAAATCGGGCGAAAACCAAGGTGTCAGACATCTGCAGACCTCGGTCAGAGAGTTGACCGAGGTCAACCAACGAACCCATCTGGTTGGTCCACGTGGACCAACCAGAAAATTCCTGACAAAAAATGATTTGTAAATTAGATTAAAAATAATAAATGATTTAATTAATTTTAGGTTATTAAATGAAAAATATTTATTATTTTATGAAGTACTTTATGATGATTTTTTTATTTGTTCGTGGTTTGGGATTACAAATTACCTTTTATGAGCTATATAGATATATACATCTATGTATTTTAATATTTTATTTTTATTTTCTATTTTTAATTTTATTAATTTTGTTTATTATTTTATATATTTATAGCTGAATTTTATACACTTAATTATAATTTTATTTTATTTTTCCGATTTATTATATACAATTAAATATATAGTTGCATTAATTCTATAGGTATAGACAAAGGTATTTCATCTATGTATTTTATACAAGTATTTTATTTTTGCATTTTCTTTATGTTTTTATTCTAGTTTTAATATCCACATATATTATAAATAAAATTTACAAAATTATAAAAATATAAAATTACAAAATAATGAATAATGAATAAAATGAACATTTTAATCGGCAGAAGTATACAATAGGGGTCCAAAACCAAACTTTCAAACCGTAATACCAAGAAATATGAAACCACCTTCATTAAATAGCTTATTAAAAGTTATATACAATTAAAGGTCGATTTTGATACATTTCGAGTTTTTATTTGAGAGATACAGGTCTGGGAAGTTGGAGTTTTGGAATTTTATTCAGATCATAACTTTTTATCTATAACATTATTTTTGTGTGAAATCAATTTTGTATTTTTCTATATTTAATTATATACAACTTTCATGTTCAAAGTTTCTTTATTTGAAGTATAAAAAGTGGAACTAAAAATAGGTCCCAAAAATGAAGAAAGAATGAATGAAATAAAAGGGAATTTTATTGGTTTTAGGCCCTTATCTCCCCCTACTTTATTCCTTGTCGACCTAGTCATCAAGATGCCTAGGTCTCGGGGTTTCGGGTCATAAAATATTTGCAATATTTTATTATTTTTCTTTTCTTTTCTTTATTCTAGTATTTTGGCTTTAAAAACAGTATTTTATACACTATTTATACAACAATGCATGGATGATAAAATGCAAGAATTATGGCTATTTACATGCATTTACTAGGTTTTTAAGGCCAAAATGATAGAATAAAGATGATGAAACGGAGATTCATCACCACTCAGATAGAGGTTTTCATGGGGTCAAAGAGCCGAGATGTCGGAGGACTAGTGAAATGGGTCGACGATGCCTATGCACCCATTCATGTAAGTAAATAAGGATTTCCTAAAATTGGTAATAAGTTTTTCCTTAATTCAGTTTTTAAACCAAATATGCAGTAGGAGATGATCAGACTCACTACGACCGGCTCCTTAGATAGTACGGGTACGAGCACCTTACCGGTCCAAAACATTCTGGATGTATACGATGTAGTGGACCGGCTCCTTAGATAGTACAGGTATGAGCACCTTACCGGTCCAAAACATTCTAGATGTATACGATGCAGTGGACGAGGAGCGACGATATGAAAATGGTATGGTGGTAGTGGGTATGCATCATCATTACAACGAAGCAAGAGGGAGAGAAAGTTAGAGAGAGAGAGAGTTGTAAGGCGTCAAGGCCAAGATGTCCGCACATGGAACGGAGATGGCCAGGATGTGTTCGGACATGGCAGGGATGTCCTCACAGGATGAGGAGATTTCCTATGTATGTTCGGACATGGCAAACGTCATCGCCTACATTCAACCTCTCAAGATCCAGGCCAACCCGTCCACAACTCGATTCATGGATGATGAAGAGGACAACGAGGAGGAGAGCGAGGAAGAGTAGAATGTGTGTTTATAATTTATGCTTGTAAATATACTAAACTTGAGATATTTAAAGTAGCTTCAAGAGTTTGGAATGTATGTAAACTTGAAATATTTCCTAATTTGTTTAAAATAGATTCCTTTTTGTTTTTTAATGTTTTTTTGTGAATTAATTGCAGTAGTAGGGCAAAAAATCTAGTGCACCAAATTTTTTTCATTAAGAATATCAGAGGCGACGGTTATGGCATCGTGCCCTCTACCATCATAGGGGACAGTCTTGACCGTCTCCTCCAGTGAGGTTGGAATTTGTTGGTCCATTTCTTGGAGACGTACGACCATTGGTGACGGTTCGAACCGTCTCCTCTGATCTTCTGTACTCGTCCCTGAACCTAATAACCTGGGCAACACCTTTGGGGATGGTTATGGAACCGTCCCCTTGGACACCATAAGAGACGATTTCGACCGTCTCCTACAGTGAGCCTGCAGTTTGCTGGTCCATTTCTGGGAGACACGCGACCATTGGGGACGGTTCGAACCGTCTCCTCTGATCTTCTGTACTCGTCCCTGAACCTAATAACCTGGGCAACACCTTTGGAATGGTTATGGCACAGTCCCTTCTAACATCATAGGGGATGAACTCGACCATCTCCTCCGGTGAGGCTTGAGTTTGATGATCCATTTCTGGCAGATGCGCGACCATTGGAGACTGTTACAATCAGCCCCTTCGATGTTCTGTACCCGTCCCTAAACCTAATAACCTTGGTTGAACCTTTAGGGACGGTTATGGCACCATCCCCTCAGCCATCATAGGGGACAGTATCGACCATCTCCTCCAATGAGGCTGGAGTTTGCTGGTCCATTTTTGGGAGACGCACGACCAATTGGAATGGTTCCAACCATTCTCTCCTATCTTATGTAACCGCTTCAGAACCCAATAACTTAGGTACAACCTTTGGGGATGATTATGGCATCATTCCCTCGACCATCAAAGGGAACAGTCTCGACCGTCTCCTCCGATGAGGCTGGAGTTTGCTGGTCCATTTTTGGGCGATGCGTGACCATTGGGCACGGTTGGAGCCATCCCCTTTGATCTTCTGTACCCATCCCTGAACCCAATAACCTGGGTAGAACCTTTGAGGATGGTTATGGCACCGACCCATCTGCCATCATAGGGGACAATCTCGACCGTCTCCTCCAGTAAGGTTGGAGTTGGTCCATTTTTGGGAGACACACAACCATTGGGAACGGTTACAGCCATCCCCTTGATCTTCCGTACATGTCCCTGAACCCAATAAGAACCTTTGGGGATGGCTATGTCACCGTCCCAGATAAAATCATAGGGGACGATCACGACACTGTCCTGGATACAATCATAGGGGACGGTTTTGCAACGTCACCTCTACTATAGATTATAAGGGACGGTCATCGACCATCCCTTCTACTATGCACGAACGGGATGGTCTAGTCCCATCCCCACCTTATAAGAATAGGGGACACAACGTATATGCGTCCCCTTTGGTCAAATGAGACGCATGAATCAGGGATGCTTCTACAACCATCCCCAGTGACCTCAATTGACAGTCTTAATACCTAATGGGACGGATATCGACCGTCGCAAAAGACATATCTGCTTGTAGTGACAGCCCCTTTGACCTTCTTGCGTGCATGCCACCATCTTCTCACACGTCGCCCCACCTCGCGTGCATCTTGGCTGAGATCCTAACCACATTTAAACAGCCCTCGTCGCACGTCGATCAACTCATCCACCATCGATGTCTATCGTTGGTAGAGTCAGAGAGGGAGATAGAGTGTGTTGAAGCGAGGATGACAACCTCATCTCATATTTTTCTTCACCTCCAACTGACTCCTGGAGCAAGGCCTGACGAAATCAGGACGTAGCATGAGCATAACTCCGTCGTGTGAAGCCTCCTCTGCCGCCATGAGTTGAGGCAAAGATCGGAGTACTTCAGAGCTCCATCCCAAGCGATTCATCAATCCCATGTGATGTCCTTGTTCCTTCTTCTCTCCCCCCTTCTCTTCTCTTCTTTCATTTCTCCCTCTCTATTTTCCTCTAAACCCCCCTCTTATTTTCCCTAAATCGAGCCCCTAATTCACCATCACCACAATACTTTCTCCACCTCTATTCCCCTTCGATTCTTCAACCACCTCCACAAACCTTCCATCGCATGCTTTGATCACCCACCGCACACAGTGTAACCAGTCACCCCCACTCCCCTTCTCCAGAGCACCACACCACCATGGCCTTCATAACACCAGAGTTCCACCCCCGATAAGTCTCCATTTCATCACCTTTATTCTTTTATTTTGGCCTTTAAACCCTAGCTAAATGCATGTAAATATCATTATTTTGTATAAATTAATATTCATTTTTTATATAATTATTGTATAAATTACAATGTTTAAAGCCAAAATAAAAGAATAAAGAAAAGAAAAAAAATAAAATGTCAAAGGTATTTTATGATCCTAAATCTGAGACCTAGGCATCTTGATGATTGGGTCAGCAAGGAATAAAGCTGGGGGAGATAAGGGTCAAGTATACAATAAAAATCCTAATTTTACCTTTCAATATTGTATTTTTGGACCTATTTTATATTTTATTATTCATATATAAAATAAAGAAACTTTGTACATAAAAGTTGTAGATAAAAATATATAAAAAATAGAATTGAGTTTACATAAAAATCATACACAGTGTACTTTAAAGCCAAAACTCAAACTTCCCATACCTGTATCTTCTCCATATGAACTCAAAATGTACCAAAATCACTTTTAATTGTATATAACTTTTAATAAGCTATTTAATGAAGGTAGTTTCATTCAATTTGGAGTTAAGATGAAAAAATTAGATTTTGGATCCCTATTGTATATTTTCATTCAAATCCTTTATATTTTTTATAATTTTATATTTTTATAATCTTGTAAATATTATTTATAGTATATATACATATTTAGAATAGAATAAATCCATAAAGAAAACACAATAATAAATATAGAATATAAAAAATACATAGAGAAATATACAATACTTATACCTATATAACTAATTCCCTTATTTATTTAAGTGTACATGTTATATCAGAAAACTATAACAAAGATATATAAATTAAGTGTATAAAATAACAAAATACAAAATAAAAATAAAATGTACATAAGATAAGTAAATATACCTATAAATATAACCTTAAAAACTAACTTGTAATAAATAGACCGCATAAAAATAAATAAATAAATAAATCATATTAGTAAATTATAAAAAAATAATACACAATTTTTATTCTATAACTAAAAATTAATTAATTCATTTACTAATTATTAATGAATTTACAAATATTTCTAGATTTGGTTTTTCGTGGTTGGTTGACTTGGACCAACTAGATTGCACTGCTCGTTGACCTTGGTCAACTTCTCTGACTAATCCTTAGGCCTGTTGGACCTCGCGTTTGACCCGTCTTCTTCTTTTTTCTCCGATGGATGCATTCATCGATTCGGGTTGATGCTTTTGTGACTTTTTCTCCTCGATTCTTCCTTTTTCACACACCCTTGACTCCTCGAGAATCTTTCACCCATGTTCCTTCGCTTGTACATAAACCTCCCCTCTGCCATTTTGAATTTTTGGTTCCCCCTAGCACTGTGTCTTCCACTGAGATCTTGTCCTAGATCTGGAGCTTGGTGCCAGCGAGCTCGACTGGATGTTCTTGCATCGAGGAGGGCGATACAGAGGTGGTTCCTACCATCTCCGGTCGAACTCATCATCGAGGTCCCTTCTCGTGTCCTTCGACTATTTGAGGTTCGTTTCTTAGCTTTGAAGATAGCTTTAGCTCTTAGGTTTAATTTGATGATTTTATTTTATCTTTTAATCACTCATTTAGCCTAGATTTTAGAATTTAGCCCTTGCCGGAGCTTTCGAGCTCCAGCTGCTCTGTTCACCTTGAAACCTTGTCTCTGACCGCCACTAGTCATTCCATTTTTTTCTCACTCTCATTTCTCCACCCACTCAGCTCATATGCTCCCTTAGATCTACCCCAGATCTGAGCTTCTAGGTCCATTGGTGATGCGACTTTTGGGCAGATTAGGTGGATTAGATTAAGAAATTATCGTTGTCCTAAATCAACTAAATCGATCAACGATAAAATAAATCACTAATAGATCAAACAGAGAAAATAAGTGGTTTGCTACTTTTATTAACCAAGTATAGCGAACAGGGTCAAACACAAGGAGCACAAATTATACACTAAGTAGTAGATTTCAGAAATGAAGGGTTTTTTAGCGGTTTTTAGTTTTTTAAAGTTTTTTATTTTTCAAAGAAAAGGAAATGAGCACAATGAACAAAGACACAGATACACAATCTTTTTGTTTTTTATTTTTTAAAAAAGTTAAAAATGCTCAAAAAATTAAAGTAACAATATTTTTGTGTTTTATATATTGTATAGTGTTTTTTATACTTTTTATGTATGTTTCAGATGTTTTTATGATTTTCTATAAAGCGAATAGTGATTAAAAAATAATGAACAGTGCACAGCTAGGAATGTTTTACAAATTAAAAATTTGGAAAAAGCTCAAAATTCTTGAAGGTTATTTTTAAGTAAACTAGAGGAAAATATCTATAAACAGGGATTGAAATTAGTAGTTTTTTATTTTCTATGATTTTATATAATTTTTTGAAGTTTTCAAATGTTTTGCAAAGTTTTAGGTTTTCACAAAATATTTTTCAACAAAATTAATACTGAAGCTAAAAGGTAATAAAAAGCAACTACGTAATTTTTATAGAATTTTTAGATGATTTTTAAAATTTTTATGGATTGTTCAAAACCAACAGGGACTTTTTAGGGTGTTTTCAAAATTTTAATAATGTAAAATACAAGACAATCAACAAGAAAAAATTACAGTAAATATTACATGCTAGCAGGAGTCACATACAAATTTTGGAGTTAATTTAATATTTTTTGTACTAAATAAAAGAAGTAATTAAAAACTATCTACAGTGACCAATTTGCTATTATTTTAACTCATAGGGCCTAGTAGATAACAAGTATTAAAAGTTTAAGGGCCTCTATATAATTAACCTGGCAAGCACATGCGCATCACGTGGAACAGACACACAGGGGTATACATGCAATTCTCAAAACTATAAATTCATTCGATAACATTAAACAAGTTCATGGCAAAGATTGTAAATACCCCAAAAACACGTGTGGGTGCACGTGACTGAGACTCAAGTGGACTGAAATGCAAATATGAAAACTCAGGGGTCTCACTGTAAATGTTTTAACTACAAATTATTTTTATTGAACTAAACAGAAATAACATAAAGGGCAGGGGGAAAAGTGAAATATACCCTTCGTTGGGGTACGTGCCGGGCACGTGGGGCTTCTGGCGTGTACGGTCCTGATGAGGCACTACAAGGCTGATCTGACGGTTCTGATTATGTCAGGGATGTACAGTCAGATCTGATACGTCAGGTCTGATCTAATGGTCTGCGGCAGGTTGATCTGTCGGGTGGCGCAGATGAGGACTGGTTCTAATCAAACGACTAAGGGTTGGGCATTATCAAATGGCCATGATCAAGTCTGGAGCTCCGTCTCAAGATCGAACGACAGGAGGGGGTGTTGGACGAACTCAGCTCCGACGAGCTTCAATTGAATGTGGGAGGTGATCCACGAGTCTGATGAACTCGTTATGGGGTAAAACACCGTCGTGAGCTCTCTCCGTGTCGGCCTGTGGGCTCGGATGAAGCAGTAGACAATCGGATGGTCGAGATGGTGGTGCTCCGTATGGAGCTGCGTCGCCACATGAAGTGAAGATCCTATCACACCTCCTTACACGTGCAGGTGATGAATCTCCATTTCATCACCTTTATTCTATTATTTTGGCCTTAAAAACCTCAGCAAATGCATGTAAATAGCCTCAATTTGTACATAATAGCATTCATTATTCATTGTATTTATTGTACATAAAATAAGGTTTTTAAATGCCAAAATTATAGAATAAAGAGAAGTTAAGAAAAAGGAATAAAATATTGCATATATTTTATGACCCGAACCCCGAGACCAAGGCCAGCATGGAATTGGTCGACAAGGAATAAAGTAGGGGGAGATAAGGGCCAATAGTACAATAAATACCTCATTTATTTATTCATTTATTTATGTATTTTTGGCACCTATTTTGTACATAATTATTTATTCATCAAATAAAGAAACTTTGTACATGAAAGTTGTAGATAATAATGTAAATAAAAATACAAAATTGAGTTTGTATAAAAATAATACTCAGTGTACATTTTATACATAAAATAAAAAGCAAAAATCTCAACTTCACAGACCCATATCTTGCAAATAAAACTACAAATCACCCAAACTCACCTTTAATTGTATATAGCTTCTCAAGAACTACTTAATAAAATTAGTTTCGTAATTTTTGGAGTTCGTCTGTAGAAGTTAGGTTTTTGGCCCACCTTGTATATAGGACTGATTAAAATATTCATTTTATTCACTATTTATTATTTCTATAAATTTATATTTTTATAATTTTGTAAACAATATATGTAATACATGTACATATTAAAATTAAAAGAAAACTAAAAAGAATTTGTAAAATAAAATAAGTCTATGAGTCACATAGACAAAATACCTATGTTACCTATATGTATATAAATAAAAAGGGATTTTATTCTTTTATTCTTTATTCATCTATATTTTTATGATAATTTATATATTATATATAACTTATTAAAAATACAAATCCAAAATAAAAACAAATAAAATACATTAAATAAATAATATATATATAATATATAGGTAAAATACCTATAAGTATAACTACATATACATAAACACATTTATTTAAAAATGTAAATAAACTCATAAAAATTAAATGAAAATATATTTATACTCATAAAAATAAGTTATAAATTTATAAAATAAGAAAATAAAATAATAAAATAAAATAATAAAATAAAATAATAAAATAAAATAAACAAGATAAAAATAAATATATGTAAATATACTTATAAATACATTAATTTAATAAAACCGTAATAAAATACATCAGAAAAATAAATAAAAATCAGAAATAAATACTACATTAATTTATGAACATTTTTTATTTTATAAGAAAATCCTAATTAATTCATTTATGATGTGTAATAAATGGGTCAAGAACTGGCTGATGTGGGCCAATCAGAGGCCAGGGAAAGTTGACCTCCGGTCAACTCCCCCCTACGCCTCTGACTCCTGTCAGGTCCGTCTTTTCCCCGATTTTCATCTTTTTTTCATGGACGTCCCGTCCACCCTTCGCCCTCAAATCCTTCTGACAAAATATTCTCTGATCATCCTTGATTCTCGCCGAGATCTGGGATCCCTTGTACATAGCTTGTATCGTCGACCTCGGCCCGGTCAAATAAGGGTGCTGCTTTGTCTATAAATAAAGAACCATCGCCTCCTCTACAAAATTTGGTCAGCCTCGTTCCATTTTCTTCCTTGCATTCGGTCCTAAATGTGCTCCTCGTGACAGGGGGACGCCGTTAGCACCTTGAATCGGCTGGAGATGGCGATGGTTGCACCCACGGCGGCGCTCCGGCAGCCGCCCTGCTCCCTGGAGTTCCTTCAGGTATAAGAGCTGCGCACTTATATTTTTAGGTAGATTTTCGTTTCTGCATTTCATTTTCGTAGTTTATTTCGCATTTAGATTCTTAGATTAGCTTAGTTAAGGTAATTCGAAGTTCGCCGGAGCTCAGCTCCGGCGACTCCTCCACAGTACCCTCGTTGTTTTCCGACCACCCTTCCACCGTCATCTCGTGCCCCTCCGTATTCTACACCTCCAGACCACTCCGACCCAACCAGATCTGCTCCAGATCTGCGAACCGATGCCTCATCTCCGCCCATCGCCGGAGGCTTCACCATTCCGCCCATTTCAACGCTAACGGCTTCAATTTCTGGTCGAGGAGCATCGCCTCGAGCCTAGCTTTCGTCATGTGCAGGTCAGGTGTGTTGGATAGCCTAGGAGACGATTCACATGCGGGCGAAGGTACCTGGAGCCCCGATCCTTCTCCGAGCTCGTGGCGGCGCTCCAGCGTGTCTCCGGCCGATCTACCACCTCCATCGGATCAAGCAACCCGCCAGGAAGCTTCTGGGACCCTCAGGTGCAGCGACGACCGGTGGAGGAGCGAGATCGAGGAGGAAGAAGCTCGCCCCGGCGAGCTTTCTTCCCTATTCTTGCACGTGTGCTCCCCGCCGTTGGATGAAGACGAAGGCCCAGGTCATCGATCAACCGTCCGATCTTCCAGAGCCCCGACCGTTGGATCACGCGGGTGAGGCGACGCGTGTCAAGTGAAGAAAGCCAAGCCGTCGGATGAGGCGCCTTTGGGGGTAAATTGCATATACAACCCCCGCACTTTTTGTATTTAATTTTTAATACTGTAAAATAAATAGCACGTTGTAAATAAAATGTAATATTTGCTAAAGGGCCCCTGAGTTTCTGAGAATTACAATTAGGTCCTTCCGCGCCTCATGTGCAGTCCCACGTGAGGCGCGTGAAAATTGCACTTTAACCCTGGCAGGTTTTGTAAATTGTAAAACAGTCCCAAAAGTTTAAATAATTGTTTATTTCTGTAGGTATTTTTGCACTGGTGCCCTTGTCACTTATTTTATTTGCAAAAATGCCGCTGTCAGGCTGTTTATTTTTGTGTCTTTTATGTATTTATTAAAAATAGCTATGAGGCTTCTAAAAATCTAGAAAAATTAGGAAAAATGTTCCATGTGATGCTCTTGCATGCCCATATTTTATTTCACATTTTTTTGCATTTTCCTTAATTATAAAAAATGAAAAAGAAGCCCTTTTTGTACTGTCTAAATTATAAAATACAAAAAAATTATAAAATGTTTTTGAAAAATTCCAAAAAAATATATATGGTATATTCATATATAAATTGAGTCCAGAAATTGAAAAACCCTAAAAATATGAAAAAGAAAAATAAAAAAATCAGAAAGCTCCAAAATCCAACAAAAAAATAGAAAAACCCTTAAAAAATCCCAAAAATACATTTTTCTTTTTTTATATTTATCTATATATCATTATTAATGTATTAAAATTAATTTGGGTATTTTTGGAGTGTATTTTATATTTTTAGAACCCAAATTATGTTCGGCTATTTAATTAGTCCTATATTATGGACATTTTTGAAATTGAAGATACATAAAAATTAGAAATATTCCAGAAAAATAACAAAAAAATTAGAAATATATTAAAAAGCTAAAAAAATTATATCTATATATATTTTTAGTATTTATGTCTATATATATATATATTTATGATAGTATTCCTCTCTCTCTCTTCTTATATATATATATATATATCTTTATATATATGTATACATATCTATATATTATATAATTAAAAATATAAAAAGAAAATAAAAAAATATAAAATATAAAAACAAAATAAAAATTAAAAAAAATATAAAATATAAAAAATGTAAAAACAAAAAACCCACAAAAAAACAATAATTGGACATGAACAATGGATTGAGTAATTACACAACACATACAACCATTCGCCTCCCAGTGTTCGACCTCTACCTGTACTTACACCTATACATATTTGCATGTAGAGTTATAATAAATTTTAACTCCACATTTTTGGATATTCATTGCATATATTTATTGTGGGTTAATTGTTGATCGATTTGGGGATTTCGTCTGAGGTCAACTCAGCGACTGTCGATCCGCTTTGTGGAGAGATACGACCTTGGCAAATCCCCTTTCATCAAATGGCATCGTTGCCGGGAGGCTATTCCTTGCTTAGCCACCAAATGTCTGACTATTCCTTGTTTAGATCGCAGTACTCTCCGAGGACTATCTGCGGGAGACTGCGACACTCTCTTTACGCTTGGTTCCCACTTCTGACTGTGTCTCCGATCTGCGGAGCACAGAATCGAGTCGTCTGATATATATGATTTTTGGTCCCAACTCGAGTTGCGTATCCGATCTGCGGATCATGGGACCCATCTGATTAGACTCCTTTGAGTCTGCTCTCCTTGACGGTCCTCGTGAAGTTGAGCTTCTGATATCTGCTATTTTCATGCATAGCTGGCAGCACGTTCCCCGAGGGTTATCTGCGGGACGCCGCCACACTATCTTGATTTGACGGTCTCTTATGTTGGTAGCCGATCTGTCGCCTACCAAGACCGTCTCTGTGATCCGTCTGATGGATCATGCTCCTTTGAGCCCGCTCACCTTGACGACCCTCGCAAGGGTGAGCTTCTGTTCTGATTATTCATTGACTAGCATGTACTACTCCCCGAGGGTTATCTGCGGGAGGGTACATCGCCTTGTAGGTAATCGGTTTCACTTCTGGTGTCTCCTATATGATGGAGCACGAAGCCGAGTCTTCTGAGCTTGTATACTCGGTCTCCTCCCTGGTTGTGTCTCCTGTCTGTTGGAGCACGGAGTGAGTCTTCTGATTATTCTCTGATTCCGCTCACCTTGAGGACCCTCGTGAGAGTGAGCCATATATTGTGTTGTTCGGTGTATTCTTGTGACTTTCAGATTATATCACACCGTGCATCACACAGTCTCATATGCTTTATTTCCGATCTATCTGAGACTCTGATTGACCGGAGGAGTCGGTACTGCTCTTTCTTCCTCCCGGTCTTACGGTATCGGCTATATTCCCTCATGTTGACCATATGAGCCGATTGACTGCTTCACGCTACCGGTCCCTACTTTA
This sequence comes from Ottelia alismoides, assembly GCA_037367405.1. Classification (NCBI taxonomy): domain Eukaryota; kingdom Viridiplantae; phylum Streptophyta; class Magnoliopsida; order Alismatales; family Hydrocharitaceae; genus Ottelia; species Ottelia alismoides. The sequence goes on along the minus strand of JAZKJV010002119.1, from coordinate 220,654 downwards.
CTTTCCGATCTGATTATCCCCGGTAGCCGACACCCACCTTACTGCATATCAGGGTGTCCTTTCACCTTCTGACTGCGTCCTCGTTCTCACAGGGAGACGACGACGAGAGTACGGTATTCACTTGTCAGATACCGTCCTGTACTCCACCAGTTTTTCACCGCTTGTATATATGTGTACTTTTTTTTTATTCTTTCTCCTGTATGTTCTGTGTGCCCCAGATCTATCGCCACATCTTTGTGTCTACACTTAGGACGTACCTTGTCCTAATTATAGGGGGTACATACCGCGTTGTTCTTTCGTTGTTCAGTTTTGTCACTCCTGTTGTTGCCTATACTAAGGGATATCTCACCCTAAGTATAGGGGGAGTGATGCGTATATTCTCCACGATCTTTTCATCTATCTGTATATATCTATCTTCTCCTCTTTTCTTCTTTTCTTCTTTTTCTTTTTTATATTTCTTTATCTAAATAAAAGGTGTCGCCCCGTTGTGTCAGTTTCCTGTACTTAGGACGTACTTTGTTCTAAGTATAGGGGGGTACACCCTTGATTTGTTCATCTGTTTATCCCCACCCTTGACCCTCCCTGCTTTGTGAACAGTCTGCTATACTTAGGATTACTTGATCCTAAGTATAGGGGGGACGGTCAACTTCTCATTCGTTCATCTCTTATTCATATATTCTTTAGACTTGTCTATACTCAGTACGAGTTATGTCTTCTCTTTCTCTTTTCCGATCTATGAGGACATAGCTCAAGCTAAGTATAGGGGGGTCGTATATACTATGTATATACTTTAGCCATAACTCGTACTTTCGTATTCTCTTAATAATATGGCTAATAATTCTTTAAATTCATTAAAAATCTTAATAAAAAGATGTGATTATTCCTCAAATTCTTTTTGTATATACTGATTAATAAATCAGGTGAAAATATTTTTTGCAAAATGTTTGAAAAATAGTTTGAAAATCTTTGTGAACATTTATTGAAAACTATTTTGAAAATATTTTGTTACATGTTTTCAACCTGTGTAAAAATGTGTGGATTGTAAAATTTATTTTCTTTGTGTGAAATAAAAATGTTTGAAAAATGATTTGCAAATGGTTTGAAAAATGGTTGCAAAAATATTTGAAAAATCTATATATACTGTTTTGAAAAACCTTTGCAAAATGATTTTCAAATGTGTGTACATGTTTGTAAAAATGTTTGTAAAAATTATTTTGGACTATAGTTTTCAAAAATTGTTGGAAAAATTTGTGTCAAATAAGTTTGAGGAATAGATACATCTAATAAATAAAAATGAAATAAATATATATATATATAATAAAAATAAACAAGATTCTTTAATAAGTGTACATATATACCTCTCAATAAAAACTAAATTTTAAGTTCTTTAAAAATCATTAAAATAAAGCGGCACGCTTGTGTAAATAGCTGTATATATGTATACTTTGGATACCCAAAAATCTTTCTTTGTGTAAAACTTCTTCTTTGTTTTCAAAAATTCTTTGAAAAATTGCATTATTCTTTGCATATTTGTAAATAGCATTTGCATAGCATTCATATTCTTTCATTGAGCTTGATGATTGAACTAGTCCAATAAAGTCGAAGATTGGAGCTTGGTTGGACCTAACCGCACCTAATTACACTGGAACCTTATGGGAACTAGGTTTAAGGTACTTCAGGTCTATTCAGACTTAATTCTTTGAGAAATCAGGGCTAAGTTCAAGTCACCTCAGTGGACTGACTAGAACTATTCGAAACACACGTATGACTCTTGTCGGCCGTGACCTAACTTGGACACTTGCACCTTTCACTTGGCTCAACTCAGTTGGAGTGGTGAGGGGGTTGGATTTGCCAGTCTGAGACGCACACGGGTGGAAACATTCGTCCTCGTCTAGGGAGGGAAGTGCACCCCAACCTGGTCCAGTAGCCATGAGGTCTAACGACAGGAGAGTGTGGGTTGCAATAAAGCTTCAAAAGAGGGATAGTCTTCTGGCTCAAGAGGAAAAACTCCTTATGTAAATGCTGCTGTGAATAGTATGTTGAAAAAAAAAGTGGTCAGGCTTGAAAATAGAATAAAATGCCTGCAAAGTATGTATATATGTTGTATAGAAAATAAGCAAGCTTGAGCATCAAAGTTATACCATGTGAGCCTGCAGCTGGATGACTTGACTACACTGGTCTTGCATCCCAGGATAGGTAGCTACACCGGCTACCGTCCATTCTTTTCTCTACCTCCTCCTCTTGAGTCGGATGCCACTTGAACTTAGAAGGGAATACCCCGCTCCTCGAGGAAAGAGTTGTTGGATTAGGGAATCATTGGGTTGTCATTCTGGAGAAGTCAGTCTCTTTGTCATTTCAGTTGGGGAGAGCCATTATTACTTACACGTACAAGTCAGCTTCATAGTCATAAGGGTTTGCGTATGACGTCGGTTAGTTCTGACCTGGCTATTGAGGTGATTTGAACCAAGTTTTGTGACTCTCGAAGGCTGTTGTGTTTTAAAGTTGGTTCCCTACCAGGTTCCGCACACATTATCACATCAAGGTCTAACCTGAGCTCCAAACTTTGATTTTGTACAGATGAGTTTAATAAGCATGATCAATTCAATTTATTCTTTAAATTCTTTATTTTTGCTTTTTCTTTTCTCCTTATTCTTTGATTATTTTTGTACTTATTGTATAAGTGTTTGGTAGGGACTAGCAAAGGCAAGTATAGGGGGATGATGAATCTCCATTTCATCACCTTTATTCTATCATTTTGGCCTTAAAAACCCCAGCAAATGCATGTAAATAGCCTCAATTTGTACATAATAGCATTCATTATTCATTGTATTTATTGTACATAAAAAAGATTTTTAAATGCCAAAATTATATAATAAAGAGAAGAAAAGAATAAAGAATAAAATATTGCAAATATTTTATGACCTGAACCCCGAGACCAAGGCCAGCATGGAATTGGTCGACAAGGAATAAAGTAGGGGGAGATAAGGGCCAATAGTACAATAAATACCTCATTTATTTATTCATTTATTGATGAATCCACATGTCATCATCTTTATTCTATCATTTTGGCACCAAAAACCCTAACAAATGCCTGTAAATAGCATTAAAATCACCATCTTAGCATCCATGCATGTGCATCACAATAGTGTATAAAATACTGTAATTAAGGCCAAAATTATAGAATAAATAAAGAAAAGAAAAAGAATAAAATATTGTAAATATTTTATGACCCGAAACCTCGAGACCTAGGCATCTTGATGAATAGGTCGACAAGGAATAAAGTAGGGGGAGATAAGGGCCAAAATACAGTGTAAATACCTATACTCTTTATTCATTCTTTATTCATTTTGGGACATATTTTTGGTTCCACTTTTTATACATCAAATGAAGAAACTTTGTACATGAAAGTTGTAGCTAATTTTATAAAGAAAAATACAAAATTGATTTCACAGAAAAATAATGTACAGATAAAAAGTTATGGTATGAATAAAAATCCAGAATCCGAACTTCCCAGACCCGTATCTCACAAATAAAAACTCCAAATGCAGCATACTCACCTTTAATTGTATATAGAAGAAAATAAGCTATCCAATGGCGGTGGTTTCGCATTGGGCGGGGCTACGGTTTGAAAGTTGAGTTTTGGACCCACATTGTACAGTGTACCGAATAAAATATTCAATTTATTCTTTATTTATTATTTTTTTTATTTTTATATTTTTATAATGTTGAAAATATTACTTATAATAATTATGTGCATTAAAATCAGAATAAAAATGCAAAGAAAAATAAAAATAAAAATGAACATATATAGAATACATAGGTACACTACCTATATCAATACCTATATATTATACCTTTATATTTTATTTAATATATAAAACATCTCATAAAATTAAAATAAAAATAAAAATATATTTGTGTATATAAAAGTATTTTATAATTTTATAAAATACTAAATAAAAATAATAAAAATAAAAATACAAAATAAAAATAAGAGAATACACTATATAGAATAATATACCTATATAGGGGTATAAAAGTAACTTGTAAAAATATAACTCATAAAAATAATTAAAAATCGGAATAAAATACTTTATTAAATAATAAACATTTTTTATTTTATAATCATAAATTAATAAAATCATTTACTATTTTTAAATTAATTTCTAAACCTTTTTCCAGAGGGTTTTTCTAGTTGGTCCACGTGGACCAACCAGAGGGCTTGGACAGTTGACCCCGGTCAACTGTCTGACCCCCCTCTCTGCTGCTGTCAGAAATGGGTTGCGACCCATCTTCATAGATTTTTGGGAGCCACACCTTTCACCATTTGACCCCGCTCCCTTCACGACTTTTGTAGCCCACATATCGAGGATTCACGCCCAAGTGATATCTCGGGCGTTGAATCATCCAGCCACCCGTGACTCTTCCTCGAAGATCGTCCCATCACCATATTCAAAACCGAACCCCCTGACTTCCCTTGGACTTTTGATCACTCTTCCACCTCCAAAACCCTAACCTAGACCCTTGGCCAGACTCGTGGTGACAGCAGGAGCTTGGAGGGAGTTTAAACGGGGCGAAGTGGTGTTGAATCGAGTTAGATCCCCTCGCCGGAGTCCTCGCCGGAGGACACCTCGTGCGCGCACGGGTGAGGCCTTTCTACCCCTCTTTTCTTCCTTGTTCCTTGAAACTTTAGTGTTAGGAAGCCACAGTAATCTTTCCCCTTTCAAGATCTTTGACCAGCAACCGTCCTCACATCTCGATTCACCGCGGCCGGCATCGAGTTCGTCGGCCATTTCCACCTTTCCATCTAGTTGTTCCCTTGTGCGAAATACTCTGCGAAGTTGGGGCATTTTGCCCCCAACTTCTTCATCCATTTGTTTTGCAGGTCCCAGGAGCTCGAAGACCCCACCTGGGGGTCGATTTTGTCCAAGAACGGACCACCTGGGCCGTCCTCCTTCCCCAACTGCTCGGCAGCGCTCCGGCGGTCTATCCGCCCTTTTGAAGCCACTGTTCGACAGAGGACTCTTCCAGGAAGGTCGTACGGCCATTAGATGTGACTCGTGCGCTCTGGGCGTCAAGATTTTGGCACTGCAAAGTTTCTTGGGCCGTGTTCTTCGGTCGTTCGTCCTCGATGCGCCAGAACCGCTCGATCACGCCGTGTTCTTAACGAGGCTGCAGGCATCGTTGGATTTTGCAAGCTTTCAGCCGTCCGATCGTGGCTCCAGATCTAATCTGGACCACAGAAAACGAAGGGGTATCGTACCACATGGGCGCGCCACGTGTTTAAGTGGAGAGCCTCCTGCCGTTGGATCGCGCCCTTGGTTGGGCATTTTGCAAGATAAGCCCTGCCATTTTGTATTTTCTATTCGAACCATAAATTTTCATATGTTGTGCTTAATGTTTTGTATTAATTGCATCAAAGACCCTGGGTGTTTGTCTAAGTACTTTTAAGTCCCTCCCAGGCGCGTGCTCCGCACGCGCGTGGGTGGACGTTTTGCGTGGAACCCCCTCGCGGGTCGGGTAATTAGACGATGGCCCTTAAACGGTTTGCTTTAGTATAAACACTTTTGGGAAAGTTTGCAGAAAAGTCCCTATCTTTTGTAATATTGAATCCGAGTCCCTCCCAGGCGTGCGTGCGACGCACGTGGTTTTGGGACATTTGCAGAGAAGTCGTTGCAAGTTTGGATATTACGTTTTGATCTAGAAAATATTTTATTCAGTCTAAATTTTGTGGCAAAAATTGCAGGCGTGCCCCTATAGCTTTGTCTATTTACACTTGTGCCCCTGCCAGGCCCCTATTTTGTGCTTGCTTGATCTAATTATTTGGAGCTTCATTCTGATTCCAAAAATTCCCAAATTTTGAGCTTAAGTTCCTGGAAACTTGTTCTTCCACGCTACATATTTGATTTTTGATTTCATTTTATTTTTGTATTTATTAAAAATCGAAAACATGCTTTTTATTCACTGTCTAGCTTAGAAAATGCCAAAAAAATATTAAAAAGTCTCGAAAAATTCCAAAAAAAATTCCATCGTGTCTATCTTACTATATTTTAGTTCCAAACCAAAATTCACTAAAAATCTCAAAAGAAAAACCTTAAAAATTTAAAAAGACTCTAAAACTTCAAAAAAATATATAAAATCAAAGAAAACTCTAAAAAATACAAACTCAGTTCCTGTTTGCCCTTTATTTTGCTCTCTTTATTTGAAAAATAGTGTGAAAAATTTTGATTACTGTTTGCTATTTTTAAACTTCATTTTGTTTACAGCCAGCCCTTTTTCCACTGTTTTCTATTATTTCAGTATTTAAAAATACCAAAAACACCTAGAAAAATCCCCAAAAATCACAAAAATAGTAAAAAATCCTAAAATTATTAAAAACATTTAATTTCTGAATTTTTGGTTATTTTTTATGCATTTTTATAAATAGTTGACCTTGTCTTTTATTCCTTTGTCTTTACTTTCCAATATTGAAAAAGAAATAAAAATATATATAATATAAAATTATAAAAATCAGAAAATTAAAAATCAAAATACAAAATTAAAAACTAAAAATTAAATAAAAAATTTTTTAAAAATTAAAAACCCACAAAAATTCTAGATTGGCTAAGTTGCTTATTAGACCTAGGTTTGGATTTTTATCTATGCTCTACACCTTTGCTTCTTGAGTTCGACCCCTACTTGCTTGCCATTGTACATCTTTAGTAGGGTATAATAAATTTTAATCCTTGCTGTTCATTCTCTGATTGATTGTGTGGGTTAATTGTTGGAGATCGAGGAGGCTTGAGTAGTCGCATCAGCGACAGTGAGTCTGATTTGTCAGACCACGATTTTGCGGCTCTCGCTTTTCCTGCTTTTCAAATGGCGCCGTTGCCGGGGAGCATCGGCTTGTAGATTACCTTTTGGGTCTTTTTAGTTACTTAGCCATTTTTGCTTACTTGCCTCTTGTTTATCATTTGTTTTGAATTGTCTGACATCTCTTTTGTTTTCTTGCGAGGGACCGCCGACCAAGGAGGATCGCCTAGGGGATCCTGAGCAGCCTTGGGAGGAGGAGCCGGCTATTCTACCCTAGCCGGCAGGAGAGAGAAGGAGAACTAGAGAGAGAGTTGCTTTTATTTTTGTCAGAGAGAGTATTTGATTAATTTGTAATAATACAGGACTTGGACACTTGAACACTTCGGGCCTAATTTCCGGGTGTTTGTTCACCCGGGGGCTCACCGCGGTTTTTTCGTGTTTTGATCGACTGTCATTTTCCGATTTTGTTTTCTTTTTATTTCTTTTGTGGATTGAGCTCTTAGATTAGGTCCTGCTTGATTCGATTAACCTAGGTCCAAACACCCTAATAACTCTTGCATGCTCCTATAGTTCGTATTTGGACTTAGATTAATTAAGTAGTTGATCGTTGACTCTCGAACCACGCGCCGCGAGCTCACTCCACACAAGCGCTTTCTCCTAACTCAAATGTGTTGAGCAGAGGAGGAGTGAGCCTAGACCAGACACTCGGATTGGGAGTTAGCGGTTAACTCGTGGTTCTTCACGCTAGCAGTTGCCAGTTTTAGGACGATTTCCGCATTGCATAAACCGGCATGTAGATTAGGTTTATAAATTTCTGCTTTGCATCCCGCATGGAGAGAGCTGGGATTCACTGTAAGTCTTCTCACTTGGCATTCATCATCTAGGCACAAAGGTGAGATTTCCATCTTGGTGCCGACTTGCATTGGCTTTTCCCGACTCTTTTCTCCCTCTGATTTTGGATAAATTAGGATAAAGAAAATACAAAATCGTTAGGCGCTTGTTTGAATCTACTCAAAAGAAGCGATAACACAAAAAAAATTAAAAAAGGGACTGCTAAGAAAACTTTGACCTAAATAAAATTGGTAATTGGACTCATTGATTGGGGAGAGTAACACCCTCACTTGTTTTCAGGTTGCATGGGAAGGTCTCCTTCCAAGTGAGGTGAGCGTTTCGTAAGGATTAGATCCCAAAACCCAACTTGTGGCTGCCTTGTGTATCGCCTGGATTACCGAAGTATTGGCGCTACTATCGTACGTAGTCGAGTAGGGCTTGGTCTCCATTGGTGACTCACTATTGTGTGAGCATCGACCTTGTCCGAAGTACCGAGCATAGGCCACGCCTTCACGGGGGTGTCTGTCTCACCGGCTGCGTCCGAGTAGGATCTTGCACGCTCACGGGTGATTCCGTTGCGAGTGAGATCCGAAGTATCGGTTTCGCCTATCGGCTTCCTCCCTCTATTTCTTTGGCTGAGTAGGGATCCAGGAAGGGTTACAAGGACCTTAAAATGCACAAGTTACAGGTTACACAGGAGGAGGACAAGTACGGGAATACTTTTCCGGCAGTACTCTCGCTCCTATAGGCGTAGCGCTCTAAGGACTCGTTGAAAGATAAATTCCTGAAATCAAGATAAAAATTACAAAGATAAAAGCCGAACCTTCACGGCTTCACGCGTTGAGTTGGTGAACTCCCTTGTCTTGTGTTTGATTGCTAATCACATTTAGGTCAAGATCAAAAATATCGCGTCGTTGTGTAATTTTGTACTCCCTCCAGTTGACCCTCGCTCATTGTGAGCCTTCTACTGTTTTGCACTCCATTTGTTTCTTGTTGACCTCCGTATCTTTCATCCACATCGATCTTCCTCTTGATCTTCGGGATGGTCTTCGGGATGGCGACGAATGGACAGTTTAGTCGAGGCTCTGTCGGCACCCACATCAGTTCCATTCGCTCGCCTTCTCCAATAATTCAGGGCGATTCCCGAGACACCGGTTCAAACCCTATGAACCGACCTCCAGACTCCCTACCTTCTTCAATAACCCGGGACCACTCTCATCCCGAACTCTGTCCGTTTTGGATGGCCACTGATTTTACTCCTTACACATCGCCATCCTTAACGAAGTTCTATGTAGATCTTGACACAGACCACATCTCTCTATCTGGTGCTGCAATTCAGACTGATCGGGGCATTCTACCATGTGCAGACTTAGAGCCCGAGCCGGTCAACCAAGTAGAGACAGAGATGGCAGGAGGAAGGGGAAAAGGACCACAACCCCAGCAGGAGCCTGAAGACAACGCAGCGGAAGGACAATACACTACGCAGGGTGAGGTCAATAGTCAACTGCTGGCTTCCATTCAAGCCATTCAGCAGCAGTTGACTAATCAGGCTTTGGCCTAGACAGCCTTTCAGGACATGCTGAATGATCTGAGGAGAAGGGCTGATGTGAGAGACGGCCGACGGGAGGATGATCCGAACTACGATCCCAATGACCATGAAATCAATGATGAGTTTTCAGTCGGACCCGAATATGAAGCAGCAGAAGAAGATCCACCGCAGCCCAAGCCCACACTCAAGGAGACATACAACCCTGGCGCGGGGCGCATCACTGAGTGGATCCATATTCCACGTATGCACGCCCACTTCGAGCTGAAGCCACAGTTTCTGTCATTGCTTCCCACTTTTCATGGGAACACCACTGAAGAGCCATATATTTTTCTCAAGAAGTTTAACCGCATCTGTTCCACTGCTCACTACCCTGGAGTTCCCCTGGATGTGATCAAGATGACCGCGTTCTCTTTCAGCCTTCAAGACAAGGCCCTTTACTGGGTCGACCATCTCGGGAAGGTCGTCACCACCTGGGAGGAGTTGAAATCTGCCTTTCTCCATAAATTTTATCCCCTGGGGAGATTAAATCAAATGCGTGCCCGGATCTCCAGTTTCTGCCAGCAACCCCACGAGACTATCCATGAAGCGTGGGAACGATTCAAAGATCTCCAAGAAAAGTGCCCCCACCATGAAATACCAAAAACCAGTCTCGTACAACATTTCTTCGGGGGGCTATCATTTGAGAGCCAAAAGCTCGTGGATGCAGCTTGCGGCGGTTCACATTTTAACAAGGACGAGGATGTAATATGGAACATCTTCGAAGAAATGGCTGAGGGAGAAGCAGCTCAATCCTTGTCTAGAGTTTACATGAAGACACCAAGCGCCATCAGCAAGCCAGTTAACATGGCTTCTCACACCGAGGACAAAGATGAGAGCTCCAACTTGAGCATCATTGGGAGCCACTTGTCAAAAGTGGATATCATCAAGAAGAGGTCGCAGGACCTCGAAAAACTGGCAGTCATAGAGAAGAGGACCCAAGGTCTGGAGAAGCTCGACCAGATCTCCCAGCAGCTGGAGCAGCTCGTCCGAGCATTGAATGCAAACATGTGCAACGCTGTGTCTACCTCTGCAGAGCCGAACGCTGAGAAGAAGGAGCATACAGTGCAGCAAAACCCTCAGCCGACTCCACCGCGGCCCCAGCTTGTCCAGCACGTGTACTACGTGCAGGTTCCGGAGCAGCCACCGCAGCCTCAGACGCAGATGGTTGTATACCAACCAGAGCACCAGCCCTCATACTCCGAGCAGTTCTCTCCACCCCCGCCGCTGATCTAGGAGATCAATGGTGTTTGGAACAATGAAGCGCATCTGACCCGTCCTCAGGGACACTCTCAGGGTCAGAACTTGGGCAACAGGCCCTTCCATCAGCAACAGCAGGGTGGGAGACCCTTCCAGCAGCCTTACCGGTACCAGCCTCCCTCACACGGGAACACTTGGAGGCAGACTTACCAACATGGTCCTCAGCAGTCCGGATATCGAGGACAGGGCTACCACCAACAACCGGCTGCCCAATTCAATCAGCACAACTCACAGTACTCCTCAAACCCCCCTCCTCAACAATTTTCACAAGGATACCAGTCGCAATCTCAGCCGCAATACCAGTATTCTAGACCCCAGCAGGGGGAATCCTCTGAGATTGTACCGGCCAATCCGGCCCTGGCTTGTTTAGAGCAGTTAATGAAGAACATGGCTGAGATGAACCAGAAGATCGACGACCTGACGGCAGCCAAAACCGTCATACCAGCCCAGGTCGAAGCTAACCCTAACAATTTCCGACGCAAGGAGCAGGTAGCCTGCAGTGTCCAACCCGAATCAGGTGAAATTAATTGTTTTTTATCTAACGCTGTTACTCTCAGGAGCAGTAGGACACTCCAGCCATCGGCGACGGCGAAGGGAAAGCACATTGCATCTGACGGGGAATCGTCAGTCCAGCCAACACCAGGGCCAGCCAGTATTTTGGGAGCAGCACCAGCATCTAGAAAACCACAAAAAATGAGGAAAATCGAAAAACACAAAAAGATAGCAGCAACCTCGGTGGAAATCAGCCAGCATTGGAGATGCCTGCACCTGCATCACAGCCAGCTCCTGACAGGAGGAACACCGTACCTGCAGCAAGTCCAACGCCAGCACCTGAAGTCGAGCCTGTCATTTTTGGTCCGCAAATTGTAGATGAACCCATTCCTTTTTGTCGTCTACCTGTAAACAACAACACGGACACTATTTTGAATGATATTGGTGAAGAGTTTGTAAATATTCCTTTTCCTGAAGCAATGAAAAAACACAAAAAAATGAAAAATTTGAAAAATGCTTTGTCTGACCCTGCTATCATAGAAATCATTCAAAATTTGGTCTTGAACATGCCGTTGATGAAGGCTCTTGAGTACATGCCAGCAGTGAAGAAAGGTCTTAAAGAGGCATGTACAACCAAGCGCAGGCCAACCCCCCATAATTCCAGAAGCAAAGGTGGCAAGTCCGAAAAACACATCCTCACTATGGCCACCGTCAATGCCATCAGCAACCTCCCGGATAAAAAGCCAGATATGGGAGCACCTCTTGTACGTTGTCAGATGTTTGAGCAGGAGTTCGAACGAACACTCCTCGACAGTGAGTCATCTGTCAATCTGATGCCGGCCTCACTACTCACGGAGTTCAAGTTAGGACCGCTCAAGCCTACAAAGATGATTCTGCAGTTTGCAGACAAGTCAGTCAAGCGGCCTAGGGGTCTGTTGGAGGACGTGATCGTCACGGTTCAGGGAAAGTCATTCCCAGCCGATTTTTTGGTCTTAGATATGGACGTCCTCGCTCCGTTGCTCCTTACCCCGATCATACTCGGAAGACCATTTCTGCGGACATCAAACGCAGTGGTGAATTATGGGACGGGAGAAATCACTTTTGGAGCTGGCAATGAAATTATCCGAGTTGAGACCCTGTCTGGGGGAATGCCAGCTGAACCGACATCTGCATCGTGTGCAAGGGTGATCGAGCACGATGAGGACTGTGATTTTCTAGCAGAAATTCAAGATACCAACCTATTCTTGGATGATAATGAGATCCATGGACTCCTCCGTCCCGAGGAGGAAGTGGAGACCGCAGTCGAATTTCCTTGTATCGATCAAGATGAGGAACTCGCTGATGCGCTACAAGATACTACCGTGGGGGTGATGTGCCTTCAGAACCAAGAGCCAAGTTTTGAAGCATTTTCTGATGAAGAAGACATCATTGCAGAATTCTGTCAGGATCTGAGAGAAGAAACAAAGCAAACTATGGTGGACAGTGCACAGTTGAAAGAATCACCTCCTGTACTAATAGCTGAGGTCACCGCTGAAGCAGCTCAGACCCTACCAGAACTAAAACCCTTACCCTCCAATATGAAGTATGCCTTCCTTGCGGGAGAACCGAACATGTACCCGGTCATCATTAATGCACATCTGACCGAAGATCAAGAATCTCGTCTCATGAAGGTTCTTGAACGCAACCGCAAGGCAATTGGCTGGCGAACGTCCGATCACCATGGGATCAATCCGTCACTCTGCTCGCACCGCATCTTTCTGGAAGATGACTGCAGACCCTCTCGTGAACTGCAAAGAAGATTAAACCCGAATCTGCGAGAGGTGGTTATGAAAGAAATCCAGAAATGGTGTGATGCGGGATTCATTTATCCCATCTCCGACAGCAAATGGGTGAGCCCTCTGCATGTGGTGCCCAAGAAATCAGGGATCACCATTGTGAAAAATGACAAAGGAGAGGAGATCGCAATCAGAGTACCGACTTCTTGGCGAGTGCGCGTAGACTACAGAAGACTCAATCTCGCCACCAAGAAGGATCATTTTCCGCTACCCTTCATCGACCAGATCTTGGAGAGATTGGCCGCGAAGGAATATTTCTGTTTCTTGGACGGCTACTCTGGGTATAATCAAGTTGCCATTGCTCCTGAAGATCAAGAGAAGACCACGTTCACCTGTCCTTTTGGCACAGTGCCTTCAGACGGATGTCGTTCGGGCTTTGCAACGCCCCAGCTACATTTCAGAGGTGTATGCTTGCAGTTTTTGCCGATATGGTGGGTAGCTTTCTCGAGGTCTTTATGGACGATTTTTCGGTCTACGGGGATTCATTTGATCAATGTTTGGACTATCTAGACCGAGTCTTACGGAGGTGCTGCGAAGTGAATCTTGTGCTCTCCTGGGAGAAGAGCAATTTCATGGTGACCGAAGGAATCGTGCTGGGTCACGTTGTTTCTAAACGTGGCATGGAGGTTGACCCAGCCAAGGTGGATGTAATTTCTAAGCTGGAGCCACCTACGAATATCAAGCAAGTCCGGTCATTCTTGGGCCATGTCGGTTTTTACCGACGATTTATTAAAGATTTCAGCAAACTGGCCAGACCGCTGACTGAATTGCTCGGCAAGGACAATGAATTCATTGTAGACGACCGTGTGCTCCTTGCCTTTAATCAGTTGAAAGAGCTCATCACGCAGGCCCCTGTCCTATAGCCACCGATTTGGACTCAGCCTTTCGAGATTATGACCGACGCGTCATATTATGCCATTGGAGCTGTACTAGGACAGAGGAAAGACAATGTACCATTTGCGATTCACTACGCTAGTCGAACGCTCGATGAGGCCCAGAGAAACTACCCTGTTACTGAAAAGGAGCTGCTAGCGGTAGTCTTTGCTTTGGAAAAGTTCAGATCTTACCTTCTTGGGTCCAAAGTTATCATTTACATTGATCATTCGGCCATTCGGTATTTACAACAGAAGAAGGACGCCAAACCACGTCTCATCCGGTGGATCCTTCTCCTCCAGGAGTTTGACTTAGAAATCAGAGACAAACCTGGGGTAAAGAATGTAGTGGCCGACCATCTGTCAAGACTTCCTGAACCAGAGGCTCCTGAGCTGAACTTGCGGCCTATCACAGAGACCTTTCCAGATGAATCGATTCTGTCTGTCGCCTCACTTCCTTGGTATGCGGACATTGTGAATTATTTAGTTGCCAAGAAAATCCCACAGGACTGGCCTAAGTTGAAAATAGACAGATTTTTGTCTGAAATCCATTTTTACCAGTGGGAAGACCCGTATCTGTTTCATGAGGGAGCAGATTGCATCTGGCGAAGGTGTATTCCTTAGAGGAAGTTCCAAGTGTCCTCGCTCTATGTCATGATCAAGATTCTGGAGGACACCATTCAGGCAAACGCACGGCAGCAGAAGTTCTTCAAAGTGGCCTCTGGTGGCCTTCATTATTCAAGGATGCAGATGAGTATGCCAAATGTTGCACTGATTGTCAGAAGATGGGTGGAACCATAGGAATGAGAGACACAATGCCTCTGAAATACATTCAGATCTCAGACGTCTTTGACGCATGGGGCATCGACTTTATGGGTCTGTTTCCTAACAGTCAGGGTTATGAGTATATTCTGCTTGCTGTCGATTATGTCAGTCGATGGGTGGAGGCCATCCCCGCCCGAGCCGCCGACAGTAGGATTGTCTGTCGATTCTTACGAGATCACATCATAGCACGGTTCGGGATTCCCAAAATTCTCATATCTGACGGGGGTAGTCATTTCATAAATAGAGAGGTGAAGAAGCTGACTCAAGAATTCTGCATCGAGCATCGTGTTGCTTCACCTTACCACCCGCAGTCTAATGGCTTAGCTGAATGTTCCAACAGGGAGATCAAGACGATTCTACAGAAACTTGTGCGTCCGGATCGCAAGAACTGGTCTCAGCTGCTTGATTCCGTTCTTTGGGCTTACAGAACAGCGTACAAGTCACCCTTGGGAATGTCTCCCTACCGCCTGGTGTATGGCAAGCCATGTCATTTGCCCATGGAACTTATCCACAAATCTTTATGGTCTATTAATATCTGTAATTTGGACTCCAAGCACGCAGGAAAGAATAGAAAATTAGATCTGAACAGATTACTGGAATTCAGAGATTATGCATATGACAACAGCCTGATGTACAAGGAGAAGGTCAAAACATGGCATGACAAGCACATCCGCCACAAGTCCTTTGATCCAGGTCAGAAGGTATGGTCGTTCGATGCGAAATTAAAGATCTTTCCAGGCAAATTGAACAGCAAATGGACTGGGCCGTTTTTGGTTAGGCAGGTGCGTGACAACGGAAGTGTATTGATATCCAATCTGTCAGCTGACGCACAACCTTTTGTAGTCAATGGACAGCTTCTGAAACCATACCTTGAGCATGACACATTCATGGTCGTCGTTGACTTAATTCAAGTAATCTATGAGGATGAGCTGAATATCTCAAAAGAGGCAGAGGAAGGCAAAGCACATCAAAACATTTTTGAATGATTTCCCTTTTTGTCTTTTCTTCTTTTCAATTTCTTTTATCTTGTTCTACCGAATTGATGCCATCCCTTCATCACTGCTACACTTAGGATGTACTTTATCCTAAGTATAGGGGGGATGCACATCCCGAGTTGTTCATATCCAATCTCATATCTTTTCTTCTTTTCTTCTTTTCCTTTTCTATCTTCTTTATCTATCAAAAAGGTGCCGCCATTGTAGACAGTTTTCCATACTTAGGACGTACTTTGTCCTAAGTATAGGGGGGTGTGCACCCCGAGCTCTCTATTCTTTTCGATCCTCTCCATTGTCTCCTCTTCTTGTCTATACTTAGGGATATCTTACCCTAAGTATAGGGGGAGACAATCTGAGTACGATCTGTTCATTCCCACCCTTGACCCTCCCTGCTTTGTGTACAGTCTGCTATACTTAGGATTATTTGATCCTAAGTATAGGGGGGACGGTCAACTTCTTATTCATTCATTCATTCATTCCTTTATTCTTTCGACTTGTCTATACTTAGTACGAGTTATGTCTTCTCTTTTCTCTCCGATCTATGAGGACATAGCTCAAGCTAAGTATAGGGGGGTCGTATATACTACGTATATATTTTAGCCATAACTCGTACTTTCGCATTTTCTTAATAATATGGCTAAAAATTCTTTAAAATTCATTAAAATCCTTAATAAAAAGATGTGGTTATTCCTCAGTTTCTTTTTGTATATACTGATTAATAAATCAGGTGAAAATGTTTTTTGCAAAATGTTTGAAAAATAGTTTGAAAAATCTTTGTGAACATCTATTGAAAACTATTTTGAAAATGTTTTGTTACATGTTTTCAACCTTTGTAAAAATGTGTGTTTTGTAAAACTTCTTTTCTTTGTGTGAAATAAAACGTGTTAAAAATGATTTGCAAATGGTTTGAAAAATGGTTGCAAAAATGTTTTGAAAAACCTATATATACTGTTTTGAAAGCCTTTGCAAAATGATTTTCAAATGTGTGTACATGTTTGCAAAAATGTTTGTAAAAATTATTTTGGACTATTGTTTTCAAAAATTGTGTGAAAAACTTGTGTCAAATAAGTTTGAGGAATATTTACATCACACCAAAATCCACTATATATATATGTACTTATAAAATTGACCACTTACCCTGGTAAATTCTTAAAATCCACTTCTTGTAAATATGAGAAGCACTCCCGTGTACATATTTAACCTAGTTTTCAGCCAAAATCTTTTCGTTTTCAAAAATACCAAAAACATTTGCAAAATTAAAATCCAAAAACATTTGAAAAATCTTTTTGAAAAAGACAAAAAAATGCATATGCATCATCATCATCTTTTCAAAAATCCATAAAAAGTTCAAAATCTTTGAAAATTGCATCACAAAAATATCTTCTGCAGTCTGCATATCATTTGCATAGCATTCGTATTTTTCGGATTGAGTTTGATAGTTGAACAAGTCTAAGTAAAATCCGAAGATTGGAGCTTGATTGGACCTTAAAATCTACCTAATAACAGGATCCTTATAGGAATTGGGTTTGAGGTACTTCAGGTCTAGTTGACTTAATTCTTTGAGGATCACGAGACTTGGTTCAATGGATTCTTGACTGCCTAAGTAGAGTATTTCGGAGCACGCGCACGATTCTTGTTGATAATGACCTAACTTGGACACCTGCACCTTTCACATGGCTCAACTCAGTTGGAGTGGTAAGGGGATTGGATTTGCCGGTATGAGACGCACACAAGTGGAAACACTTGTCCTCCTCTAGGGAGGGAAGTGCACCCCAACCCGTCCAGTGATTAGGAAGTCTAAAGACAGGAGGTTGTGGGTTGCGATAAAGCTTCAAAAGAGGGATAGTCTACTGGCTCAAGAGGAAAAACTCCTTATGTAAATGCTGCTGTGAATAGTATTTCGAAAAAAAAAGAAAAAAAAAAGAGAAAAGTTCAGGCATGTACAAAAATAAAAAGCCTGCAAGTATGTACAAAGTCAATAAGCAAGTTTGAGTTCCAAAGTCAAATATGTGAGCCTGCAGCAGGATGACTTGACTACACTGGTCTTGCATCCCGGGATAGGTAGCTACACTGGCTGCCGTCCATTCTTCTCTTCACCCCCCTCCTCTTGAGCTGGTTGCCACTTGAACTTAGAAGGGAATACCCCGCTCCTCGAGGATGGAGTTGCTGGATTGGGGAATCACTGGGTTGTCGTACTGGAGAAGTCAGTTTCTTTGTCATTCTAGTTGGGGAGAGCCACAATCACTTACACTGTACGAGTCAGATTCATAGTCGTAAGAGTTTGCGTATGGATTGAAGTATTTCTGTCCTGGCTATTGAGGAGACTTGGACAGAGTTTTGGGATTCTCAAGGACTGTTGAATTTCAGACACAGTTCTCACTAAGGTTCCGCCCGCACTAAAATTCCAAAGGTCCGACTTAAGCTCCAAACTTTGATTTTGTGAAGACGAGTTTGATAATCAAATAAAATCCAAGTTCTTCTTCTTATTTTCTTTCTTTTTCTTTTTGCACTTATTGCATAAGTGTTTGCTAGGGACTAGCAAAGGTAAAGTATAGGGGGATGATGAATCCACATGTCATCATCTTTATTCTATCATTTTGGCACCAAAAACCCTAGCAAATGCCTGTAAATAGCATTAAAATCACCATCTTAGCATCCATGCATGTGCATCACAATAGTGTATAAAATACTGTAATTAAGGCCAAAATTATAGAATAAATAAAGAAAAGAAAAAGAATAAAATATTGTAAATATTTTATGACCCGAAACCCCGAGACCTAGGCATCTTGATGAATAGGTCGACAAGGAATAAAGTAGGGGGAGATAAGGGCCAAAATACAGTGTAAATACCTATACTCTTTATTCATTCTTTATTCATTTTGGGACATATTTTTGGTTCCACTTTTTATACATCAAATGAAGAAACTTTGTACATGAAAGTTGTAGCTAATTTTATAAAGAAAAATACAAAATTGATTTCACAGAAAAATAATGTACAGATAAAAAGTTATGGTCTGAATAAAAATCAAGAATCCCAACTTCCCAGACCCGTATCTCACAAATAAAAACTCCAAATGCAGCATACTCACCTTTAATTGTATATAGAAGAAAATAAGCTATCTAATGGCGGTGGTTTCGCATTTGGCGGGGCTACGGTTTGAGTTTTGGACCCACATTGTACAGTGTACCGAATAAAATATTCAATTTATTCTTTATTTGTTATTTTTTTATTTTTATATTTTTATAATGTTGAAAATATTACTTATAATAATTATGTGCATTAAAATCAGAATAAAAATGCAAAGAAAAATAAAAATAAAAATGAACATATATAGAATACATAGGTACACTACCTATATCAATACCTATACATTATACCTTTATATTTTATTTAATATATAAAACATCTCATAAAATTAAAATAAAAATATATTTGTGTATATAAAAGTATTTTATAATTTTAGAAAATACTAAATAAAAATAATAAAAATAAAAATACAAAATAAAAATAAGAGAATACACTATATAGAATAATATACCTATATAGGGGTATAAAAGCAACTTGTAAAAATATAACTCATAAAAATAATTAAAAATCGGAATAAAATACTTTATTAAATAATAAACATTTTTTATTTTATAATCATAAATTAATAAAATCATTTACTATTTTTAAATTAATTTCTAAACCTTTTTCCAGAGGGTTTTTCTGGTTGGTCCACGTGGACCAACCAGAGGGCTTGGACAGTTGACCCCGGTCAACTGTCTGACCCCCCTCTCTGCTGCTGTCAGAAATGTGTTGCGACCCATCTTCATAGATTTTTGGGAGCCACACCTTTCACCATTTGACCCCGCTCCCTTCACGACTTTTGTAGCCCACATATCGAGGATTCACGCCCAAGTGATATCTCGGGCGTTGAATCATCCAGCCACCCGTGACTCTTTCTCGAAGATCGTCCCATCACCATATTCAAAACCGAACCCCCCGACTTCCCTTGGACTTTTGATCACTCTTCCACCTCCAAAACCCTAACCTAGACCCTTGGCCAGACTCGTGGTGACAGCAGGAGCTTGGAGGGAGTTTAAACGGGGCGAAGTGGTGTTGAATCGAGTTAGATCCCCTCGCCGGAGTCCTCGCCGGAGGACACCTCGTGCGCGCACGGGTGAGGCCTTTCTACCCCTCTTTTCTTCCTTGTTCCTTGAAACTTTAGTGTTAGGAAGCCACAATAATCTTTCCCCTTTCAAGATCTTTGACCAGCAACCGTCCTCACATCTCGATTCACCGCAGCCGGCATCGAGTTCGCCGGCCATTTCCACCTTTCCATCTAGCTGTTCCCTTGTGCGAAATACTCCGCGAAGTTGGGGCATTTTGCCCCCAACTTCTTCATCCATTTGTTTTGCAGGTCCCAGGAGCTCGAAGACCCCACCTGGGGGTCGATTTTGTCCAAGAACGGACCACATGGGCCGTCCTCCTTCCCCAACTGCTCGACGGCGCTCCGGCAGTCTATCCGCCCTTTTGAAGCCACTGTTCGATAGAGGACTCTTCCAGGAAGGTCGTACGGCCATTAGATGTGACTCGTGCGCTCTGGGCGTCAAGATTTTGGCACTGCAAAGTTTCTTGGGCCGTGTTCTTCGGCCGTTCGTCCTCGATGCGCCAGAACCGCTCGATCACGTCGTGTTCTTGACGAGGCTACATGCGTCGTTGGATTTTGCAAGCTTTCAGCCGTCCGATCGTGGCTCCAGATCTAATCTGGACCACAGAAAACGAAGGGGTATCGTACCACCTGGGCGCGCCACGTGTTTAAGTGGAGAGCCTCCTGTCGTTGGATCGCGCCCTTGGTTGGGCATTTTGCAAGATAAGCCCTGCCATTTTGTATTTTCTATTCGAACCATAATTTTTCATATGCTGTGCATAATGTTTTGTATTAATTGCATCATAGACCCTGGGTGTTTGTCTAAGTAATTTTAAGTCCCTCCCAGGCGCGTGCTCCGTACGCGCGTGGGTGGACGTTTTGCGTGGAACCCCCTCGCGGGTCGGGTAATTAGACGATGTCCCTTAAACTGTTTGCTTTAGTATAAACACTTTTGGGAAAGTTTGCAGAAAAGTCCCTATCTTTTGTAATATTGAATCCGAGTCCCTCCCAAGCGTGCGTGCGACGCACGTGGTTTTGGGACATTTGCAGAGAAGTCGTTGCAAGTTTGGATATTACGTTTTGATCTAGAAAATATTTTATTCAGTCTAAATTTTGTGGCAAAAATTGCAGGCGTGCCTGATGACACGAAAACCCACTAAGACCCGGGTGAAGGTAATGAAACAAGGGTCGTTGCGACCCGGATCTCAGAAGATGTGTCAATCAAGAAAAAGAATCGAACCGCGAAACGAATCGAAAATCAAACAACAAATCAAGCGGTCCTAGCTATGTGATTAACCTGGTATAGCTCCCAGGGTCGAACACAAGGAGCACGGATTGGCCGTAGGCCTACGAAGTAGTGAAAATGAAATAAAAATAAAAGAAAATGTTTTTTAGAGGTTTTTATGAATTTTTATATTTTTTTATTTTCAAATTATAAAGAAAATAAAAGAAAGTAAAATCTAGGCAACTTCAACAATTTATTAAACACACCAAAAATAATGCAAAAATTAAGGAAAAATTGTTTTTGTGTTTTTTAAGTTTTTAAGTGTTTTTGGTTAATTTTTGATAATTTTCTAACGGGTAAATTATTTTCTAAAAATCAAACAGTGCGAAAAATGAAAAGTACTGTCCAGCAAGGCTTAAGACCCAAAAATAAAATATTTAAGGATCTCAAAAAGCCCTGGAGGTAATTTTCCTATAATCTAGAGAGAATAAGGAAAATTTAGGCATCTTAATTATTGTTTTTGGATTTTTAAATTAATTATTATGATTTTTATGAGTTTTTGAGGGTTTTGCGATTTTTAGGGTTTTTAAGTGATGAAAAATAGCCAAAATTGGCTAGAAAATCAACCAACAAGCAAACAACAGTATCTAATTTTTTATAATTTTTAGGGGTGTTTTTATATTTTTTTGGTATTTTTATATCTAGACAGTAACTAAAAAGGCTGTTTTTGAATTTTTAAAAATACTAAATAAAATCAAAAGTGTCCTAAAAAATTCTCAAAAATCTAACAACATGGCAGGAGCCATGTGTCAAATTTTCATCGAATTTGGAGGTGGTTTGATATTTATTCAAAAATCGAAAAGGGGGCACTGTGCACAGGGACGTAAGTGCAAATACCCAAAGTTCTGAGGGCCAAGGTGCAAAAATCCCAGCAAGTCACGCGCGTGGCGCGTGGCTGGGGCACTTAGGGGCCTTTTGGTAATAAAAACCAAGTTTCTGGACTTTTTGGTAACTCGTACCAAAAGTCCAAGGGCTTGGATGCAAAAATCCCACTAAAATCCGCACATGCGCATAAACAACACTCACAGGGGCATAAATGCAATTACCAAAAAGTTAACATTCATTCATTAACCCAACAGAACTACAGGGAAGAAGATGTAAATAACCCTAAACTACACGTGACGACGCACGTGGTCTCATACAAACAGGGGCATACATGCAAATCTAAACAAACACGAGGTCCACAATGCAATTTACCCTACGGAAATAAAGTTCTAAAAATATTTACAGGACTAAGACGAAAAAGACAAACTAAGAGGGGGCCCTAAGTAAATTACCCCTTTATTCGTCGACGGCCAGATGCGCGCCACGTGGAAGATCGGTCGGCTCTGGATGGGGGGCGCGTCTCTTCTTCAGCTCGGGGGCTCGATCGACGGTGGAGGCGAGGACACGTGGGAGATCGGGCGGTTCTGGGCTCAGGTACCTCTCTCCTCTGCTGCGAACGGTCCAGATGAGCTCCTCGGAGTGATCGACGGTCGCTGCTCCTCGGAAGATGGACGGCTGAGATCAAAACTGGAGCAGAGGCGTCATCGGACGGTTCTGGAGGATGGTGAAAGAACACGACGCCAGCGAACTTCGCCGGCCTCGTGCGTGAGATGTACTCCTCCTCAGCTGCTCCTGATGATCGGAACGGGTCCGCGGTGAAGCTCCGCAGCTGGTGGTGGACTTCGATGGCCCGGCCGAGCCCTGGAGGGGCTCCGGCGAGGCTGGCGGCGCGAAGCTCCTGGCTGGAATGTACGAGGGGCTCAGATGCCTCCCGTTGGACCTGCAAAGCAAACCAACAACTTCGCGGGTCGAGGGCAAAGTGCCTCGACCCCAAGAAGCGTCGTGAGGGTGAACGGTGCGGCGGGGTGAATGAGCTCCGGCGAGCGACAGGTGGAGGAGCTCGACTCCCAACTCCGGGGCGAGTTGGGTTGAACGAGTGGGCGAAGAACGTGCGTGGGGGAACGGCGAAGATGATAGTGTGCTCCGATGATCGAGATAGTGTGCGTGATGGTCGGAATCAGAGGAACACAGCAAGGAGTCGATTTGGGGGTAACTTAAAATTAGACTAAACAAGAAGGAACGAAGGTTACCTGGGTGATGCTGGAGACTATGCTGGAGCTTAGCTAGCTCCTGGTCCTTGCCTCAAGGGTCGTCAACGCCCGAGGCTCGAGCTCCGGTTGAACGTCGGAGCACGGCGGCGCGAGGCAGCCGGATCGATGGTCCGAGCACCTCCTCCTCTCTGCGACACCGGCAAATGCAAGCTGTCACCTTGCTGGTTGCGATGGAGGTCACTGGAGAGAGAATGGGGAGCCAAAGATGGCTTGAGAGTGCGGCGGAGCTCGGAATATATATGCGTGCAGGTCCGGAAAGGAGGTGGCGGGTAGGGCGAGCTGATGCGCGGATCTCGAGGCCAAAGCTCCGGCGCGCTTCTCGGATGTGACATGGTCATTGCGGACCCGGATTTGGGGTGGATGGAAATCGGGTCATCAAGAGAAAAATCCGAGAAGGCGGGTCGAATGAACAGACCCGGGCTCTGGTGGTCCTGGGGGAGGTGTTGACCGGGGGTCAACAATCCCCCGTGGACCAATCAGAGCCCGCCAATTATTGAAATTTTACTTGATTTTTTTGGGGCCTTAAATGGCCGAATTTTCAAAAACTTAAAACATGAAAAATGTTTGTTTTAATTTTTTCAATTTTTTGTGATTTTTAATTAATTTTTGGAAATTAAAAATAAAGTATATACATAGTAGCTATACATAGGTATATATACACTATATTGATTTTTGATTTTTGATTTTTAATTAGTTATTTTTATACATTTTTATTCCCATTTTATATTTTATTTATTTATAAGATAAAATGAGGAATAAAAGGCTATTTTTATTTTATTTTTATTGTTTATATACATAGGGGAAATAATTATTTATGCACAATTATATACATGGTATATATACAAGATATTTTTGTATTTTTAATTTTGTAATTTTTATTTGATTTTTGTTTTAATTCTTTTTATTTATTTTATGTACAATATATACCATAAAATATTTACAAAAAGTTTTGGAAACAAATAGCTTTATTTACAAGGTGAAATAAGGTAAGGGAGGTGGTCTATGTACATGGTGAAAGGTTCTTTTTGGTATTTTTGATTTTTAGATTTTTATCTTGTTTTTAATAGTTCCTAAGTATATACAAAATATATACAAGTATATTTTTGGTTGAGGAAAATATTATTTTATTGATTTACATAAATATTTACACATGAGCTCCTATCTCCCTCTACTTGTGGCTTTTATGCGGTCAGGCCCATGCTGAGCCCTCCCTTGGGTTAGGTTGCTCAATATTTATTCTAAATATTTCCCTCTTTTTCTTTTTCTTCTTTATTCTTTTATTTTTGCACAAAAACATGCTAATTATTTATATTTACAAAAATGCATGCTTTTGCTAACTTTTCCTATTTACACATATCTACATGCATTTGCATAGGTTTTTGTAGCTAAAATATAAGAATAAAGAGTGATGAATGGGTATTCATCAGTGCCCCTATAGCTTTGTCTATTTACACTTGTGCCCCTGCGAGGCCCCTATTTTGTGCTTGCTTGATCTAATTATTTGGAGCTTCATTCTGATTCCAAAAATTCCCAAATTTTAAGTTTAAGTTCCTGGACACTTGTTCTTCCACGCTACATATTTGGTTTTTGATTTCATTTTATTTTTGTATTTATTAAAAATCGAAAACATGCTTTTTATTCACTGTCTAGCTTAGAAAATGCCAAAAAAATATTAAAAAGTCTCGAAAAATTCCAAAAAAATTCCATCGTGTCTATCTTACTATAATTTAGTTCCAAACCAAAATTCACTAAAAATCTCAAAAGAAAAACCTTAAAAATTGAAAAACACTCTAAAACTTCAAAAAAATATATAAAATCAAAGAAAACTCTAAAAAATACAAACTCAATTCCTGTTTGCCCTTTATTTTGCTCTCTTTATTTAAAAAATAGTGTGAAAAATTTTGATTACTGTTTGCTATTTCTAAACTTCATTTTGTTTACAGCCAGCCCTTTTTCCACTGTTTTCTATTATTTCAGTATTTAAAAATACCAAAAACACCTAGAAAAATCCCCAAAAATCACAAAAACAGTAAAAATCCTAAAATTATTAAAAACATTTAATTTCTGAATTTTTGGTTATTTGTATGCATTTTTATAAATAGTTGACCTTGCCTTTTATTCCTTTGTCTTTACTTTCCAATATTGAAAAAGAAATAAAAAAATATAAAATATAAATTTATAAAAATCAGAAAATTAAAAATCAAAATACAAAATTAAAAATTAAAAATTAAATAAATAAATTTTTAAAAAATTAAAAACCCACAAAAATTCTAGATTGGCTAAGTTGCTTATTAGACCTAGGTTTGGATTTTTATCTATGCTCTACACCTTTTCTTCTTGAGTTCGACCCCTACTTGCTTGCCATTGTACATCTTTAGTAGGGTATAATAAATTTTAATCCTTGCTGTTCATTCTCTGATTGATTGTGTGGGTTAATTGTTGGAGATCGAGGAGGCTTGAGTAGTCGCATCAGCGACAGTGAATCTGATTTGTCAGACCACGATTTAGCGGCTCTCGCTTTTCCCGCTTTTCATTTATTTATGTATTTTTGGCACCTATTTTGTACATAATTATTTATTCATCAAATAAAGAAACTTTGTACATGAAAGTTGTAGATAATAATGTAAATAAAAATACAAAATTGAGTTTGTGTAAAAATAATACTCAGTGTACATTTTATACATAAAATAAAAAGCAAAAATCTCAACTTCACAAACCCATATCTTGCAAATAAAAACTTTAAATCACCCAAACTCACCTTTAATTGTATATAGCTTCTCAAGAACTACTTAATAAAATTGGTTTCATAATTTTTGGAGTTCATCTGTAGAAGTTAGGTTTTTGGCCCACCTTGTATATAGGACTGATTAAAATATTCATTTTATTCACTATTTATTATTTCTATAAATTTATATTTTTATAATTTTGTAAACAATATATGTAATACATGTACATATTAAAATTAAAAGAAAACTAAAAAGAATTTATAAAAATAAAATAAGTCTATGAGCCACATAGACAAAATACCTATGTTACCTATATGTATATAAATAAAAAGGGATTTTATTCTTTTATTCTTTATTCATCTATATTTTTATGATAATGTATATATTATATATAACTTATTAAAAATACAAATCCAAAATAAAAACAAATAAAATACATTAAATAAATAAAATATATAAAATATATAGGTAAAATACCTATAAGTATACCTACATATACATAAACACATTTATTTAAAAATGTAAATAAACTCATAAAAATTAAATAAAAATATATTTATACTCATAAAAATAAGTTATAAATTTATAAAATAAGAAAATAAAATAATAAAATAAAATAAACAAGATAAAAATAAATATATGTAAATATACTTATAAATACATTATTTTAATAAAACCGGATCAAAAAAATAAATAAAAATCAGAAATAAATACTACATTAATTTATGAACATTTTTTATTTTATAATAAAATCCTAATTAATTCATTTATGACGTGTAATAAATGGGTCAAGAACTGGCTGATGTGGGCCAATCAGAGGCCAGGGAAAGTTGACCTCCGGTCAACTCCCCCCCGCGCCTCTGACTCCCGTCAGGTCCGTCTTTTCCCCAATTTTCATCCTTTTTTCATGGACGTCTCGTCCACCCTTCGCCCTCGAATCCTTCTGACAAAATATTCTCTGATCATCCTTGATTCTCGCCGAGATCTGGGATCCCTTGTACATAGCTGGTATCGCCGACCTCGGCCCGATCAAATAAGGGTGCTGCTTTGTCTATAAATAAAGAACCATCGCCTCCTCCGCAAAATTTGGTCAGCCTCATTCCATTTTCTTCCTTGCATTCGGTCCTAGATGTGCTCCTCGTGATAGGGGGACGCCGTCAGCACCTTGAATCGGCTGGAGATGGCGATGGTTGCACCCACGGCGGCGCTCCGGCAGCCGCCCTGCTCCCTGGAGTTCCTTCAGGTATAAGAGCTGCGCACTTATATTTTTAGGTAGGTTTTCGTTTCTGCATTTCATTTTCGTAGTTTATTTCACATTTAGATTCTTAGATTAACTTAGTTAATGTAATTCGAAGTTCACCGGAGCTCAGCTCCGGCGACTTCTCCACAGTACCCTCGTTGTTTTCCGACTGCCCTTCCACCGTCATCTCGTGCCCCTCCGTATTCTACACCTCCGGACCACTCCGACCCAACCAGATCTGCGAACCGAAGCCTCATCTCCGCCCATCGTCGGAGGCTTCGCCATTCCACCCATTTCAACGCTAACTGCTTCAATTTCTGGTCGAGGAGCATCGCCTCGAGCCTAGCTTTCGTCCTGTGCAGGTCAGGTGCGTTGGATAGCACCAGGAGATGATTCACATGCGGGCGAAGGTACCTAGAGCCCCGATCCTTCTCCGAGCTCGTGGCGGCGCTCCAGCGTGTCTCCGACCGATCTACCACCTCCAGCGGATCAAGCAACCCGCCAGGAAGCTTCTGGGACCCTCAGGTGCAGCGACGACCGGCGGAGGAGCGAGATCGAGGAGGAAGAAGCTCGCCCCGGCGAGCTTTCTTCCCTGTTCTTGCACGTATGCTCCCCGCCGTTGGATGAAGACGAAGGCCCAGGTCATCGATCAGCCGTCCGATCTTCCAGAGCCCCGACCGTTGGATCATGCAGGTGATCTAATCTCAGACGTCAGATCACGAACCGTCATCGGCCCACGTGGTGGCGACGCGTGTCAAGTGAAGAAAGCCAAGCCGTCAGATGAGGCACCTTTGGGGGTAAATTGCATATACAACCCCCGCACTTTTTGTATTTAATTTTTAATACGGTAAAATAAATAGCACGTTGTAAATAAAATGTAATATTTGCTAAAGGGCCCCTGAGTTTCTGAGAATTACAATTAGGTCCTTCCGCGCCTCACGTGCAGTCCCACGTGAGGCGCGCGAAAATTGCACTTTAACCCTGGCGGGTTTTGTAAATTGTAAAACAGTCCCAAAAGTTTAAATAATTGTTTATTTCTGTAGGTATTTTTGCACTGGTGCCCCTGTCACTTATTTTATTTGCAAAAATGCGCTGCCAGGCTGTTTATTTTTGTGTCTTTTATGTATTTATTAAAAATAGCTACAAGGCTTCTAAAAATCTAGAAAAATTAAGAAAGATGTTCCATGTGATGCTCTTACACGCCCATATTTTATTTCACATTTTTTGCTTTTTCCTTGATTATAAAAAATGAAAAAGAAGCCCTTTTTGTACTGTCTAAATTATAAAATACAAAAAAATTATAAAATGTTTTTGAAAAATTCCAAAAAAATTATATATGGTATATTGATATATAAATTGAGTCCAGAAATTGAAAAACCCTAAAAATATGAAAAAGAAAAATAAAAAAATCAGAAAGCTCCAAAATACAACAAAAAAATAGAAAAAACCCTTAAAAACCCAAAAATACATTTTTCTTTTTTTATAATTATCTATATATCATTATTAATGTATTAAAATTAATTTGGGCATTTTTGGAGTGTATTTTATATTTTTCGAACCCATTATATGTTCGGCTATTTAATTAGTCTATATTGTGGACATTTTTGAAATTGAAAATACATAAAAATTAGAAATATTCCAGAAAGTTAACAAAAAATTAGAAAAATATTAAAAGCTAAAAAAATTATATCTATATATATTTTTAGTATTTATGTCTATATATATATATATTTATGATAGTATTCTTCTCTCTCTCTCTCTTCTTATATATATATATATATCTTTTTATATATATGTATACATATCTATATATTATATAATTAAAAATATAAAAAGAAAATAAAAAATTATAAAATATAAAAACAAAATAAAAATTAAAAAAATATATAAAATATATAAAAATGTAAAAACCAAAAACCCACAAAAAAAACAATAATTGGACATGAACAATGGATTGAGTAATTACACAACACATACAACCATTCGCCTCCAGTGTTCAACCTCTACCTGTACTTACACCTATACACATTTGCATGTAGAGTTATAATAAATTTTAACTCCACATTTTTGGATATTCATTGCATATATTTAGTGTGGGTTAATTGTTGATCGATTTGGGGATTTCGTCTGAGGTCAACTCAGCGACTGTCGATCCACTTTGTGGAGAGATACGACCTTGGCAAATCCCCTTTCATCAAATGGTCGAGATGGTGGTGCTCCGTATGGAGCTGCGTCGCCACATGAAGTGAAGATCCTATCACACCTCCTTACACGTGTAGGTACCTGCGAAGGGAAGAGGAACTTGGAGGATTTACTTCGGTCGTATTATTACTTGCAAATATGAAGAGAAGCGACAAGGAGATAGATCTTTGGTTCCCGACGGAGGCGGGGAGGGAACGTATCCTAATCATGCTCCGATGAGTGGGATGTAGGGGGGTCAAGATGCGTTGAGAGGTCACGGGTGAGTTGGTGTGTTGATCTGTGTGGGTAGATGTGCGCGACGTAGCTCCGACATAGTGGTCGGATGGGAGGAACCTGGAGCTAGAAGGTACCTGGAGCTTCAGATGGACTCGACAACTTCAACCATCATAGATGGTGGGGTTCTGGCCTCGACTAGGTTGCGGAAGGCAGGGGAGGCTTCACGCGGTGAAGTACTCCGGCCACGTAGTGAGCTGCAGCCAAATAGAGTGCCAAATCGAGCTCCGAAGGGATCTTCAACGAGTTGTCACTCTCCTGAACGTGGATAAGGTCTGTAGTGGTGCGAGGCACAAGCTGGCGAGTGAGGGTGGCGGAGAAGAGGCTTTATAGGGATGCCCTAGGGTCTGGAAAGATCGAGGGGATGCGTGAAACCCTTGGGCAGTTCAAACCAAAATAGGGATCTGTGAGAATCTCGGATCAACTAGGAATCCCTTGTCCAAATCTCAAGGTGGATGGAAATCAGAGTCGGTGTGATAAATGGGAGAAAGAGCTCCGACGAAGCAGGGTCAGGCCTGACCCGGCTGGGGGGAAGGGTTGACCCGGGTCAACAAACCCGGGTCAACCCATTAGAAAATTGGATTCCAATAAATCAAAGAATAATAGCTAAAAATAGTATATGAATTTAAAATAAAAATGAATAAAACAAAAAATGTTTATTATTTTATAAATGATTTTTCTATGATTTTTAATTATTTTTATGACATCATATATACATTATATACAATATGGGGTATTATGTACATGTATAGTATACACATATATTTTTTCCTTTTATTTTTCTTTTATTTTTATTATAAAAATACATTTTTTGTATTTTATTTATTTATAACATAATTTATAGAGTATAACAGAATTTTTATTTGATTTTTACAAATTTAAAAAAGGTATTAAATAAATAGGTATTATGTACAATATTTATAAGTGTGGCTAATTACAACAGAGTTGTGATTTTATTTTTTTCTTTATTTATGTTTTATCATTTTTATTTTTGTTTTGGAGGTATGTACAAGTATTTAAAAATATAATATGTACAAAATATAATTTAAAATAATTAATTGCAAATATGGACAGCATAGGACCCTATCTCCCCCTACTTCATTGCTTGTCGATCAGGCCAATTATTGACCTTCTCTCGGGGTTTGGATCAGTCTGTATTTATTACATAATTACATCCTTTATTTCTTTTTCTTTTCTCTTCATTCTTTTATTTTGAAAAATATATGCTAATTATGAAATACTAGCAAAGGTATGCACAATAGTAATTTATTGTATTTAAACATATCTATCGATGTTTTTGCTAAAAGATGTAGCTAAAATAAAAGAATAAAGAATGAGAATTGCAGATTCATAATCCATCACTACCATCATCTGTCGAACTCGCCACCTGCTCCATATTCACCCTCTTCCTCCATCAAATAATAGCCAAGACCTCCCATTCGCCTTGCCATTTGTAGGCCCAATCATTGTCTACTTCGACTCCTGGGAGCTCCAGCTTCCATCGAGTCATCGGTACCCTTCTGACTGGTCTTGTGGGCTTTTGAGGTCCTCGACGATCATAGACAACCTCCACGGACATCTTGAGCACCGAAGCAGTAGTTGATTCGACCAGAGTCGCGTGGAAGGAGCGATCAACGGAGCTCGATCTCACTGTTCCTCCTTGTTCTTCGAGAGGAGTAGTGATCGTTTGATTGCTCCTCCATGCCGGATTGAAGGACGTCCGTTAGGTCCAAGCCTCCAATGACTGCTAGAACTTAGCCGTGATCTAATTGTGAACATCGGTTGTCCAACCGTCATTGCGCCTTCACGTGGCACCACATGTCAAGTGAAGACCTCTCAATCGCATGATAGGGGGTAAATAGCGAAACCTCCCCCTCCCCACATTTTGTATTTTTGTTTTTACTCTTGTAATTTTTTAAATAATGTTAAACTTTTGATAAAATTACATGGGAGCCTTAGTAATAATTTCATATTGTTATTTGATCCATGCTAGGTCACCTCACGTGCAACCCTACGTGGGGTGTCCATTTTGCGCAGAAGTCCTCGCGACTTTTTGAATTTCATTTTAGTATTGAAACTTTAAATTATATTTGTACCTTTTTGGGTAAATTGCACTACTATCCATAACTTTATTTTTTTATTGCAAAAATACTCTTGCTAGTTCTTTTATTTTTTTGCTTGTTTTTTATTTATTAAAAATATAATTAGTGCTCTAAAAATTATGAAAAATTAGGGTTATGTACCTGTTAGAATAGACATTCATATCACATTTTTATTTTTGTATTTTAGATATTTTAACTATTTATTAAAATCAAAAGAGAATATTTTTGTCATTGTATATATTTAAATTAACAAAAAAAATAGAAAAGCTTTTTGAAAAATCCCAAAAAATATAAAAATAAAAGACTAAAAATTAAAAAGCTCAAAATCCTGTAAAAATAGGAAAAATCATAAAAAAATCCCAAAAATATTTATTTTTGTTTATGATTTTTCGTTATATTATTATTTATATATTAAAATTGATTTAGAGAAATTTTGAAACTTTTTGTTGTTTTTAATCTTTAAATCAATTCATCCTATTTATTTAATCCCTATTTTGAGATATTTTTTACTTTAAATATATAAAAAAATTTAAAAAATTCTCAAAAATCACAAAAATGGTAAAAGAATATACAAAACACAAAAATATCCTTTTCTACATTTTTTAGTTGTATGTATAATTATATTACCTTATATTTTATAAAAAGATCATTATATTCTTATATTATATATTTAAAAGAAAAGGAAAAAAAATTAGAAAATATAAAAAGAATATAAAAGTTTTAAAATTAAAAATAATTAAAAATATAAAGATTAAAATCCAAAAATTACAAATTTTAAATCGACATAAAAAGACAATAAAAGACAAGAGCAAAGGACAAAGAATTTCTGCATACATTTGTACAATCTATTGCGTTTGCTCCTTGTCTTTGGCACTCTACACATACTTACACATATACACACATATGTAGAGTTATAATAATTTTTAAATCCACAATTTTATTTTTCATTGTTTGATCTATATTGTGGGTTAATTGACTTGAGATTTCTTGTGGGTCTTGTCAGCGACAATTTATTTTCGCTTTATGTAAGGATATCTTCTGACTCGCATAAATCCTTAGTTATCAGCCCCTCCGCAACTTTGCCTCGAGTAGGAGCTCCACACCCATGCATGATGAACACTAGAAAGTGAGAGGGATCGTAACATTCAATCTTGGAGGGTCTGCGGTGTTAGAAAAGTCAGGTCGGGCAATCGCTATGTCGATCGCTCGCTCAACTCTCAGATATCTACAATCTAGTGCTTCAATAATTAACTCACAATAATGCTCAAGGAATAAATACGATAAGATAAAAGTTATTATACCCTACAAAATAATATGTATAGTACGTAAGTGTATGTGTCAAACCACAAAGGAGCAATGAGGACAACCACAAAAATTGATAAACAAAAAAATCAAAAAATGTTTTTGTGTATTTTATAGTGATTTTTAATTTTTATGGGCTTTTACTATTTTACTATTTTTTAATTTTTAATTGATTTTTTAATTTTTTTTAATTTTTTTCTTTTTTACATTTTCTTGATTTTTAGTTTTCTTTTAAATATAGATTAAGTGTATATATAAGTACCTGTAGGTAATATGTATAATATAATAGCTATATAGGATATAAATATATAATATATAGACAAAATCAGAAAAAAAATTTAAAGTGCAATCTTTTTTAGTGTTTTCAAATATTTAGGTATTTATAATATTAAATAGTTAGAAGTAATATATTATTAACATATATAAGTAATATATATTATTAATATATATAATCTATATATATTATTCTATTTTATAAATACAACTATATAAAGTCAAAACTGGCAAAATAAAATATTTTTAATTCTTTATGTTTTTTCTTTATTTTTATTATTTTTCGTAACTTTTTTGCTAATTTTTCTATATTTTTAGTTGATTAAAAATATCAAAATAGTGACAAATGATAATAGGCTGAATCGTTTAGGAATTTAAAAATAGGTAAATATCTCAAAATTTCCCAAAACTGTGTTTAATATATAATATATAATATAGAAAAGGTTAGAAACAGAAACTACTATTTTGGTTTTTTAAATAATTTCTAATAATTTTTTAAGGTTTTTGTGTTTTTTAATTTTCAGTGTTTTTCCTTTTAATCTTTGGTAATTTTTGGTATGGAGTTGTTATAACAACAATAACGATATATTAATTTTTTGGAAATTTTCAAATCATTTTTATCATTTATTTGTATTTTTAAATGTAAATAATGCATAAATACATTGTTTTGGAATTTTTATAAATGGAATAATACTTTTAAATACCTCATGAAAAATATATTTGATTTAATATACTCCCAAGCACTTCAAATAATTTTTCTATAATTTTTGGATGCAAAATGATATTTTTAGTAATAAAAATACAAAAAAATAAATTTAACTATTCTGGCAGGGACCTAAATATAATTAAAATAAAAGTTCAATGCATTCCAGATACTTCGTAGAAGTTTAAGGGCTTGCATGAAAAATTCCCCTAATATGCAATTTAATATGTACTAGGAGGGGTATAAATGCAATATCCAAAAAGTTAGAGGTTTACTTGCATTTTTCCCAAAAATTTAACGCTAGAATACAAAATCTCTGGACAGAATAATAACAAAAACCCACAGGCGGTCCTCTGCAAAATATCCCTCCCCAAACGCACTTGAGGTTATGTGGATGATGAATCTACGTTTCATCATCTTTATTCTATCATTTTGGCCTTAAAACCCTAGTAAATGCGTGTAAATAACGTTAATTTAGTCATTTTAGCAAGCATGTATATTTGTGTAAATATTGTATAAAATACGATTTTTAAAGTCAAAATTATAGAATAAAGAACAGAAAAGAAAAAGAATAAAATATTGCAAATATTTTATGACCCGAAACCCTGAGACCTAGGCATCTTGATGACTAGTCAACAAGGAATAAAGTAGGAGGAGATAAGGGCCAAAATACAATAAAATTTTCTTTGATTTAATTCATTCTTTATTCATTATGGGACCTATTTTTAGTTCCACTTTTTATAACTCAAATAAAGAAACTTTGTACATGAAATTGTAGATAATTAAATAAAAAAAATACAAAATTGATTTCACACAAAAATAATGTACAGATAAAAAGTTATGATCTGAATAAGTTTCCAGAATCTCAACTTCCTAGACCTGCAACTCTCAAATAAAAACTCGAAACGCATCAAAATCACCTTTAATTGTATATAATTTTTCATAAGCTATTTAATGAAGGTGGTTTTGTATTTTGTGGAGCTACGGTCTGAAAGTTGGGTTTTGGACCCTTATTGTATACTTATACAGATTTAAATATTCATTTTATTTACTATTCATTATTTTTATAATTTTATATTTTTATAATTTTGTAAATATTATTGATAGTATATTTGTATATTAAAACATGAATAAAAACCTAAATAAAACACAAAAATAAAATACCTGAATACAACACATAGGTATAATACATGTAAATGTACCTATATAATTACTATTTCTATTTTATTAAGTGTACAAAACACATCAGAAAAAAAATAAAAATATATTTAAGTATATAAAAATATTTTATAAATTTATAAAATAATAAACAAAATAAATAAAATTAAATATATAAAATAAAAATAAATAATAAAATATATAGATGAATATACCTGTATATATCCCTAAAATATAACTTGTAATCTTATATCTCGAAAAAATAAATAAAAATCATAATAAAATTCTTCATAAAATAATAAATATTCTTTATTATATAACCTAAAATTAATAAAATCATTTATTATTTTTAAATGAATTTCGATTTTTTTAAAAGTTTTTCCTGGTTGGTCCACGTGGACCAACCAGTTGGTCTGGACCGTTGACCGGAGGTCAACTGTCTAACCCCCCTCTGCACCCTTGTCAGACCTGCATTTTGTCTAATTTTTTCGACATTTTTGCCACCAATTCATTCACCATATGATGTCGATGCTTTGAGACCTTTTTCTCCTCGATTATCCCTCTTACACGCCTAGCCTTCACCTCGAGGAATGGATCATCGAAACGAATGCTACACCTCGATCTTTGGAGCCACTCGACCACTCTTTCAAAAACCCAGCCAAGCTTCCATTGCTTCTTGAACCCCTTTTCCCTAGTTTGAACCCCCTTGGCATCGTACTCCGAACCAGAGGTGTGACAGATCTCCTCCAGCCGACGAAGGAGGCTCAGGAAAGGGTCGAGGTGGTTGTTCCACCCCCATCTCCGGCCACCTTGGCTGTGAGGTTTATCTCCTTAGCCCACGTCGAGTCGAGGTCATTTTTGCTCATTTTTTATACTCTTTAGTTATCCATAGTTGGTAGCTGTATTCTCGCGTGTTTCTCCTCATTTTTTTAGACACGTCATCGCCGCGTCCACCTCTCCCCGGAGCTTGCTCCGGAGAGCTTTCATTCCGACGCTTGCCACCGTC
Source organism: Ottelia alismoides (assembly GCA_037367405.1). Taxonomy (NCBI): domain Eukaryota; kingdom Viridiplantae; phylum Streptophyta; class Magnoliopsida; order Alismatales; family Hydrocharitaceae; genus Ottelia; species Ottelia alismoides. The sequence goes on along the minus strand of JAZKJV010002119.1, from coordinate 184,668 downwards.
TATCGCCTACTGTAGGGTTGCGACAGTTTGCCCGCGACCCTATTAACCTTTTTTGCAGGTATTCAGACCTTCATGCGCGACTGGGGCCATTTTGCCTGTTCGCCGGTGATACCTGGAGGGCTTCTGCTCATCCACCTCGCGGGTGAACACCGGAGGCCCTCCGATCATTTTTGGCGCCTCCAGTCGATTCAGGGACCCTGCAGGAGCAACCTGGGCCATTTTGCAGCTTCATAGTGCATCGGAAGGGGCGGGGATTGCCAGGAGAAGTTCGCTGCGGCGGGGCTTCATCCCTGTTCTTCATCGACCGCTTTCAGCCGTTCGATCGGGTTGGTTCCTCCAGGCATCCAACAGCCGTATGATCTACTTCACCCTCAGTCGTCAATCATCTCCAGCAAATCTAATCTGAACTGTCCGCATCGAACCGTCATCGGGTTTTGTCGTGCTGACACGTGGATTAAGTGAAGAGAGGAGCGTCGTTTGATTACGGAAGGGTATAGACCGTTAGCATCGCAACACGTGGCACCACCGATTCTCCATCAATCGTCCGATCCGCGAGGCTGGGTATTTTGCACCATCAGCCCAAGCCAATTTTGTATTTAATTATTAGCCTATAATCTTTCCTTTGTAGTTATTTTATTTTATTACGATTTGCAAAAACAAGCTTGCACTAGTTTTATTTGCATTTGAGTCCTTGTCCAGGTCGGTCGACAGAACTTGGTTATTTTGCAACCAAGCCCTCGCGGGTTATGGTATTTAATTTCTAGTCGGATTTTTGATTAATCAAGTTATAACTTTTTGGTAAACTTGCATTTAGGCCCCTGCGTTTGTTGGAAATTACATTTGTGCCCCTATCAGGTGTGTACGTGGTTCTCCACGTGAACTTTGGCATTTTTGCAGATGTAACCCTGGGTTACTGGTGATTTATATTTGGTCCATTAATATTTTATTCAGTTATATAATTTATGGAAACTTTACACTTTTGGCCCTTAAACTTTCGCTTAATTACAAATTAGCCCTTGCCAGTAGTGTAGTTTCTTTTTGTTGTTGGCATTTATTGCTTGCATTTATAAATTCCTAAAAAATCCACAAAAATTAGCACACATTTATATTGCATTGTGCTTCCACGTAAAATTTTTATTTCACGTTTTTGCTACATTTTATTATTTACAACAATTCAAAAACATGCATTTTCTTCACTGTTTGCATTAGAAAATACACACAAATTATAAAACCTTTTTGAAAAATTCCAAAAAAAATTATACTTTGTGTATTTTAGTGTCTTCTATATTCACACCAAAAATCACTAAAAATATAAAAGAAAACTCCTAAAAATTATAAAACTCCAAAAATCTTCATAAAAATATTAAAAATCCAGAGAAATTCATAAAAAATACAAATTTTGTTTCTTAATTTTCTTTATTTTATTATCTTTATTTTAAAATTAATTTATGGAATTTTTGTCACTGTTTACTATTTTTCATCCTCATTTTAATCTCGACCAATAACTTTGTTCACTATTTTTCAGTATTTTTTATTTAAAAATACCAAAAAAAGGAAAAATGTAGAAAAATCACAAAAACATTATAAAAATAAAAAAAGCCCAAAAATGTTTCATTTCCTAAATTTTGACTATTTTTACCTCTTTTTATAAATATTCTATATCCCTTTTATTATATTGTATACATCTTTTGTTAAAAGAAAAGAAAATATAAAAAATATATAAAATACAAAAAGAAAATACAAAATTAGAAAACTAAAAATCAAAATATAAAAGTACAAAATCAAAAATTAAATAAAAAGGTATAAAATCAAAAACCCACAAAGTATTTATAGGCAAACTCATCACATTCACACTTTTGAGCATTATTGCCTCGTTCTACCTGTCTGCTCTTGTTGTTCGACCTCTACACCGCTTGCACACTATACAAATCCTTTGTAGAGTTATGATAAATTTTAACTCCGCACCGTTTTTCATTGTTGATCTCTGTTTTGGGTTAATTGTTGATTGACCCGGGTTTCGTGAGCGGTCGCCTCAGCGATATTGTGATCCCGCCTTGTGTGGATTACTCTAGACCCTCACAAAATCTGAGTTATCAGTGGACTAGACCTAAAGCAATTAAACTAAATGCGGGGACCTAAGTACAAATATTATAAAAAAATTTGAACTGCAACTGAATGCTTTTGTACTAGAAACTAAATACAAAATTGAGGGGTAGCGGGAAAAATTACCCCTCTAGGTGCTGATTGGCAGTGAGGCACGCCACATAGACATATGCACGGTCCCGATCACTTGATACTGGTTTGCGCTGGATGGCGGAGATTAGATCTGTGGTCTTGATGTGACAGTGGTTGGCTTGCTCATCCAACGGTAGCTGGATGACCTAGAGTGGGCTAAGGATCAGACGACTAGGAATGTACTAGGAAGAACACCCTACTAGGTGAACTTTGATCGGTGCTAGTACTCAATTTCGGTCAGCATAGCGGCTTCCAGGTGGTGCAAAACATGGTTGGAGGCTTCCACATCAGTTGGGGAGCTCATAAGAGTCCGGTACCCATCGATGGGGTCATGGATGGCTGATGAAACTGGAGCTCCAGAAATACCTCCGGCTTGGCAAAAATCAATGCAAGGAGGGTCCTCCAAGTCCAGAACCTACAAAGTTAATTCTGCATAGGAAACGAGAAGGTTATGGGCATGGAATGGTGCAAAAATGATCGAGGGTGAGGTGCGACGGAGGTGCTCCAGCGAGCGGCAGAGGAGGAGCATCGATTGCTCGATCTAAAGGAGATCAAGGCAAATACAGGTGTCTGAGATGTAGAGAATTCGAAGGGGACGAAAATGGAGTGGTCAAGCAAGGCAGATGATAGTCGGAGCACAGTGAAGTAGTGGCAGGAGCTGAAGCTCCCAACGAATTATGACCTTGGAATTTAACGAACTACAAGACAAATTTAAGCGAAACTAAAACTTATGTTAGACTATTGCCATAGCTAGGAATGAAAAGAGTAAAAAATCTAGGGCTCTACTTGTGGAACATGGAGCCAAAGTGGAGCTCCATCTGAAGGTCTCCGACAAGCTCAAATATCCGCCTCTGGTCCTCTTTCTTCGCGCCAAAAGCTCCAGCTAGCTCGTTGTTATCACCAACAAGCCCTTGAACAAGAAAAGTTGGGGATATCAAGGGAAGAATGGGATCAAATATTGAATGGAGGTACGGCGAGGGTATATGTACAAGGGAGTCTTGACTGAGGGCTCCAGATTAACTTACTGATGCACGGAATGAGGGAACATGCTGGCGTGAAAGAGATTCAATCGAGGAATAAAAGTCAAGGAGGGCTCGAGTCAAAAGGATGCAAGAATCGAAAGGGACAAATCGAGAAAGAATGAGCTGTAGCTTCGGACATATGCAGACCAACGGAAGTTGGAGAGTTGATTGAGGTCAACCATGACTAGTCTCCCCTTGGTCCACATGGAATGCTAGGCGACAAAAAAAATAAAAAGAATAGATAATTCAAAATAAAATAATAAGTGAATTATTTAAATAAAACTATTTATTATTTTATATAGTATTTTATTATGATTTTTATTTTTTGAGTTAATTTATTTCGTGTTAATTTTATATGTACAAATATAGGTATATATACTATGTATCTTATTTTTAATTTGTATTTTAGATTTTATATTCTATAAACATCATTTATATATTTATAATTTATTTAAATGCATATTTAGGCCTTTTTATTGTATTTTTCTGAGTTTATTTATGCACTTAAATAATTCTAGATATTATTTATATAGGTACTTATAAGTGTATTTTACATATATATTTAGTAGCTTTATTTATTTTTCTTTATTTTTAATGATTTTATTCTAAGATTATTATACACATGTATTTTAAATAATATATACAAATTTATGAAAATATAAGAAACCTAAAAATATAGAATAAATATATTGAATACTATATACATGTATATTGCACATTGAGGGCCCAAAATCTAACTTTTGCATATTTTTTGCAACCACCTTCATTAAATAGATAACTTGATTTTATGAACAATAAAGGTTAGTTTGATGAATTTTGAGCTTGTATGGAGAAGATGCGGGTCTTTGAAGTTTTTTAGGGCTTCTTATTCTTTGTGTCTAGAGCACACTGTACACTATTTTTTAGGGAAATAAATTTTATGTACAATGTTCATGTTCAAAGTTTATTGATTTGAGGTGTAAAAAAATAAAATAAAATAGATCCTGAAATCTATTTATTGAAGGTTTAAAATTATGGTTTTGGTTCCTTTATTGGCCCTTACCTCCCCATACTCTATTCCTTATCGGCGAAATCATCATGATGCTTAGGTCTCGGGGTTTAAGGTCATTTAATACCTTTGGCATTTCATTTCTTTTCCTTTTTTATTCTTTTATGTTAACATCAAATATAATATTTTATACAATACTGATAATATAAATAATTAGTGTTTTTTGTGCAAATTAGTGTTATTTACATGCATTTAACTAGGGACTTAGGCCAAAATGAAAGACTAAAAGTGATGAAATGGAGATTCATTAGTACAGCTCTGCTGCGAGCCCCTAGCGCCGAGACCCACCTCGTCATGAGTAGCTCAACCACCACCTTCCCTGCTGAGATCCTCCGACCGCCTCGCTCAACCTAGGGTGCCGCACTGCAGTCACCGTGGGATCAAGGCCCCGTATTGATCCAACGGCTTGCTTCCAGCCACGACATGCCAGCCGACCCTAGGACCAGACCACTAGGTTCGGGTGAACCAAAGCTGTCGGAGAGTGCCACATGGAGCACTAGAACAAGCCTCGGGCCGAACCTAGTGCCAACATGTACAAGGCACATGAGGGCTGGCCAATTTGCAGACCTTGCAGCTCGCACCATATGTTTTCAGACAAATATGCTGGAGCTCCCGTCTATCAGTCCTCACGTGGATCGCATATGCGCGAGCAGCCAGTTCAGATATCACCCGTAGGTTCCTAGAAATAATCCAAAAAGTCCCTGCCAATGATCCTCATGTGCAACGTACACGCCACGCTTGGGAAATTTGAAAGAACCCCTCCAGGGTTTTGGTAATTGTATTTCAACCATTTTCACATTTATTAATGTTCATTTTATTTATGTAATTGCATGGAGACCCCTTGGTTGAGCAATAATTTGGATTCCTCTTCTGCTTTTTTAACAAAAAAAAGCACATTGTAGAACAATTAGTGATCTATCTTATGAGTAAACATGGCATTTTTCAGAGCTTGAATTAATTTTTAAAAATTCTATTGGTGTGAAATTTTATATTTTATCCATCTATGAGTAATTATGTCCTACTAAATTGATCCTTGCTATAAAAATCCTATAAATTCAATTTTTCCTTACAATAAATTATTTTGTGATTTCTGTAAATGATTTTTAATTATCTGTAAGCTTAGTATTTTTAGGATTCATATTTTTTCCTGGATAGATCTTCACTAGATACATCTAGAATAATTTTGTATCTTGAAACTAATTACGTTTATTGATTATTAAAGCTAACTTACTGAAAATCACAATATGCATTGTTTAATTCACACAAAATTCAAACTGCATACAAAAATTTAAAAAAATTTAAAGTATGTTAATTTCATCATTTTTAACCTACTATAACATTTTCATAATTTTTGCATTCCATTTGCATGAATAGTTGCATAAAAATCCCTAAGAAAGCACAAGTTTTCATACATGCACATTAACCCTTAAAAATACAAAAATGTGTTCTGGATCTTTCACTGTATAAATAATTGAGGAAAAATAACCTTCTGAATTTTTGAGCTCGTTTGAAAAATAAATTTGATTTTACACTCTAGAATAATTTGACCTTCATATTGGCATTCGGTATTTGCATCTCATCATTATTTGCACAAAAAATTTAAAAAATGCTCTCTTGTAAACCTAGCATATAAATAATCTAAAATCACCTAAAGGAGATGCTGGTCTCCCTGAGTTCGACCTTGAGCTTGCCCAAGTAAAATAAACCTAACCGCTTTTGCATGTAATTGAATATTGATTAAATGGTCTTCCTGATTTACCTAAATTTGCCTGCCTACAACGATCATCTCTTTAATTCCACATAACTAGCAAGGGCAGATTCACATTTCTTGAAATATCTTTTTTCAATCTTGATAAGAAAGCATGATATCTCACTCCATTCAAAATGGATGTTTCGAAGTCATGGGATTTTTAAACCATGGATAAGGTGGAGTGATACTTATTCGTCACTTGATTCTGATTGTTAGGACAACAGGGTTTTCCCACGCTTTGTTGGATGAAAATCGTAGATATATTTACATATGCACACATGTATGCATTGCTTAATTCTCAAAGCTTGCAATTCACGTATGTATTGCTTCTCAAGGCTTGCAATTTGTGAAATCATTTTCAATTTTGAAATGGACCTGTAAAAATTATTTCTATGCACATGTAGTTTATGGACATGTTATTAAATGGATTAAATGTTTCCACTTATTGCAATAGGTCCCTATCGTTTCCGTATTTATTTTTGTGTATATTTGTCGTATTAGATATTTTTATGGCTTCAAAAATTTTAGGAAAATTAATATAAGTGCATGTAATATTGCATAATGACATATATTTTTCACATGATATTTTAATTAGTTTTTCTTATTTATTAAAAATACAAAAACATAAATTTTTATTGTGTGTAATTACTAAAATTCATAACAATCAGAATAACAACTCTAAAAATTCTGAAAATATTATATGTATTATTATATTTTTCTTCCACATATCCAAAAACCTCTAAAAATACAAAATAGAAAACCCAAGAATCACAAAACCCTAGAAACCATATAAAAATTAGTAAAAATTACAAAAAATCCAAAAGTATATCTTTATGTTCCTGAATTTTCTATTATATGCAATATATAAAAAATCATTTTAGTTAATTTTGGATGCATTTTTATTTATTAAACCAAAAAAATCAGATATTTATTATGTGTACTGTTTGCTATTTATTACCTAGAAATATATAAAATTAGTAACTACAAAAATGACAAAAAATAGAAAATACAAAAAATATTTTATTTCCTATATTTCAAGTATATTTATTATATTTAAAAATACAAAACCTTGCATATACTATATATCATATATATTACTTATATAATAATAATTATTATTATAATAGAAAAGTATATATTTTTAAAAAATTAAAAAATTAATTCAAAATTTGCAAAATTAAAATAAAGAAATTGATTAAAACCCAAAACCCCACATAAAAATAAGAAAAGGCTAACTAAAATAATAATAATTACTAATTAGCAATAAGTATTAATAATTAAGCTATCCACCATTTGCACAGTTCGACCTCTTTTGCTTATCATTATACATATTTTTGTAGAGTTATAATAAATTTTAGCTCACATTTGCATTGATTGATTATCATTATTCGTGAGTTAATTATTGAATAATCAAGGCCTCAAATTTCGATCTCGGTCATAATTTCTGTGACTGGCCGAAATTTCGATCATTTCGATCAGTTTTTGAACTGGGCCCCCAAATTTCGATTGATATAGGTAATTTCGACCGAATTTCGATGAAATTTGATCCCATGTGAATAATTAATCATTTGGATTCCTTGTCGTACGCTGTGAGAGCGACTGATACAGTGATTGTCGGATTCAATTTGTCGGACAGCACATACCCTCTAAAACGGGACCTTGGTACCTCGATCCTCGTACTTTTCAACAAGACCCCATTCTGAGAAAGAATCCTCGAGACTATCATCCATACATAGTGACCTCCAAGGCTTAACGGAAGAGAAATTCCTCAAGCTGAATCAACAGGCTAAGGTTTTTTAACTTTCACATGATATAAATACACTAAATATATTTATTTGATAATAATTATATCAAATATCGTGGAAAATATATTTAAATTATGGTGCATATAATAAAAAATAGATCTACAACTATATTTTACATGAAAAAAATATGCATACGAAGGATATACGAATGACGATACAAGTATTTGCGGACATAAAGTTTATATCAATATATGTATCCAATTTAAAATGCATACATATACGAACGTCGAATCATGTACAAAATGGACATGTTGTCGGATCAGACAGATACGAATACATCCATATCTGTTAGCATCCATAATCACGACCAAATCCATCTTTTTAAAAAACAAGATCATGATTCATCATCCAAAAATTACAATCGCATGCAACTCGCGGGACTGTTTTTAAGTAGGCAACCTCATAAAGTCATCAGAAGGGTTTTATTTAAGGTTATAAAGAAACAGAACCAAAGGAAATCATCCAATTCAAGTAAAATTTCGTAATGTTTCTGTAACGTCCCGGGCTTAGGTCTCCGGTCCGTTAGCGGAGCATTGCTGACCCAATAACCTCTTGAGATCGGGCTCATACAGACCCGATTAACCACCCCCAAAATGCTTAAGCCGGGTTGTTCGGTAGTAAGCTCCTCACTATTTATCCCACCCGGAAATTTTTCTTTCCACGGTATGGGACTTTGTTTGGGGTTTTTACAACCTCCCCCACTTATATTCGCAACGTCCTCGTTGCGACATGGCACATCACTTCTTCCTAGTGACAGTGGCGGCTGCACACTCCGGGTAGCCATTTCCTCCAACCTCTTGTAGGGGCGGCTCCACCTCTCGGGTAGCCCTTTCCACTGTCAGAGGGCGTTCGGCTCTGATACCATTTGTAACGTCCCGGGCTTAGGTCCCCGGTCCGTTAGCGGAGCATTACTGACCCTAATAACCTCTTGAGATCGGGCACATACACACCCGATTAACCACCCCCAAAATGCTTAAGTCGGGTTGTTCGGTAGTAAGCTCCTCACTATTTATCCCACCCGTAAATTTTTCTTTCCACGGTATGTGACTTTGTTTGGGGTTTTTGCAGTTTCATGTAAGTTCCTTTCAGCATTGTTGATGAACCATGGAAATCGTTCCTTCAAGATGAACCATCATGTATGTTCAGTTCTGGCTTTCAATCACCAACATTGCAGTTCGTTTCTCTCTCTATCTTTCTTGTCTATCAAAAAGAAACTCATGTAGTGATTTGTTTAAAGATAAGCTTTGAGAATTCAAAACCCTCCATTCATCATATGATCAAACCCATCTTTGCAACTGAGTTTAATAGAAAACATACTCAAATTCGAGTCATCGATTATTAAAAAAAGGACTACCTAACAAATACAAAGATCGTACGTCGCGTCCTCCACAGCAACGAGTCTGATGGCAGTTTTCTCAACCACGCAGAACCGAACATTAAATTAAAGAATACAAACAGTTCTAGAAGGAAAGGAGATTAAAGAATACAAAAGGTTGCAGAAACGACAGGTTGAGAATCGGACAGATACAATAAATTAAAGCTTATACACATTAAATACAATACAATGATAATACCCAGGGAGAATACGACAAAACCATGGCGGGCTCTCTGACGTCACACCCTAATATATAAATTTAAGAAGCCCGTACGGAGCCTCTCATTCTATATCATTATATTATGTTTAAATGCCAAACGGCAACGCCTACTTGCGATTTAAAAAAGGGACACACGAAAAAGCGGGGCCTTTAATTTTTAATTTGAGTGGTCCAGTTGCAGCATCTTCCATATATATTATATGTATCAGCTTTTTCCATAGATTTGGGGGCCGCAGTGCAGCTGATCTGCCATTGCTGTCTTTACAACTATGTGTGTACAGTGGCATCATCAGAATCAATAGGCAATAGATTATTCCATGAGAAAGCCCTTATTGGATCACTTTCGAGATTGGGAAAATTTTCTTCTTTCCTTTTTTGGGGAAGGAAACATTAAAAAAACAAAAAGCAGGATTTCCGACTGTCAAATAGAATCGACTCTACTGTCTCTCTTCTATTCCGCTCACATCGAATCCATCGTCATGTACAGTCAGCCATGGGATGAAATCCTTGGACAGTTTGGATCAGGAACCGGTCCGACCCGGTCAGTTCGATCGATCGGTTTTCTGTAACTAATTTCAAAAAAAAAAGAAAATAAAGAATTGGGTATGATCAAAATTAATCCAGTTTTGATGATTTGATAAATTTAAAAAAATAAAAAATTAAAAGATTTTTTCGGCGGATCTAATAAACTTTTTAAATTACCTCTACAACATTTTGCACAATGTAATTACCTCATCGACCCTTTAAATTACCCCCAAAATCTCCACGAGCTTCAAACAGATTAACGACATGATTTATGGGGTAAGAGTTGGCAAGTTTACGAGGTCGAAGGGGGAGTTAGATTGTTTCAAATGTCACGGAGGTAATTGACAAAGTTTATAAGATCTGCCGGATAAAATTCTCAAGATTTATATAATGAAATAATGGGATTTTCATCACTTGTACTCTTCTTGTCTTATCCGATATAAGTTATGTCCCTCTCTTTTTTGGAATATATGTTGTCTCATACTTTTTTAGACTAATTTTCTAGAAGCAACTATAAATAAATGATTACAATATTATATTCATGTATAATTCTACAGAACGTGGATAGCTTTTATAGGATTTTACTCGAAATAGGCAATTATGTTATTCTATTGAAAAGTTTTGTCATTTTAAAAGATTATTTTATTGATATATAAATACATACTTACATATATGTATCCACCTTATCGGTTCAAAAAACCGATTCGACTGATCTGACCAGTAAATTAAGCTCGATCTGATTTTTTCAAATCGATAGGAATGATGACATCATACTAACATCATCATCGGTTCAACCGCTTTGGACCGACGAAGCTGCACCCCCGATGAAAGCGATGGCTTGCTCTTACGATTGAGGTTCCTTTTGTGGTTGAACCCTTGGGGCACGTTTGGTTAGGGGTATGGGTTGGGTTGGGGCAACCCTGTTATGGTGGGTTGGTAGGGTGGATAGCCCAGTTGTAATAGTAGGTGTTTGGATAAGGAGAGGGTTGGGTTAGAGTTGGATGTGACAGGATGTGATGTATTGATGGATTGGAGTGGGTGTTTTATGATTGGGTTATGATTGTATATGATTGCAAATAAAAAAAGAAATCTTGAATTTGTGTGAGTGTGATATTATTCACATGTAGAGGCGTATTTGTAAATTTTAACCTACAATATATTGTATTAAATAGTGCGATAAGCTTGACATCTACGAGCTTAATTATTTAACAGGTGGGTTTCCCTGCATACGATACGGTTACAATTTGTTGGTCAGGCTTTCTTTTCCGCGCATTACAATTTCTATCATTCAACGACGTGTTTGTCGACAACGACGTCGTCAACGGTGGAGATTCCTGCATCGTGCAACTGAAGTCGAAGTGTGTCAATCGTTTCCTTCATCGCGGAGGTGCGTCCACTTTCCTCATCCAACTCAGAGTACATGAAACTCAGTTCTAGCTCTTTTTCCTCCAGTTCCTTCCTGCAAGCATCCATCGTAGCAGAAAGATCCCTGCTTAATTTTTCTTGTTCCCAAAGATGGTCAGCCATCAAGAAAAATTCATCCACTACTTTCTGCGAAGTCCGAGTAGTGCGTGTGTACTTAATCCGTGTGTCGCATCGACCGGTGGAACATATGTAGAATAGACGTCGACATGGATGTAGGGAGCCCTCCTCGTATCTGAGAATCAACGGATGGCCACATCTGCATTTATCCGCTGCCGTATCCATCTGTTTGCACCTATAATTAGAGACGAAGATGTAACTGAGAGGCAAATAATAAATTAAGGAACTATTGAAGACATATAGCTGATTGGAATGCGAAGGTAATTATCCAAGACATTCAAGTAGACAACGATAATTTACTAGACATCATCATTACAAACATCTACACTAACAACTGCACTATGATTGCGGAGCTCTTCTATTGTTCCACATTGCAGTAGCAATTCTATCCCGCAACAGCTGTCCGCGCCTAATGTCGTCACGCAGTATGCCTACAACACGATGATGCTCCTCAATGGGCTCCTGAGGCAATACCTCCTCCTCGTCATCGTCGGATGCCGAATCTCCCCCATTTATCTGTATGAAGTTGTGTATAATGCAGGTAGCCCTAACGACATCTCTTTGTATGTTGAAAGGGTATGCAGGCATATCACGCAGGCAACGAAATCTTCTCTTCCAAACACCAAACGTACGCTCCACAACATTGCGGAGACACGCATGGCGATGGTTGTAGAGGTCCTTGTGGTTTTCGTACAAACACCCGCGAGCCCTCCATGCAGGAAGATGATAAAGGGAACCTCTATACGGAGCCAGGAATGTGTCGGTGTTTGCGTAACCACAGTCAACCAAATACTTGCATCCTTCTGGGACGACAAAGGAACCGGTCTCCACAGCATTTCTAAGTACCGTCATATCAGCACAGGAACCCTCCCAGCCAGTGACGACATACGTAAAACATAGATTAAAGTCCACAACGGCCATAACATTCTGAGCCGTGAATAACTTCCTGCATCGATACACTCCTTGTTCCTCTGGAGCTACCTGAGCTGGAATGTACGTCCCGTCAATGGCACCTATAACACCCTGTGGATACACGGTCATTTATGTCCTGTACATCGACCGCAAATATATTTCAAGAATGTATATAGGAACTTACTTTAAAGTATGAGAAGTAGCGTGGGTTCGAAGTGATTATGTCAGGCGTCACCGGGGGTGCCAGTCTTATGTACTCCCCTTCCAAGGTTAGAATTTTTGAAAGAACATTTCTTATGTGCCTCGATATCGTCTCGGCGTTGTGTTGGAAGGCCTCCTGGATCACTCTGTTTGAGTGTGCATTAGCGAATGCATAGAGGAATATGCAGACCTGCTCCTCTACATCCATATGTCTTGTCGGTGCTAATCCATGCTCTGTAAGGACCCTAGCAAATCGTCTGAGCATAGTAGGCTTCATGCGGAAATTTTGATACGCACGATCGTCATGACCCGCAAGCATCTCCCTTATCCATTCTCCCCCAGTCAGTGGCCGTGTGTGAAGTGGCCTGGGGATTCGTCATGCATTCGCTTCCCACTCCTCTACTGCGATTGCTCCAACTATCCCAACACACGCTACAAGGATTGTGTCTCCAACATCCTCAAACGGATTGTAGGACCGAGTAGCCATGCCTACGGAAGAGGTAATAGGAATCAATGGGCAATAGGAGGCGTCAAATTAAGAATATTAGAAACACGTGCGTATATAAAAAATCAAGCACAAAATCACAGGGGATTAGATCCTGTCATTGAGGATAGAATTTATACTCGTCAATGTAAACGAAGCTAAGGACCTGTGAATATGAATTGCATGCACTATCCTGCATTCTACTAACAATATAAATACTGTAACGTTTTAATTAAATTGCCCTCACGACCACTTCGTAATTCAGATTATTCATCCCTGTAACACAGACACATGTCCTGCAAATAGTCTGAAAATGAAGGCATATATAGCAGTTTAAAGAATAGCGATTGTCCTGCACTTCAAACATGTTAGCAGTTGATGTCGGATGATACTCATCCCCTTGGCATCCCTGTACGTGACCTGTGATTATAATTTGAGATATAAAAATCTGTTTGCATAAGGTGGCAATGACCTGCAATAGAGAGGGTTAGTTCTAATGGTCACATGCAGTCGAAAGACATTCACCGAAAGTTCAAAACTACGATTGACGAGGAAATAATGTTGTAGGTGTTCCTACGACTACTTGGCCAATGTCAAACTGCTAAAAATGTTCGTCGACACATGACATTAAACTGCATTAATCCCGGTTCTTCAACGCGAGAGAATCCTGTCTATCCATGCCTTGAGCTTCTGCGGGTCAGCGCGGGCGATCATGTACGCACTCCTCCCCACCGGCGTTGCCAACCTCTCCGCTATTTTGTCAATGTCTTCGACATCAAGATCAGGACGCATCACTCCTATTTCCGTGCATGCAGCAAGAGCTACATATTCAGGACTGTTCTTGCTTGAAGTAATCTTCTGTGACAGTGAAGACAGGAAGTCCTGAAGTACCTGCTGCGTGGGTCCTGGCTGTGATGGTCCGCCCTTCGATTTCTTGCTAGTGACACGTCCACCGCTCGAGTGTCTTTTTCTTGACGGAGTTGGGGTGACATCCCGATAAACGCGTAAATCGACGGTCTTAAGTTCAGCACAAAGCGTGAACTCAGTCGAAGTGTCGACCAATCTAGATCCGCGTTTAATCAACAATTAACCCACACTAAAGATCAATAAATTAGAAATAATGTGGAGTTAAAATTTATTTTTAACTCTGCACAAATGGTGTATAGTGTCAAGTATGCAGAGAGTTCGAACACAGGGAGCAAGCAGTGTAGCTCAAGCAAATGTATGCAAGTGTGTGAGTGTGTGGAGTGTCTACACTAAGCAATCAAGCAACTACAATTTTTGTGGGTTTTTAATTTTTAATTTTTTTTATTTAATTTTTAATTTTGTATTTTGATTTTTGATTTTCTAATTTTTATATTTTATATTTTATATTTTTTTATTTCTTTTTCAATATTGGAAAGTAAAGGCAATATAATAAAAGGCAAGCTAAAAGATTTATAAAAATGTGCAAAAATACTCAAAAATTCAGGAATAAAATGTTTTTAGTATTTTTAAGGTTTTCTACTATTTTTGTGATTTTTGGGGGTTTTTCAAGGTGTTTTTGGTATTTTTAATTACTGAAATAAGAGAAAACAGAGGAAATAATGCTGGCTGGGAATAAAATGTAATTTAAAAATAGCAACCAGTACTAAAAATATTTCACACTATTTTTCTAATAAAGAGAATAAAATAAGGGACAAACAGAAGCTCAGTTTATATTTTTTTGAATTTTCTACTATTTTATAAATTTTTTTGAAGTTTTTAAGTGTTTTTAGATTTTTAGTGTTTTTCTTTTGAGATTTTTAATGATTTTTAGACTGACACTAAAAGATGATAAAATAGACACTAGGTAATTTTTTTTGGAATTTTTAGAGGTGTTTTAATATTTTTTTGGTATTTTCTAAGCTAGACAGTGCACAAAAAGGAAGTTTTTGATTTTTAATAAATATAAAAATAAAGTAAAATCAAAAACTAAATATATGGCGTTAAAGCATGCATATCCAGGAGCCTAAGTCTATTTTTGGGGGATTTTTGGAGTTAAAAAGATATCTCAAATAAATACAACAAGCATCAAAGCATTAAACAGTCCTGGCAGGGGTATATGTGCAAAATATCAAACATCCAGGGGCAAACATGCAATTTTCCACAAAAATATACACTTTATATTCAATTTTTGGCACCAAAAGACAATTACAAAACCCGCCGGGGCCTAATCGAAATTTTCCCACCAGGGCGCGTGACTTGCACGCGCCTGGGAAGGACTGGAATGCAATATCACAAAAGCCTGGGGGTCTCTTTGCAAAATAACCAAAAATATTACACGTGCTTCGAAAGTTTTAGGACTAAAACGAAATAAACAAACAACCGAGGGTCCTTCTGCAAAATGCCCCCACCGCACGTGTACAGGTCACGTGAGGTGACGTGGCGGAGGACCTAAGTGCAAATAAGCAAAGTTCGGGGGTCTCGATGCAAATATTACAAAATATTTACGCTACAGACGAAAGTTTAAAAACTAAATATTAAATACAAAAGGCGCGAGGGTGTAGATGCAAAATACCCTCGACGCGACGCTCCGATGATGACGCGTGGCTCGCATCCAACGGCTGGGCGACGGGGCGCGATCCAGCGGCTGGAGGCGATCCACTTATCCACGTGGCGTGTTCTGGGCGAGCGATGATGGTTGGCTTGTGCGGCTTGGATTAGATCTTCCTTGGTGGATCGGACGGTCGAAGCGAAGGATGATCCAACGGCCAACACGCGAACTGGAGCTGCGGCTCGATCGGACGGTGGAGACGCGATGAGGAAGAACAGGGACGAAGGCCGGCGAAGGCGAACTTCCCCGGCTCCGATCTCGCTTCTCCGGCGATGAATAGGCTCCAAAATGGAGCTGCAGACTCCTGGGAGGTCTCTCTATGGACTGGATGGCTCAGATTCGCCGGAGGAGCATCGAGGTGCGGGCGCGAAGGCGGCGGAGCTCTACGCTCCAGGTATCTCCGGCGATGAATCAAAACAGCCTTCCAGGTGCGTTCAAAGCTCCTTGACCTGCAAAAAGTGGTGAGAAGGCCCAGGGCAAATCGCCTGGGCCTCGCGGGGACCTAATCGAAGTGCGAAGGGGAGTGGTCGACGGTGGCCGGAGGTGCGCCCCGGCGAGGATGCGTGAATGGACGAAACGGTTGATGAAACTTCGAATTTTTTTGGGGTTTTTGATCTTTAAGCTAACAGGAATAAGATGCAAGAAAGAAAGAAGCGGGTGGAAGCCCTCAATGGCCGGAACCAGAGGATGAAGGATACCTCGACGCCGGCGGTTGGCGGAGGTGCTGGAGTCGTCCTCGACCACGTTCGCCTTGGCTGAGAAGCTCGCGGCGGAGCTGTCACCTCCAGCAAGGCTCAGAGCACTAGAGAGGCGGAGAGGGGTGGACCAAGGGGACTCCATTCGAAATGGAAGGAAGGGGGTCGGTTATATTTGGTTTGACTAAGTGGCTGAGGAGCCCCAAAGATCAAGGTGCCCTGACCGCCACAGTGATCCAAAGTCCAAGGTTTCACTTGGACTCGATTCACCGCATAACGAGGAAGAAAAGATATGAAGAAATCACCACGAAAAAATGCAAGGCACGGCTGGAAAATCTCGACAAAAATGGGTGAAAACCCAGGTCTGACAGGCCACAGGCGGGGTAAGGCAGGCAGTTGACCTAGAGTCAATGCTGACTGCCTCCTGGTTGGTCCACGTGGACCAACCAGGAAAAACCCCGCGAAAAAGTTTTGAAAATTCAATTTAAAATAATAAATGCTCGAATTAAATAAAAGTTATAAAATAAAAAATGTTCAAAATTTTATGTAGTATTTAATTTTGATTTTTATTTATTTTTATGGCTTATATTTTTACAAGTTACCTTTTTAACCCTATATAGGTATAATACCTATGTATTTTAATATTTTATTTTATTTTATGTATTCTTAATCTTACTATTTTTATTTATGATTTTGTAAAATTATAACATACTTTTATATACATAAGTATATTTTTTTATTTTATTTTTCTGAGATGTTTTGTATATTTAATAAAATACAAGTGTATTATATATAGGTATAAGTGTATGCAGTATGCCTATGTATTCTTTATACAAGTATTTTTATTTTTATTTTTCTTTGCATTTTATTTCAATTTTAATGCACATATACAGTGTAAGTAATATTTACAAAATTATAAAAATATAAAAATGAATAAATAATGAATAAAGAATAAATTGAATATTTTATTCAGTACAAGTATACAATGAGGGTCCAAAACTCAACTTTCAAACCGTAGCTCCGCCAAATGCGAAACCACCACCATTGGATAGATTATTTTATTCTATATACAATTAAAGGTGAGTACACTGCATTTGGAGTTGCAGTTGTGAGATACAGGTCTGGGAAGTTGGGATTTTGGATTCTTATTCAGACCATATCTTTTTGTCTGTACATTCTTTTTCTGTGAAATCAATTTTGTATTTTTCTTTATTAAATTATCTACAACTTTCATGTACAAAGTTTCTTTATTTGATGTATAAAAAGTGGAACCAAAAATAGGTCCCAAAATGAATAAGAAATGAACATGAAGTATAGGTATTTTGACTGTATTTCTGACCTTATCTCCCCCTACTTTATTCCTTGTCGACCTATTCATCAAGATGCCTAGGTCTCGGGGGTTTTGAGTCATAAAATATTTACAATATTTTATTCTTTTTCTTGTCTTTATTTATTCTATAATTTTGGCCTTAATTACAGTAATTTACACACTGTTGAGATGCACATGCATGAATGCTAAGATGCTTGATTTAAGGCTATTTACAGGCATTTGCTAGGGTTTTAGGTGCCAAAATGATAGAATAAAGATGATGAAATGTGGATTCATCATCCCCCTATACTTTACCTTTGCTAGTCCCTAGCAAACACTTATGCAATAAGTGCAGAAAGAAAAGAAAGAAAAGAAAAAGAAGAACTTGGATTTAATTTGATTATCAAACTTGTCTTCGCAAAATCAAAGTTTGGAGCTTAAGTTGGACCTTTGGAAATTTAGTGCGGGCGGAACCTTAATGAGAACCGTGTTTGAAATCCAACAGTCCTTGAGAATCCCAAAACTCTGTTCAAGTCTCCTCAATAGCCAGGTCAGAAATATCTCAACTCATACGCAAACTCTTACGACTATGAATCTGACTTGTACAGTGTAAGTGATGGTGGCTCTCCCCAACTAGAATGACAAAGAAACTGACTTCTCCAGTATGACAACCCAGTGATTCCCCAATCCAGCAACTCCATCCTCGAGGAGCGGGGTATTCCCTTCTAAGTTCAAGTGGCAACCAGCTCAAGAGAAGGGGGTGAAGAGAAGGATGGACGGTAGCCAGTGTAGCTACCTATCCTTGGATGCAAGACCAGTGTAGTCAAGTCATCCTGCTGCAGGCTCACATGATATGACTTTGGAACTCAAGCTTGCTTATTGACTTTGTACATACTTTGCAGGCTTTTTATTTTTGTACATGCCTGAACATTTTTTTTTTGAATACTATATACAACAGCATTTACATAAGGAGTTTTTCCTCTTGAGCCAGTAGACTATCCCTCTTTTGAAGCTTTATCGCAACCCACAGCCTCCTGTCTTTAGACTTCCTAATCACTGGACGGGTTGGGGTGCACTTCCCTCCCTAGAGGAGGACAAATGTTTCCACTTGTGTGCGTCTCATACCGGCAAATCCAATCCCCTCACCACTCCAACTGAGTTGAGCCATGTGAAAGGTGCAGGTGTCCAAATTAGGTCATTATCAACAAGAGTCGTGCGTGTGCTTCGAAATACTCTACTTAGGCAGTCAAGAATCCATTGAACCAAGTCCCGTGATCCTCAAAGAATTAAGTCAACTAGACCTGAAGTACCTCAAACCCAGTTCCTATAAGGTTCCTGTTATTAGGTAGATTATAAGGTCCAATCAAGCTCCAATCTCCGGATTTTACTTAGACTTGTTCAACTATCAAACTCTATCCGAAAAATGCTCATGCTATGCAATGCAATGCAGAAAATATTTTTGTGATGCAATTTTCAAAGATTTTGAACTTTTTATGGATTTTTGAAAATATGATGATGATGCATATGCAGATGCATTTCTTTGTGTTTTTTTCAAAAAGATTTTTCAAATGTTTTTGGATTTTAATTTTTGCAAATGTTTTTGGGAATTTTTGAAAACAAAAAGATAAAGTTTTGGCTAGAAACTAGGTGAAAATATGTACACGGGAGTGCTTCTTCATATATACAAGAAGTGGATTTTAAGAATTTACAGGGTAAGTGATCAATTTTATACATATATACATATATAGTGGATTTTGGTGTGATGTATATATTCCTCAAACTTATTTGAAAATAATTTTACACACAATTTTTGAAAACTATAGTCCAAAATAATTTTTACAAACATTTTACACACATTTGAAAATCATTTTGCAAAGGCTTTCAAAACAGTATATATAGGTTTTTCAAATCATTTTTTTTGCAACCATTTTTCAAACCATTTGCAAATCATTTTTCAAACATTTTATTTCACACAAAGAAAAGAAATTTTACAATCCACACATTTTTCACACAGGTTGAAAACACGAAACAAAATATTTTCAAAATAGTTTTCAATAGATGTTCACAAAGATTTTCAAACTATTTTTCAAACATTTTGCAAAAAATATTTTCACCTGATTTATTAATCAGTTAATACAAAAAGAATTTGAGGAGTAACCACATCTTTTTATTAAGGATTTTAATGAATTTTAAAGAATTATTAGCCATATTATTAGGAAAATACGAAAGTACGAGTTATGGCTAAAGTATATACGTAGTATATACGACCCCCCTATACTTAGCTTGAGCTATGTCCTCATAGATCGGAGAGAAAAGAGAAGACATAACTCGTACTAAGTATAGACAAGTCTAAAGAATACAAACTAATGAAGGAATCAACGAATGAGAAGTTGACCGTCCCCCCCTATACTTAGGATCAAATAATCCTAAGTATAGCAGACTGTACACAAAGCAGGGAGGGTCAAGGGTGGGAATGAACAGATCGTACTCAGATTGTCTCCCCCTATACTTAGGGTAACATATCCCTAAGTATAGACAAGAAGAGGAGACAATGGAGAGGATCGAAAAGGATAGAGCAACTCGGGGTGCCAACCCCCCTATACTTAGGACAAAGTACGTCCTAAGTATGGAAAACTGTCTACAAGGGCGGCACCTTTTTGATAGATAAAGACGATAGAAAAGGAAAAGAAGAAAAGAAGAAAAGAAGAAAATAAATCAACAGACAACAAAGTGATATAAACAGATGGATCTGTACAGCGGAAGATAGAATTGCTCACCATGTATGAGATGTAGATGATGAGAGTCAAAGGACACATCTCATACCAGAAGAATGGGGGCAACGTCAATGGTCGGCGGATCGTGATCAAGATATAGTTTCAAGCGTTGACCATTGACGCGGAAGGTAGAGGAAGATGACGGTTCAGATATGTCGATGCTGCCATTGTCATGTACCTTCCTGACCACATACGGTCCTTTCCACTTGCTCTGTAACTTCCCTGGAAATAACTTTAGCCTTGAATCAAACAACCATACTCTCTGATCTGGCTCAAACTATTTATGGCTGATATGCGAATCATGCCATGTCTTCACTTTCTCTTTGTACTGTAGGCTGTTGGAAAAGGTTGTATCTCTCAATTCTTCCAGGGCTGCCAATTCAGCTCTTCTCTGGTCTCCTATACTCTCGGGATCTAGAAGCAACTCAGTAACTGCCCAAAAAGATTTGTGCTTGATTTCCACTGGCATATGGTACGGCTTGCCATAGACGAGACGAAAGGGAGATGTTCCCAATGGATTCTTGAAAGAAGTCCGATAAGCCCACAAGACCGAGTCCAAAAGCTGTGACCAATCCTTTCGGTCTGGGCGGACAACTTTCTGCAAGATAGTCTTTATCTCCATGTTCGAAACTTCGGCAAGACCATTAGTCTGAGGGTGATAAGGAGTGGCAACCCGATGGTCAATGCCGAACTCGTCTGCAAGGGCCCTGACTTTGTCATCGATGAAGTGAGACCCCCCGTCTGAAATCAAGACTCTAGGTACTCCGAACCGTGAAATGATATTTTTCCTCAAAAATTTGCAAACAGTTTTAGCATCTGCGGCTCGGGCGGGGATGGCCTCAACCCATCGGCTGACATAATCCACAGCGAGCAAAATATGCTCGAATCTCTGACTCTTAGGAAATGGGCCCATGAAATCAATTCCCCATGCATCAAAAACCTCACAGAAGTGAATGGGTTGCATGGGCATCATGTCTCTCTGTCCGCAGGTTCCCATTTTCTGACAGTCAGTACATTTCTTCACGAACTCATCAGGATCCTTGAAGAGAGTAGGCCACCATAGGCCGGATTGAAGCACCTTCTGTGCTGTTCTTTTTCCAGAATGATGTCCTCCTGCCTCAAGCTTGTGGCAGTATGTGAGGACGCTATGCTGCTCTTCCTGAGGAATGCACCTCCTCCAGATACTATCCCCTCCTTCATGATAAAGGACGGGATCCTCCCAATGGTAAAACTTGGCCTTAGCTAGGAAGGTCTCAAGTTTCTGCCTGGGCCAACCCTGAGGGACTGTCTTGGCAACAAGATAGTTTACAAAGTCAGCATACCATGGGAGTGAGGTGACAGCCAAGATCGCCTCATCTGGAAATGTCTCTGTTATAGGTGCGCTGGGCTCAGATTCCTCAAGATTCTCCAATCTGGAGAGATGATCCGCCACCACATTCTTGACTCCAGGCTTATCCTTAATTTCAATATCAAATTCCTGGAGTAGAAGGATCCATCTGGTGAGACGTGCTTTGGCATCCTTCTTGGCCATTAAATACCGGATGGCGATATGATCAGTGTAGATTGTCACTCTAGATCCGAGAATATACGATCGATACTTATCAAGAGCGAAGACTACGGCCAGCATCTCTTTCTCAGTCACAGTGTAATTCCGATGCGCGGCATCCAAAGTCCGGCTGGCGTAGTGAATGGCAAAAGGTAAACCATCCCTCCTCTGTCCAAGCACAGCCCCAACGGCAAAATCTGAAGCATCCGTCATGATCTCGAATGGGAGAGACCAATCGGGTGGCTGAAGGACAGGAGCTGAAACAACCATATTTTTGAGAGTCTCAAATGCTTCAAGACACTTATCATTAACAATAAACTCGGTGTCTTTGGTTAGCAAATCAGTAAGCGGTCGGGCAATGCGACTGAAGTCCTGAATGAACCGTCGGTAGAAACCGACATGCCCCAGAAAAGACCGTAACTGACGCAAATTGGATGGCGGATTGAGTTTTCTGATGATGTCCACCTTAGCCGGATCGACCTCCATGCCCCTGTTGGAGACGATATGACCAAGGACCGTCCCTTGAGTCATCATGAAATGACTCTTCTCCCAGGATAAGACAACGTTGACCTCAATGCAGCGCTTCAGCACACGGTCTAGGCAGTCAAGACAAGCATCGAACCCGTCGCCATAGACCGAGAAGTCATCCATGAAGACCTCTAAACAGTCACCCACCATGTCCGAGAAGATGGACAACATGCACCTTTGGAATGTCGCCGGAGCGTTACATAGACCAAAGGGCATCCGTCTGAAAGCATAGGTCCCAAACGGACAGGTGAATGTCGTTTTCTCCTGGTCTTCGGGCGCAATGGCCACTTGATTGTATCCAGAGTACCCATCAAGAAAACAGTAATGGCTCTTCCCAGCTAACCGCTCGATAATCTGATCAATAAATGGTAGCGGGAAGTGATCCTTCTTGGTGGACTCATTCAATCGTCTGTAGTCCACACAGACCCTCCAAGAAGTTGGTAGTCTGGTAGTGATCTCCTCTCCAGACTCATTAACAACTGTAGTGATACCCGTCTTCTTGGGTACCACATGTAACGGACTTACCCATTTGGAGTCGGAGATGGGATAGATGAAATCGGCGCTCCACCACTTGGAAATTTCTTTCATGACTACATCTCGAAGATTCGGGTTCAGCCGTCGTTGGAACTCACGCGACGGCTTAGCGTTATCCTCAAGATAAATGTGGTGAGAGCAAAGATTTGGGCTCAGCCCCTGGAGATCAGCTATACTCCAACCGATTGCCTTGCGGTTTCTTTCAAGAACCTCCATCAGACGAGATTCTTGTTCTCCAGTCAAATCTGCTGAGATAATGACTGGGTGCATTTCTGGCTCTCCAGCAAGGAATCTGTACTTCATTGACTGCGGCAGAGGTTTCCGTTCCGGACAACTGGGAGGTGGCAGATCTGGCTTCTGATATGTCTGTGTAAATGCGACCAGGTCTGCATGGGAGAACTCTCGCTCTGCATGACTTCCTGACGAAGGGCGGCCTGCTGGATCATCGATAAACTGCACTGGCTCGCACTCTGTCATGGCTGTCGGCTCAGAAGGAATCAGACAAGGCAAATAATCATCAAAGTCATCCCAGTCTATGTCTGAATCCGAGGGATCAGAAGACGATGAGCAAGATTGAAATTCCTCAGCACCACTCATCACAACACTGTCAGCCTCAGAAACATCCTCATCCAGGGATGTGCTCTCCCGGCTCTCGACTGCCATGAGCTTGAGATACAGTGAATCTGTAGGCAAGGCGAGGGTCGGTGCTACGGGATCTTTCCAGTTGGATTCATCATCAGTCATCTCAAAGTCACAAACCTGGTGGATGTCTAACTCCTCCTCTGTCATCTGCTCGGCTTCGCTGGACTGTTCTGAGCATTCTGCCTCTCTGGCTCTGATCTCTTCGATCGTCTCTATTTGTATGGTTTCGCCCTCTATGCGAAAGCATACCTTCCCACTATCATGGTCGGTCACCGCCTTGGCTGTGGCCAAGAATGGACGTCCGAGAATGATGGGGGCATCAGTTACCGACTTAGGGATCTCCATGTCCAACACAACGAAGTCCACGGGGAATTTCAGGCCCTGAATGGTAACGACCACGTCTTTCAATAACCCCTTCGGCCTCTTAATCGACCTATCAGCAAACTGAAGGACGGTTCTGCTTCGAAGAAGAGGGCCAAACTCGAACTGCTTGAGTAAGGCTGCTGGAAGAAGGTTAATTGAAGAGCCGCTGTCTAACAGAGTACGATCAAACTGTTGCTCCTGAATCTCGCATCTGACATAGGGAGCTCCTGCGTCTGGTCGCTTGGCTGGCAATGTGTTCTGAATGGCGCAGCAAGTGTTATGCGTGAGCATATGGATTTGATCTCTGTGCCTCTTCTTCCTTCGGACAGTAGTTGTTTCTTTCAAATTCTTCTTGAAGAAGGGGATATGCTCAAATGCTTCTCGTAGAGTCAGCTGAATATGAAATCTGTCGATCATCTCGTTGCCGAACTCTACCTGTTGACTCTTTTTAGGATTTTCTTTTTTATTCCCCTTCGCTCGGCGGAGTGCCTCAGGGAAGGGGATGGTAGGGGCCTCCTCAGATGGAGGACTAGGAATCGGTCCCTGTGTCTGTGAAGACGGAGAATCCATACGAAAATCATCATTCACCACATATGGATCTGCAATTTGAACAGAAACCGTTCCTTTATTCATATTTTTGTTTTTGTTTTTCTTCCCACAGTCTCTAGATACAAAATGTGGTGACATCACAGATGGCTTAACAAAAGTGGATGTGGTGGCCTTAGCACCACCACTAGCACCGGTCTTCGCGGCATCAGCACCGCGCTCTGGTTCAGCATCCAAAATGGTGGCATCAGCACCACCGTCTTCATCTGGTATCACAACGGCATCAGCACCGTTGTCCTGGACTCCATCATTGGTGGCATCAGCACCACCGTCTTAAACATCCTCTGTAGCGGTATCAGCACCGCTAGTCTGCTCCTCTAGCGCTCCTGATCCTGCATCTGGCTGTCGCTCAGAAGAGGCGCCGCTGGCTGGCATCCTACCGCTCCTAGTAGTAACAAAATCAGCATCATAATAGGAATAAGATATGTCATTCAAATCATCACTAGGAGAGGTGTCCTCTGTGAACTCTACCTGCTCAGATTTTCTTTTTAAATTATTAGGGTTTGGTTCGATCTGAGCGGGTATGGCGGCTTTGCCTTTGATGATGTCCCGCATTTCCTGCCGGAACTCATCCATTTCTTGCCTGAAAGATGCTCACTGTTCAGATAGCAAGCGGGCAAGATCATCAAGGGCTGGGTTCTCATAGGCTGGACCCTGAGAACCGGATGGCTGTCCTTGCTGGAAATGGGGCTGCTGCTGCTGGTGTTGCTGCTGATATTGGGGGGGAGGCTGGTGATAAGAATGCTGAGGCGGCTGACGCTGCCTCCACTGTTGTCCCTGATAGGCGGGACGAGGACCACTCTGATACTGCTGGGGCTGGTTGTACTGGGGATGCTGGTGTTGTTGCTGTGGCTGGCCGTTCTGCTGTCCTTGAGCAGGGGAATGCTGTTGGGATGAGGATCCACCATTACCCCAACGGAATCCGGGGTGATCCCTACGAATTGCGGGCTGAGGGTATCGGTCATACCAAATCCCGTTGACTTCCATCAACGGTTCCTGCTCGAAGGAAGGTGGAGGAAGAACTGCCAGCGGCTGCTCCGGCTGAAACACCACCATCTGCGTCTCCTGAGATGGCGGTTGCTCTGGATGGTACTGCAACAATGGAACCGGCTCCGCCTGGATATGGTTCACCTGGCGGTATGAGGTGGAGGCCTGGTTGGGATTGTTGCTGCTGGAAGCAACCTGTGACCTGGGAGGCTGTTGTGAATGGGCCTGTGCCTCCTGAATACAGAGAATTTGAGTTTTCAGGTCACTCATTGTCTTGGTGAGAAGGTCCATCTGGGCTAGACCTTGGTTCTGCTTCTTTTCGAGGATCTCCATGCGGTCCAGCTTTTCACTGATTATGCCCATGTCGGCTGCTGCTGATTCGGCTTGGGCTGCGGCTACCGACGTTGTGCTGGGACCGGCATCGATGCGGGCGATCCTCTGAAATGATCCCGCTCCTTGCGGGGGCTTCTGCTGAGTGTAGACTCTGGCCTGGGTCATCACTGTTGAGTTCTCTGCCATGCCTTCATAGATGGCCCAGACGTCGTCTTCTCCCTTGGAGAAATAGGACCCACCGCAAGAGGCGTTCACAAGCCCCTGCAGCTCCGGTGTCAGCCCACAGAAGAAACTCTGCACCAGGTGGGGCTTGGAGATATCGTGATGTGGACACCGGTCTATGAGCTCTCTGAATCGATCCCATGCTTCATGGAACTGTTCGTTTGGGATCATAACGAAGTTGCTGATCATGGCTCGAGCTGCGTTGGTCCGGCCGAGGGGATAGTATTTCTTCAAATATACGGACCGGAGATCTGCCCAAGTGTCGACAAATCGCCCTAGATGCTTGAGCCAGTAAGCGGCTCTGTCAACCAATGAGAATGGGAAGGCGATCATCTTGATAGTGTCCTCGGTCAACAACCGATCGTGGATAGTGCTGCATATCATTTCGAACTCTTGGAGATGGAGGTGCGGCTCTTCGGTCGGCATCCCATGGAACTTGGGAAGAAGCTGGATCGTGTGGTGCCGAAGCTCGAAGTCTCCGTGGATTGGCAGGAGTCTAATCCACCGGTGAGTGAGGGACGAAGCTGGGTTGTGCAGTTCCCTCATAATAGTCTGTGGCGGTCGCTCACCATCCGGATCGCCTCCTGCATCGGGTCCTCCTCCTTCTCCGCCACCGCCTCCTCCAGGTCTGTTCTCTCTCATCTGAGCTATTTCCCTCATGAGATCACCCATGAATGCACCCTGGTCACGGATCTGTCTCTGCATATTTTCCAGGGACGCTAGCAAGGAATTGTTGATGGCCGCCTGATCGATTATGAATGGAGGGTGATCGTGGTCATCTGGGTGCTCGCCTCTGTCTGCCATTGCTTGATTCTCTGAAAATGCAAAAGAGGCCATTTCAGGTGCTGTAGAATGAGCTGAGCTCTGCGATGCACTGAATTCTGATATAATTGGACTGAGGGAAGGAGAATGGGAAGGGTGGTCGAGGAGGAACAGGGTGGATGTGAACTCAGGCTCGGAGAGCGGACTCTCCGAGTTGTTCCTAGATGAATAAGGAGGAGTGCTGGATAGCGGTGCCGACAAGGTCGGCCTAAGAGATCTCCGTCCCATCATCTTGATTATTCGGAAAGAGTGGAGATAATGCAAGAAAAGAAGAAAATGAAATGCAACAAAATTGTGCACAATTGTGCGGTGTTTTTGATCTTGACCTTAATAAATCTAACAATCAAACACAAAGCAAGGGTAAGTTCACCAACTCAACTCGTGAAGCCGTGAAGGTTCGGCTTTTATCTTGTCAGTTTTAGCTTGTTTTTCAGGTATTTATCTTTTCACGAGTCCTTAGAGCGCTACGCCTATAGGAGAGAGAGTACTGCCAGGAAAGTGTCCCCGTACTTGTCCTCCTCCTGTGTAACCTGTAACTTGCGCTTTTTGAGGTCCTTGTAACCCTTCCTGGATCCCTACTCAGCCAAAGAAATAGAGGGAGGAAGCCGATAGGCGAAACCGATACTTCGGACCTCGCTCGCAACGGAATCACCCGTGAGCGTACAAGGTCCTACTCGGACGCAGCCGGTGAGACAGACACACCCGTGAAGGCGTGGCCTAGGCTCGGTACTTCGAACAAGGTCGGCGCTCACACAATAGTGAGTCACCAATGGCGACCAAGTCCTACTCGACTACGTACGATAGTAGCGCCAATACTTCGGAAATCCAGGCGATACACAAGGCAGCCACAAGTTGGGTTTTGGGCTCTAATCCTTACGAAGCGCTCACCTCACTTGGAAGGAGACCTTCCCATGCAACCTGAAAACAAGTGAGGGTGTTACTCTCCCCAAGCAATGAATCCAATTACCGATTTTATTTTGGTCAAGTTTTCTTTAGCAGTCCCTTTTTTAATTTTTTTTTGGTGTTATCGCTTCTTTTGAGTCAATTCAAACAAGCGCCTAACGGTTTTTGTATTTTTTCCTTTATCCTACTTTGTTCCAAAAACAGAGGGAGAATAGAGTCAGAAAAACCGTGCAAGTCGACACCAAGGTGGAAATCTCACCTTTGTGCCTAGATGATGCGTGCGAAGTAAGAGGACTTACAGCGAATCCCAGCTCTCTCCATGCGGGATGCAAAGCAGAATTTTTAAACCTAATCTATATGGCGAAATGCAAGGCGGAAATCGTCCTAGTACAGGCAACTGCTAGCGTGAAGAACCACAAGCTAGCTAGCAACTCCTAATCCGAGTGTCCGGTCTAGGGCTCACCCCTCCTCTGCCCAACACATTTGGGGTAGGAGAAAGCGCTTGTTCGGGTGTGAGCTCGCGGCGCGTGGATTTGGAAGCTACTAACTAACTGTTTAATTAGTCTAAGTCCAAATACGAATCTATAGGAGCATGCAAGTATAATTAAGTGTTTGGACCTATTCTAATCGAGTCAAGCAGTCCTAGAACTAAGAGCTCAATCCACAAAAGAAAGTGAAAAATGAAAACAAAACCGGCAAATGACAGCGATGAAAACTCGTCAAAACTGCGGTGAGCCCCCGGGTGAACAAACACCCGGAAATTAGGCCCGAATGTCTAAGTGTCCAAGTCCAAGTGTACCTGTATTATTACAAATTAAATAAGTCACTCTCTCACCAAAAATAAAAGATAAGCTAATCTAAGCACTCTCTCTCTCTCACTCCTTGCTCTCTCCTGCCGGCTAGGCTAAGAATAGCCGGCTCCGCTTCCCAAGGATGCGTCGGGTCACCTAGGCGATCCGCCTCGCTCCGCGGTCCCTCGCAAGAAGACAAGACAAGAGATGGTCAGATAGCTCAATAATATATATCAAAAATGTGAGAGATGTAAAATAAAGCTATGGTAAACAATCACACAATCAAACAAAAATGTGAACTACAAGCTGTTGCTCCCCGGCAACGGTGCCATTTGATAAACGCGTAAATCGACGGTCTTAAGTTCAGCACAAAGCGTGAACTCAGTCGAAGTGTCGACCAATCTAGATCCGCGTTTAATAAACAATTAACCCACACTAAAGATCAATAAATTAGAAATAATGTGGAGTTAAAATTTATTTTTAACTCTGCACAAATGGTGTATAGTGTCAAGTATGCAGAGAGTTCGAACACAGGGAGCAAGCAGTGTAGCTCAAGCAAATGTATGCAAGTGTGTGAGTGTGTGGAGTGTCTACACTAAGCAATCAAGCAACTACAATTTTTGTGGGTTTTTAATTTTTAATTTTTTTTTATTTAATTTTTAATTTTGTATTTTGATTTTTGATTTTCTAATTTTTATATTTTATATTTTATATTTTTTTTATTTCTTTTTCAATATTGGAAAGTAAAGGCAATATAATAAAAGGCAAGCTAAAAGATTTATAAAAATGTGCAAAAATACTCAAAAATTCGGGAATAAAATGTTTTTGGTATTTTTAAGGTTTTCTACTGTTTTTGTGATTTTTGGGGGTTTTCAAGGTGTTTTTGGTATTTTTAATTACTGAAATAAGAGAAAACAGTGGAAATAATGCTGGCTGGGAATAAAATGTAATTTAAAAATAGCAACCAGTACTAAAAATATTTCACACTATTTTTCTAATAAAGAGAATAAAATAAGGGACAAATAGAAGCTGAGTTTATATTTTTTTGAATTTTCTACTATTTTATAAATTTTTTTGAAGTTTTTAAGTGTTTTTAGATTTTTAGTGTTTTTCTTTTGAGATTTTTAATGATTTTTGGACTGACACTAAAAGATGATAAAATAGACACTAGGTAATTTTTTTGGAATTTTTAGAGGTGTTTTAATATTTTTTGGTATTTTCTAAGCTAGACAGTGCACAAAAAGGAAGTTTTTGATTTTAATAAATATAAAAATAAAGTAAAATCAAAAACTAAATATATGGCGTTAAAGCATGCATATCCAGGAGCCTAAGTCTATTTTTGGGGGATTTTTGGAGTTAAAAAGATATCTCAAATAAATACAACAAGCATCAAAGCATTAAACAGTCCTAGCAGGGGTATATGTGCAAAATATCAAACATCCAGGGGCAAACATGCAATTTTCCACAAAAATATACACTTTATATTCAATTTTTGGCACCAAAAGACAATTACAAAACCCGCCGGGGCCTAATCGAAATTTTCCCACCAGGGCGCGTGACTTGCACGCGCCTGGGAAGGACTGGAATGCAATATCACAAAAGCCTGGGGGTCTCTTTGCAAAATAACCAAAAATATTACACGTGCTTCGAAAGTTTTAGGACTAAAACGAAATAAACAAACAACCGAGGGTCCTTCTGCAAAATGCCCCCACCGCACGTGTACAGGTCACGTGAGGTGACGTGGCGGAGGACCTAAGTGCAAATAAGCAAAGTTCGGGGGTCTCGATGCAAATATTACAAAATATTTACGCTACAGACGAAAGTTTAAAAACTAAATATTAAATACAAAAGGCGCGAGGGTGTAGATGCAAAATACCCTTGACGCGACGCTCCGATGATGACGCGTGGCTCGCATCCAACGGCTGGGCGACGGGGCGCGATCCAGCGGCTGGAGGCGATCCACTTATCCACGTGGCGTGTTCTGGGCGAGCGATGACGGTTGGCTTGTGCGGCCTGGATTAGATCTTCCTTGGTGGATCGGACGGTCGAAGCGAAGGATGATCCAACGGCCAACACGCGAACTGGAGCTGCGGCTCGATCGGACGGTGGAGACGCGATGAGGAAGAACAGGGACGAAGGCCAGCGAAGGCGAACTTCCCCGGCTCCGATCTCGCTTCTCCGGCGATGAATAGGCTCCAAAATGGAGCTGCAGACTCCTGGGAGGTCTCTCTATGGACTGGATGGCTCAGATTCGCCGGAGGAGCATCGAGGTGCGGGCGCGAAGGCGGCGGAGCTCTACGCTCCAGGTATCTCCGGCGATGAATCAAAACGGCCTTCCAGGTGCGTTCAAAGCTCCTTGACCTGCAAAAAGTGGTGAGAAGGCCCAGGGCAAATTGCCTGGGCCTCGCGGGGACCTAATCGAAGCGCGAAGGGGAGTGGTCGATGGTGGCCGGAGGTGCGCTCCGGCGAGGATGCGTGAATGGACGAAACGGTTGATGAAACTTCGAATTTTTTTGGGGTTTTTGATCTTTAAGCTAACAGGAATAAGATGCAAGAAAGAAAGAAGCGGGTGGAAGCCCTCAATGGCCGGAACCAGAGGATGAAGGATACCTCGACGCCGGCGGTTGGCGGAGGTGCTGGAGTCGTCCTCGACCTCGTTCGCCTTGGCTGAGAAGCTCGCGGCGGAGCTGTCACCTCCAGCAAGGCTCAGAGCACTAGAGAGGCGGAGAGGGGTGGACCAAGGGGACTCCATTCGAAATGGAAGGAAGGGGGTCGGTTATATTTGGTTTGACTAAGTGGCTGAGGAGCCCCAAAGATCAAGGTGCCCTGACCGCCACAGTGATCCAAAGTCCAAGGTTTCACTTGGACTCGATTCACCGCATAACGAGGAAGAAAAGATATGAAGAAATCACCACGAAAAAATGCAAGGCACGGCTGGAAAATCTCGACAAAAATGGGTGAAAACCCAGGTCTGACAGGCCACAGGCGGGGGAAGGCAGGCAGTTGACCTAGAGTCAATGCTGACTGCCTCCTGGTTGGTCCACGTGGACCAACCAGGAAAAACCCCGCGAAAAAGTTTTGAAAATTCAATTTAAAATAATAAATGCTCGAATTAAATAAAAGTTATAAAATAAAAAATGTTCAAAATTTTATGTAGTATTTAGTTTTGATTTTTATTTATTTTTATGGCTTATATTTTTACAAGTTACCTTTTTAACCCTATATAGGTATAATACCTATGTATTTTAATATTTTATTTTATTTTATGTATTCTTAATCTTATTATTTTTATTTATGATTTTGTAAAATTATAACATACTTTTATATACATAAGTATATTTTTTTTATTTTATTTTTCTGAGATGTTTTGTATATTTAATAAAATACAAGTGTATTATATATAGGTATAAGTGTATGCAGTATGCCTATGTATTCTTTATACAAGTATTTTTATTTTTATTTTTCTTTGCATTTTATTTCAATTTTAATGCACATATACAGTGTAAGTAATATTTACAAAATTATAAAAATATAAAAATGAATAAATAATGAATAAAGAATAAATTGAATATTTTATTCAGTACAAGTATACAATGAGGGTCCAAAACTCAACTTTCAAACCGTAGCTCCGCCAAATGCGAAACCACCGCCATTGGATAGATTATTTTATTGTATATACAATTAAAGGTGAGTACACTGCATTTGGTGTTGACAGTTGTGAGATACAGGTCTGGGAAGTTGGGATTTTGGATTCTTATTCAGACCATATCTTTTTGTCTGTACATTCTTTTTCTGTGAAATCAATTTTGTATTTTTCTTTATTAAATTATCTACAACTTTCATGTACAAAGTTTCTTTATTTGATGTATAAAAAGTGGAACCAAAAATAGGTCCCAAAATGAATAAGAAATGAACAGGAAGTATAGGTATTTTGACTGTATTTCTGACCTTATCTCCCCCTACTTTATTCCTTGTCGACCTATTCATCAAGATGCCTAGGTCTCGGGGGGTTTTGAGTCATAAAATATTTACAATATTTTATTCTTTTTCTTGTCTTTATTTATTCTATAATTTTGGCCTTAATTACAGTAATTTACACACTGTTGAGATGCACATGCATGAATGCTAAGATGCTTGATTTAAGGCTATTTACAGGCATTTGCTAGGGTTTTAGGTGCCAAAATGATAGAATAAAGATGATGAAATGTGGATTCATCACATCCTCACTACCTTCGATGTCATCCGCAGGTTCTGCCATACATTCGTCCAGGTCCTCGTCGAAATTTAGCTCTCGCTGGCTAGGAGGTGAAAACGACGTTGACGCCACAAAGCCGGGTGTATCCCTGGGGGTCTAGACGACATTGCGTGCACGCCTGTTGCAATGTCCTTGCACAGAAATCGTTGTATGTCTCCGAAGTAGAGGAAGGGCTTGTTTCGATATTTCCGGTACTTATCAGCAAGTTGTAATTGACAAAATTTGTATGAGAGAAAAACGGAAGCTATGTTGACGTTACTAATGGAATTGGTGGTAGTGGCGGTTACCTCAAACCAAGCGGAGTCCGACAGGGGAATCGGTATGTTGTATATACCGTCCCAGCCCCAACCTGACTTGTTGCGAAGGTATACGTAAGCTGCGTAGTCCTTCTTCAAGTTTTTCCACCTATACAGTAGTTGTGCCTTCGTATATTTGGCACAACTGACTTGGTTGAACCGTGTCAGAATCATCTGCCACCCCGGTACCGTGAATGTGCTTCCGGCCCAGCAAGACTCATGTTCTAGCATCGCGTCTATAAATATTCGGTCCAACCCTGCATTCCAATGTGCATTCTTGCCGATGACCCTCTCCGTGCATTCTCTTGATTCAGATGGGAGTCTCGTAGACATAATGCTTAAATAAAGTTCAGAACATCAATAATCAATTGAAAACGTGTAACATATCATAATACAAACCAGTACGACCAATCAGGATATAACCTCGATTATAGGCATATAACCATCTGAAACTATCCATAGGTGCAGCTGTTCAACTCTGTCTTTAACCTTAAAGTAAATTATAAATTTTTCGAAGGCATAAATGACATTGAACATCCACATCGACAGAAGATAAGCAAACACTCGCTTCCATGTCCTGTGTTGAGGATTCTAGAAAGAACAGTGCCAAAACCAGACCACCCACTAGACGCTATACTACTGAAAACCCAACAAATACAAGTAAACAAGTCCCAACATTTCCTTTAAATTGTTAATTTTACAGTTGGAGTTTTTAAAATCTAAACAGGGATCGTAACAAACGAAACTGCGGACATGTAGCAAATGATATCACCTGCATGTTCTATGTTTGTCACTTGAAATTAGTTAAGTGACTTCCCAACATAACAAGTATCCAACATTATGTAGACGTTAATTCCCTGAACAGGTATTGTTAAAAATGAAACTAAGCTTATTGTAACTTCCTTTCATCTTGTGACATCCCATCAATTACATGGCTAGTTCAAGAACTATGTTACTATAGCTTATTTGACAGGAACACAAATATTTTTTTCCAATCTGTTACTGAGGGGAATCTCCCCCATTTACAAACCATCACTCATGCTGGTATCAACTTAATTTGCTTAAACAGTGAGACTACATAATATACCACTGAACACCCAACCCCAACCCAAGTAAACAGGTCAAAACATTCGTGTAATACAACGCACAAATTTCAAACTGAAAAACACTCGTCTAATACTGCATAAGATGGAAGAAGATGCAAGTAACACATCGGGGATGCATCTTACAACAGGGATCAGGAGTAATACAAGACGGTATACCGACAACTGACAACAGGGATACATCTATCAGCGAATAACTCTATCTTGAAGACAGGAACACCCCAACCCATTGTAGAAATTATTACGAGCATCTACTGAGCTTTGAGGTGCCTCGCCACAAATCTTGGAGGTGACCGTCGGGAGCTTTGAGCTCTAATAAGTTATGGGAGATACCCACTTCATAGAGCCCTAAACCCTCTTCCCCTTCCTCATCTCCTTCTTCCCTCTCAAAATCTTTCTCATCCTTCCTCTGTTTCTTTGCTTTTTGATTCTCCATTTTCCTCTACATTATGTTACTCTCTAGATACAAACCCAAATCAAAATCACCCTCACAACATTCTTCTTTGTTTCCAATTTACCTCGAAATGATTTCACCCCTGACCCACATCGTGGTTGAGGCTTCGCTCCCTCCATCACCATCAACATATATGCCCCTTCGTTTCCCTTTATATAACCTGTAGAAGAGCACCTTGCTAAAGCTTCATGGCCTTTGTAGGTAAATCAACATATCTCCAACACACAATGTATAACAACCATCACGATCAACACAACATATCTAGGTTCATCACTGCACCACTGGAGCCTCAAAAGATGGAGAACGTTCTACTGCACAACATAATTACTTTCTACTTGTGACCTTCCATCAATTACATGGCTACTTCAAGAACGAACTGACAACAGGGATCATGAGTATTACTACACGGTAAACCCACAACAACAGGGATACCTCTATCATCACCGGCTGCGATCACCGGAAAGTAAACCCACAACAAAAGGAAAATAGGGGGGATGGGATCATGTACCTAGAAAGGAGATGTGCGAGTATTGCCACCACCGGCTGCAAGTCCACCAGCTCAAACGGAACTCCGGCAAACCCCAATGCCCAACGAGTGTTGTTGCAATTTTATAGTGGCACGGGTCCTCCGCCCCATGCTGCCTTGTTCGCCTCCCGCCCCTCAGTGGTAGAGGGGACACGGAGGGGCTGTAGATTCACAGTCCGACGCTCCTTGCTCCATCTTCAGGCGGCAAAGGTAGGGATGACGGGACTGATCGATGGAGGCGCGGTTGAAATGGGAGAGCACGTGGTCGCAGCATCACGGGGAGGAGGGGTTCCAGCTTCGACCTGTCTACTTCAACGCGTTTCAAGACCTGTAAAAGCTGGATAACAGCGCCCGGTGTAGACGAGTGGGGGAACACCCATCGCGAATTGGGGAGAAGGAAGGAGACGGACGGCAACCCCAATAAAGAATCCTGACATTTGATGCGACAGGACACCAGGAGCGGGGGTCATTCGCAACTCTTCCAAAACCAAACGAACCCTTCCAAAGCTCTGGGTACGCGGTGTCGCGGGGGGGGGGGGGGGGGGGGTGACCCCGTGCGACCCGGGTCACACCCTCAACCAAACGTGCCCTTGGAGAAAAAACAGCGAGACGATAGGGGCCTGTTTGGTTGCAGGGTTGGGCAGGGTTGGCCCAACCCTGCAACCAAACAGGCTGGGGGTGTTCTTTTAGCTGTGATTATCTCTTCGCGGTGATGATCTCTTGACGACCCTTCCTTTTTTTGGAATGGTTAAAACATTTTCTTTTGATCCTTCTTCGATCGAGGTCTGTTGAATGATTGGGAACTTACCTCCCTCACTTGTAATAGTGGCAAAGTTAGTCCTTTAGGCACTCTTAATACGTCATATGTTGTGAATACTGATGCGGATATGGATTTCATGTTACATATGGAAAATGAACATCAATTATTCAAATAACATATATTTAGATATTTGATAAACTGACATATTATTAACGAGTTGTAAACATCTAACTTGTTTAATACGTATGCATTAATCCCAAGAAACATCCCAAGTATATCATCATGTGTGTACCATAAAAGGAAGATGATTTTGTGTGACAGCACTTAAGATACTTTGCCATGTGCAGGTCGACCACAAGGAGACAACATCAACCAAATCCACCACAAAGTAGAGGAACTACAAAGAACAGAACAGACCCCGTCCATGGTATTAAAACCTTATATATATATATATATATATATATATATATATATATATATATATATATATTATAAGAAAAGGGATCCTACACCCGGGGGTGTAGGTAACTACCTACACCCGGGCCATTTTTTCATGTTTTTTTTTATTTTTTTTGAAATGAAAATCTGGGGTAATTAGATCACTATATCTGACCATGGTGTCATTCCAATTTCAAGTTAATTTGAGACTTCTATCATCTCCATCAAGATCATCAAATTTTAACGGTCTGGAATTGCTGAAAATGACACATTCTAGATGAACATGTTAGGAATGTTTGTTTTGCATGCAAATCGAAACACATATTTCCCTTAATATATTAAGTAAAACCCCCAAAAAAATTCGAAAAAATAAAAAAAAATAATGAGAAAAAAGGCCCGATGCAGGGAGTTACCTACACCCTCGGGTGCAGGCTCCCAGCTCCCTATATATATATATATATGGGGCACTTCAAATGAGGTGGGGTCTCACCGATATTGTGGTGAGTCATCGAGCAGATTCGTCAGATCTCAATCTGACGGCTGCATCAAAAACCTCATCCAAAAGGGCATTTTCGTCAAATTGATTTCATTAATTTCGAGTTTCATTTATTGGTTCCAAATTATCATTTTAAGCTTTTCTCGACTTGGTATTTTAAC
Organism: Ottelia alismoides; assembly: GCA_037367405.1. Lineage (NCBI taxonomy): Eukaryota > Viridiplantae > Streptophyta > Magnoliopsida > Alismatales > Hydrocharitaceae > Ottelia > Ottelia alismoides. The sequence goes on along the minus strand of JAZKJV010002119.1, from coordinate 147,430 downwards.
AAATACTTTTATTGATTAATTTCCGATTTTATTCCAAATGATCTGAAATCAACCACAGCTTTATAAAGTACAACGGGTTTTTGTAAAATATATTTTACTCTTTGTAAATTTTCATTAATGATTTCATTTTATTACTGTAATTTTATTTTGCAAATGGTTGTATCAGTTTTGTAAAATGTGTACATTCATTTTGTAATTCCAGCGAGTTTTTGTAAGATTATTTTTCCTCTTTGTAAGCTTCAACTTTTTTATAATTGTGTGTATTTGTTTTGTAAAAAATCCATAAATCTTTGTAACTGAATCTCCCTCCTTTGTAAAATTCACGCATGTTTTCCACTGCGTTAAAGTTCAATTGCCATACATGTTTTCGAGTCCTGCAAAATAGAGAAAAAACATTGAGATTTGTAAAAAAGGTAAATAAATATGTAAATCTGAATATCAGTTAAGTAAATTTATTATACGATAATGTAACATAATCTCCCTCTTTTGTAAGAACCTGCAAAATAATAAATATGTAAAAAAACATCAGGATTTGTAAAAAAACAAATCAAAATATAAATATGAATCAAAATGTAAATATGAATGTCATATATGTAAAATAACTATATCACAATGTAAATCCACGCCTCGCCTCCCAATAGGGAGGGGTACCGTCGTCGTTGTCTTCAACAGTCAAGAGGGAGGAGGCGGGCGGAGATCTCGACGGCGCTGACCGCTTGTGACGATGAGGCGCGAGGTGGTCGGAGAGGGGCACTTACAAAGGCGGCGGAGCGAGATGATGCGGGCGCACGAAGATGGTTGCGCCGCTGGAGTTGCGCCCTTGCAAAGGCGGCGGAGCGAGATGATGCGGCCGCACAAAGATGGCTGCGCCGCTAGAGTTGCACGGAGGCGGTTGACGCTTCAGAATCAGCGGCGAGAGACAGTGTTGGAGGACGCGCAGGCGGAGCGTGGCCTGACGGAGAGCAGGCGGGCGGGAGGGGCGTGAGCGAATCACGAGAGATGACGGAGGGAGTGTCGTCGTCAATCAAGAGAGAGAGAGAGAGAGAGATAATGGAAATAATATAATGACTTACAATAAAAATAGGATCTATGGTTGTCACATTCTATATTTAGAATGTGACAATGACGAAAATGGGTTTTCAGCCATTAAATTAATTTAGTTAATGTATCATTAATTCCAGCCGTGAGATCCAAAATAGAAGGATGAGATTGAGGGCTCACTACAATATTAGTGAGACCCCGTCTCATTTGAAGTTTTCCTATATATATATATATATATATATATATAAGATTTTTATCCAATGTGCACAGGGCTCATTAGCGTTTCGGTGAGCACCATTTGTAGGACACATACGTGTATTGCCAATTGAGTGGTTACCTATTTCGAAGGATGTTGTTTTTGGAAGGAGATTAATATGCAAAGTGATTTAACAATAAGTGGTATTCCAATTATATCACGTCCTAAAAAATAGGAAGATCGTTTCGGAAAGAAAATATTCGAATCGATGATTTCTTGCAGAAAATCGAGATCCGAATGCTCATGTCAGTAATATATATACAATAATCAAGTAAATGGTTGTTGCGAGATCAGTAATATCCAAAACAACGGTCAGTAACTTACATTGATTTTATTATATGGTGTAGAATTCTGTAATATATACACAATGGACAAGTAAGTGCTTGTTGTGAAGTATGTAATATCCAAACAACGATCAGTAATTTATATTCATTTTATTACATGGTGCAGATTTCAGTAATTTATACACAATGGACAAGTAAGTGCTGTTGTGAAGTCAGTAAAACCGTAACAAATGGTCAGTAATATGTGTTATATCACATGTTCAGTAATATGTGTACGATTCTCAAGTAATATCTACTATGAGATCAGTAATAACAAAGTAATGGTCAGTAAGTCACGGGCATTGCTCAAGTAAGGAAGTATCTATTTGTTAATGCAATGCACATTACATAGACAATTATATTACTAACAATTTGTTATGTTATTAATGATCTCACAACACACATTTACTTGACCATTTTATACATATTACTAAATTCTGTACAATGTAACTATTTGGATGTAAATTACTGATCATTATCTTTGATATTACTGATCTCACAATAAGCATTTACTTGACCGAATTATATTTATTACTATCATAGCGTTTGGATCCTTAATCATCCGCGTGGAATCATTTATTTGAATCGTTTCTTTCCAAAACCGTCTTCCAATTTTTAAGGACGTTGTATAATAGGAAATATATGATTTTTTTAAATACGTGATAGCCTATAATTAGAAATATATTTATTAATAATACACGTGTATGACTCAGAATGGGTGCTCATTGAAACGTTAATGAGCACAGGGTTCATTGGATAAGCCTATAGATATATAATAACAATTTATAAGCAGGATAAACGATTCAGTTCACTGTGAAGACTGTTATTTCAGGAACTATCAAACTGTTCAACTGTACAAACCAAGGATTACAAATGGATCCTTATGGAAGCATCAAAACCTGGATTAAAGCCAATTTAAGAAAAAAAAATTAGAAAAGGGGCATATTTAAGATCAGAAGAGAAGATAAAAAATGTGATCAACTTGTCGATTGTCTTGGGCAATTTTGTTTTAGTATATTCATTTCTAACTCTGTATAAAACAAATACAGTAGCAGCGAATATGGATATACTCAAATATGCTTCCATCATACTTTTATTATTAAGTAATAACTAAGAATACAAATTGAAATGAAATGGTTAGCTATCGATGTCATGCAAACTGTAGTAGCTAAAATGGCGGGACGGAGACTACTTACAGATGAGACACTAATTAATGGTGAAACGGGCCATCTTTTGTCGGTTTTATTGGTAATTAAATGTCCTTTTTTTCCAACAAAAAGTGATTCGAAATGGCTTATTCGATGAAGTTTGAAAGATTCTAAGTATGTCATGTCCTCGTGTAATTTGCAGGAACTTGCGCAATTAGGAAAGTGTAGCTCTCACATTCATTAACGAAAGTACGCGTACATTATAAACCCACTTATATAACCTTGGGAAAGGATATGACTGCTTTAAGATATATTATATCACATCATATTTGCATGTAAAACCCTTGCAATCGAAAGATATTTGGCTCTTATGGAAGAAGCTAGAATCGATTCTTATTGAGAGAAGAGCTACTGTTTGATGTGACCCTCTTTGATATGGGTCATACTGCTGTCAATCGACAAAGCATATACTTTCATAATTAAAGGGAGATTTAATTTAATATGTGTATAGATATTCCTCTCGCCTTCCATCCATATATTCCAGAAGAAACGGGGTCTCCCCACGTCTTCTTTTTTTAGGTAAATGACATTGCCTGTCATGTAAGATTGTGATCGATTTAATAAGCTAAAAAATTAACCAATTCTCGTGATGTTGGAAATAACAGACATGAGCGAGAGGATGTAATTCCACATCTTCCAATAGTCAATCTTTCCTTTTCAACTTCTCATTTTTTTTTAATTTTAATTTCTACGTTATTGGCCGAAACCCGCCTATTCTCCTCCCTTTTCAAAATGGATACGGATAAGGATATCATTTTGATATCCTCAAACATATGTATCTATATTCGAATATCCGTTTTCATGTATAAACATAATTGCAAATTTATTTTAAACATAGATAACGTATTTTTAGAGTTTTATCACTTTTTTCCCGCTTAAATTTTGCAATATCATATTTGCTCATCTATTTTTTGTAATATCAATTCTTCCCCTATCTTCTTACGAAACTGAAGTTTTATCCTTCTATCAAGGTAAACTAGAGGCGTGATTGATATAACAAAAGGACAAGACGATATGCATTTTATAAGAATACATGGGTACAACTGATGTTACAAAAAAGAAAGGGACCTAACTGATATTGCATAATCTAACAGGGGTAAAAATGATGAAATCTATTATTTTATACATTCTTTCAACATACTTGGTATAATTATTATGATACAAATATAATTAGTATATTTATATCATCTATATTCCATCTAATGCATGTATATTTAAGCTAATATATGGAATATTTGTTTATCATCGGTACATCTCTATCCATTTTTAAGGAGAAGATAATGCAGTTTTTATATTCGTCAAATCTATATCCGTATCCATAATCGTATATAAAAATGAATAATAATATAGTAACACCTATATACGTATCCGTACATTTGCATTTTTTCCAATCAATCAACATCAAAGGAAAAAGAGAATAACAAAACTTGATTAGATGCACTGAATCAGTGAAAATAGGGAGAAAAGAACAATTCTAAATTACTACTAAACCAAAACAACATTAGAAATCAATCACAAAAGCTCTTCACATATGTTTGATTCCGGTGATTGATATACTCCGAGGTTAACTTATGATATTCTATGGAAAATCACAACATCCGGATTCGAGTGTGTGGTTTTATAGCAAATCGTGTGTCCTAATAAAAATAACATATATGCATAATTGACATGGCGGTGACGGGGAAATATAATATATCCAAGTGGAATATAATAATAGGATGGTTGTACCGAACAAATTCTCAGGTACAATTCTTAAGATTAATGTTTCAAAACAAACTGCAAACCGAAAATATTCAATCAAACTTTTTAATCATGAACCGAATATTTGACTCATATAATAACCATTTGAGATTTTTACACTCATAACCCTGTGTAATTTCATAATAACTTTCATAACCCTGCATTATCATGAATTACGCTTAGGACCCTGAATAAATGTGTCGTCTTACACACACAACCTTCCGTTACTTTACTTCATTAACTCAACCAGATGATTGAGTTAATTTAACCAATTAACGATAAATAAAAAAAATCTCATGCAGCCACATCCTCTCAGCGCACAATAGCTCATTTGGTAATGGTGGAGGGCAGCGGTCGATGGGCGACGCTTTTGCTTGCAATCGAGCTTGTAGAGGTGGACGGGTGCCCCGGAGGGGGGCAGCTATGCTTGCAGTCGGGTTTGCAGAGGCAATAACCTTTTGCTTGCAGTCGAGCTTGCATAGGTCGATGGGTGCTGGGGGGGCTTGCTTGTAGGCTGGGGGTTTGCCTGGTGACTTCGGCGGCAGGCTCGAGTTTGCTTGGGTGCTTTGCTTGCAGAGAGTCGATGGAGGGCGGGGAAGGGGTTGACCTCGGCGTCGGCGGGCCCCGGATCAGTGGGGGGTTTGCTTTGGGTGCTTTGCTTACAGAGGGTCGACGGCGGTGCGCGCGCGACCGGGGGGGGGGGGTGTATTTTCTTGGCGACCTAGCAGGGGCTTTGCATGCAGGTGGGGGCTAGGGGGCTTTGCGTGCAGGTAGTGACCTAGCGTGGGAGGGGGGGTTTGCTTCCAGTCGGGGATTCAGAATCGAGCAGGGATCGACGGGGGGTTTGCTTGGTGACCTCAGCGACGGGCTTCGACCAAGGGATCGACGGGGGTTTTTTTTGGGCGCTTTGCTTGCAGCGGTCGACGGGGACTGGGATGGGGATGACCTCGGCGGGCGGTGGGTGGGGAGAGCATGTTTTGCAAATAAGAATGAATATTAGGGGTAGTTTTGTCTTTTTCAACGGAAATCGTCAAATACAACGAACATCCCAAACGGAACATAACATATGTTTATGTCATGTAAGAGATAACTACTACTTGGGGTTTCTCGCATAATTCCCGATTATACATGGTTATGAATGTTATTGCAGAATTTCTCAGGGTTATGGTTGTAAAAATCCCTTTGTTTAAAATAAATAAGAAACAATACATTTTACACTATGTATTTTGAAACTTTGTAATGAGTGTTGAGAATTAGAGCAATGTGACTTTGGTGGATTCCGTGACTTCCTTCATACCCCACTATTGTTACCATTGTGGCATGAAGAATAGTAATAACTCAAGTATCAATGTATTGTAATAACTCAAGTATCAATGTATTGATCTCAACTCAGACTATAGGGGTGTGCTTGGTTAGTAGATTATATGGGCGCGCGGCCCGATTCGTAAACCCGTGCTTACCCAACCCAAGTGATCCTGATCGGGTATCCGAGCAGATATGACCCATTACAAATGGAGCTCCAACCCCATTATTATCAATAGATGCCCATGGATCAATCCGAAGATTGACCCATGTCCTCTTGCCCCTCTAACAAATATATGCGGTGCCTCACTGTCCGTAAACTCGCAATGACCCATGGAAAGGTGTTTCTGCTCATCATACATAAAGTTGAAATCGATGTCTTGATATGAAGTCAAAATTGACATATCGACATGAAGGCAAAATTGACACGGGGCTGAAATCGGCATATCGATATGATGTTAAAATCAAAAATATCCACGTGAAGTTGAAATTGACATATCGTCGATAATATCGACATGAAGCCTAAATCGACATGATACTGAAATCAACATATCAGGGATATGAAGTCCAAATCGACATATTGCCGGCAATACAGGCATGAAGTCAAAATCGGACATATCGACGACATGTTACAGACAACGAAATGGAAAAGAAAGGCATTTGAAATTCACACTTTCACTAACATTTTGATGGCATGTGAAGCTGAAATGTCAGCAAAATATTGGTGAATTTAATTTTGTCGACTGTTTGAACCATGAATACTATCTATTACTCTACGTAATTTATACATTCGAGCAGCCGTTGACATCCTCTCTCAGTTAAATTTTCATGTCATCATAATGTGAGTAATGCTGACAAATCTCCGTAGATAATTGGCATTGATATGAGAAAATCATTATTCCAATGAAGTTATATCATGTGGTTTTGATGCGTTATATGGGTATCTATGATCCACTCAAATAATTCGAATACCCTTTAGGTTCGGGTTTCTGTTGGAATGGATCGTACCCGTTGGAATAGATCAGGCCGGTCTATTACCCTATATCTCTTATCTTGTGAATAATATTGGCTTAATAAACCCGATTTAGTATAAAGATGATATTTTGCAGTAATTGACTCATAGAACTAGTGGATTTAAGCAAGTACCTTAGGTAATTCGCATTTAAGCCAGCAATAGGCATGATTTTACTATTATATGCAACCATATTAATTCTTGAGAAATTTGAGGAATATGTTCATGTAAACTGCATGAAACTAAACTCCTGCGGTATAAATATATAGTGGAAGCATATGACAATTGGAGGAGACGAAACTATTTAAGAAAGTGTGAGCAGACCCTCTTTTGATGCTTCATATGTACGTATTTTTTCATTTTTTTTAGAAAAAACGATTCAGATTCATTCATCAGAGTGGGTATGAGTATGCATTAGAAATGAGATGGAGGGGCCCGAAGAAAAAGATTCCTTTCTTACCTCCCTTGAAGCTCTAAATGACCCTTCAGACCAGTAGACCGGATCCTCTGCAGTACTGCAGAGTCTGCTGCAATTAATTCGAGTCACTCAATCTTGATCGAGCGGTTCACACGAATTTCCATTGTATGGGCCCAAAAAACGGGGAATTCGTGTGAACCGCTTGATCCTGATCGAGCGGCTCCGATGTTCCACCAATTTGCAGCAAAATGTACAGCATTGCAGAGGAACTGCTCCCACTGACCAGTTGTCTTAGGGGGAGATTCCAACCTCTTCAAATACTCATCGGAATCCTCATCCTCAAGAGCTTCTTTAGTCCACACCCAACACTTCTACAACTAGTGCCAAAACTTAGGCGTGATCGACCTTGGACATAACATTTCGGTGTATACTTGGATGATGTAAATCAGAGTCGTTCGGCTAAAATTGATCGAACCATTTTCTCCTCTTCCACATCCAATATATCACCCATCTCCGCCATCATACACCTCCTCCAGACGTTCTCAGACCAAAAACCCTTATAACCCTAATCTCTTCGCTCACCTCGATAAGATCCTTTTTCAAGATAGAAGCCTTCTGGTTTTATAAACCAACCTTCAAATACACTATTATCTTCCTAAAAAAACCATCATTCTAAAAATAGACCTCCAAAAAGATTTCTACACTATGAATTAGTTAATAATTAACAAGAGTCTCCAACTCATGGGATGTCCCCAAAAATTCTTTTCTAGGATTTTTACCTTCCTCGACACCACTACCATATCACTTAAGATAAATAATAACACCACCGGCTTCTCCATATCCCTTCTTGGTGTCCGTCAAGGAGATATGTTATCCCCTATGATCTTCACGAGCTCGATAAACATCCTCTATTGTATGCTCTCTAACTTGGACCATAGCGAAGACATCGAGGGATTTAGGGTTCCGAACTCAGATGTATGTATCACAAATATGTTATTTGCACACGACATCCTCATCTTTATGAGGTTTGATGAGCAAGCAATTAAATGCGTGACTTCACCCACAAAACATTATCTCAAATATCGGGTCTCAAAGTAAACAATACGAAATCCTATATACACTATCTGAACCTATCACAAAGTGAGAAAATTATCATTTCTAACATCTTATGTTGGGATATTAAAGGCTTTCCGATCAACTACCTTCGTATTCCACTCTCCCCCAAACCAATTTAAAGATATGGGAGGAAAATTCACATAGACGCATGCTCATGGAAAACGTTGCATTGATTTGAGGCACCGATACTCGCGTAATGTGGGATAGGGACTCTATTAATTCTGCAACGACCTCTCCGTTTCCCATGCATTGTTCGTACCCCCGCCTCATGTTTCTTACATAATCTCTAGAAAGAGGTGCACGTATACGTATCCCTCCGTCATGGGTTGGGGGTTGACGATCCAACAACTTCGGAGGATAACGGCTGTCCCTCAATCTGTGCATGGAAACCGGTAGCTCCATTATGTTTAGAAGAAGACGACGATGGATGAAGAGAGAGAGAAGATAAAAGAAGATTACGAAATTCCACAAGAAGAATATTCTGCTAGAGAACATATTGGAAAACAGGAATAAAGGAAGATAATAAAAATTAAAGAGAATGGTGTCTTACTTACTGCTAAAGAAATGGGTACAAATCAGTAAACTGTAGCGAGAGACAGAGAGATGAGAGAAGAGGGATATGAATGAAAGGGAAGCGATCTCAAGCAGTATATCACAACGGGTGAATATAAATGATAGAGATAAAAATGATGCTTCCTTCCTTCGTCTAAGATCGAATATGCAGATGGTAGGGCGCGGCAGTCAAGGAGCCTGCTGTTGCTGCTGCTGAGCATCCTCCTCCGTCTCGCCGGTGATCTCCTCGAGGGACCTGCCCTTGGGCTCGGGCACGAGGAAGGTGAAGAGAGCGCCTAGGAGGTTGCAGCAGGCGAGGACGAACAGGGAGTTCTTCACGCCGATGCCCGGAGGGTAGCCGTGGTCGGTCTTCGTGGGGTCCTGGTTCTGGGCGAGGTAGAGGAATCCGAAGGAGCCGACGATGGCCCCGGCCTTCCCCGAGGCGGCGGAGATGCCGTGGCAGGTGGACCGGAGTCGAGCGGGGAAGATCTCGGCGGGGACGATGAAGGTGGTGCTGTTGGGGCCGAAGTTCGCGAAGAAGAAGGTGCAGCCGTAGAGGATGATGAAGTAGATCCGGTTGGCGGGGAGCGTCCAGTGGTGGTAGCCCCCGGCGAGGATGAACATGAAGACCGTCATGAAGAGGAAGCCGGAGAGCTGGATGCGGAAGCGCCCGATGCGGTCGATGAGGAAGACGGTGAACCAGTAGCCCGGAACGGTGCCGCAGAGGGCGATGAGCGTCTGGGCGCGGGCGATCTTGTAGACCTCCTCGATGGCGTTCATGGTGGCGGCCTTGGGGATCCACCCGATGGCGCTGAAGATGTCCTTCTGGAAGAGGTTCTGGCTGTAGAAGGCGATGTCCAGGAGGAACCACGTCGTGGTGGTTCCGACGAGGTGGAGGCCGTAGCGCGTGGCGAACTCCCTGGTGAAGAGCCCGAAGGACTGCTTCCCGGCCACCTCCTGCACCTTCTCCGGTTCCGCCTCGATGTCAACCTGGAGGACCTTGGACATGTCGGCCGCCGCCTGCTTGGCGTTCTTGGCGACGAGAGCGGTGTAGCGCGCGGTCTCCGGCATCTTCATCCTCCAGTAATAGGTGAGCGCGGCGGGGAGCGCCCCGAACATGAGGATGATGCGCCAGACGTAGTCGGCCTCCGGGACGGTGGAACCGAGGGGGTCGACGGCGTAGGGCGGCACGTCGAAGTGGGCCTTGAATATGGCGGAGATGACGATGGCGATCATGCCGCCGGCGAGGATGCCGAAGCCCTGCATCGCGAAGACGGCGGCGATGAAGCCGCCGCGTGTCTTCTTGTTGGCGTACTCGGACATGATGGTGGCGGAGAGGGGATAGTCTCCGCCGATGCCGAAGCCAAGCCAGAAGCGGAAGAAGCACAAGGTGGCCATGACGCCCCTCGGGGTGTGCCCGAAGGAGAGACCGGAGGCGACGGAGCAGAGGACCATGAGCATGAGGGTCATGCCGTAGACGCGCTTGCGTCCCATCTTGTCCCCCAGCCAGCCGAAGAAGAGCTGCCCAGAGAGGGTTCCGCAGAAGGCCACGCCGTTGACGGCGGCGGAGACGTTGGGCGGGAGGGAGCCGGGGGTCGGGGAGCCGTCGACGTGGTAGTAGATGCGGCCGAGGAGCTTGGTGACGAGGGAGATGCAGAAGAGGTCGTAGGCGTCGGTGAAGAAGCCCATGCCGGCAATGACGATGGCCGTGAAGTGGTACCACTGCGTCTTCGCCACGTCGAGCGCATTGAGCACCTCCAGTTGGTCTCCGGCCATGGCTCCTCCTTGCTGCATGCCAGACAGAGAGAAACAATGAAACGAACTCCGTTGAGATATATCTCACGCTCTATATATCCCACTCCCATGCATGCATTGCATGCAACTATATCCATCACGGTTAAATTTGAAATTAGAATCCAAAACAACAATAATTTTGTTGCGATAACAACGGCTTCTTGATTATGACGATAACGGAAATAAGAGAAAACCCGAAAAGGTTGTTGTTATGATACCTTGATATCGGCGGTGTTCCGAGAGCGATGGATGCCTCTGAGAAGAGAAGAGTTGCGGAGTGGTGGGTGGAGAGGGGGAAGGAGAGGGAGAAACGATGATGCGTTGGCTTGTTGTGAGAGGGAGATGGGAACGGGAGGTTGTAATTTATAGTGCCCGCACTCCACTCGCCTTCCTATTTCGGATCGGAATATGCCCTCCCGCTCCTACCTATTCAAGGACTAGGAACAAACTCATGTACTTGACCCATGTTGTATCAGGTCACCCCCGCCGTTGGATGAACATCCACGATTAACTAACTATACGCCTCTTCGTTATGGTATATCTTTCCAGGAATTATTATCTTTGATTTACGTCCTTTCTACCCTAAAAGGAAAAGACTTGTATATGGTTGGGATGTAAATGCATGTTCAAATAATTCTCGAGGGTTAAAAGGAAAACAAAGGTAATAATTCAATTTTAAGATCCAAGGAATATGCCCCCACTGTTAATTTCGTACATGAAACTCTCCTCTTCCCGATTTGGTGGAAGCCATTACACAACTTATTCCAGTCTGTCCGAGAGTCAAACACTGACCCGCAAATGTTGCAGTCATGATGTAATGATATTCTACTGTCAACATTTTATGCAATTGATTCCAAAAGTTAGGGTTTGACGGAAACTATTCTTTGTGATTTGATGCTTCCATTTCATGGAAACTATTCTTGTGATTTTTTGGATTTTGTAGGTCCCCAATGAGCATGGATTAAGATTTCACGATTTGATGGGTCTAAGTCATTCGAAACAAACTCGTCTGTATATCTAGTTTCTCAGCCGTCGAGATATCGCCACATCTCCATATCTTGTTCGTGATAAGGAATTTTCCTTATTAAAATACCCACTTGGGCGAAAGATCGAAATTTCGATCGAGTTGAGTGTGGTTTCGTGTCATTTTGCTGATATGCACTCAGACCGCATACTGTATTTTTCTTAGTTTATCAAGAACCTCAAAGAGCATTATGTATTTTGCATTTCACGACTTTTGACATTGACTTTGAGGATAGAATATCTAGTTGATCGATCATCCTCCTTCCTTTATTGGTCACTTCTAACCGACTAGCTTATTTACATTATCAATCATGTCTGATCAATCACATCTTTGTTATGATAATCAATGTTCAAATTCCAAAGTTCACTTAATGATCACTAAATGATCAATCATGTTATTTTTCCTGATCGATTGCTTTTTGAATTATGACCTACCAACCTTTCTTGCATGATCGATCATCTCAGTTTGATCGATCGTGTTATGTGCCTGATTGATTATATAGCATTTTAGAAAATTTTCTGTTATCATTTTTACCTACAACGGCTATGGAGACCTAGGCCAATAAATAGGACCCTAGACCTTACTTTGTTCAACACACAACCAAGAGCAACAAGTCTCCTCTCTACACTCTCAACTAGAGAAAGTTCTAAGATATATTTTTTGATTTGAAATTCACTCTTGAATCTCTGTGATCATCTTATGAGCTCGTTGCTATGTAAGATCAATCTAGTTTTTCCTTATATTCTTTATTGCATATTTACTTCGATTTTAAGGTTGTTATATTTTGATTAATTATTGTAATATGGTTGTAAGTTGTCTGAGAAAAACTTGTAAAATGATTGGGTTACTCACATAAGTTATCTAATTTAGTGGTAAGACCATATAGGTCAAGTCGGAAGTCCGAGTATGAAAACTCTTATCATGGTTTTTATCCAGGAGAATGTCCACATTAATTCTCTACATGTGCACTTATGGTTTACTTATTTATCTTGTGATTAAAACTGCTACGTGATGAATCTGTGATTCATCACATCAAAAGTCAAAAATAGAGCCTTGTTCCCGAGAAAATAGAGGCATATTTCCTTTTATCTTGCATAAATAACACTCATGCATACATCCATAATTCATGCATTTTAGCAGCTCATCTGCATCTAAATAAGAAGCCAAAAATCCCCTGTACAATACCCCTTCATCAAATAACTTCTTCTCTATAATATATGTGTATATTCCTTAATAATATAGGGAAGAATGCCAAAAATCACCCTTGTAAAATAGCCCAAATATCCTGAGAATCCTTGTACATTAAAACACACATAAAGCCCGCATACAAACCCTTACTTAGGTCGACTCACTCTTAGAATACTACATATTAAAAGACCTTCAAAATGAGACTAATTTCATTGCAATTGGAGCTTGTATGAGGAACTTGGGTTTTTGGGTCATTTTGTATACCACATATATACATTTATGTATTCTTGTATTTATGTATCATATGTGACCTTATCTCCGTCTTTGGTCAACATGAAACTTGTAGATCTCATCAAGATCTACAACTTTCATGTTTTGAGTTTTTCCAAATTCGGCTTCCTCTTCTTCCTACACGTATTTCTTCCTCCAGCCATTCACAGCAGGCCACGTGGCGCCCTCTGATTGCGCCACGCGGCCCGCTGCCCTTTGCCTCGTCCGCCCGCAATTTCCACCGTTGGATCGCGCTTCAGATCCAACGGCCCAGGCCCGTCCACGTACATCACCACCTTCCAGCCCTCAGATCCATAACACACTTCATCTCCACCATCCATTAGCGCCTCGCCCACAGTGCGCCACGCGCCACATCTTGAGCCCTTCGATCGCATTCTCAGCCCTTTCATCTGAGCCGTTAGCTCCCCAATAATCTCAACCGACCGATCGATCGCCAAGGACTGATCAGGACCGCCCGCCCGTGCCTCTGCCCCATCACGCCAAGTGTCGGCTTCCTGACCCTTAGATCGCGTCGCCTTGACCTGATCTTAGCCGCTCGCTCGCACTTCGCCCAGCTCACCCCACATGGCGCCATCACGACCTCAGATCATCTCGCCTTGATCTAATCCTAGACGTTCCTTTGCGCTTCGATCTGGCCGTTGGATCACAAGATCCAACGGCCAGGGCCTCGTCTCCTACCTCTGGCAACCCTCTCTCCCACGATCTCCGCCTTGCGGGAGGGGCTGCCCCTTCCTATTCTTGGCCGCACTCTAGCCACCTTCTTCGACCACCATCACCTCCACGTTCATCGCCACTCGTCCCTCATCCTCGCCAGCTACCCCACTCGTCACCACTTCCACCATAGATGCTCCACTACCTCCATAAACTTCGCCCCATCACCAGCCCTGCCGAGACCTCCATCCTATAAATGCCCAGCCGCCGGCCACATTCAGCCCCATCCGCCACTCCAGGGAGATCACTCGAGCTCCAAGCTTCCTATTGGTGACAGCAATTGGCTGATTTGTTGAGCGACGACAGAGCTTCTTCTCCGGCGAGATCCTCGGCCCACCGCCGTGTCGCAGCCACTCCTCCGAGCAGCTGCTAGAGCTCGGGACCTTACCGACCCCTTGAGCGACGACCTGGAGCTCAAAGCTGAGCCCCAATCCCCAGGTAACCCCCTTCATTCCTCCTCCGATCTTGCTCTTCTTTTTCCGTTATCTTCTCCGATTTTATTCCATGACCACGATCATCTTCGCGCCTCGCCTTCACTCCGCCGAGCTCCGCGTCGGAGCTCTTATCCTCGCTGACCCCTCCGCACCTTCAGACGCTCCACTCCACCGTCCATCGATCTCCAGCTCCGCCACTTGGCCGGAGCAACGTCGCCTGACCACCTCACGTCGCCTTAGGCCTCGCCAACCAGCATCACGTCTCCACAAACGCACGCACGAGCTCCGACTCTATATTTAACACTTGCAGGTGCTACTTTCATCATTGGCCGGAGCCTCGCCGGAGCTCTCCTCGAGCTTCATCGACACCGAGCTCCAGCCATCCTCCAGGGATCCAGAGACCACCGGAGGCCTCCTCGTGCTCTTCCGCTTCTTCCGAGCTAGGTGGGAGCTGACGAAGCTCATCACCGGAGCTTGGCAACCGAGGCGGAGCTCGGCTGCCTTCACCGGAGCACAGGCCTCTCCTCCGCAGGCGGCGGAGGACCGTTAGAGAAGAAGAAGCAGCCACCGTTCGATCATCTGATCGAACGGTCCTCGCCTCGCCACGCGTCCCTTCGCCGCCCTCATCCTCGACCGTTGATCATCCCTCGGATCGGACGACTCTCCAGCCGCCACGCGTCTTCATCGACATCCCTTGGATCCATCTTGATCCAAGGGCCTTCAGGCCGCCACGTCGCCTTATCCGAGCCTCGGCCCCCAAGCCTAGGCTCGGGCAACCCGAAGCTGCATCGAGGCTGGGCCGAACCTCCAGAAGACCCGAGCCTCGCTCCGAGCCTCCGACGCCCTCCGAACCTAGGTCCCCCCACGTGAGGAGCACGTGCGACCTGGGTTATTTGCACAGACACCCCTGGAGCTTTCAGAAATCGCAAAAAGGTCCCTGTGAAGCAGTCACCACGTGAGGAGCACGTGTTTCGTGGAGAAATTGCATAGAAGTCCTGCATATTATCGGTAATTGCATTTTAGTCCCTGTCAGCATGTTTACTTATTGAAATTTTATTTTCCAGTATTGCATTTACACCCTTGTGTTTGCACGTGTCCCTAGAGTGCATTTTTCATCATTTTGAAGTTCTAAAAATTGCATGTTGTTGAGAATTTTGTCCTCTACCTGTTAGTACACGTGTTTGATTTTTGTTGGTATGCTTAAATTATTAATGAATTAATTGGTTCATTTGTGACATATTTTGCCCAGTGATGCCTTTTGATTTTTAATTAATTATCTGTGCCTTCAAAAATCACCAAAAATTCACAGTAGCTTAAGGACATCATTTTCAACACTCCATAAAAATTTCATGTCATTCGCACGCATAACGAGGCCTGAATAAATAGTTGAGTGATTTTCTTTAATTAATTTTAATTAATTCATTTCACAGTAAATTTAAGTTCTGTTAATTTTCCTAGGTCCCTGATCATTAGACCTTCGTAGGATAATTTTAGTTCTTGGAAAAATTGTGATTTGATATTTATTAAAAATTAAACACTGAAAATCACTCTGTCTGTTTATTTAATTCACAGAAAAATTATTTTGAGTCGAAAAATTCCAAAAAAATTAGTGTAGGTCATTTTCATCATAAATAACCATCTGGCCAATTTTCATTATTTTTGGACTTCGTTTGATACACCAATTAAATTTAAAGTTAAATTGGCTAAGATTTGTCTGCATATGTCTGCATAAGAAAATAAAAAAAATAGGAAAAAAAAATTGTCCCTCGAATATCAACACTTGTAAATTGCTGTAATCCACCTAAGGAGACAGTTGCCTCCCTGAGATCGACCTTGGACTCCACCAAGTAAAAAATATCACCGCTTAAAATTGACCAAAATCTGATTTAAGTGGTTTTTGATCAACCTCTCGTATCCGACTGCAACGAACACTTAAAATTAATTTGGACCATTAATTTGCCCGAATTAACTAAGGGTGCGGGAGCGTTATCAAAATGGCGCCGTTGCCGGGGGGGCACGGCTTAGGTTAATTACAGCTGATTTTTGAGGTGTTTGATTTCTAATCCCCGGGTAGTCTGACCCCCGGTTTTTCTTGTAATTATTTCTCTCATCTATTTTTTGCATTATTTCATTTTTGTGTCACTCTCTGACCTTCATTTAATTTTTGTGCGAGGACCGCGAGGAGTCGGCGACGCTTCGAGGACTTAGCATTTAGATTGTGTGGAGAGAGAGAGGCATTGTATTCTTTTTAATTATTTTTCTTTTGCATTATTTCCAGTGGTTCCCGTTTGGGATCTCGCGCGTGTAAATATAGTGGAAACCGTGTCCCGTGTGCTGTGTGGGTGATTGGTAATTTAGCTTGCACTAGCGGCTCCTCGAGCCAATCTAGGATGTGTTTGTGCTCGTAATCAATAGGACCACACAACACACTTAAAAGACGCACCTAGACCGCAGGACTTAGTTCAAAATAAACTGTTCTCCACGCTAATAGAACTGCCTGTCTAGGAGCGGCTTGCATCGCTTGCATTTGCATGTAGAGTAAAGTTTTCAATTCTGTATAGCATCCTGCATCAAGAAGCGAAGGGACCACTGTAAGTATTCTCTACTACGCATACGCATCATCGATTTCAACTTGCATCGACTTTTCTCGATTTCCCCCCTCTGATTTTCTCACTTAATTAAAAAGGAAATTGGGACTGTCCGGTAGGCGTGCTTTGTGGTGATTAATTACAGTGATAACCTAACTTTAAAACCGGGACTGCTAACAGTATTGACCATAAAAAGGGAATAAAAACTGAAAATTGTTTGCGGGAGACTAATCCCCGACCTTGTTTTCAGGCTGAGTGAGGGTACCTGAGTGTGTGTGAACACCCTAAGGTAGAGCCCAAATCCCCGTCTTCCATATCACGTTCTAACTGATCCTAGCAAATCTCACGAGCCGGATATTTTCAGATTCTTTGACTAGTACCAAGTAGCCTACGCCTGTCTCAGGTAGATAGGGGCGAAATTGCGGTACTTCGCGACAAGCTGCCAGTAACCCCCCGGGGTGAAGTTCCGGCCTTGTCAGCCTCCGCCTGCTTGCAGGTAGATAGGGGCGTGGTCACTGAATCCATCGGCTTGGGATAGGAGCGAAGAAAGGAAGGAGCGGCGGTATCTTAGACGACAGGATAAACAGGGAAGACGCATCCGGCCCTGAGCCGACTTCCCTTTAGGCCGCGTAATCCTTGCTAGATTTGCTTGAAAATCACACTTAAAAACTACAAGATAAATTGGACTCAACTTTGAGTCCTTCACTGTGTTGAGTGTGAATCCAGGGTCTTGGATTGATCTTGTGCTTGCTTCAGGTAGGAGTAAAATCCTATCTTCTTCTTGCTTAACCAAGATGAGTGACTGGGGAGATCTCGACGCACCGTTCACTGATCTCTCTATGAGTCCCCCAAGTAACTCGTCTTTTCCGGTCCGAGCGCACCTTGGACCACCCAGGACTCATGATCCTCTTGAGTCCTGGTTCCCTCCTGCTCAGGGTGGTTACTCTCAAACCAACCCTTTTATCTCCTCTGAGATTACCGAGGAAGATCATTGCCTCGGTAATCCCTTCCTTGATTCAACCTCTAACACCGACCTTATTTTCCAATCCCCAGAACTAGAGGGAGAAATGCCGCCAAGGATGCCGCCCGATGAGGACCAGATGAGACAGATTCTTAGACGCCTTGCTGAAGCTGAACAGAAAAATGCTGATCTCACTGCACGAATGGGGCAGATAATAGTAGCTGAAGGGATCGACCGACCAATGGTCGATACCTATAACCCGGCGGAGAACGAAATCCAGAATTGGCTAGCACCTGCAGTTCCTGACCAGGCATTCGAGCTGAAGCCCCACTTCCTTAGCCTGCTGCCGAAGTTCAACGGAAACCTAAGCGAAGAGCCGTACACTTTCCTCCGTGACTTCGAACTAGTCTGCAATAATCTGAGCCATCCCAATGTTGGCCAAGATTATATCCGACTGAAAGCCACCCCGTTTGCCTTAGGAGATAAGGCTGCACATTGGCTGAAAAACCTAGGGGTGGTATGTACTACCTGGATGCAGTTCAAGGACCTCTTCTTGAAGAAGTTCTACCCACTCAGTAGAACCAATCAGATGCGAACGAAGATTTCCAGCTTCGCCCAAGGACCCTGCGAACCGTTCCACGAGGCTTGGGACAGGTTCAATGACTTAGTACAGAAGTGCCCATGCCACGGCATTTCTAAGGCGATCTTAGTCCAGACCTTGTTCTGCGGTCTAACCCCCGAGATGCAGGGGTTAGTAAGTGCCGCCTGCGGAGGAAGCTATCTGAACAAGAACGAGCACGCCGTGTGGAAAATCCTAGAGCAGATGGCAGAAACCGGCAGGTCACAGGCCACAAGGGCCTATCAGTTGTCTCCCTCGATTCTATCCAATGAGACAACTAGAAGGACTGTTGCAGATCTGACAGAGGACCTCATCCCCAGCATGGGGATGATTGCAGACAAGCTTACTATGGTCGAGCAGATCCACAAGAGAGTCGCGGAGATGGAGTCTCTTTCGAGCCTTCCCAAGAAGGTGGAGGAACTCTCTGAAAAGGTAGCCAAGATTAAGCTACCCACCCCTTCTGCACCACCTGTACCTGTACATCGAGTCCATCTTGTACAGGAACAGGCACCGGGGTCTCAGAGCAGCTGGGATCAGACGTACACCCAGCAGAACCATCATGCACCCCCACTAGTGGAGACAGAGTACGAGGAGCCTCCGCCCGTTTACGAGATCAACGGGCTCTGGTATAGCCGTGACCCACTAGTCCGGCAAATCGAGATGGGGAAGGATCAGGCACACCGCCCAACCCCAGTTTACCAGGAGACCAGGCCCGTCACAATCCCGCGATATCAGTCCAGGCCAGAACAGGGGTACCAGCCACAGCAGCGCACCTACCAGCAGGGGCCAGCACCGCCCCATCAGCAACAGTATCGGCACGGCCAGCAGGGCCAGTTCAGGACCGCATCCACTCAACAGCCAGCCCAGCCCACCGAGTTGGAGTCCCTCACCTTGGCGATCCAGACCCTGTCTGATAGGGTCCAGCAGATGCAAAACGACTACCTGGACATGAGAACCGACATCAATCGGGTCTCTCGTGCTCAGGACCAACAAATGGCGCCAAGGACTCCAATTCCCGCACAGGTTCAGGCCAACCCAAATAGCATACAGCAGGGCCAGAACCGACCCCGAGATCAGGTATACTATTCAGATAACTATTTAGCTGAACATGAGATCCTTTCGTACGATAATGTTAATCATATGTCCCTCAGGAGCGGAAGGACCGTGACCATACCTGATCGGGCACGGGCACAACAGGAAGGAACCTCCGAAATTCGACCTGAGGAGAATTCGGAGGAGGAAGAGGAGGAGCACCACCGTCACCACCAGCAGAAGAAGAGGACATCTGAGTCCTCGAAGCACCAGCCCCGCAGTCATCCAGAGTCCGACGACACCGATGAGCCCGCACCTCCATCTGAGGAGGACCAGCCAGAAGAAGCGGAAGAAGCATCACCGGTTTCGCCCAAGCATTTTCCTTTTCGTCAGAGTCAGAGTCAGAGTCAGAGTCTGTATAAAAGTCCGAGTCAGAGTCTTGTTCAGAACTCAGTTTCAGTAGCTAATGAAGATATTTCAGTTCCAGAACCTGAGTTAATAATCCCTTTCCCCCAAGCTCTCAAGGGTGGGAAGAAGAAAAACAAAAAAATCCCAAAAGATGACCCTGAGATGGCTGAGTTTTGTAACAAACATATCAAGGTCACAATCCCCTTTGACAAGTTCGTGGAAATGACTCCTGCATTCCAAAAATACCTTAAGGTGAGATGCACACCTACTAGGGTTAGCAGGAAGACCAAAAGCCGTGTTGAGAAACACGTTCTATCAGTAGCCACGACTTGTGCAATAAAGAACTCGTTTCCTCGGAAACGAAGAGACATGGGTGCACACTATGTAGTGAGTCATGTTGATGACATCGCGTTTGCACGCACTCTCCTGGACAATGGTTCCTCGATCAATTTAATGCCCACAGCCCTCTATGAGCGGCTCAATCTCGGACCTCTTAGGAAATCTAGAGCTATTCTTCAGTTTGCAGACAAATCCACTAAGAGGTCCCAAGGAGAGTTAAGGAACATTGTGATCAAAGTCGAGGGGCAAGAATACATGGTGGACTTTACTGTCCTCGATATGGAAACCCCTCGTAATTGGAGAGATTCCCAGATCATTTTGGGTAGGCCCTTCCTCAGAACAGCAGGGGCCTTATTCGATTATAAGAATGGGAAAATTCAGTTCCAAACTCCAGGCGGAGATGAGGAACTAGAGATGAAGCAGACAAGATGGCAGAGACCAGACTCCGAATCCAGCACCGAGTACTCTTTTATCGAAACAGACTGTGAGCATGTAGACTTAGTTGGGCCATGGAGACAGAACCCAGCCAGCACCGATGTGTCCATCTCCTTTGAAGATGATCCAGTGCATGAGTCAGTCTGCGAGATCCTCAGGAACGAGTACAGCTCTGAGCCTGCATCGCCCTTCATCTTCGATGACATAGAGGCCCAAGTGGGCCTGTCAGTCCTTACATCCTTAGGATAATCGGAAGATGAGGAAGACGAGTCGGACGAGGCGTTTGCCGATTGCATGGAGACCTTTGACGATCCGACTCCAGAGCCAAGCTTGGTGGAAGCCACTACAGAACAGGATCCAGCCACGTCCAACACCGAACCAGATCGGATTGAGCCAGACTTCTTAGACGATCATACCATCCCTGAGCTCAAACCTTTACCCACAACTCTGAAGTATGCCTTCCTTGCGGGCCAAGACAAGAAATTTCCGGTCATTATCAGTTCGCAATTGACCGAGGAGCAGGAGTCTCGCTTGCTAGAGATCCTGGAGAAGAACCGCAAGGCAATAGGCTGGAGCATTTCCGATCTCCACGGGATAAATCCCGCTCTGTGTTCGCACCATATATATTTGGAGAACGAAGCCAAACCCTCTCGTGAATTCCAACGTCGGTTGAATCCAAATCTACGAGAGGTTGTGAAGAAAGAGATAGAAAAATGGTGCGACGCGGGTTTCATTTACCCAATCTCCGATTCTAAGTGGGTGGCCCCAATCCATGTTGTCCCGAAAAAGTCGGGAATTCAGACGACCACCAACGAGGATGGAGAGGAGATCGTGACAAGAGTACCCACGTCGTGGCGCGTCTGTGTGGATTACATACGCCTGAATGCTGCGACGAAGAAGGATCATTTCCCCCTACCGTTCATTGATCAGATCCTAGAAAGATTAGCGGGGAAAGAATTCTTCTGCTTCCTTGATGGGTTCTCGGGCTACAATCAAGTAGCCATAGCTCCAGAGGACTAGGAAAAGACCACGTTCACATGCCCCTTTGGTACCTATGCTTTCAGGCGCATGCCTTTTGGGCTATTGTTTAACCCAAAAAGTCAAGCAGTCGTATTGACTCACAAGGCGAGTCAACAGTCGATGCGGTGACCGCTCGAAAATTCGGATTAAAACAACAATTAACCCACGACAAATATATCAAGCAATGAAAGTAAATGTGCGGAGTTAAAATTTATTATAACTCTACAACAAAGATGTGTATAGGTGCAAGTATTGTAGAGGTCGAACACAGGGAGCAGACAGGTAGAACGGGGCAAAGTTTGCTCAAAAATGTGTGTGTTGTGATTAAGTGCCTATGATGCTAATTTTTTGTGGGTTTTTAATTTTATAATTTTTATTTGATTTTTAATTTTTGTATTTTTGTATTTTGATTTTTAATTTACTGATGTTATATTTTCTTTTTATATTTTATATTTTTTTTATATTTTCTTTTTCAATATTGGAAAATAAAGACAAGGTAATAGAAGACAAGCTAAGGTATTTATAAAAATAGGTAAAAATACTCAAAAATAAAGAAACAAAGTCTTTTTGGTCTTTTTATACTTTTTTACTGTTTTTGTGATTTTTGGGTAATTTTTAGAATGTTTTTGGTATTTTTAATTATCAAAATAAAGCAAACAGTGAAGAAAATACAAAACTGAAACTAAAATGGAGAAATAAAATAGCAAACAGTAACAAAAATTCTCCAAATTAATTTTCACTTAAAGATAATAAAACAAAGAAAATTCAGGAAAAGAAAACACTATTTTTGGATTTTTTATGAATTTTATAAATTTTTATGAAGGTTTTTAGAGTTTTGCAATTTTTAGGAGTTTGGTTTTGTATTTTTTAATGATTTTTGGTCTGAAATTAAAACTAACTAAAAGACACAAAATATATTTTTTTTGGGATTTTTCTGGGGAGTTTTTATATTTTTTAGTGATTTTCTAATGCAAACAGTGCTGAAAATGGGAGTTTTTGATTTTTAATAAATAATAAAATGCAATAATTACGAAAAAAATAAAAATATGATGATGAAGTACTATGCAACAGGAGCTTAATGCAATTTTTGTGGGATTTTTGGGGTTTTGTAGATGCATGCATAAAATACAAACAACAAAAAGAAACTACACACATGCAAGGGGTATTTGCGTAATATTTAGAAAGTCAAGGGGCCTGCGTGTAAATATACAAAAATTATATAACTGACATAATAAACTTTTAGGACCGAATTTAAATGCTCAAAGATGCGAGGGGTCCCCCGCAAAAATGCCAAGAATCACGCGCCCTAGGCACGTGATCTGGCAGGGACCCCCTTGCGTTTTCTGGAACTAGCGGGGTGTCTATAAAATATTTACGCAAAAAGTTCCACTGCAACTGAAAGGTTACTGTCTATTATGAAATTACAACAAAAGCCTGGGTTAGGTAGCAAAATACCCAAGCAATAGAGTGCATCCAACGGTTGCTTCTGCTTCACTTGAGACACGTGTCACGCGCAGATGGACCGATACCCCTTCAGCTGTGTGGCTAAGATTAGAAGGGCTAAGGCGATCGGACGGTCCTGGGCTTACTTAATCCAACGGTGGCTGCTTGGCACCAAGAACATGCCGCGATCCGACGGCGCTGGTCGATTTGGGGAAGAACGGTGAAGATACTCGCCGGATGCGAGTTTGGCTTGGGCGCAGGTCCGTCCTCGACGACCTCCTTCGTCTCCAACTACTCGCGGAGCCACCTGGGACGCCCGCTTATCAGATTGCTGCTCCAAAATGGCGGGGAACACGCTAGCCAGCAGCGGTGTCGTGGTAGGACGAGGGCAGCCCAGGTCGTGCGAGCTTCCGCGAACTCGATCCCCCAGGTGGGGTCCTTGGCTCCTATGATCTGCAATAAAAACGCGAGCGCAACAGTAGAAAGTCCATGGCTAATCGTGGTTGGATGGAGAGTTTGGCGCAAACCGACGCTCGCTGGAGCGAGCTCCGGCGAGGGGATAGATGGTGGCGGATTTGTCGATTAAACAACTAACTAGTGACAGGAAAGAAAACCTACGATTAACAGCTAACTGAACAAAGAAAACAAGAAACAAAGACAACTAAAACATGCTCAAATGGCTGGAAACCATGAGCAGAGACCTCGACGGCCAAGAATGGCCGGAGGTGATGGAGCGCCGCCTCGGCCCTCGGCTGGGCCCCGCGCACGTGCTGGAGGAGGGCTGTCACCCCTCCGGTCCGGAGCGCGGCGAGCTAGGGTCCAAATCTGGGTAGAGAAGGGTTCAAAGGGGAATGGAGTTTTGGGGGTCGGTTTTGAACTTGGCCGAGGGGCGTACTTCGAGGATGAATCACGGGCGCGTTTTCGATCAAAACGCCAAGCCAATGCCTGGGCGTGAAAGATCACATGATGGTCTACAAATTTCGTGAAGAACGCGACCCCAAACGGTGAAAGATGAGGCCGGGAAAAATCCGCGAAATCCAAGAAAAGTCATTTCTGACAGGCATCAGACTCGGTCAGAGAGTTGACCGAGGTCAACCAAGGGAGAAGTCTGGTTGGTCCACGTGGACCAACCAGAAAAAACCTTGGAAAAAAGATTTCTAAATTCAATTAAAAATAGGAAATGATTTATTAATTTTTGATTATAAAATAAAAAATGTTTATTATTTTATGAATTAATTTATGGTGATTTTTATTTATTTTTATGGAGTATATTTTTACAAGTTTGCATTTATACCCTTATAGGTATCTATATCTATATATTTAAGTATTTTATTTTTATTTAGGTGTATTTTAATTTATTTTATTTTGGTTTTTATTTTCTAAAATTATAAAATACTTTTATATACATGAATATATTTTTATTTTAATTTTCTGATATATTTTATACACTTAATAAAATGAAAGTGTTATTTGTATAGGTATGGCTACATATATTATACCTATGTATTATAATATATACAAGGATTTTTATTTGCATTTTATTTATGTTTTTATTTCTTATTTTAATGTACATAATGATTATAAGTATGATTTACAACATTATAAAAATATAAATTATAAAAATAATAATAAATAATAATTGAATATTTTAATATGTACAAGTATACAATGAGGGTCCAAAAGTCAACTTTCAAACCGTAGCTCCGCCAAATGCGAAACCACCGCCATTGGATAGATTATTTCTTCTATATACAATTAAAGGTGAGTTTGATGCATTTGGAGTTGTCGTTTGTGAGATATGGGTCTGGGAAGTTGGCATTCTGGATTTTTATTCAGACCATAACTTTTTATCTGTACATTAATTTTTCTGTGAAAATCAATTTGATTTTTCTTCATTAAATTATCTACAACTTTCATATACAAAGTTTCTTTATTTGATGTATAAAAAGTGGAACCAAAATAGGTCCCAAAATGAATAAATAATGAATAAAATGTATAGGTATTTTATCTGTGTTTCTGACCTTATCTCCCCTACTTTATTCCTTGTCGACCTATTCATCAAGATGCCTAGGTCTCGGGGTTTCGGGTCATAAAATATTTACAATATTTTATTCTTTTTCTTTTCTTTTCTTTATTCTATAATTTTTGCTTTAAAAACCGCATTTTATACAATATTTTATACACATATGCATGAATGCTAAAATGCCTATATTAAGCCATTTACACGCATTTACTAGGGTTTTAAGGCCAAAATGATAGAATAAAGATGATGAAAACGTGGATTCATCATCCCCCTATACTTGCCTTT
Source organism: Ottelia alismoides (assembly GCA_037367405.1). Lineage (NCBI taxonomy): Eukaryota > Viridiplantae > Streptophyta > Magnoliopsida > Alismatales > Hydrocharitaceae > Ottelia > Ottelia alismoides. The sequence continues at coordinate 121,867 of JAZKJV010002119.1, read as the reverse complement.
GCTAGTCCCTAGCAAACACTTATGCAATAAGTGCAGAAAAAGAAAAATAAAGAAAAGAAAAAGAAGAAAGGTGGACTAAGTTTAATTATCAAACTTGTCTTCACAAATCAAAGTTTGGAGCTTAAGTCGGACCTTTGGAATTTTTAGTGCGGTCGGAACCTTAATGAGAACCAAGTTTGAAATCCAACAAGTCCTTGAGAATCCCAAAACTCTGTCCAAGTCTCCTCAATAGCCAGGTCAGAAATACTTCAACTCATACGCAGACTCTTACGACTATGAATCTGACTCGTACAGTGGTAAGTGATATGTAGCTCCCCACCTCAGAAGTGACAAAGAAACAACCTCCCCCAACCTGGTAACTCTAATGCCTCGGTCTAGCAACTCTTTCCTCGAGAAGCGGGTATTCCCTTCTAAGTTCAAGTGCAACCGGCTCAAGAAGAGGGGGAAGAAGTATAGACTTTTGGGAGCTCAACCAGTGTAGCTAAGTCTCCCGGCTGCAAGCTTCATGAGATGTGACATGGATACCATAAGCTTTTGCTTTATTGGACTATATACACTCCGGTGGGGTTATTAAATTTTCAATCTGACCACCACTTTTTTTTGGAGTTCTTTTCTTTTTTTTTTTTTTTCAATTGCATCTGTACAACATATCTACATGGTGCAGCATATATACAAGGAAATTTTCCTCTTGAGCCAGTAGACTATCCCTCTTTTGAAGCTTTATTGCAACCCACGGCTTCTGTCTTTAGCCTTCATCACCACTAGACCAAGTTGAGGTGCACTTCCTTCACTATAAGAAGGAAGAGAGGTTCCGCCTAGAAGTACTACCCTCATATGCTACCCCAAGCCAAAGGAAACTGCCTCCTCACCACCTCATCCGTGGAGAGCTATGTGAAAGGTGCAGGTGTCCAAGTTAGGTCTTTATCAACAAGAGTCGTGCGTGTGCTCCGAAATACTCTACTTAGGCAGTCAAGAATCCATTGAACCAAGTCCCGTGATCCTCAAAGAATTAAGTCAACTAGACCTGAAGTACCTCAAACCAGTTCCTATAAGGTTCCTGTTATTAGGTAGATTTTAAGGTCCCAATCAAGCTCCAATCTTCGGATTTTACTTAGACTTTTCAACTATCAAACTCAATCCGAAAAATGCGAATGCTATGCAATGCAATGCAGAAAATATTTTTGTGATGCAATTTTCAAGGATTTTGAACTTTTTATGGATTTTTGAAAATATGATGCATGCAGATGCAAAATTTTTTTTTTTTGTATTTTTCAAAAGATTTTTCAAATGTTTTTGGATTTTAGTTTTTGCAAATGTTTTTGGGCTTTTTGAAAACAAAAAGGTTTTGGCTGAAAAATAGGTTAAAATATGTACACGGGAGTGCTTCTTATATTTACAAGAAGTGGATTTTAAGGATTTACAAGGGTAAGTGGTCAATTTTATACATATATATATATAGTGGATTTTGGTGTGATGTGAATATTCCTCAAACTTATTTTACACAAGCTTTTCACACAATTTTTGAAAACTATAGTCCAAAATAATTTTTACAAACATTTTACACACATTGAAAATCATTTTGCAAAGGTTTTCAAAACAGTATATAGGTTTTTTCAAATCATTTTTGCAACCATTTTCAAACCATTTTGAAAATCATTTTTCAAACATTTTTATTTCACACAAAGAAAATAAATTTACAAACCACACATTTTTACAAAGGTGAAAACATGAACAAAATATTTTCAAAATATTTTCAATAGATGTTCACAAAGATTTCAAACTATTTTTCAAACATTTTGCAAAAAAACATTTTCACCTGATTTATTAATCAGTAAATACAAAAAGAATTTGAGGAATAATCACTTCTTTTTATTAAGGATTTTTAAATGAATTTTAAAGAATTTTAGCCATATTTATTAAGAAAATACGAAAGTACGAGTTATGGCTAAAGTATATACGTAGTATATACGACCCCCCTATACTTAGCTTGAGCTATGTCCTCATAGATCGGAGAGAAAAGAGAAGACATAACTCGTACTGAGTATAGGAAAATCTAAAGAATAAATGAATGAATCAATGAGAAGTCGACCGTCCCCCCTATACTTAGGATCAAATAATCCTAAGTATAGCAGACTGTACACAAAGCAGGGAGGGTCACGGGTGGGAATGAACAGATCGTACTCAGATTGTCTCCCCCTATACTTAGGGTAAGATATCCCTAAGTATAGACAAGAAGAGGGGACAATGGAGAGGATCGAAATGAATGAGAACCACTCAGGCTGCACACCCCCCTATACTTAGGACAAAGTACGTCCTAAGTATAGAAAACTGTCTACAGGGGCGGCACTTTTTCAGTAGATGAAGAGATAGAAGAGGAAAAGAAGAAAAGAAGAAAAGAAGAAAAGAGATGAAGATGGAAGAAGAGATCGTAAGGATGTACACGTCACTCCCCCTATACTTAGGGTGAAAGAAGCCCTAAGTATAGGCAACAACAGGAGTGATCAGACGGAACGATGAATGAACACTCGGCTCGTTCACCCCCTATACTTAGGACAAAGTACGTCCTAAGTAAGGCAGACACGATAATGGGTGGACGAGCAATACGGAAGATAGAGATGAACAAAGGAGAATGTACAACAGAGGTGGATATACAGAGGGTCAAGAAGGTAGAAAGCAAACCTTCTTGCGGGACCGCGGAGGAATAGATCTAGTGTGGTGCAGGTCGACATCGGGGTCTACAGTGGACGGAAGCCCGATCAGGGTCGACAGAAAGTAGATCCTCAGGGGCCCTAGGGTGTGAAGGCACAGACGGGGTAGTGGAAGAAGTACGGCTAGGTCGGCCTTGGGAGTCTCGCTGATATCAAAGTGAAATGGGACGAACTCATCATCATCGGAAGTAGTGTACTCAGAGTCGTCCTGCGAGGAGTCATCAGGTCAAAACCAAAAGGCACGAACTCATCGGTGGAAGTAGTCGAACTCTGTTCGTCCTCTATAATCTCAACTGGATCATCTTTTTCATCAAAAGGTCCGAATCTCTGAAGAAAAGCAACAAAATCAAATTCGGCCTTAGTCTCATCAGTATCTACATGGACAGGAGCAGACTCAATAGTGGAAGTAGTCAGAGCATGTTCGTCCTGTATAGTCTCTATATCTGCCCTCCGCTCAATGGTGTCAATCGTGTAAATCCCGCGGATGTCATCAACACATCGCCAATCACAGGAAGCGGAAACACCAAGGTCTATGCTTTCCGAGCTTTCCTCCTTAGAGAGGAATTCTCGGGTCTCATCATCGGTCATGAAGAAGGTCTCTCTGATATCCTCAAATAGATCATAGTCCTCGGGGTCAGCCAAGATAGGTGAAGTCGCATCAGGTGCGGGTCTCTGGTCAGCAGTGGGTGCGGTGATCACTGCTTCGCCCTCGTCAGCAGGACGGAAGCGAATCTCTCCTGATCCGTAATCAATAACGACCCTCGCAGAGGCAAGGAAGGGTCGTCCCAGGATGATTGGAGAATGCTCCCTGTGGAGTTCTCCATGGGCAACACGACAAAATCAACATTGTGGCTCGTGCCCTGAATCGATATGACGGCGTTTTCAAGGATACCCTTCGGCCTCTTTATTGATCCATCAGCAAACTGTACGATCATCCTGGTCTTTTTGAGAGGCCCTAAGTGAAGAGACTGTACCAGCGAGAAGGGTATGATGCTAATCGAAGCACCGCCGTCTAGGAGAGTGCGATCACATGTGTGGTCAGAGATGGTGCAACTAATGAAAGGTGTGGCAGTGTTCTTCTTCCGAGGAATGGGACGGTGTGTGATGGCATGGGCAGTGGCCATGGTCAAGATATGACGCTCAGATCTGCTCCTCCGCTTTCTCTTCTTGGGAAGAGGAGCAGACATATGGGTCATGGCCTGCTGAAGTGGGGCACGGATAATCTCATGAATGGTGGCCACCACTTCGGGTTCAGTCAGCATTTTTTTGAATTTTGGACCTCCTCCATACAAGGGAGGAAGTCGGAATCAGCATATACACGAGGAATGCCAAGAGCAGTCTGTACAGCGGCATCCTCGGGGTCAAAGGTGGGACTGGGTGTGAATGCATGTGTGGTCAAGAAGTCTGGCAAGTGAGCGCTCTCCTCACAGTCCGACTCGATCGTGTGTCTCCCGAAATCTTTTTGTGTTTTTAAAATTTTCTCATTTTTTTGTATTTTGGGCGATTGCAAGCTCTCATGGAAATCCTCGAGTGAACCCATATCATCAAATGGTGGAATATCATGGTCGCTCTTATTGGTACTAGTGAGGGTGTCAATCCTCTGTCTCATAGATCCATCATCTGGGTCAAGTGCTCAAGGGTGGACTCCAAGAAAGGTGACTCCAAAATCTCAAGATCGGGTATCAAGATCGGGTGCGTCGAAGGTGGGTGGCGGATGTGGGCAAAAATCACATTCCGGACCGGGATACTCAAGGAAGAGCGGGTTGTCGGAATGTGTAGGTGATGGTGGTGGAAATGACGGGTGAAGGTCAAAGTCCGAATCCTGAAATATTGGGTTGGTCGGGTATGTACAAAAATCAGGAGCAAAGTCCTCCTGGAAAAAAGGAGGTGGACCGGCTGGAGTGAAGGCGTGATCCGCAAAGTCCGGATAGAATACGCTCCAGTCAGCCATCTCGAAACAAAAGAAAATGATCGGGAGAGCACGATGGTCAAGTCAAAAGAGTGAAGAGAAAGGCGCAAATGCGCAGAGATGATCTAGGACACACTCAAAACAATCACAAGCAAAAATGAAAGAATGCAAACCCTCAATTCACCTACTCAACTCGGTAGAGACCGTAAAATGCGGTCTTTTTATCTTGTCTGTTTTAGAGTTAGGTGAGAAGTCAAAATATTGCGCAAACACTTAGGGGCTGAATGGGATTTTGGGCTCTAACCTTAGTGTGTGCGCGAGCAAATAAAAGCGAAGACAATGAGGGGATTACTCGCCCCAAGAGAATTTTTTTCTTTTTGGTTGATTTTAGGGTCGAGTAATGTTAGCAGTCCCAATTTTATTGATTATCACTTTCTTTTGGATTTTTAATGAGAATGCACGATCCTATCGGGGAGTCAATTCCTTTAAGCTCCTAGATGATCAAAATCAGAGGTAGAGAGGCGGAAAAGCAATGCAAGCGATCAAAACGATGATGGATGCTAAAGCGTAAATGCTCACCTTGCCTCCAGCACTCTACATGCAAGGATGCTCAGCAGAATTGAAACCTATCTATATGCAAATGCAAAGCCGATGAAATCGCCCTAAGTTTCAGAAATTGCTATTATCGTGAAGAACCACAAGTCGGCCACTTATCTTTAACCTAAGAGTCCGGTCTTGGCTCACCCCTCCTCTTCTCGACACACTTGAGTTCAGGAGTAGCGCTTGATGGGGCTCGCTCACGGCACACGGGTTAAGAGATAAATGAATCGACTATTTAAATTTGACTAAGTCCAAACGCGGCTATAGGTACATGCAAAGATATTAGGTGTTTGGCCTTAATCTATCGCAAGCAACTCCTAAAACTACGGGCTCAATCACACAAAAGAAATAAAATCGAAAAACAAAACAAAATAAAAAAATGCGATGAAAACCGTAAAAAGCCGCGGCGAGCCCCCAAGTGAACAATCACTTGGAAATTAGGCTCTAAAGTCCAAGTTCGGGGGTACCTGTATTATTACAAATAAAGTGGTCTCTCTCTCACTTAAATTACAAAATACAATGCAAGAAAATAAATGCTAAGAAATTGTCCTGCAAAATCCTCCAAGTTCTTCTTCGTGCTCAGCTAGAGCCGCTTCACGTGGGTGCCAAGGTGCTCCAAGAGGGGCTCCTCCCTCGATCCACGTACCTCGCACGGAATCCAAACAAGGAGAGTGGTTAGACAATTCAAAAGATATATCAAAAATGTAGAAAATAAAACAGCGAAAAAATAAAAGCCGCGAAATAGACAATAAATCACAAACACAAACAAGGCCCGAACTACGCGCTGTTGCTCCCCGGCAACGGCGCCATTTGTTTAACCCAAAAAGTCAAGCAGTCGTATTGACTCACAAGGCGAGTCAACAGTCGATGCGGTGACCGCTCGAAAATTCGGATTAAAACAACAATTAACCCACGACAAATATATCAAGCAATGAAAGTAAATGTGCGGAGTTAAAATTTATTATAACTCTACAACAAAGATGTGTATAGGTGCAAGTATTGTAGAGGTCGAACACAGGGAGCAGACAGGTAGAACGGGGCAAAGTTTGCTCAAAAATGTGTGTGTTGTGATTAAGTGCCTATGATGCTAATTTTTTGTGGGTTTTTAATTTTATAATTTTTATTTGATTTTTAATTTTTGTATTTTTGTATTTTGATTTTTAATTTACTGATGTTATATTTTCTTTTTATATTTTATATTTTTTTTATATTTTCTTTTTCAATATTGGAAAATAAAGACAAGGTAATAGAAGACAAGCTAAGGTATTTATAAAAATAGGTAAAAATACTCAAAAATAAAGAAACAAAGTCTTTTTGGTCTTTTTATACTTTTTTACTGTTTTTGTGATTTTTGGGTAATTTTTAGAATGTTTTTGGTATTTTTAATTATCAAAATAAAGCAAACAGTGAAGAAAATACAAAACTGAAACTAAAATGGAGAAATAAAATAGCAAACAGTAACAAAAATTCTCCAAATTAATTTTCACTTAAAGATAATAAAACAAAGAAAATTCAGGAAAAGAAAACACTATTTTTGGATTTTTTATGAATTTTATAAATTTTTATGAAGGTTTTTAGAGTTTTGCAATTTTTAGGAGTTTGGTTTTGTATTTTTTAATGATTTTTGGTCTGAAATTAAAACTAACTAAAAGACACAAAATATATTTTTTTTGGGATTTTTCTGGGGAGTTTTTATATTTTTTAGTGATTTTCTAATGCAAACAGTGCTGAAAATGGGAGTTTTTGATTTTTAATAAATAATAAAATGCAATAATTACGAAAAAATAAAAATATGATGATGAAGTACTATGCAACAGGAGCTTAATGCAATTTTTGTGGGATTTTTGGGGTTTTGTAGATGCATGCATAAAATACAAACAACAAAAAGAAACTACACACATGCAAGGGGTATTTGCGTAATATTTAGAAAGTCAAGGGGCCTGCGTGTAAATATACAAAAATTATATAACTGACATAATAAACTTTTAGGACCGAATTTAAATGCTCAAAGATGCGAGGGGTCCCCCGCAAAAATGCCAAGAATCACGCGCCCTAGGCACGTGATCTGGCAGGGACCCCCTTGCGTTTTCTGGAACTAGCGGGGTGTCTATAAAATATTTACGCAAAAAGTTCCACTGCAACTGAAAGGTTACTGTCTATTATGAAATTACAACAAAAGCCTGGGTTAGGTAGCAAAATACCCAAGCAATAGAGTGCATCCAACGGTTGCTTCTGCTTCACTTGAGACACGTGTCACGCGCAGATGGACCGATACCCCTTCAGCTGTGTGGCTAAGATTAGAAGGGCTAAGGCGATCGGACGGTCCTGGGCTTACTTAATCCAACGGTGGCTGCTTGGCACCAAGAACATGCCGCGATCCGACGGCGCTGGTCGATTTGGGGAAGAACGGTGAAGATACTCGCCGGATGCGAGTTTGGCTTGGGCGCAGGTCCGTCCCCGACGACCTCCTTCGTCTCCAACTACTCGCGGAGCCACCTGGGACGCCCGCTTATCAGATTGCTGCTCCAAAATGGCGGGGAACACGCTAGCCAGCAGCGGTGTCGTGGTAGGACGAGGGCAGCCCAGGTCGTGCGAGCTTCCGCGAACTCGATCCCCCAGGTGGGGTCCTTGGCTCCTATGATCTGCAATAAAAACGCGAGCGCAACAGTAGAAAGTCCATGGCTAATCGTGGTTGGATGGGAGGAGTTTGGCGCAAACCGACGCTCGCCGGAGCGAGCTCCGGCGAGGGGATAGATGGTGGCGGATTTGTCGATTAAACAACTAACTAGTGACAGGAAAGAAAACCTACGATTAACAGCTAACTGAACAAAGAAAACAAGAAACAAAGACAACTAAAACATGCTCAAATGGCTGGAAACCGTGAGCAGAGACCTCGACGGCCAAGAATGGCCGGAGGTGATGGAGCGCCGCCTCGGCCCTCGGCTGGGCCCCGCGCACGTGCTGGAGGAGGGCTGTCACCCCTCCGGTCCGGAGCGCGACGAGCTAGGGTCCAAATCTGGGTAGAGAAGGGTTCAAAGGGGAATGGAGTTTTGGGGGTCGGTTTTGAACTTGGCCGAGGGGCGTACTTCGAGGATGAATCACGGGCGCGTTTTCGATCAAAACGCCAAGCCAATGCCTGGGCGTGAAAGATCACATGATGGTCTACAAATTTCGTGAAGAACGCGACCCCAAACGGTGAAAGATGAGGCCGGGAAAAATCCGCGAAATCCAAGAAAAGTCATTTCTGACAGGCATCAGACCTCGGTCAGAGAGTTGACCGAGGTCAACCAAGGGAGAAGTCTGGTTGGTCCACGTGGACCAACCAGAAAAAACCTTGGAAAAAAGATTTCTAAATTCAATTAAAAATAGGAAATGATTTTATTAATTTTTGATTATAAAATAAAAAATGTTTATTATTTTATGAATTAATTTATGGTGATTTTTATTTATTTTTATGGAGTATATTTTTACAAGTTTGCATTTATACCCTTATAGGTATCTATATCTATATATTTAAGTATTTTATTTTTATTTAGGTGTATTTTAATTTATTTTATTTTGGTTTTTATTTTCTAAAATTATAAAATACTTTTATATACATGAATATATTTTTATTTTAATTTTCTGATATATTTTATACACTTAATAAAATGAAAGTGTTATTTGTATAGGTATGGCTACATATATTATACCTATGTATTATAATATATACAAGGATTTTTATTTGCATTTTATTTATGTTTTTATTCTTATTTTAATGTACATAATGATTATAAGTATTATTTACAACATTATAAAAATATAAAATTATAAAAATAATAAATAAATAATAAATTGAATATTTTAATATGTACAAGTATACAATGAGGGTCCAAAAGTCAACTTTCAAACCGTAGCTCCGCCAAATGCGAAACCACCGCCATTGGATAGATTATTTTCTTCTATATACAATTAAAGGTGAGTTTGATGCATTTGGAGTTGTCGTTTGTGAGATATGGGTCTGGGAAGTTGGCATTCTGGATTTTTATTCAGACCATAACTTTTTATCTGTACATTATTTTTCTGTGAAATCAATTTTGTATTTTTCTTCATTAAATTATCTACAACTTTCATATACAAAGTTTCTTTATTTGATGTATAAAAAGTGGAACCAAAAATAGGTCCCAAAATGAATAAATAATGAATAAAATGTATAGGTATTTTATCTGTGTTTCTGACCTTATCTCCCCCTACTTTATTCCTTGTCGACCTATTCATCAAGATGCCTAGGTCTCGGGGTTTCGGGTCATAAAATATTTACAATATTTTATTCTTTTTCTTTTCTTTTCTTTATTCTATAATTTTGGCTTTAAAAACCGCATTTTATACAATATTTATACACATATGCATGAATGCTAAAATGCCTACATTAAGCCTATTTACACGCATTTACTAGGGTTTTTAAGGCCAAAATGATAGAATAAAGATGATGAAACGTGGATTCATCAGCTATGCAATGCTCCAGGTACTTTTCAAAGGTGCATGATTGCTGTATTCGCCGAAATGGTCGGCGAATTCCTGGAAGTCTTCATGGATGACTTCTCGGTCCACGGCGACTCTTTTGATTCCTGTCTTAGGAATCTGGACCGAGTCCTCAAAAGATGTTGTGAGGTCAATCTGGTGCTCTCCTGGGAGAAAAGTCACTTCATGGTGACGGAGGGCATAGTGTTGGGGCATGTCATCTCCAAGAGAGGAATGGAGGTTGACCCTGCCAAGGTGGACGTGATCAGACGACTCCAGCCACCAACCAACGTATGGCAGTTGCGGTCGTTCCTCGGGCATGTCGGATTTTATCGAAGATTTATCAAAGATTTCTCTAAGATTGCCCGACCGCTAACTGAGCTTTTAGGCAAAGACGGGGAGTTTATTGTCGATCACAAGTGTCTTGAGGCCTTTAAGCTGTTACAAGGAATGATCATGGACGCACCCATCTTACAAGCCCCAGATTGGTCTCTCCCTTTTGAGATCATGACGGATGCCTCAGATTATGCTGTTGGGGCCGTATTGGGACAAAGAAGAGATGGCGTCCCGTTTGCAATTCACTACGCAAGCAAAGTGCTTGATGCTGCTCAGCGTAACTATACAGTTACCGAAAAGGAAATGCTTGCGGTAGTGTTTGCCTTGGACAAATTCAGATCTCATTTAATCGGATCCAAGGTAACTGTGTTCACAGACCACACGGCACTACGATATTTGATGGAGAAGAAGGACGCGAAGGCGCGTCTTCTTTGTTGGATTTTACTTATCCAGGAGTTTGATTTGGACATCCGTGATAAACCTGGAAAGAAGAACGTAGTAGCCGATCATCTCTCTCGTCTCGAAGATCTTAATACTTCCAAGGTTTCCCCGATTCGAGACTCCTTCCCCGACGAGTCGATTTTTGTTATCGACTCACTCCCATGGTATGCCAATATCGTGAACTATCTTGTCTCCAAGAAAGTTCCCGAGGATTGGCCCAAGAGCCAAATTGACCGACTAAAGTCGGACGCTAGACACTACCATTGGGAGGATCCGATCCTTTTCTTTGAAGGACCGGATTGTGTCTGGAGACGTTGTATTCCTCAGGAGGAATACCAGAGTGTCCTTTCTTTATGCCATAGCCTAGAGGCAGGAGGACACCACTCCGGGAAGAGGACCGCATGGAAGGTACTTCAATGTGGCTTTTACTGGCCGACTCTGTTTCGTGATGCCACCGCCTTCGCGAAGTCGTGCCCAGTTTGCCAGAGAATGGGAGGAACCGTTGGTTCCAAGGATGAGATGCCAATGCAGCCGGTCATCATTTGTGATGTCTTTGACGCCTGGGGCATCGATTTCATGGGCCCATTCCCTGTCAGCCACGGGTTTGAATACATCCTTCTTGCGGTTGACTATCTGTCCAGATGGGTGGAGGCTATCCCGACCCGAGCCGCAGACAGCAGGACTGTCTGTAAATTTATCAGAGAGCACATAATCTCTAGGTTCGGGATCCCCAAAATGATGATATCAGATGGGGGTAGCCACTTTGTGAATCGGGAGGTGAAGAAACTCCTGAAGGACTACGGCATCGAACACCGTGTCGCTAGTCCTTACCACCCACAAACCAATGGTATGGCTGAGGTGTCGAATAGGGAGGTGAAAACCATATTGCAAAAGCTCGTCCGCCCAGACAGGAAGGACTGGTCTCAGATCCTGGATCAAGTCCTCTGGGCGTATAGGACGGCTTACAAGACACCGTTAGGCACCTCCCCATTCCGAATGGTATTCGGAAAGCCGTGCCATTTGCCCGCAGAGTTAGTGCACAAATCAGAATGGGCAATAAAGAAGGTCAACTGGAACACACACCTGGGCCAAAAACAGAGAGACATGGATCTGAATGAGCTTGTGGAAGTCAGAAACCGAGCATACGACAACAGTATGGTGTACAAGGACAAAGTGAAGCGTTGGCACGATAGATATATCAGACGAAAGACCTTTGTTCCTGGACAGAAGGTATGGTTGTTCAATGCAAGGCTGAAGACTTTCCAAGGCAAACTGAAGTCTAAGTGGACGGGACCATTCGTCGTCCGAACGGTGCATGATAGTGGATGTGTCGAGATCTCAGATCTCGCAGATGACGCACCGACATTCCTAGTAAATGGACAGCTGTTGAAGCACTTCATCGAATCCAATGAACAGTTAGTCCATGTGGAGGAGATTGTATTCATGCGCGAGACAGATACAGCAGATACATCTCAAGCCGCGTATGAGACCTTGCAGCAATGAAAGCCAGCCATCAGCAGCATCTTTAAAAGATTCAGACCGACTCATTTGTATATATATCATTCTTCCTATATATTTTCTCTCCCTCCCTCCCCAGTGATTCGAATCACTCGCCCCGGTTACATATCGTCTCATGACTATACTTAGGATAACCGGATCCTAAGTATAGGGGGAGAGTGACCCGCATCTATTCATTGTACATCCTCCAGATCACATCGGTCCTCATACTCCCTTCTATCCTATACTTAGGCTGACCAGAGCCTAAGTATAGGGGGGGCCGATGCCCGCATGTATATATTCATCCATTTCCCTTCTTTCCCTCGTCCACCCCATTTTTGATCTTCTTCTACACTTAGGCTGACAGAGCCTAAATATAGGAGGCCGAGACGAATTCTATATTTTCTATTCCTTTTTGACTTTCCTACGCTTAGCACGAGCTATGTCTTTTTCCTCGCTTTCCGTGCTCTGAGGACATAGCACACGCTAAGTATAGGGGGGCGTGTATATATTACATATATACTTTACCCATAGCTCGTACTTTCGCGTATTTTTGTATATATTTACAATAATTACGGGTGGGTAAAATGACAAAAAAAAATCGTGTATACTATGTACAAATTGTATCAACTAAAAATTGTTGATGTATACCAGAAAAATAAAACAAAATAGGCTTCTTATTTACTCTTGCATATCATCTCTGCATAAAGAGTCTTGCATTTTCATAGCATGACATCTCATCTCATCTGCATATCTTTGCATATGCAAAGTGAAAAGCTAGTGGGTTCTGAACCAAGTTATGAGTAGATATCGAGGATGGACTTGATTTGACCTTAATCCACCTAATTTCAGAGGAACCTTATAGGAATTGGAGTTAAGATTTCTCAGGTCAAGTGACTTAATTCTTTGAGTCCGCAAGTCTATGTTCACATGTCATCTTGATTAGTCTAAGTAGAATATCTTGTGCACACGCATGATTCTTATAGACAGTGACTTAACTTGGACAAGCACAATGCACGTAGCTCTTCATTGATGAGGTGGTGAGGAGGTAGAATCCTTTAGCTTGGAGTAGCACACGGGTGGAAACATCCGTCCTCCTCTAGGGAGGGTAGTGCATCTCAACCTAGTCTGGTGGTGTTGACATCTAAGGACAGGATGCTGTGGGTTGCAATAATGCTTCAAAAGAGGGATAGTCTACTGGCTCAAGAGGAAAAACTCCTGATGTACATGCTGCACATTGTATATAGTGACAAAAAAAAAATTGCAAGAACTCCAAAAAATCAGACAGGTCCAAGTAAAAAAAAAAAAAAACCTGTCGGAGTATGTATATTAGTAAAGAAAATGCAGCTGGATGACTTGGCTACACTGGTCAGGCATCCCGGGATAGGTGGCTACACTGGCCACCGTCCATTCTCTTCTCTACCCCCTCCTCTTGAGTTGGTTGCACTTGAACTTAGAAGGGAATACCCCGCTCCTCGAGGAAAGAGTTACTGGACCGGGTTATTGAGTTACCTTGTTAGAGGAGGCTGGTTCCGAGTCATTTCTGATGTGGAGAGTTACATTTCACTTACACCGTACAAGTAAGGATCATAGTTATCAGAAATTTGCGTTTGAGGATTTGTTCTGACCTGACTATTGAGGCGTCTTGAATAGAAGACTTGTGGAACTTGAAGTCTGTTAGGTCTTAAGTTCAGGTCCAAATAAGGTTCCGCCACACAACTAATCCAAAGGTCGAGTCAGGCTCCATTTTTAACTTTTGTTCATGACCTTGGTATGGAACCCAAAATCATTTCACTCTTGCATTTTATTTAGTTGCTCGGGGACGAGCAAGGTTTAAGTATAGGGGGTTGATGAATCTGTGATTCATCACATCAAAAGTCAAAAATAGAGCCTTGTTCCCGAGAAAATAGAGGCATATTTCCTTTTATCTTGCATAAATAACACTCATGCATACATCCATAATTCATGCATTTTAGCAGCTCATCTGCATCTAAATAAGAAGCCAAAAATCCCCTGTACAATACCCCTTCATCAAATAACTTCTTCTCTATAATATATGTGTATATTCCTTAATAATATAGGGAAGAATGCCAAAAATCACCCTTGTAAAATAGCCCAAATATCCTGAGAATCCTTGTACATTAAAACACACATAAAGCCCGCATACAAACCCTTACTTAGGTCGACTCACTCTTAGAATACTACATATTAAAAGACCTTCAAAATGAGACTAATTTCATTGCAATTGGAGCTTGTATGAGGAACTTGGGTTTTTGGGTCATTTTGTATACCACATATGTACATTTATGTATTCTTGTATTTATGTATCATATGTGACCTTATCTCCGTCTTTGGTCAACATGAAACTTGTAGATCTCATCAAGATCTACAACTTTCATGTTTTGAGTTTTTCCAAATTCGGCTTCCTCTTCTTCCTACACGTATTTCTTCCTCCAGCCATTCACAGCAGGCCACGTGGCGCCCTCTGATTGCGCCACGCGGCCCGCTGCCCTTCGCCTCGTCCGCCCGCAATTTCCACCGTTGGATCACGCTTCAGATCCAACGGCCCAGGCCCGTCCACGTACATCACCACCTTCCAGCCCTCAGATCCATAACACACTTCATCTCCACCATCCATTAGCGCCTCGCCCACAGTGCGCCACGCGTCACATCTTGAGCCCTTCGATCGCATTCTCAGCCCTTTCATCTGAGCCGTTAGCTCCCCAATAATCTCAACCGACCGATCGATCGCCAAGGACTGATCAGGACCGCCCGCCCGTGCCTCTGCCCCATCACGCCAAGTGTCGGCTTCCTGACCCTTAGATCGCGTCGCCTTGACCTGATCTTAGCCGCTCGCTCGCACTTCGCCCAGCTCACCCCACATGGCGCCATCACGACCTCAGATCATCTCGCCTTGATCTAATCCTAGACGTTCCTTTGCGCTTCGATCTGGCCGTTGGATCACAAGATCCAACGGCCAGGGCCTCGTCTCCTACCTCTGGCAACCCTCTCTCCCACGATCTCCGCCTTGCGGGAGGGGCTGCCCCTTCCTATTCTTGGCCGCACTCTAGCCACCTTCTTCGACCACCATCACCTCCACGTTCATCGCCACTCGTCCCTCATCCTCGCCAGCTACCCCACTCGTCACCACTTCCACCATAGATGCTCCACTACCTCCATAAACTTCGCCCCATCACCAGCCCTGCCGAGACCTCCATCCTATAAATGCCCAGCCGCCGGCCACATTCAGCCCCATCCGCCACTCCAGGGAGATCACTCGAGCTCCAAGCTTCCTATTGGTGACAACAATTGGCTGATTTGTTGAGCGACGACAGAGCTTCTTCTCCGGCGAGATCCTCGGCCCACCGCCGTGTCGCAGCCACTCCTCCGAGCAGCTGCTAGAGCTCGGGACCTTACCGACCCCTTGAGCGACGACCTGGAGCTCAAAGCTGAGCCCCAATCCCCAGGTAACCTCCTTCATTCCTCCTCCGATCTTGCTCTTCTTTTTCCGTTATCTTCTCCGATTTTATTCCACGACCACGATCATCTTCGCGCCTCGCCTTCACTCCGCCGAGCTCCGCGTCGGAGCTCTTATCCTCGCTGACCCCTCCGCACCTTCAGACGCTCCACTCCACCGTCCATCGATCTCCAGCTCCGCCACTTGGCCGGAGCAACGTCGCCTGACCACCTCACGTCGCCTTAGGCCTCGCCAACCAGCATCACGTCTCCACAAACGCACGCACGAGCTCCGACTCTATATTTAACACTTGCAGGTGCTACTTTCATCATTGGCCGGAGCCTCGCCGGAGCTCTCCTCGAGCTTCATCGACACCGAGCTCCAGCCATCCTCCAGGGATCCAGAGACCACCGGAGGCCTCCTCGTGCTCTTCCGCTTCTTCCGAGCTAGGTGGGAGCTGACGAAGCTCATCACCGGAGCTTGGCAACCGAGGCGGAGCTCGGCTGCCTTCACCGGAGCACAGGCCTCTCCTCCGCAGGCGGCGGAGGACCGTTAGAGAAGAAGAAGCAGCCACCGTTCGATCATCTGATCGAACGGTCCTTGCCTCGCCACGCGTCCCTTCGCCGCCCTCATCCTCAACCGTTGATCATCCCTCGGATCGGACGACTCTCCAGCCGCCACGCGTCTTCATCGACATCCCTTGGATCCATCTTGATCCAAGGGCCTTCAGGCCGCCACGTCGCCTTATCCGAGCCTCGGCCCCCAAGCCTTGGCTCGGGCAACCCGAAGCTGCATCGAGGCTGGGCTGAACCTCCAGAAGACCCGAGCCTCGCTCCGAGCCTCCGACGCCCTCCGAACCTAGGTCCCCCCACGTGAGGAGCATGTGCGACCTGGGTTATTTGCACAGACACCCCTGGAGCTTTCAGAAATCGCAAAAAGGTCCCTGTGAAGCAGTCACCACGTGAGGAGCACGTGTTTCGTGGAGAAATTGCATAGAAGTCCTGCATATTATCGGTAATTGCATTTTAGTCCCTGTCAGCATGTTTACTTATTGAAATTTTATTTTCCAGTATTGCATTTACACCCTTGTGTTTGCACGTGTCCCTAGAGTGCATTTTTCATCATTTTGAAGTTCTAAAAATTGCATGTTGTTGAGAATTTTGTCCTCTACCTGTTAGTACACGTGTTTGATTTTTGTTGGTATGCTTAAATTATTAATGAATTAATTGGTTCATTTGTGACATATTTTGCCCAGTGATGCCTTTTGATTTTTAATTAATTATCTGTGCCTTCAAAAATCACCAAAAATTCACAGTAGCTTAAGGACATCATTTTCAACACTCCATAAAAATTTCATGTCATTCGCACGCATAACGAGGCCTGAATAAATAGTTGAGTGATTTTCTTTAATTAATTTTAATTAATTCATTTCACAGTAAATTTATGTTCTGTTAATTTTCCTAGGTCCCTGATCATTAGACCTTCGTAGGATAATTTTAGTTCTTGGAAAAATTGTGATTTGATATTTATTAAAAATTAAACACTGAAAATCACTCTGTCTGTTTATTTAATTCACAGAAAAATTATTTTGAGTCGAAAAATTCCAAAAAAATTAGTGTAGGTCATTTTCATCATAAATAACCATCTGGCCAATTTTCATTATTTTTGGACTTCGTTTGATACACCAATTAAATTTAAAGTTAAATTGGCTAAGATTTGTCTGCATATGTCTGCATAAGAAAATAAAAAAAATAGGAAAAAAAAATTGTCCCTCGAATATCAACACTTGTAAATTGCTGTAATCCACCTAAGGAGACAGTTGCCTCCCTGAGATCGACCTTGGACTCCACCAAGTAAAAAATATCACCGCTTAAAATTGACCAAAATCTGATTTAAGTGGTTTTTGATCAACCTCTCGTATCCGACTGCAACGAACACTTAAAATTAATTTGGACCATTAATTTGCCCGAATTAACTAAGGGTGCGGGAGCGTTATCACTACGCAAAGATGTAGATATTTTGACATTAATGTGTTTGCAACGATCTGATCTTTTAAGCTGAACCTACCCAAACCCCATCAGCCTAGAAGGAACCAACATTAGTCAGCTAAAAACTATCCACCTCATGATCGAAAAGGTTAGATCTTATATGAAAGAACAACTAAGAAAGTAACAAATACATGGGTGATTACTGAAGAGTCGCTTTTTATTGATTTTAATAATGTTGAATTAAATGTGGTATTCAGTATAAATAAGTAATGAAAACCACTCAAAAGTTAATCAATTAATGCAATGTGAACGTTTAATTTATATTTTACTTTGGGCAAGTTCAAGATCGAACACACTGAGGAAAAATTGGTTTACATTCAATCCAGGACAAATAACGTGAATGTGGTTCTTAAAATGTTCTTTTTTTATTATTTTTCATTCAGAAGCAATTGTGTTATGCTAAATATAATGAAATGTAAAATAGCACGAGTATGTTTTGCAACCTAGGATTTATATACCTATGATATTCTGTTTGCAATAGAGGTTCTTTACACAATAAGAAAGATGGATAAAAGTATTTTTGAGTTTAAAATATGTTTATATATTAACATTTTTTGAAAATTTTAAAAATCAATTCTTAATCAAATGAAAATAGGGATAAATTAAGATGACAAAATAGAAATTAACTTCCTAATTATCAAAAAAATACACAAATACGTAGTTTTAGCAAATTAGTCTTTTTCCAAGACATGGAGTACTTAAAGCTACATGAAAAATATTTTGGTACGTTTAAGTATAAATATCCATGCATGCAAAATAGATGAATTTTATGGATTTTATGTAATTTTTAGAACAGATAGAATACAAAAATTATGAAACTTGAGCAGAAAGCAAAGTATAATGAAATGCAACTAGTGTGATAATTTTGGAATATTTTTGATAATAATTGATTTTTTATAACTTTTAAATAAATCACAATTATGTTATATATATATATATTAGATAGAAATCTTGGGAATTTTAAAATTTAGAAAAATACTAAATGTATAATTAATAACGAACTATATACTAAAATAATTCAATATTTGTTTTTAGAACAATCTATGCAAAGGCTTTGATCTTTAGAGGCAAGTTCAAACATATTTAAAGCTATAATCACATGATTTTTGACATTTTTAGGGGAAGATATGATTTATGATGAATTTAGAAGGTAAGTTGGGCAGACTAAGCTAATATTCACCCAAACAATTTTGATAAATCATACATGTATAATAAATATACCAATTTAATCCCAAGATGTCGGGTATTAAAGTAGAAATAATATTTTTGGAAATTTAAAATAATGAAAAATAAAGGCTTAAATGGTAGTTCAAATATAGGGTTCTACAAGCTATAACTGAAACAAAAAAATCATCTACATGGACAGTAAGTGCTTTTTTGAAAATACCAACAAATCATGGAGTTTGATACAATAATTCCGTGCACATTTAGGTCTCAGGAAAGCTCGAGATCGATGAGCTCAACTCGAGCTCAGCTCGTTAGAAGCTCGTGTGCCCGACTCAAGAACCTAACCAACCTGAGCTCGAGATGGATTTGTGGCCAGCTAAAATTATCGAGTCGAGCTCGAGTTGGGTCATGCCCACTCAATAATTCGACTCGGTATCTCGATATCATTTTAAGATATTTTCCATTCCCTCTCTCTTTTCATATTCCCACTCTCCAAGACTCCACTCTCGCATGGACACGATTTTGAAATAACGAGATATCTGGAGGGTCGTGTCAATCCAAAAGGCGAATCAATAGTCATTGAGCTAACTGTTGAAGAAATCCATTAAATTCAACAATTAACCTACAATATAAATCAAACAATGAAAAATAAGACGTGGAGTTAAAATTTATTATAACTCTAAAAATGCGTGTATAGGTGTAAGTATGTGTAGAGTGTCGAACATAGGGAGCAAACAAGAGGGGCTTGATGCACAAAATTTGTGTCCCTCTTGTTTGTGTGTTTTTGTGTGGATTTTTTATTTTATATTTGTTATGAATTTTAATATATATATAAATAATTAATTTTATAATTTTTATTTTCTTTTTATATATTTTTGATTTTTAATTTCTTTTATATTTAACTAATGTAGGAATATATAAGGCTATATAAAATACATGGTAATATAATTATAAATACAATAAGAAATACTCAAAAATTAAAATAAACCATTTTTAGGTTTTAAATATTTTTTATTATTTTTATGATTTTTTGGAGATTTTTGTTAATTTTTAATATATTTTTAAAGTCAAAAATACCCTAAAAGAGGGATTAGATAAACAAATTGAATTGATTTGAAGAAAAAAAATAGCAAAAAGTGTCCAAAATTTTCCAAATAAATTTTAATATATAATAAATAATAAAAAATTATAAAATTGAAATGTTTTTTGTGGATTTTTTGGGATTTTTTTGTCTTTTTTATAAAGGATCTTGGATTAAATTTTTAGTCGTTTTCTTTTCCTATTTTTAGTGGTTTTTAGTCCGGGGTGTAAAATATAATAAAAAACAAAATAAATTTTTGGGGAATTTTTCCAAATATTTTTATATTTTTGGTAATTTTTTATTCAAATAGGGCAAAAAATGTATTTTGATTTTTAAAAAATAGGTAATATGCCTAAAATTGAAATTTAAAAATTTAGTGTGAATCTACAACTTAGCAGACGCTTCCCTATTTTTGAGAATTTTTGGAACACGAATGCTATATTCAATAAATAGAATAAAAATTAATGAACTAGCAGGGGCATAATTACAATTAAAAATAAATGTGAGGTGCTTTCTACAAGATACTAAAAAATATATAACAAATTGATGAATATCCTTTTCATCACCTTTATTCTATCATTTTGACCTTAAAAACCCTAGCTAATGCATGTAAATAACATTAATGTATCTATAATAGCATTCATTATTTATTGCATTTATTGTATATAAAATAAGGTTTTTAATGCCAAAATCATAGAATAAAGAGAAGAAAAGAAAAAAAGAATAAAATTTTGCAAATATTTTATGACCCTAACCCCGAGACCAAGTCCATAATGGAATTGATCGACAAGGAATAAAGTAGGGGGAGATAAGGGCCAAGAATACAATAAATACCACATTTATTCATTCTTGATTTATGCATTTTTTACACCTATTTTGTATCTAATTATTTATTCATCAAATAAAGAAGTTTTGTACATAAAATTTGTAGATAATAATGTAAATAAAAATACAAAATTGAGTTTGTACAAAAATAATATACAGTGCACATTTTATACCCAAAATAAAAAGCAGAAACCAAACTTCACAGACCCATTGTTAGCAATGTGAGCCCGAGGCGAACCATTCCTACAATAAATGTTATTGTAATAAATGATTTATCAATAAAAGTTATTGATGTTTTGTTTCACTCCCTTTCTGATATTGAATGAATGAATGCACTATAAGGTCCCTCTGTACAATAAGGGTTATGTACCATGGCCAACTTGATAATTATACAGCTGTTGATTTAATGATTGAATCATAGAGGCTGATGCTTGGATGAATATCTAAGGAGTTAGATAGAGGACTCATCAAGCATCATCAATGATTAACAAGTAGCGATCTCCAGTCTGAGTGGGAGATGACAATCCCATCTCAGTAGACTGATATCTGATCGACCTCTTGATGCATGTCCTCTGCATAGGAATATTGATTCGGAGGTATCAGATTAGTCGAGTCAATGAGTTTACTTGATGAGATCGAGATAACCAAAGACCTGTGATGAATTACTGTCACATCACAGGCAAACATCCTCTGACCAGAGACATATATATTACTATATGTTTGAGCATGTACATTTGGCAGGCCAATAGGTTGATGACCTAATCAAGGTCTATACACCGGCGAGCTGGTGTGCATGTAAGGGCATATGAGTAATATGATCTCTCAAAGGGATCATACAGGTTCACTTGTGAACCGGGAGACATGAGCTCACTCATGAGGTATTGGGATTTGACCAAATTCCATGCATGGTCATCATGCTTTAGAAGCATGATATGAATTTGAAGGTAAGATATATGCTTTGTGAAAGCATATGATCTGTACCATATCCCAAGGACCAAGATTGAGAAACTTAATGATCAGACTATGAAGATGACAGTGTAAAAGTGATCTTTATCTTCATGATGATCATGAGTCTTCCAGTATGCAGGATGTGCAGGTATTGGGAATACCTGAAGGGTGATTTGATCATAAACGATTGTATAACCATGACGCTTCCATTCCGAGGGAGTGATGAAACAGGTCTGGATTTTAGTGACTCCTCTCATCAGAGAAGTGACCTAATCTTAGTCCATTTACTGGACATTGATCTGAATGAGATTCAGATGCAATGAGAAGATTAGGGATACGGTCTTGATTTAATCAAGCATCTATGAGAGGTCCATGGGATCTGGATTTGAGATGTGATCTCAATATCCAAGTCACTATACATGGAACAATACGATCGCCCTGTCCTTATCTCCAAGTAATTGAGGAGAAATAGCATTGTTCTTAAATGGTTTAAGAACAATTCCATAAGATCTAAGCAAAGAGAAGTTGATAATTAAATGTAATTTAATTATCATGATGTATGAGATATTATCCAATATAATTAAATGTGATTTAATTATTATGGATAAGAATAATGTGGATAGTAATATCCAATTATTCATAATATGTTATAAATGTGATTTATAATATATTAGAGAGAGTTAAATATAATTTATATTAGTAGATTAATTATTAATGTGTATTGGATACACATTGTCTAATTAATTGAAAATGTAAATTACATTTTGTTTTGGGTTGTGAATATGATTCACAATATTCCAATGTCAAGATTGCAATATTCCCAAAATTAATTGAGAATTATTTTGGTGAATTAATATACCAACAAATTGTTGTTGGAAAATAAGTAGAGAGAAAAACAAGGAGATATGCAATCTCATGGGAATCCTGAGATTGCACTCCTCATAAGGAATGAGGGGGGGCGACACCCAATTCCCTTGGGAAATTGGTGGCCGTCCCCTCTTCCATATGAGGAGAGTATCTCCTTTGCCTTCTCTCTCCTTATTTGATTGATTTAAATTTGGTATTAATATTTATTTGATTTGTCAAATATATTTTTATCAAATTAAATCACAAGTTGTTGGTTTTTACCAACAACAATCTTGACCATTGGATTGACATAAATCAATCTCAACCATTGATTTTATGTGACACATGGATTGAGATCCATGGATCCCAAAATCCTATAAATAGAGAGGCATACTTGGCTCTCTCTTTACATGCTATTGTAGCAAAACTCTCTCTCTCTTTATCTCATACTCGACAGCCCTCTCTCCCCCTTCTCCTTGGTGGACGTCCACCTTGGTGGAGAGAATCGTCGTCGCCCGCGCCCTCGTGCTACCGCTTCGACGCTCTGCGGTTCTTCGTCTACTTCGAGTGCTTCGCCTACAAAGGAGACGTTCGATCTCGTGTGACGAGATCAGGAGCAACCGTGCTTGGATCAGCTTCTTGGATTGCGAGGACTCCGTGGTTCATCCCCGCGCTCGCAAGCGATCTCTCCGACGATCGGACTTGAGACAGGAGGTCTCTTCTCTTAGAGACTCGATCAACCACGCTTCAAGAGTTATTGCATTATACTTGTTGTGGTTATAGATGAAACGATCCGAGAATGGTTCTTGGATCATGTGGTTTCATCGAATAAAATTTTTAAATTCCGCTGCACCGAACAATTAGTACGACTAGTCGTTCTTCGTCGTATCCGATACGACGCTCACGCTTCCGTGATGCGCTTGAGGATCTCTCCATATCCTTCAAGTGGTATCAGAGCCTTAGGTCGACGTTTTCGAATAGTGATTCGTTAACCAAGGACGACTTGGGTTCGCTAAGGTCGCGGAAGTTTTCATCGCATTTGATTTCGCAGATCTGTTTAGTAAATAAATTCGGCACTGTTTAAATTGTTTAAACACGAATTTTATACTTGGATTATGTTCCTCATTAAATAAGGAAACCATAGGATCTGAGTTTGCGTAAATCGGATTTCGTATGCTCGAGATATGGTCGTTTTAATGAACATGTATGCACTATTGCGGGAACTGTGAATCTGAACGTGATTAAAATGTTAATTACTGTTTAGACTTGCCTCGAAATGCATGAAACATCACCTAGGTTCTGTCCTAAATCAAATTAGCAAACTTTAGAAATTGACTTTGCTTAATTTGGATTTAATATGATTGAGATATGCTAATTTTAGTAAGTAGGGGTCACTGCTGAAATTACTTTCCTATTCAAGAACCATGTGATTGTCAATTAATGAAATTAATTGTTAATTTCGAGAAATAATTATGAAAAATATTTTTGAAATATTAGAGAATGATTATTTCTTTAATTGACTTGTCCCCAACCAATTAATTGATTAGATTTGATCTAAACCATAATTGAAATTACAATCATCAAACTTCTTGCTTGAATAGGACTTGGGAATTTGCCTAGCAAATTTCCTTAAAATCAAAATTGTTTTGATTACTATATGGTATAATTTCGGTTGAAAAACCGATGATCATCTCAAGTACAAAATAATCAATTTGGCATTATCCTTTCCCGAGGCGGATATGGTGTCTAGTCGGGGATTGCTGGGTCAGCGGGTTGCAACGTATGTGGTCCGCCCCACTCCCGTCGGTACTGGCCATGACAGCGGGTAGGGCCGGGATAATGTCCGAGGGATTATGATGTATTTTTCTAATTATTAAAATACGAATTAATACGTACTTTGAGAATAATATCATATATATATATATTCAAGCATAAAATTAAGTTTGATTGATTGAATTGGATTGATAATTAATTTAATATGATTAAGTTAATTATATCCAATTGAAAATACTCTAATATGATTAGAGCTAATAATTCCCTTGGAAGAATTAATTATATGAATGAGATTCATAGTAATTAATTAAATTTGAATAAGAGATGGAGGATCACATAAGTGACATCCATGGTCTCCCGTCAAGGCGAAGGGTTTCGTCGCCAAATATTATATGTGGGAGACGTCTGCCCGAAGTGACAACTCCCACATATGATCCGTTTGGATCGGGCTCGTCGCTTCTCGAAAGAGTAAGGACGTATGCGTAGTGACCCCAATATCGGGTCCTCATATTATTGGGGCGATATTGGATTGCGTATAACGAGTTGTATTCCTGTTGACGGTTGGTTCAATTAATGACGAGTCAACATCACCTTAGGGGTGGTGGGCTCGGATATTAAAGACCGAATTGGGAAATGCAAGTTGGACTTGCAAGGCGGAATGTGTTCCCGCTTCTCTTTATTTGAGTCATAGGTTCTCATATTATTGGGATATGACAAAGATAAAGAGGAGATCCGAGTTCTTGCTTGAGATATATTGGTAAGTATATCTCCTACTTTGAAAGTGAATAAGGGAATAAACTTTCATAGTTGACATAGCAAGACTAATTTGATTTAAAATGCCTTAATTAAATATCATAAAATTGAATATATGATTATATGTTCTAATATAGTGCATTCTCAATTTCAGAAAATGAAGGCCATGAACCCACTGAGCACGCTTCTGGAGGTCAACCAATTGACCGGACCAAATTACTCGGACTGGATCCGTAATTTGGAGCTTGTGCTTTCGGCAGAACGCATCGGCTATGTGCTCTCTGAAAACAAACTTGAAAACCCTAAATCTAAGGAAGACAAAGCATATAATGACAAGTATGATGAAGATCATGTCTTGGCTAGATGCTACATCTTGGGTTCTCTCTCCAATGTTCTTCAGAAACAACATGTGGAGATGAGTACTTGCCAGGATATCATGCAGAATCTAAAGGATATGTTTGGTGATATTAACCGCACCCAGCGGTACAATGTTATGAAAGAAATGGTTCGCTGCAAGATGCAGGAAGGGACTTCGGTCCGTGAACATGTACTCAAAATGTTTGGGTACTTGTCGGAGCTTGAGACTCTGGGGGCGACGATGGATGCAGACATGCAATCCGATTTCATTCTGTTGTCATTGCCCAAATCTTTCAATAACTTTGTGGTGTCATTCCACATGAATAAGCTGGAACTGACAAATGCTGGGCTTCTTGCTGCATTAAAGTCTGCAGAAGACGTAATGAAGAAAGATGGTCCCACTAGCACTGCAATGGTTGCACAGGTCAAAGGGAAGCGCGGTCGGAAGCAAGGTTCTCAGAAGGGCCCAACCCAGAAGAGAAAGAATAAGGGACATAGTGTTGCCTCATCTTCCAATGCATCCACTTTAATGGCGTCAAAGAAAACCGACGTCTGTCACCACTGCAAGAAGCCGGGCACTGGAGACGTAATTGCCAGGATTACCTGAAGTCGATCGACAAAGGTAAAGCCCCAGCAGGTATGAAATCTACTTTTATCATTGAAACCAGCTTTCTCGTTGGACGAGAAGGAAGTTGGGTAGTTGATTCTGGTGCTTCTGTTCATGTATGCAATTTGTTGCATTTGTTTCAGGAAACTAGAAAGCTTGAATAAGGGGAGATAGTCATCTAGATGGGATCTGATGCAAGTTTTGCAGCAGTCGCCGTCGGGACCTGCCGACTATCATTATCTAGTGGAAGAGTCCTAGTACTTAAAGAGTGTCTTTATGTACCTGAAGTCAGAAGGAATTTGATATCTGTATCTAAGCTAGTTAGAAGTGGATATTCATTCCTATTTTGTAATAAATTAGTCATAAATCATTATGATAAATATATTGCAGAGGGTATTTTGACTTCTGGAGGACTCTATGAATTGTGCATTAATGAGCATGTCATGAATGTTACAACCACTAATAAAAACCCTAAAAGATCCAGGAGTAATATAAATCATTCAAATATGATTTGGCATCAAAGGCTTGGTCATTTATCTGTTGATAGGATCAATAGATTGATAAAGGATGGACCTTTGGATTTTCTACAGGTTCAGTCTTTACCTACCTGTGAACATTGTATTCGAGGTAAAATGACTAGGATGCCTTTCCGTAACAAGGTTACAAGATGTGAAGGTATTATTGACTTAATACATACTGATGTATGCGGTCCCTTCAATACCACGACTCGAAATGGATATCGATATTATTTGACGTTTATTGATGACCATTCGCGGTACGGGTTTATCTTCCTATTACGTCATAAGTCTGAAACCTTTGAAAAGTTCAAAGAGTTCAAGGTTTTGGTTGAGAACCAAACCGATAGGAAGATTAAACGAATTCGATCTGATCGAGGTGGCGAGTACCTATCAGATGAATTTAAGGAATACCTTAAAGAGAATGGAATTATTTCCAATCTTACTCCTCCTGGAACTCCCCAACTTAATGGTGTTGCTGAAAGACGCAATAGAACCATCATGGATATGGTTCGTTCAATGATGAGCAAAGCACATTTACCACTTAGTTTCTGGGGATATGCAGTAGAGACTGCAATATATATTCTGAATAAGATTCCTAGTAAATCTGTACCTAAAACTCCTCATGAGCTCTGGTATGGATCCAAACCTAGTATTAACCACTTGAGGGTTTGGGGTTGCTTGGTCCATGCAAAGAATGTGGATGCAAGTAATCTAGAATCTTGCTCTTGTGAGTGCTACTTCATTGGGTATGTTAAAGATGGTATTGGATACCAACTCTATGACCCTGAGACCCAAAAGGTTTTTGTCTCTAGAGATGTGAAATTTCTGGAGGATGATTTCCTTAAAGGTCAAGACAAAAGTGAAGTAGAGGAACTCATTGAGTCACCTGAGGACTCTGAGCTTCCTGAACCAGAAACTGAAGAAGTAAATAAAGATGAAACACCCATACCTCTTCGAAAGAGTTCGAGGGTGGTTGCACCACCTGAAAGGTATGGATTCCATGTGTCAAGTGAAACTGACAATGATCCTACTTCATTTGATGAAGCACTCGCGGATCATGACATGGATAGATGGATACTAGCAATGAAGTCAGAAATTGACTCTATGCATAAGAATGGTGTATGGACCCTAGAGGATCCACCTAAAGGGGTAAAACCCATTGGGTGCAAATGGATCTTCAAGAGAAAGAGGGGACCTGATAGGAAAGTAGAGACTTTCAAAGCACGGCTCGTAGCCAAGGGTTACACACAGAGAGAAGGCATCGACTACGATGAGACGCTCTCTCCTGTGGCTATGCTTAAATCCATCAAGGCATTGCTAGCTATAGCTGCATATCTTGACTACGACATCTGGCAGATGGATGTCAAGACGACTTTCCTCAATGGATACCTCGAGGAGGATATCTACATGGAGCAACCCTAGGGCTTCATGACTGAGGATGGAAAAGTATGCAAGCTGAAGAAATCCATCTATGGGCTCAAGCAAGCTTCTCGTAGCTGGAACATCAGATTTGACGAAACCATAAAGAGTTATGATTTTGTGCAGAATTCTGATGAACCTTGTGTGTACAAGAAGCTTAGTGGGAGCGCCATTGTGTTCATCGTGCTTTATGTAGATGACATCCTTATCATTGGGAATGATACAGGTATGATGACCAGCGTAAAGATTTGGCTGTCCCATACCTTTGAGATGAAAGATCTTAGAGAAGCCTCTTACATCTTGGGTCTGAAGCTGTTCAGAAACTGAGAGAAGAGGATATTGGGATTGTCACAACAAGGATACATTAAGAAGATTCTTGAATGATTCCGTATGGATAGTTCCAAGAAAGGATTCCTACCCTTGAGACATGGTATCCACCTGTCTAAAGGAATGGCTCCTCAAACTGTTGAGGAAAAGAAGGCCATGGCTGGATGCCCTTATGCATTAGCCGTAGGAAGCTTAATGTATGCCATGATGTGTACTAGGCCAGATATCTGCCATGCAGTGGGAGTGGTAAGTCGTTACCAATCCTGCTATGGAGAACAACACTGGAATGCAGTAAAGAACATATTCAAATATCTAAGAAGGACGCAAGATTACATCTTGGTCTATGGAGATGGTGATCTCCAAGTCTTGGGATATACAGATTCTGACTTCCAATCGGATATTGATGATCGAAAGTCGACATCAGGGTTTGTGTTCCTGTTGAATGGTGGTGCTGTGAGCTGGAGAAACAAGAAGCAGGACACTACAACAGATTCAACAACAGAAGCCGAATACATTGCCGCATCGGATGCTGCAAAGGAGGCGGTGTGGTTGCGTAAGTTCGTCCAGGAGCTTGGCGTAGTTTCCTCTGATACTCCCATCCCGCTACTCTGTGATAACACGCGAGCCATTGCCTAGGCGAAGGAACCCAGATGGCATCAGAAGAGCAAGCACGTAGAAAGGAAATACCACATCATTCGGGAGATTCAAAAGCGTGGTGACATCATCATCACCAAGGTGGCCTCCGCCGATAACGTTGCTGATCCTCTTACCAAACCACTGACACAGAAGGTTTTTGACCAACATGTAATGAGTATGAGTTTAAGGCTTGTTCCTGAATGGTTCTGAGGGCTAGTGGGAGATTGTTAGCAATGTGAGCCCGAGGCGAACCATTCCTACAATAAATGTTATTGTAATAAATGATTTATCAATAAAAGTTATTGATGTTTTGTTTCACTCCCTTTCTGATATTGAATGAATGAATGCACTATAAGGTCCCTCTGTACAATAAGGGTTATGTACCATGGCCAACTTGATAATTATATAACTGTTGATTTAATGATTGAATCATAGAGGCTGATGCTTGGATGAATATCTAAAAGTTAGATAGAGGACTCATCAAGCATCATCAATGATTAACAAGTAGTGATCTCCAGTCTGAGTGGGAGATGGCAATCCCATCTCAGTAGACTGATATCTGATCGACCTCTTGATGCAGGTCCTCTGCATAGGAATATTGATTCGGAGGTATCAAATTAGTCGAGTCAATGAGTTGACTTGATGAGATCGAGATAACCAAAGACCTGTGATGAATTACTGTCACATCACAGGCAAACATCCTCTGACCAGAGACAGATATATTACTATATGTCTGAGCATGTACATTTGGCAGACCAATAGGTTGATGACCTAATCAAGGTCTATACACCGGCGAGCTGGTGTGCATGTAAGGGCATATGAGTAATATGATCTCTCAAAGGGATCATACATGTTCACTTGTGAACCGGGAGACATGAGCTCACTCATGAGGTATTGGGATTGACCAAATTCCATGCATGGTCATCATGCTTTAGAAGCATGATATGAATTTGAAGGTAAGATATATGCTTTGTGAAAGCATATGATCTGTACCATATCCCAAGGACCAAGATTGAGAAACTTAATGATCAAACTATGAAGATGACAGTGTAAAAGTGATCTTTATCTTCATGATGATCATGAGTCTTCCAGTATGCAGGATGTGCAGGTATTGGGAATACCTGAAGGGTGATTTGATCATAAACGATTATATAACCATGACGCTTCCATTCCGAGGGAGTGATGAAACAGGTCTGGATTTTAGTGACTCCTCTCATCAGAGAAGTGACTAAATCTTAGTCCATTTACTGGACATTGATCTGAATGAGATTCAGATGCAATGAGAAGATTAGGGATACGGTCTTGATTTAATCAAGCATCTATGAGAGGTCCATGGGATCTGGATTTGAATTGTGATCTCAATATCCAAGTCACTATACGTGGAACAATATGATCGCCCTGTCCTTATCTCCAAGTATCTGAGGAGAAATAGCATTGTTCTTAAATGGTTTAAGAACAATTCCATAAGATCTAAGCAAAGAGAAGTTGATAATTAAATGTGATTTAATTATCATGATGTCTGAGATATTATCCAATATAATTAAATGTGATTTAATTATTATGGATAAGAATAATGTGGATAGTAATATCCAATTATTCATAATATGTTATAATTGTGATTTATAATATATTAGAGAGAGTTAAATATAATTTATATTAGTAGATTAATTATTAATGTGTATTGGATACACATTGTCTAATTAATTGAAAATGTAAATTACATTTTGTTTTGGGTTGTGAATATGATTCACAATATTCCAATGTCAAGATTGCAATATTCCCAAAATTAATTGAGAATTATTTTGGTGAATTAATATACCAACAAATTGTTGTTGGAAAATAAGTAGAGAGAAAAACAAGGAGATATGCAATCTCATGGGAATCATGAGATTGCACTCCTCATTAGGAATGAGGGGGGGCGGCACCCAATTCCCTTGGGAAATTGGTGGCCGTCCCCTCTTCCATATGAGGAGAGTATCTCCTTTGCCTTCTCTCTCCTTATTTGATTGATTTAAATTTGGTATTAATATTTATTTGATTTGTCAAATATATTTTTATCAAATTAAATCACAAGTTGTTGGTTTTTACCAACAACAATCTTGACCATTGGATTGACATAAATCAATCTCAACCATTGATTTTATGTGACACATGGATTGAGATCCATGGATCCCAAAACCCTATAAATAGAGAGGCATACTTGGCTCTCTCTTTACATGCTATTGTAGCAAAACTCTCTCTCTCTCTCTCTCTCTCTCTCTCTTTCTCTCATACTCGACAGCCCTTTCTCCCCCTTCTCCTTGGTGGCCGTCCACCTTGGTGGAGAGAATCGTCGTTGCCCGCGCCCTCGTGCTACCGCTTCGACGCTCTGCGGTTCTTCGTCTACTTCGAGTGCTTCGCCTACGAAGGAGACGTTCGATCTCGTGTGACGAGATCAAGAGCAACCGTGCTTGGATCAACTTCTTAGATTGCGAGGACTCCGCGGTTCATCCCCGCGCTCGCAAGCGATCTCTCCGACGATCGGACTTGAGACAGGAGGTCTCTTCTCTTAGAGACTCGATCAACCACGCTTCAAGAGGTATTGCATTATACTTGTTGTGGTTATAGATGAAACGATCCGAGAATGGTTCTTGGATCATGTGGTTTCATCGAATAAAATTTTTAAATTCCGTTGCACCGAACAACTAGTACGACTAGTCGTTCTTCGTCGTACCCGATACGACGCTCACGCTTCCGTGATGCGCTTGAGGATCTCTCCATATCCTTCACCCATATCTTCCAAATAAAAACTCAAAACAAAGCAAAATCACCTCTAATTGTATATAACTTTTCATGAGCTATTTAATGGTTGTGGTTTTATATTTTTTGGAGTTGTTGTGCAAAAGATAGGTTTTGGGCCCCGATTGTACATAATACAGATTAAAATATTTAATTTATTCATTACTTATTATTTTTACAAATTCATATTTTTATAATTTTGTAAACATTATTTATAATATAAGTGTACATTAAAATTAGAATTAAACCTAAAAGAAAAAAGGAGAATAAAATAAAACTATGCAAACCATAGATGAAATACCTATGTATATAAATAAAAGAGAATTATATTCTTTAATTATTTTATTCTTTCATATTTTTAGAATTTTGTCAATATCATATATATTCTATTAAAAATACACAACAATAATAAAACTCATTAAAATATATGAAAATAAATAGAAGTATACAAAACATAGGCAAAACACCTATACCTATACATATATAAATCATATACCTATTTATTTCAATGTACAAATAAACTCATAAAAATCAAATAAAAATATATTTAGACTCACAAAAATAATTATAAATATATAAAATAAGAAAATAGAATAATAAAATAAAATATATAAAATAAAAATACACAAAACATAGGTACATATACCTATAATACACTCATAAAAATTAATTACTAATAAATAAATCCAAAAAAATAAATAAAAATCATATTAAAATACTACATAAAATAATAAACATTTTTTATTTTATACTCGAAAAAAATAAAATCATTTACTATTTTAAATTAATTATTTTCTAATAAAACCCATGTTTTGTCCTGTAGCGCCCTACGTGGACCAATCAAGGGCGGCGGACCGTTGACCTTTGGTCAACAGTCCCATCCGCGTGTCTGACACATCAGACCTGCTGAACCCCCGATTTTCTTGCATTTTTCGTGGGCGTCTCATCCATCGATTGCACTCGATTCCTTCACAAGATTTGTCCGTCGTTCATTGTACAATCACGCCAGATCTTGTAATCTATTGTACATCCTTTTGATTCTTCCCTACCGCCTAGTCAATAAAGGTGCACCCTATGTCCTTAAATAACTCAGCTCCTGCTTCTCTGCGAATTTGGTCAGTTTTCATCCAACTCCCATCCTCGTATTCGATTCTGGAGGCTCCCTCGTGACAGAAGAAGGTCTTTGGCGCCTTGAATCGGTCGGAGGAGGTGGGAGATGCACCCACGGCAGCGCGTTGGCGATCGCCACGCTCCTTGGCTAAAACCCATGTCGAGCTTCTTCTTTTTACTGTCATTAGCTTAAAATTAGTCGTAGGTTTTATTCCTTGCATTTTATTTCGTATTTTAATTAGTTAATTAGCGTAGTTAGATAGATTCGTAGTTCGGAGCTCCGGCGAACTATTTCACTGTGTCCCGACGTTTTCCGACCGCCACTTCCACCCCATTTTGTTTCCTGCCATTTTCTTCATCTCCCAGCCACCTTTGACAAACCGGATCCCTCTTGGATCTGCGAATCGGAGCTTCAACTCCTCCACCTCGCCGGAAGCTTCATCACCCACCTCTTTTTACGCTAACAACTTCAAACCCCGGGCCGAGGAGCATCGCTTCGAGCCGTGTGATCTTTCTGGACAGGTTAGGCGCGCGATACAACGCCAGGAGTTGAGATCAAGAGTCGTCGGAGGCACCTGGAGCTCCAAACCTTCCTTGACCTCGCGGAGGAGCTCCGGTCCACCTCTGTCCCATCCAACACCTCCAGCCGACAGATTCACCTTCTAGGAAGGTAGAGGGACCTTTTGGAACAGCAGCTGCCGGCAGGGGAGCGAGATCTCGTCGGAAGAAGCTCGCCCAGGTGACCCTTCTTCCCCGTTCTTCCAACCTCTTCCACTGTCGTTGGATGGAGGAGACGTCCCAAATCGAAGCACAGTCGTTGGATGATGCAGCGTTTCAACCGTCAGATCATCTCAAATGATCTAATCTCGTGCGTCCAGCAGCGAACCGGTACCAAGCGTTGGATGAGCGACACTTGGACAAGTGAAAGACCAGCAGCCGTCCGATCCAACGCCTTAAGGGGTAAATTGCACCTTTGGCCCTTGAATTTTTGTATTTATTTATTATTCTGTAAAATAAATGTAACGTTATAAATAATTGGGTTATTTGCAAAAAACCCTTGTATTAAGTGTATATAACTTTTTGATCCTTCCCAGCCGAGTCACGTGTTGTCCCACGTGACTTGGGAAATTTTGCACAGAGACCCTGGAGTTATTGAAAATTGCATTCTGGTCCCTCCGTGTCTGGATCACATGTAGTCCCACGTGATTTGTCATGAATTTTGCATTTATGCTCCTGAAGGTTTTGTATATTGTAAAAAGGTTCTAAAATATTAAATACATGTTTATTCTGTTGGGATTTTTGCACAGAACACCTTGTCTTTATTTTTAATTTCAAAAATGCCCCTGCTAGTGTTGGAATTTATTTTTGCTTTCCCTATTTATTGCATGCATCTATAAAATTCTAAAAATCCCCAAATAAATACCATAGGTTCTTGTTGCATTGTATTATCACGCCATATTTTTATTTTGCATTTTTATTGCATTTTCATCTTATAAAAATTCAAAAACATGCATTTTTGCTACTGTTTGCATTAGAAAATACCAAAAAAATAGTAAAACCCTTATAAAAATTCCAAAAAATTACCTTTTGTGTATTTTAGTGTGTTTTAATTTCTCTCCAAAAATCACTAAAAAATATAAAATAAAACTCCTAAAAATTAGAAAACTCTAAAAACCTTTAAAAAAATATTAAAAATCCTTGAAAAACCATAAAAATATAATTTCAGTTTTTCAATTTTCTATGATTTATTATCTTTCAATTAAATCTAATTTGAGGAATTTTTGACATTGTTTGGTATTTTTCATCCTCATTTTAATTTCGACCAGCAACTTAGTTCACTGTTTTCTAGTATTTTTATCTTTAAAAATACCAAAAAAAATTCAGGAAAAAATCATAAAAAATCATAAAAATATTCGAAAATTATAAAAAGCCTAAAGATATTTTATTTCCCGATTTTCCTTATTTTTGCCTATTTCTATAAATATCTTATTGCCTTCTTTTCTTATATTGTGTATATATTCTAATTAAAGAAAAAGAAAATAAAAAATATAAAAATGCAAAAAGAAAATATAAAATCAGAAAATTAAAAATTAAATACAAAAATATAAAGCAAAAATAAAATAAAAAATATATAAAATCAAAAACCCACAAAAACAATAACATGGGCAAGAAGAGAATTGGATAATTCTGTGCATTTATTTTTGCCCCGTTTGCTCCCAGTATTCGACCTCTACTTGTGCTTACACCTATACACATTTACATGTAGAGTTATAATAAATTTTAACTCCACATTTTTTCGATTCAATTGCTTTATTATGATGTGGGTTAATTGTTGATTGATTGGGATTTATTGAGCGGTCACCGCATCGACTATTGATCTGCCTTGTGGATTAATACGACCTCAGCTCAATCCCATATTATCAGATGGCGCCATTGCCGGGGCGCCATCGTTTGGGATACTTATTATTTATTTGATTCTTCACTCTTGTCCACATTTATTTGATTATTTGCATTATTGATATTATTGTGATTGTTCTGACCCTCTTCTTTATTTGTCTTCGATGTGAGGGACCGTCAAGCGAAGGAGGAATTCCTTGGAATTCTGATGCACCCGAGTGAGGTGGAGTTGTCTCTTCTACACCAGACAATAGGAGAGAGCATCGAAGGCAGATGGAGGAGAATTTTGAAAGGTGATGAATCCACATTTCATCATCTTTATTCTATCGTTTTGGCCTCAAAAACCCTAACAAATGCCTGAAAATAGCATTAAATAGAGTAATTTAGCATTCATGCATATGTGTATAAAAAGTGTATAAAATACTGTTTTTAATGCCAAAATTATAGAATAAAGAAAAGAAAAGAAAAAGAATAAAATATTGTAAATATTTTATGACCCGAAACCCCGAGACCTAGGCATCTTGATGAATAGGTCGACAAGGAATAAAGTAGGGGGAGATAAGGGCCAAATACCAATATTTATTAATTCATTCTTTATTCATTTTGGGACCTATTTTTGGTTCCACTTTTTGTACATCAAATAAAGAAATTTTGTACATGAAAGTTGTAGATGTTTTTATATAGAGAAATACAAAATTGATTTCACTGAAAAATAATACACTAAAAAGGTATGGTCTGAATAAAATCTAGAATCCCAACTTCCCAGGACCGTATCTCACAAAAGAAAACTCCAAATGCAGCAAACTTACCTTTAATTGTATATAGAATAAAATAATCTATTTAATGGTGGTAGTTTCACACTTGGCGGAGCTACGGTTTGAAAGTTGAGTTTTGGACCCACATTGTATACATGTACAGCTTAAAATATTCAATTTATTCTTTAATCATTATTTTTGTATTTTTATATTTTTATTATTTTATGAATATTACTTATAATACTTATATACATTAAAACAGGAATAAAAACCCAAATAAAACTCAAAATAAAAATACATGTAAACAAAATACACATGTATTATACCTATGTACAAACCTATACAATATGTACTTATATTTTATTTAACATGCAAAACACCTCAGAAAAATAGAATAAAAATATATTTGTGTAGATAAAAGTAGTTTATAATTTTAGAAAATAATAAATAAAAATAATAAAATTAAAAGACACAAAATAAAAATAAAGTAATAAAATACATAGGTATAAGTACCTATATAGGGCTAAAAGTAAACTTGTGAAAATATACCTAATAAAAATAAATAAAAATTACCATAAAATAATTTATAAAATTATAAGCATTTTTTTATTTTGTAACCATAATTAAATAAAATAATTTACTATTTTATTTCGATTTTTGAAATATTTTTTTAGAGGTTTTTTTCCTGGTTGGTCCACGTGGACCAACCAGGTTGGTCTGACAGTTGACCTCGGTCAATTGTCTGACCTCCTCCTCTAGACTTGTCAGAAGTCCAATTTATCTCTTCTTCTCGCATTCTCTAGGGCTGACCTTGCACCAACTCATTTCGATACCTTCTGCATTTTTGCTCCTCGATTAGTGGTGATTCACGCCCAAGTGATTCCTTGGGCTGAGGACCACTAATCGATGTGTTTGGCCCTCATCTTCCACGCCACCCGTCAACCCTACAAAAGAAGACCCCCGACTTCGATTCAAATTTGAATCCTTCTTCTGCCATTTCCACCCTCAAACCCCTAGCCCTTCGTGTTCCTGGTGACAGCAGGCATTGAATCGAGCCTGGGTTTGAAGCGTTTGGCGTCGAATCGAAGAGATTCGTCCCTCGCCGGAGCTCCGCTGTGAAGTTTTTCTCGACGTCCCCGGTGAGCCTCTTCCCCTTCTTCCATTTTCTTGTAGCTGTAGCTTAGGATAGGTTAGATCTATAGCAGTTTTGCATTTGATTGAGTTAATCGTCGTGAATCCCCAATCAAAGCCACGTTGGAGCTGAGATCCGCCTCCATTTTCCGGCCATTCTCGTTATCGACCGCCGCCAAAATCACCTCCATTCTCTTCCTCTTCGCTCCGTCATCACGCTCCACTCCTCCATCTCCCTCGATCTCACCCAGATCGAGCCGTCGAGCTCCATTCTCCGCCACTCGCCGGAGCTCCACGCCCGAGCCATCTTCCGCACCCATCGAACCATCAGAACCCTCCTTGTTGTTCGCCTGGTTTTTGCGCTTCTCCCTTGCAGGTCCGAGCCTAAGAGAAGGCTCCATCGAGCCTCGAAATCGCCAGGAGCAGCCCCCCAGGTCGTCTCCACCGTCCGAGCTCCCCACGCCATCTCCGCCTCGCCTGAGACTACCTGCTGACGCGGAGAGGCCCCAGGATCATTTTGCCCTTGATCCTAGGGCCGGAGCGGCCGTGTGTCGGCCGCAGTCACCAGCCAAAGCTTGCCGGGGGAGGTGTTCTTCATGACTCTCTCCCCGCCGTTGGATCGAAAGCCTCCTCTAGATGCCACGTCCGCCGTCCGATCGCCAGTTGTGCCCAGCCGTTCGATCAGCCCTCCAAGTTCTAATCTCAGCCGTCCAGGACGAAGGGGTATCCGCCGTTCGATGCACGCCACGTGTCCAAGTGAAGCTCCTTCGGCCGCACGATCAGATTCGTGTGTATTTTGCATTTCTCACCCACATGTTTTTGTATTTAAGTTTTAACCCTAGAACTTTTATTTCCCGTGTAAAAGTTTTTGTAAAATTTGTACTTAGGCCCTCGCACTTTCATTATTTGCACTTCAGTCTGCGCCACGTCACCTCACGTGACTGGGGCGCGTGCATTTTGGGTAATTTGCAGTTTTGAACCCGAACTTTTAGGTATTTGCAGTTATACCCCTGTGCGTAGTTGATTAAATATGTTTTTTGGGAAAATTGCATGGATGCCCTGTCGGTTTCTTTTATTTGCAAATATGCCCTTGTGAAGGACAGAACACGTTCCTCGCGCGTGTCTTTTGGTGAAATTTGCATCTAAGCCCCTATATGTTTCTATAATTGCATATATACCCCTGCTAGGCTTAGGATTTTTGTGTGCTTGATCCATTTAATTCACGCATCTTTTTAATGCCAAAAATTCTCAAAAATTGAACTTAAGCTACTGTGAACTTGTACTTTAATGCCATAATTTTAGTTTGCGATTTTATTTAATTTTAATATTTATTAAAAATCAAAAACATGCTTTTTATTCACTATCTAGCTTAGAAAATACCAAAAAAATATTAAAAGACCTCGAAAAATTCCAAAAAAATCCCCTAGTGTGTATTTTGACCTATTTTAGTGTCAGTCCAAAAATCCCTAAAAATCTCAAAAGAAAAATCTTAAAAATTCAAAAACACGTAAAAACTTCAAAAAAATATAAAAAATTCTAGAAAACTCTAAAAATTGTAAACTCAAGTTATGTAGTCTCCTATTTTTATTAGCTTTATTTGAAAATTAGTTTTGGAAAATTTTTGTGACTGTTTGATATTTTTAATTCCAATTTTATCCCCAGCCAGCAGCTTATTGACTGTTTTGCTTTATTTTGTTATTTAAAAATACCAAAAACATTCTGAAAAATACCCAAAAATCACAAAAATAGTAAAAAATTATGAAAAGACCAAAAATACTTCATTTCTGAATTTTTAACTATTTTTGCATAGTTTTATAAATATTTTACCTTCTCTTTTATTATATTGCTTACTTATTCCAATATTGAAAAAGAAAAAAAAGAATATAAAATATAAAATTCTAAAAATTAGAAAATTAAAAACCAAAATACAAAATTAAAAAATAAATAATAATAATAATAATAATAATAATAATTTAAAAAAATTAAAAACCCACAAAAAAAATTAGATTGGCTAAGTAGTCTATTAGACCTAGGGCTTTGACTTTTGTCTTTACTCTGCACCCTTGTTTCCTGTGTTCGTCCCCTACTTGCTTGCCATTATAAATTTGTAGTAGGGTATAATAAATTTCAATCCTTGCTATTGATTGCCTGATTGATTGTGTGGGTTAATTGTTGACGAACGAGGAGGCTTGAGTAGTCGCATCAGCGACAGTGAGTCTGATTTGTCATACCACTAATTAGCGGCTCTCGCTTTTTCGCTTTTCAGAAGGCAGTCTAATTTTTGCATTATTTATAATTTATGTATATTATGTGAGAGAGTGACCCTATAATTGTAATAATACATGACTCTCAGACGCTCCGACTTCCCGAGGTCCAGTACCCGAGGGATTGTTCCCTTGGGGGCCACGACGGTTTTAATGTTTATTATTATTATTTTATTTTTATTATTTTGTGTGAATGAGCCCTAGCTTAGGATTGTTTGACGTAGACTAAGGCCCAATCCGTAATATATATGCATGCACCTATAGATGCGACTTGGGACTTAGTCAATTTTGAAATAATGTTCTTCACACTATAGTATCCGATATCTAGGGTGATTTCTTCGGATTGCATTTGCATATAGCATAGGTTTCAATTCTGTTATTCATCCCGCATGGAGAGAGCTGGGAAGCACTGTAAGTCTTCTTACTTGGCATGCATCATCGTTTTCCGACTTGCATGGCTTTTCCGACCTTCTCCCTCTATTGTTGCCAACCTAGGATGCTTAATGGAAATTGAAACCTCGATAGGCACGTGCATTGAAAATATCCAAAAAAAGTAATAACAAAAATAAAATCGGGACGGCTAACTCCATTTGAACCTAAAAATAAAATGTAATGGATCCCTTGTCTTGGGGAGAGCAACCCCCTCATTGTTTGAGCATTTTATTTCTACAGACACGCTATGGATTAGTGCCCCAATCCCAAAACCTAATTCCGGTGTACAACTTTCTATGATCACCTAACTCTAAAATCGACAAGATAAAAGACCAGATCTCGGTCTTCACTGTGTTGAGTAGGTGAATTGGGGGTTTGCTTTGTGTATTGATTGTGATTTGGATTCCATTTGCACATTACCTTTGAGTTATCGGTCCCGTCCGTGTGAGTCATGCATTTTTCATATTTGAGTCTCTCTACCCCTCTTATACATATATCTTTTCATTTTGCATAGAGTCGTGATATTGGCGCGTAAGCTCAATCAGCTTCTCCATTCTTTTGTGTTTCCCTTCTTACCCACCCTCCTCGTGTCGCACGTATCATCTCTTCTTTTACCCGAGATTGCTGCATTTTTAGCAATAGCCC
Source organism: Ottelia alismoides (assembly GCA_037367405.1). Lineage (NCBI taxonomy): Eukaryota > Viridiplantae > Streptophyta > Magnoliopsida > Alismatales > Hydrocharitaceae > Ottelia > Ottelia alismoides. The sequence continues at coordinate 81,602 of JAZKJV010002119.1, read as the reverse complement.
ACATCGAGGATTCATGACTTATATTAATTATTGGAGTAAGTCGGGCATGATGTTGAGGATGATGAGATTGATAAACTACTCTTGGTGGATTTGACTTTGGATATGTGCATAGGAGCTTATTGAGGATTTTTTATGATGCATGACCATTAGGTGTGATTTTATATTTAGGACTTAGATCTCGTACATCGGATTGAGGATGTGATGTGCTTCAGTGATTTGAGGATGATATCATGATGTTTCTACAGATCTATCTATTTCGAGGTTTCGTTCGTCTTTGATTTCTGGGCTGGATAGACTATCTTGATATATGGTGCATGGTGACGATGATTTGTACCCACATGATCTCTCATCTTCGTGATTGATCCATTCCCGATCTCCTGATTCTATTATCCACCTATGGCACTTTGAGGATTCCTGGTTATCTTTCGTGCCATCTCAGCCAGATTTGATTGACCTGAGGGATGTTTTGTGAATGACCTGATTATTTGCTCCCTCACATGATCTTATGCCCTCCGGATGATTGAATGATTGAATGCTTTCAAGGACCTGAGATGACTTGCCAGCAATCCCAAGATTTCATTGACTTGGCTTACATGGCTCCCCGAGGACTATCTGCGGGATCATGTGACACACTCTTTACGATCGGTTCCACTCACTACCTGTACTGCCACTCTGTTGGGGTACGAAATTGTATCGTCTGATATGACTATTTGGCCTCTCTGCTGATTGTGTTACCGGTCTGCCAATACACGAGGCCATTCAAAGACTAATCTGAGTCCGCTCTCCTTGACGGTCCTCGCAAGGATGAGCTTCACTTTTCTGATTATTCCATGCCTAGTTCATACATTCCCCGAGGGTTATCTGCGAGGACTATGGCACCTTGCTAGATCTTGCGGTCTCTTCTGCTGGTAGATGGTCTGATGTCTACGGAGGCCTTTCTGATTGACTCCTTTGAGTCCTCTCTCTCCTTGACGACCCATGCAAGGATGAGATCTGATCTGACTATTCCTTGATTAGCTTGCATTGCTCCCCGAGGACTATCTGCGGGAAAATGCAACACTTTCTTTACGCTCGGTTTCCCTTTCAGACTGTGTCTCCTACTACTGGGAGCATGGATCTGAGTCATTTGGTATGCTTTCGGTCCCAATTGCTTTGATATTTACCCGATCTGCTGGATCTTGGGACCCGCCTGACTTGACTCCTTTGAGTCTGCTCTCCTTGACGGTCCTCGCAAGGATGAGCCATCCTTCTCTGATTATTCGATGCTTAGTTGGCAGTACGTTCCCCGAGGGTTATCTGCGAGACGCTGCCACACTTTCTTGATTTGTCGGTCTCTTCTGCTGGTAGCCGATCTTTGCCTACCGAGACCATTTCTATGATCCGTCTGATGGATCAAGCTCCTTTGAGTCCGCTCACCTTGACGACCCTCGCAAGGGTGAGCTTATGTTCTGATTATTCATTGACTAGCATGTACTACTCCCCGAGGGTTATCTGCGGGAGAGTACATCATATTCTAGGTACTCAGCTTCACTTATGGTACTTCCTCTCTGTTGGAGAATGAAGTCGAGTCATCTAATTTTGGTACCCGGTCTCCTCCCTAGTTGTGCCTCCTTTCTGTGGAGCACGGAGCCGAGCCTTCTGATTATTCTCTGATCCTGCTCACTTTGAGGACCCTCGCAGGGTTGAGCCATATCTTGTGTTCGGTGTAGTCCTTTGACTTTTTGACTCTATGACCACCGGACATCACACAGTCTCATGCCCTTCAATTTTCATATCTTTTTGAGACCTTGATTGACTTGGAGGAGTCTGTACTGCTCTTTCTTCTTCCGCGTCTTACGGTATCGGCTCCGCTCACTCATTCACTCCTTATGAGCCAATCATCAGATTTAACGCTATCGATCCCTGCTTTACTTTCCGATCTGTTTGTCCCCGGTAGCTGACACCTTTCACCTTCTGACTGCATCCTCGTTCTCACAGGGAGATGACGACGAGAGCACAATAGTCGCTTACCAGATACCGTCCTGTACCTCACACTATGTGCTAGTTGTATATAGGTGTTTGTCTTTTATTCCTTCTTTCTCCCGAATGTTATGTGTGCCCCAGATCTATCACCATATCTTTGTGACTATACCTAGGACGTACCTTGTCCTAAGTATAGGGGGGGTCCACACCGCGTTGTTCTTTCCTCGTTCAGTTTCGTCACTCCTGTTGTTGCCTATACTTAGGGATATCTCACCCTAAGTATGGGGGGGTGGTGCGTATATTCTCTATGATCTTTTCATCTATCTGTATATATATATATATTTTTTTTTCTTCCTTTCTTCTTTTCTTCTTCTTTTTCATATTTCTTTATCTAAATAAAAGGTGTCGCCCCTTTGTGTCAGTTTTCTGTACTTAGGACGTACTTTGTCCTAAGTATAGGGGGTGCACCCCTGATTCGTTCATTCTTTCGTCTGTTTCTTCCCACTTGTGGCCCTCCCTGCGTTGTGTACAGTCTTCTATACTTAGGTTTATTTGATCCTAGGTATGGGGGGAAGGTCACCTTCTTATTCATTTATATCTTCATTCTTTCATTCTTTCGTCAGTCGTTGTAGTATAGGCTTTTCTATACTCAATATGAGTTATGTCTTCTCTTTCTCTTCTCGACCTATGAGGACATAGCTCATGCTAAGTATAGGGGGTTGTATATACTCTGTATATACTTTAGCCATAACTCATACTTTCATAATAAATGTGGCTAAATATACTGTATATATAAACACGTAATCCATTAATAAACAACAGTCATTCCTCAAATTGTTTTTGTATTTACTGATTAATAAATCAGGTTAAAAATATTTTAGCAAAATGATTTGAAAAATGGTGTGAACCGTTTGGACAACTTTTTGTGAAATGTTTTCAACCTTTGTAAAACATTTTGATTGTAGAAATTCTTTCTTTGTGTGAAATAAAAGTTTGGAAACCGATTTGCAAATGATTTTGAAAATGTTTGTAAACATATTTTGAAAAGTGTATATATACTGTGCAAAAAATCTTTGCAAAATGACTTTCAAATGATTGTAAAAGTTTGCAAAATTATTTTGTACTATAGTTTTCAAAATTTGTTCTCAAATAAATTTGAGGAATGAATGTATCATTGAAATTTGAATAAAATGTGTATATAAATTCTTTATCAATTGTATAAATATACCCTAAAAAACTCACTTTCTTACAACCTGTAAAATCCTTAAAATTCTTAAATCTTGTAAAATAAAGCGGCACACCCGTGTAAATAGTTGTACATACTTTTTGTGTGCCAAAATTTTTATTTGCAAAAATTCTTTGTGTAAAAAGATTCTTTGATTTTTAAATTCTTTGGTAAAATGGTCCAGTTTCAATGAAGTTGAATGATAGGAGAGTGTGGGTTGCAATAAAGCTTCAAAAGAGGGATAGTCTTCTGGCTCAAGAGGAAAAAGTCCTTATGTAAATGATGCTGTAAATAATATGTTGAAAAAAAACTCCGAAAAAGTGGGCAGGCTTGTAAATAAATAAAAAAAGTAATTGTCTGCCGGAGTATGTATATGTGTTGTATAGAAAATAAGCAAGCTTGAGCATCAAAGTTATACCATGTGAGCCTGCAGCTGGATGACTTGACTACACTGGTCTTGCATCCCAGGATAGGTAGCTACACTGGCTACCGTCCATTCTCTTCTTCCCCTCCTCCCCTTGAGTCAGATGCCACTTGAACTTAGAAGGGAATACCCCGCTCCTCGACGACAGAGGGCTGGATTGGGGAATCATTGGGTTGTCATTCTAGAGAAGTCAGTTCCTTTATCATTTCAGTTGGGGAGAGCCACTATCACTTACACTGTACAAGTCAGCTTCATAGTCATAAGGGTTTGCGTATGATGTAGGCTAGTTCTGACCTGGCTATTGAGGTGATTTGAACCACGTTCTGTGACTTTTGAAGGCTGTTGTGTTTTAAATTTGGTTTCCGACCAGGTTCCACACACATTTTCACACCAAGGTCTAACCTGAGCTCCAAACTTGGATTTTGTACAGATAAGTTTGATAATCATGATCAATTCAATTTATTCTTTAAATTCTTTATTCTTGCTTTTTCTTTTCTTCTTATTCTTTATTCTTTTTTATTGCATAAGTATTTGCTAGGGACTAGCAAAGGCAAGTATAGGGGGGTGATGAATCTCCATTTCATCACCTTTATTCTATCATTTTGGCCTTAAAACCCCTAGCTAATGCATGTAAATAACATTAATTTGTCTATAATAGCATTCATTATTTATTGCATTTATTGTATATAAAATAAGGTTTTTAAAGCCAAAATTATTGAATAAAGAGAAGAAAAGAAAAAGGAATAAAATATTGCAAATATTTTATGACCCTAACCCCGAGATCAAGTCCAGAATGGAATTGGTCGACAAGGAATAAAGTAGGGGGAGATAAGGGCCAAGAATACAATAAATACCTCATTTATTCATTCTTGATTTATGCATTTTTGACACCTATTTTGTATCTAATTATTTATTTATCAAATAAAGAATTTTTGCACATAAAAGTTGTATATAATAATGTAAATAAAAATACAAAATTGAGTTTGTACAAAAATAATATACAATGTACATTTTATACCCAGAATAAAAAGCCAGAAACCAAACTTCACAGACCCATATCTTCCAAATAAAAATTCAAAACATAGCAAAATCACCTCTAATTCTATATAACTTTTCATGAGCTATTTAGTGGTGTGGTTATATATATTTTGGAGTTAATGTGCAAAAGATAGGTTTTGGGCCCCTATTGTACATAATATCGATTAAAATATTCAATCTATTCATTACTTATTATTTTTACAAATTCATATTTTTATAATTTTGTAAACATTATTTATAACATAAGTGTAAATTAAAATTAAAATTAAAACTAAAAGAAAAAAAGAAGAATAAAACAAAACTATGCCAAACCATAGATGAAATACCTATGTATATAAATAAAAGAGAATTATATTCTTTAATTATTTTATTCTTTCATATTTTTTTAATTTTTTCAATATCATATATATTCTATGTCAATAAAACTCATTAAAATATATGAAAATAAAAAGAAGTATACAAAACATAGGCAACCTATACCCATACCTATATAAATCATATACCTATTTATTTCAATTTACAAATAAACTCATAAAAATCAAATAAAAATGTATTTAGACTCACAAAAATAAGTTATAAATATATAAAATAAGAAAATAGAATAATAAAATAAAATATACAAAATAAAAATAAAAATACACAAAACATAGGTTCATATACCTATAAATACACTCATAAAAATTAATTACTAATAAATAAAGCCAAAAAATAAATAAAAATTATATTAAAATACTACATAAAATAATGAACATTTTTTATTTTATACTAAAAAATAATAAAATCATTTACTATTTTAAATTAATTATTTTCAAATAAAACTCCTGTTTTGTCCTGTAGCTTCCTACGTGGACCAATCAGGGGCGGCGGACCATTGACCTCTGATCAACTGTCCCATCCGCGTGTCTGACCCGTCAGACCTGCTGAACCCCCGATTTTCTTGCATTTTTCATGGGTGTCTTGTCCATTGATTGCACTCGATTCCTTCACAAGATTTGTCCGTTGTTTATTGTACAATCACGCCAGATCTTGTAATCTATTATACATCCTTTCGATTCTTCCCTACCGCCTAGTCAATAAGGGTGCACCCTATGTCCTTAAATAACTCAACTCCTGCTTATCCGTGAATTTGGTCAGTTTTCATCCGACTCCCTTCCTCGTATTCGGTCTTGGAGGCCCCATCATGACAGGAGGAGGAGGTCTTTGGCGCCTTGAATCGGTCGGAGGAGGTGGGAGCTGCACCCACGGCAGCACTCCGGCGATCGCCACGCTCCTTGGCTAAAACCCAGGTCGAGCTTCTTCTTTTTACTGTCATTAGCTTAAAATTAGTCATAGGTTTTATTCCTTGCATTTTATTTCGTATTGTAATTAGTTAATTAGCGTAGTTAGATAGATTCGTAGTTCGCCGGAGCTCTGCTCCGGCGAACTATTTCACTGTGTCCTGACGTTTTCCGACCGTCGCTTCCACCCCATTTCGTTCCCTGCCATTTTCTTCATCTCCCAGCCACCTTTGACCAACCGGATCCCTCTTGGATCCGTTAATCGGAGCTTCAACTCCTCCACCTCGCAGGAAGCTTCGCCACCCACCTCTTTTTACGCTAACAGCTTCAAACCCCGGGTCGAGGAGCATCGCCTCGAGCCGTGTGATCTTTCTGGACAGGTTAGGCATGTGATACAGCGCCAAGAGTCAAGATCAGGAGTCACCGGAGGCACCTGGAGCTCCAAACCTTCCCCGACCTCGCGGAGGAGCTCCGGTACACCTCTGCCCCATCAAACACCTCCAGCCGACAGAGCCACCTTCTAGGAAGGTAGAGGGACCTTTTGGAACAGCAACTGCCGGCAGGGGAGCGAGATCTCGCCGGAAGAAGCTCGCCCAGGCGACCCTTCTTCCCCGTTCTTTCAGCCTCTTCCCCTGCCGTTGGATGAAGGAGACATCCTAGATCGAAGCACAGCCGTTGGATGATGCAATATTTCAACCATCGGATCATCTCGGATGATCTAATCTCGTGCGTCCAGCAGCGAACTGGTACCAAGCGTTGGATGAGCGACACGTGGACAAGTGAAAGATCAGTAGCCGCCCGATCCAGTGCCTTAAGGGGTAAATTGCACATTTAGCCCCTTGAATTTTTGTATTTTTTATTTAGTTCTGTAAAATAAATGTAAAATTATAAATAATTGGGTTATTTGCATAAAACCCCCTGTATTAAGTGTATATTACTTTTTGGTCCTTCCCAGCCGAATCATGTGTTGTCCCACGTGAATTGGGAAATTTTGCACAGAGACCCCTCGAGTTATTGAAATTGCGTTTTGGTCCCTCCGAGTCTGGATCACGTGTAGTCCCACGTGATTTGTCATGAATTTTGCATTTATGCCTCTGGTGGTTTTGTATATTGTAAAAAGGTTCTAAAATATTAAATAAATGTTTATTCTGTTGGGATTTTTGCACAGAACACCTTGTCTTTATTTTTAATTGCAAAAATGCCCCTGCTAGTATTGGAATTTATTTTTGCTTTCCCTATTTATTGCATGCATCTATAAAATTCAAAAATCACCGAAAAATACCATAGGTTCCTGTTGCATTGTATTATCACGCCATATTTTTATTTTGCATTTTTATTGCATTTTCATTTTTGTAAAAATAAAAAAAACATGCATTTTTGCTACTGTTTGCATTAGAAAATACAAAAAATAGTAAAACCCTTTTAAAAAATCCAAAAAAATATCTTTTGTGTATTTTAGTATGTTTTAATTTCTATCAAAAAATCATTAAAAAATATAAAACAAAACTCCTAAAAATTAAAAAACTCTAAAAACCTTCAAAAAAATATTAAAAATCTTTGAAAAATCATAAAAATATAATTTCAGTTTTTGAATTTTCTCTAATTTATTATCTTTCAATTAAAATTAGTTTGAGGAATTTTTGACATTGTTTGATATTTTTCATCCTCATTTTAATTTCGGCCAGCAACTTAGTTCACTGTTTTCTAGTATTTTTATCTTTAAAAATACCAAAAAATTCAGAAAAAATGTAAAAAAATCATAAAATTATTGGAAAATTAGAAAAAGCCTAAAAATATTTTATTTCCTGATTTTCCTTATTTTTGCCTATTTCTATAAATATCTTATCGCCTTCTTTTCTTATATTGTGTATATATATTCTAATTAAAGAAAAAGAAAATAAAAAATAAAAAATGCAAAAAGAAAATATAAAATCAGAAAATTAAAAATCAAATAAAAAATATAACAAAAATAAAATAAAAAATATATAAAATCAAAAACCTGCAAAAACAATAACATGGGCAAGAAGAGAATTGGATAATTCTGTGCATTTATTTTTGCCCCCAACCGTTTGCTCCCAATGCTCGACCTCTACTTGTGCTTACACCTATACACATTTACATGTAGAGTTATAATAAATTTTAACTCTACATTTTTGAGATTCAATTGCTTTATTCTGATGTGGGTTAATTGTTGATTGATTGGGATTTATTGAGCAGTCACTGCATCGACTATTGATCCGCCTTGTGGATTAATACGACCTCAGCTCAATCCCATGTTATCACTAATATTTAAAGTTCTAAGACTAAAGAGAAATAAAAAACTCGCAAGGGTATCTCTGTAAAAATGCTACCTTACATGGGTCCGCACGTGAGGTGACGTGGACTGGATTAAATAGCAAAATGACTACAGTTCAAGGGACTTTTTGTAAAAATTACAAAACTATTATAATCTGACCTATGAATGTTTAAGTATTAAACTATAAATTACAAAAAGGATGGGCGAAGATTGCTAAAAGGAGGGACGGGCGTGATTGGGCGTTCTGATGCCTTCACTTGCCATGTGTCGTCCTCAGATGGCACGATACTGCTTCGTAGCTAATGTCTCTAATTAGATCTCAGATATAAGATCTACGATCTGGCTCGCCTTGATCCGATGTCTCCTGTTTCTTGCGAAGAACATAGCTCGATCGAACGGTCCTGGATGGACCTGAAAGAATTGGGAAGAAGGCTTCCCTAGAGCTCGCTTGATCAACCTTTTCTCCTTGCTCCTATGCTCCCAGAGGCTACTGAGATGGGGAAGAGCTAGCTGGTGTCGTTATGCACCTACTTGAGGCATCAAAGGAATCCTTGCCCCATCATTGGGGGCATGGAAAATCAAGGTACCTGAAGCTTCTTTTGAACCTCAAAACCCCTTAAACAGGGCTCTTCCAGACCTGCAACAAAGACAAAAAGAATCGCGGGGAACATGGGAAGGTTTTGGGGCTTTTATTGGTGGCTGTCGGAGGTGAGATGGTGGCAGAGCGAAGAGGTCCGGTGGAGATGGCGGCGGTGGACCTCGATTCCTCGATTCAGAGCAAATCGAGGGTGGCTGGGGGTCTCATAGGCAGAGAAATGAAGGGGTATGGAAGTGAGGTGGTATGCAGGGTCGGAAATAGTAAGAGGCATGACGGAGGTGTTCGTCGGAGTTCATCTCCGACGAACTGCGAAGAAACTAATTAACGATAAGGCAATGGATGAAATGCTAACCTAATGGCAAGAATGAATTGCTGGAAGTAAACCTAAGCTAAAAAGCAAGAAAAGAAACCTTACTCGGCCGGAGCCATGGAGATGGCACCTCGACGGTGGTGCACCACCGGAGATGGTGGAACTGGCTTCCTACTCACTCCTCCACTCACCAAACAACTAGGCGAGTGAGCTACCACCTCGCTCAAGCCCAAGCACACGCTCTAAAAGGGAAGAAATGGGAAGAAGGGGATTCGAATTTCAAAAATGGGGCAGAGCTTGACTATATACATAAAGAAGAAAGCAGCACGAATCAATGTCTACATTAATATAGGAAAAATGAAGACGATGGATCAAATGTACGGTTTGACAGACCTACGTCCTAGGTTAGACAGTTGACCCAGGTCAACAAACTACGTGATCTGTTTGGTCCACATCATCTGCAAAAAGACAAAACTATAATTAAAATAAAAAATAATTCGAAATAAAATAGAAAATGATTGATTTAATTTTTGATTAAGACATAAAAATATTTAATTTTTTATATAGTATTTATTGTGATTTTTATTTATTTTTATGAGGTTATTTATTACAAGTTAATTTTTTAGGGTTTATTTATAGGTATAGTAACCTATGTTTTATGTATTTTCATTTTATTTTGTATTTTGTATTTTATTATTTTATTTTCTCAATTTATATATTTATAACTTATTTTGATAAAGATAAAATTATTTTCATTATATTTTTATGATATAATATGTATACATAAATAAATCGAAGTATATAATATATAGGTATAAGTACATGTATTCCATCTATGTATTTATATAGACTATTTTATTTTTCATCATGTGAGGTGATGCGAACTAGACCCAAATGTAATTACCAAATAATTTAGCGGTTCCAATGCAATTTTACTACAATTTTTTATTAATTAAAAATATTACAGGACTAAATAAAAAAACCAAGAAAGTTTGGGATAACTTTGTAAATTACACCGCTTAATGCGCGATCGAATGCCTGAAGATGGACCACTTGACACGCATCGTCCCTAGGATGCGCGATGACTGTTTGTGTAGCAATGTATGGATTAGATCTCCAACGGAGATCGGACAGTGGAGGCTCGCTCAATCTGACGGTGGTTGTACACTTGGGCGTCTAGCCTAGATCAGATGGATCGTGAAGAGCAGATGAAGGACTACTCCCCTACAAGTTTGAATCTGCAATTGTGCACGTCTTTGGCCTTCGTTCTTGCCGAGGAGATGCTCAGATAATTCCTAGGAGTCGTCCGCACCAAGTGAAGCCTCCAAAAAGCTCCAGGACCTAGCGATGGGGTCCTGGTCAAGCCACAAAGCAGAGTGGACCTAGGGGTCATGTTCTTAATGCAATTGGACCTTTAATGGGCCTTTCCAGGAGCTAGACCTACATAGATATGTCACAGAGTTTTCAGGATGCGTCCTAGGTGATTATTGGTGGGAGTCGAGACGGGATGGAGTGGAGGCAATGAGGTCCGATGGCATGGAGGAAATGAACCTCGACGGTCCAGATTGGGGATTGATCTGGGGGAAATGGGTGTGCAAAAGGTGGAGAAATGAAAGGCAAGGAAATGAGATGGAACGGAGAGGTAGGAACACGGTATTACAACGAAAGAAAGGGTGGTCGGAACTCTGTAGCTCCGGCGAGGTCTAGTTCTAAACCTAAGCTAAAAAATGTAATCAAAACACTAATGAAAATGCGGTTAAAAACTATAGCTAAACTAACCTAGAAAGCGAAGGAAAATAGCCTCAAATGGTTGGGAGACCACGAGATCATACCTCGACAGTGAGCTTCGCCAGAGATGGTGGGAACCCACCCTCACCATACCTCTACTCGCTACAGAAGGGCTAGGCGAGTGATGAATCTCCATTTCATCAACCTTTATCCTATCATTTTAGCGTTAAAAACCTTATCTAATGCATGTATATAGCACTAATTTGTTCAAATTAACCTTCATTCTTTATTCCATTTATTGTACATAAAATACTGTTTTTAATGCCAAAATATAGAATAAAGAAGAAAAAGAAAAAGAAAAAGAATAAAATACGAAAGGTATTTTATGACCTTAAACCCTAAGACCTAGGCGTCTTGATGACTAGGTCGACAAGAAATAAAGTAGGGGGAGATAAGGGCTAATAATATATTAAAAATTCTATTTATTTATCCACCATTAATTCAGTTTTGGAACCTATTTTATTTTCTACTTTTTATATCTCAAATAAAGAAATTTTGTATGCGAAATTTGTAGATATAGAAAAATACAAAATAGAGTTTTTATAAAAAATAATATATAGTGTACAAGTTATGATATAAATAATAAGCCAAAATCCCAACTTCTTGTACATGTATCTCTCAAATAAAAACTCAAAATGTACTAAATCACTTTAAATGTATATAACTTTTAATAATCTATTTAATGAAGGTGGTTTCAATTTTTTGGAGTTAAGGTGTGAATGTTAGATTTTGGAACCCTATTGTATAATTTACCTGTATAAAATATTCATTTTATTTATTCTTTATTATTTTCATAATTTTATATTTTTATAATTATGTAAATATTACTTACAACATATGTACATATTAAAACTAAAATAAAACCATAAATAAAATACCAAAATAAAATAAGAACATAAAATACATAGATGAATATACAACACATATACATATATAATAATTACACCTATTTATTTAAGTGTAAATTTTACATCAGAAAAATAAAAATATATTTATATATAAGAAAATTTTATAAAATAATAGAATAAAATAATAAAATTAAAATACAAAATAAAAATTAAATACTTAAAAATAGATTAATATACTTATAAAATAACACTAAAAATAAACATGTAATAATTAAGTTCAAATAAATAAAAATAATAATAGAACACTTTAGAAAATAATAAATATTTTTTTATTTTATAACTTAAAATTAAAAAAATCATTTATTATTTAATATCGAATTTTTAAGTAATTTTTAGTCTACATTTTCCTAGTCGATCCACGTAGACCTACTAGGTTTCACCTTTGGTTGACCTCGGTCAACTCTATGACCGAGGTCCTAGGGTTGTCAGACCTAGCGTTAGATCCATGTTCGCATTTTCCCTCAGATCGATGCAAGAATCGGAACGAGATGGTTTCTTGACCAATTTTCCTCCTCGATTCATCCCCTAACACGCGTGCATGATTCCTTGGACCAAGGATCATTGATTCGCCCATGCCTCCTCGATCTTCCTAGCCATTTCTTCACCCTGTACATAAGCTCACTCGTCCCCATTTTCGATTTGTGAATCACCTTTGTCCTGCTTTGGCTTCTTCCTCGTGTGCTCTGGATTGTAGGAGGGTGACAACCTCCTCACCAGCTCATTGGGAGCGTAGTCAGGCAACCCCTAAGTGCGTTCCACCCATATCCGGTGAGATACGCCGCTGTGAGGTCCGCTTCCTTGGCTCCGGCCAAGTGAGGTACTTTTTCTTGCTTTTTTGTTTAGGTTTTATTGTAGCATTTGATTCATGTTCTTAGATTAATCTGTAGTCGCTTGATTTAGTGTAACTAAGCCTTTTCGTAGTTCGCTGGAGCTCGACCTCCGGTGAACATCTCCACCTATTTCAGATCAACTACGACCCACATTCCACCTTCATCTCCTCTCTTGGATGTTTCCCTTCATCCCACACCGCTCCATTCAACATGTTCCGTCCTGGAGCAGGATCTGGGCGTCCTACCTCTACTGCCTCGTCGGTACACATCCACCACGCACCACCATCATTCCATTTCCCTCATATAAGGGCCGAGGCTTTTTGCCCTTGACCCCTTTATCTTCCTGTGTAGGATTTGAGACCCAAAGGATGAGTTGGAGCTATTTTGATACTCGCCATAGGTACCTGGAGCCTCTAGGCTTCTTCGACCTCGCAAGCGAACCTCGGTGACCATCGGATTATTTTGAGCACCCCGGCCACTAGAAAACCTTGCCACGAGCATTTTTGGAACCTTTGCAGCATGAGAGGAGGTCGGAGGCTCGCTTTACGACCAATCGAAGCTCGGAGGAATGAAGCTTCTTCCTTGTTCTTCCGAGCCACTTCCGAGCCATCGATCTTCACCTTGTTCTTACAGGAGCATAACTACCGTCCAATTGAGTCAAGCCATTACCGTCAGATCATGATCCATGGTCTAATCTTGATCTTTCAAGGCTGAATCGACATCGTGCTACGAGGAGGCGCCACATGTTTAAGTGGGCGCATCACGCCCGTTGGATCATGCCTTTGATTGGGTATTTTGCATTCAAAACCCAAAGACTTGTTGTATTTACTATTTAAAACATAGACTTTCCGCTGCCATTATTTATTTTTGTAACATTTGCAAAACGACCCCATAGTTTTATTATTTGCAATTGGGTCCTTGCCAGCGAGGCTCATGTATCCATACACGTGAGCTTGGCATTTTTACAGGAAAGCCCTCATGGGTTTTGCATTTTGTATTAAGTCCATAAACATTGATCGGCCATTATAATTATTTTTGGTGTATTTGCAGTTTAGCCCTCAAGCTTTATGTTATTTGCATTTATGCCCCTACCAGGACGTTGATTTTTGTTGATTGATTCTATTTATTAAATATATCATTTGTGCTCCAAAAAAATCCTTCAAGGGTTAAGCTCCTACTATGTTGTATATTCACATTACATTTTTAGATCACCATTTTAGGACTTTTCTCTATTTTATAAAAAAATAGTACAGATATTCCCTGCTTGAATTAAATTATACCAAAAAATACAAAATCATTTTGACAAAAAATCTAAAAATTCCAAAAATACCATTTTCTATTTTATTATTTTGTTTATATTATTGTTTATCTACTAAAATTGATTTGGAAAACTTAAGATATTATTTGATATTTTTAATTTCTATTTCAATTCTGCATATTTATCTATTCCCTGATTTGGGATATTTTTGACTGTAAAAGTCCATAAAATTTACCAAAATCCTTAAAATATCACAAAACCAGTAAAAAATTATTTAAAGCCATAAAATATTTAATTATGTAATTTGTATTTATTTTTAGTTGTATTTATATCTATATTAGTCCATACTGTATATATAACCTCATATATTCTATATTATATTAATAAAAAAGATAAAAGGATCTTCTTATCGATAGATTAAGGATAAACACTTAATTATATTTGCCTATACCTATAGTCTCATTTGGATTTAGTTGAATTTTGAATTGCTATTTATTTGGACTTGATACCGCATGCTGAGAGAGGTCGCATACAGCATGTGTTGGACCCATTGTGGCGGGCACCAAGTGGCATCGAAGACCAGACCTTGGTCTCATTTCTAGATAATTAGCATATTGTTCTTCATGCTAATAGTATATTATATTCTCGTCTAGTGTATTTTCATTGGCTTGCATTTGCATATAGATAGGTTTCAATTCTGTTTAGCATCCTTGCATGTAGAGACCTGACGACAAGGTGAGCATTTATGCTTTAGCATTCATCATCGTTTTCACCTCGCACTTTTTCGACTCGCTCCCTCTAATTTTGATCACTTAGGTGATAAAAATAATTGATTCCTTGCCAGGCTCATGCATTTTCATTATAAATACAAAAAAAGTGATAACCAATAAAAGACTGCTAAGCTTACTCGACCCTAAAGTAAATCAAAAATAAAACATTTATCTTGGGGAGAGTAACCCCCTCATTGTATTTGTTTTACTTTGCTCACATACACATTAAGGTTAGTGCCTCAATCCCAGACCTCCTAAGTGATTGTGCAATTTTGTTATTCTCACCTAACTTTGAAACATATAAGATAAAATGATCGAACTTTCACGGTCTTCACCAAGTTGAGTAGGTGAATTGAGGGGTTTGTCTTGTGTGTGTTTGTTTGTGATCGATTGTTTGCATCCTTGATTGTCTATGCGCATTTGCACCTTGTTATCACATCTTTCAATTGACCATCGTGCTCTCCCGATCATTTTCCTTTTGTTTCGGAGATGGCCGACTTGAGTGAATTTTATCCCGACTTTGCGAATCCATTGTACCCTCCAGTCAGTTTACCTCCATTTTTTCAGGAGGACTTTGCTCCTGACTTTTATATATCTCCGGCTAATTCCTTATTTCAGGAAGGAGATTGTAACCTTGATCCTCCTCCATATATCAGGAGGATCTTACTCCTGATTCTCCTTATTGTACATATCCACCTACTCCACTATTTCAGGACTCGAACTTTGACCCACTACTGCCATCACATTATTCACCACCTCACCTATGCGAGACCTATCTTTGGGATTCACCTCTTATGTTGTCTACACTTGAGAACTTGACCCAGATCATGGATCATATGAATTCAAGGATTGATGACCTCACTAGCCTAAATAAGAACCATATTGATGATTTACCTTCTGGATTTATGGATTCATTCGAGGACACCCATGAGAGCTTGTAATCGCCAAAAATACAAAAAATGAGAAAAAAAATAAAAATCCAAAAAGATTTCGGGAGACACACTGTGAGTCACCTTGTGAGGAGAGAGCAACTATGCCAGATCCTTTCTCCACACACTCATTCACCTCATGTCCCACCTTTAACCCTGAGGATAACACTGTTGATGAATCTCCATTTCATCACATTCATTCCATCATTTTGGCCTTAAAACCCTAACTAATGCATGTAAATAGCCTTAATTTCTACAAATTAACATTCATTATTTCTTATATAAATATCGTATAAAATATTGTTTTAATGCCAAAATTATAAAATAAAGAAAATAAAAGAAAAGGAATAAAATACCAATGGTATTTTATGACCCTAAACCCCGAGACCTAGGCATCTTGATGACTAGGTCGGTAAGGAATATAGTAGGGGGATATAAGGGCCAAAAATCACTTAAAATTCACATTCTTTTATTCATCATTTATTCATTTTTTAAACCTATTTCGGTTTCTACTTTTTATACATCAAATAAAGATTACATGAAAGTTATAGATAATAATATAAATAAAAATGCAAAATTGATTTCATACTAAAATAATATACAATGCACTTTTTATACTCTAAAAAAACCAAAATCCCAACTTCTAAGACCCATGTCTCTCAAATAAAAACTCAAAACATATCAAAATTACCTTTAATTATATATAACTTTTAATAAACTATTTAATGAAGGTGGTTTCATATTTTTTGGAACTAAGGTGTGAAAGTTAGGTTTTGGGACCTCTATTGTATAATTTACCTGAATAAAATATTCATTTTATTTATTTTTATTATTTTTATAATTTCATATTTTATAATTTTGTAAATATTATTTATAGTACATGTACATATAAATAAATAATTAAAATAAAATATGTATACTAAATACATTGATGAATATACAATAACTATCCCTATATAATATATACTCATATTTATTTAAGTGTAAATATTATATTAGAAAAATATAATAAAAATATATTTACGTATATAAAAATAATATATAATTTTATAAAATAAGATAATAAAGAAATAAAATCAAAAAAATAAAATAAAAATAAAAGACAAAAAACATCGATAAATATACCTATAAATGAAACCCTAAAAATTAACTTGTAATAAATAACCTTGAAAAAATAAATAAAAATCACAATAAAATATTATAAAAATAATAAACATTTTTATTTTATAACCTAAAAATAACAAAATCATTTACTAATTTATTTGTGAATTTTAATCTGACTTTGTCTTTTTTTTGGATGATGTGGCCCAATCAGGCCACGTCATTCGTTGACCCCAAGTCAACTCTGACCCCAGGTCATAGACTCCATCAGAACATAGTACCCCCTCTCCTTCTCGATTTTATACCCATTGATTCATGGCCCGAGGAAGATAAGACCCTTCATAGGATCTCTTCTCTGTACATCCTAGATTCTCACCGAGCCTTCTTCTAGGGTTGATCTCCGTCGAATCACCCTAGATTTTGCATCGAACATCGCCAATCCACCTCATGTATATAACCTACTACGTTACCTTCTTCCCATTTTCGAATCCCTTTCTGTCCCTTTCTCTCCTTCTATTGGCATCCCAGGGCTTGAGCTCCGTGACAGGGAGCTCACCCCGCTCTTGGTTGGATTGAGGGAGGCGCTCAGAGGCGACTTCCACCATCTCCGGCTACCATTGGTCGTGAGGTTCCACCTCGCGGATTCCAATCGACTCAGGGTAACTTTTCGTGTTTTTATACTAGTTGTAGATTTAACCTTTAATCCTTGCTTTTAGTTTAATCGTTGAATGCTTGAATTAGTGTAATCAAACCACTTCGACGTTCGGCGGAGTTAACCCTCTAACGAGCCGTACACTGTGTATGCCCATTTTTCGAGCCACCTACCACCACCACCTTCTTTCCCTTCGCCTATTCTACGCTCCACCTCCTTCCACTCAACCAGATCCACCATGGATCTGGATCCCGATGCTCCAACTCCTCACCTCACTGGAGTCACTGCCACCGCACCGCATTCCGCTCCATTCCACCCCGAAAACACCTCTGGCCCCTTCCTATTTCCTTTCTTGTGCTAACTTTGTAGGTGTCATAGCGTAATAGCCTCGATTGAGGAGTTTTTGAGATACAAGAACCATCTCCAGGCCGCGCTTCTTCTTCGAGCATCCAGGGGCCTACCGATGGCGTCTGGATATTTTTGAGGTACGTAGGACCTTCGCTGAAGTGGTAGGGACGTGAAGAGCTAGCCGGGGGCGCTCAAGAAGGTCAGAGGAATGAGCAGTGCTCGATCGAAACTCGCCAAGGGAGAGTTCTCCGCTTGTTCTTCCAACATTCTCAAGAGTCGTTCGATTATCAGTCATTCTCCAGATCGCACAGTTGACGTCGGATCTAGAGCAACACAGTTGTTGGATCTCGCCTGGAGATTTGATCTTAGACGTCCGTGGGCGAAGGATCATCGTCGCACTAGGCAACGATGTGTGTCTAAGTGAATCGAGCATCACCATCCATCAACACCGCTAGTAGGGGTAAATTTCACTCGTACCCCTGCATTTTTGTATTTTTATAAATTGCTTCTGTAAATATTATAAGTATTTTAACTTTTTTGTACATTTTCTTAGAACCCTGAACTTTGTTGTAATTACTAGCTCGTCCCTTGCCAACACATCTCACGTGGCCATCAACATGAGGCGCGCATTTTATATATAGGACCTTGTGCCTTTTGTTATTTGTCTTTAGTCCTTGAAATTTAAATATTAGTTATAAATCTTCGGAGAAATTTCATGTTCATCCATGTGCTTTGATTTATTTACATATATGCCCCTACCAGGACATTAAATTTTGAGTGCTTGTTGTATTTATTTAAAATAGCTATTGTGCTCTAAAAAATTCACCAATTAAGCTCTTGTTGCATTGCAGTTTCACGACACTTTTTTAGATTTGCAATTTAGGACCTTTCTTATTTTATAAAAATAAAAAAGAGCACAATTATTCTCTATTTAGCTTATAAAATGCCAAAAAATATAAAACATTTTTAACAATTCCAAAAATATATTTTATGTTTGTCTATTTATTTTCTAACTCCAAAAACCAAAAATCCTAAAAACTAATAAAGAAAATACATAAAATTAAAAAATCTCCAAAATCCAGTATAAAAAAATTCGTGAAAACCCCCAAAATATATTTTTCTAATCTAAATTATATTTATATTAATATTTATCTATTAAAAATATTTGAAGAATTTTTGACTTATTTTGTTATTTTTAATCTTTATTTAAATTTCATCATATTATTTAATCCCTTATTTAGGGTATTTTTATTTTAAAAATATAAAAAAAAGACAAAATTCATTAAAAATCACAAAAAATATTAAAAAAATATTTTAAATCCAAAAATATTTAATTTTGTAATTTTTATTAATTTTAGTTATATTTTTATCTATATTATCGTATATTGTGTATATAATCCTATATATTCTTATATTGGATAATTAAAAGAAAAATAAATACAATCAAAAAATAGAAAAGAAAATAAAAAATAAAATTTAAAAAATATAGAAATATAAAAATGAAAATATAAAAATATATATAATTGAAAATCCACAAAAAATTAAAAATAGATAAGAAGAGTTACACAATCATTTTTGCACCTCATTGCTAGATCTATCCATTTTGCTCCCTGTGTTCGACACTCTACACATGTTTACACTTATACACACATTTGTAGAGTTATAATAAATTTTAACTCCACACTTTTATATCATTGTTTGGTTTATCTGTGGGTTAATTATTGATTGATTGGGATTTTGTGAGCGGTCGCTTCAGCGACACTGTAGTTCTCGCCTTGTATAGACTACTTTAGACCCTCGCAATATCTTGATTATCAACTGTGCATACTGCTCTTTGTCGACCTTGTGTAGATGATGATTCCGACCTCCTCACTTGTATGATAAATGTCCAAAAATTCAAAAAAATGTTGACTAATCCCGAAGTGGTGGCCACTATTTATGAGATTATCGATGCCCCACTTCGTCGGGCCATGAACCGATTATTCTCTCCTCAACCCAAGAAGAGAAAGCGAAGGAGCAAATCTGAGCGTCATATCTTGACCATGGCCACTGCCCATGCCATCACTCACCACCCTTCTTCTAGGAAAGGGAACACTGCCATACCATTCATTAGATGTACTATTTCTGACTACTCAAGTGATCATACTCTCCATGACGGTAGTGCTTCAATTTGCATAATACCCTTCTCATTGGTACAATCTCTTCACTTAGGGCCTATCATGAAAATTAGGATGATCGTTCAATTCATTGATGGATCTATCAAGAGGCGGAAGGGTATTATAAAGAACGATGTCATTTGGATTCAAGGCATGAGCTACACCGTTGACTTTATTGTATTTCCCATGGAGTCCTCCACCCCTGGGGAGCAGTCTCCAATCATCCTGGAATGACCCTTTCTCTCCTCTACAAGAGTCGTTATTGATTAAGGATCAGGAGAGATTTGCTTCCGTCCGGATGATGCGAGCATTGTGGTCATCACTGCACCTATTGTCGACCAGAGACCTGCACCTGATGTGACTACACCTGCTTTAGCCGACCCCGAGGCCTATGACCTATTTGCTGATATCAGAGAGGTTTCTTTTATGATCGATGATGAGACCTGAGAATTCCTTCGCAGGGAGGAAGACTGAAAGCATATACCTTGGAGTTACCTCTTCTTGTGACTGATGTTGTACTGATGACATCTGTGGGATTTAGACGATTGACACCTTAAAGCCGAGGGCAAACAATGTAGAGGCTAATGAGGCCGAACTTGATCTTATTGGTTTCATCAATGAATTCGGGCCTTTTGATGATATTGATGGTTCAGTTGAGATCTTAAAGGACGAACATGACCTTACTACTTCCATAGATAAATTCGTCCCCTTTTGTGTTGACCTAGCCGATACATCTAAGGCTGGACCTTGCCACACTTCTTCCATTGACCTGACTGTGCCTTCTCACCCTAGGACCACTGAGGATACCTTCTAGGTCGACCCTGATCGGTTTGTGTCAACTGAGGACATGATGTCGACCTACACCTTGTAAGATCTATTCCTCAACAATCCCGCAAGAAGGTTCGCTTTCTACCTTCTTGATCCTTTGTTGTACATTCACTTTAATTTCGTCTTTCCATCAATCATTTCGCTCATCCATCCCATATCTATGTGTTGCCTTGCATAGGATGTACTTTATCCTACGTATATGGGGGTGGACGAGCCGCATGTTCTTTCTTCGCTCCGTTTCATCACTCTTATTGTTGCATGTACATATGGCTCTTTTACCCTAAGTATAGGGGGAGTGATGCGTACATTCTCTTTGATCCCTTCTTCTATCTTCATCTGTATTTTCTTCTTTTCATTTTCAATTTTTTTCTACCAAAAAGGTGTCACCCTGAAGAATCTGTGATTCATCACTCTAAAAGTTAAAAATAGAGCTTTGTTCCCGAGTAATTAGATGCATATTTCCACTTATAATAGATAATTAACATTTATGCATGTGTAAATAATATCTGCATATTAGCATTCATATTTACATTAAATAAGAAGCCAAATTCACTTGTAAAAATCACCTGTAAATACCATATTTGTATCTATTTTGTACTAACTCCAAATCCAACAAAATCAACTCTATAGTGTATATATTACTAACACTAATAAAGGAAAAATATAAAAAAAAACTAAATTGTAAAATTGTCCAATAAAACCCAAATCCAAGTTTGAGATCAAGAACCTTAAAATGTGCATATCTCTCTCATACAATGTCTGATTTAGGTATGCTCTTTTAAAATAATATACATTGAAATACCTTCAAAACAAGACCAATTTCATTAAAATCGGAGTTCGTATGCAAAACTTGGGTTTTGGGGCCCTGTTGTATATTGTACATATTGACCTTTTTGCCCTTATATTTTATCTTTTTATTTTCTTAATTATTAAAAATCCAAAAAAAGATTAATTTGTAAACATTCATTTCATATTTTTTTTCTATTTTTATTTTAATTTTTCTCTTATTTAAAAATGACAAAAAAATGCAAAAGACAAAAAAGTGGTATTTTATACCTATAAGGTACCAACCAAAAATACACTTTGTACATATGACTTCTTTTGATTTTCGACCCTTCACAAAAGTTGTAGATCTCGTCGAGACTAGAAACTTTCGTGTTGACCACTTTTTGATTTAACCCTTTTTGTTATTTCTTTTTGATTTTCTTTACATTTAATTTTTGATTTTTCTAGATACGACATGTGGCAGCTCCTGGAACTGCCACGTCTCACCCCATTTTTATTTTCAGAGTTTATTTTATTTTATTTATTACTATTTATTTTAATAAATTATTTATTTATTTATTTATTTAATATTTTTATTCTACTTTTATTTTCTCTTTATTTAGCAGCCCACTTATATTACTTTATTTATTTATTTTTTCCCTTTTTGCTTCTTCTTCTTTACTTGTCTTCCACTCCAAGCCTCAACTCCCCACTCCTCCACTTTCTCCATCTCTTTTCCAACTTCCTCCTCCTCTTTATATTCACATCTTCACATCATTTTTCTTCATCCACCATTCTACGAGAGAGAGGTTCGAGCTCCGTTTAAGTTGTGAGGTGACAACTCCTCCTTAGACGTTGAGCGACGATGACCTGCAGGCGAGATCAGTGGTTAGTCTCCGTGTAGTAAACTTCCCGTCAAGATCGCAGAGCTTGTCTGATTTTTCATCGAATCGGATCGAGGCTACAACTGGAGCTCATCTTAGATGCTCCGCGCCCCTACGACGAAACCACCACAGGTAAGTATCCCTCTCATTCTCCTTGTAATTTTATTTATATAACATTTTTTGTTGTTGTTATACAGCATTTATCACCACATCATCATTATTCACCACCATCATTCATCATCATTATTTTATTTCATCATCACATATCATTTCCAAAACCACCATCATTACCATCAAACACCACCACTATCAACAATCAACCCTATCACCACCATTTTACTCGTACATTTTATTCCCTGTTTACAAAACAAAAAAATAAAAAAAAATGCAAAAATAAAAAAAAATAAAAAACTATAGGCAGCCTTCCGTACGTGCCATCCCCTACGACCAGTCGCGCTACCACAGCCTTCGCCAGCGACAACCGTCGTGCCCCTGCCTTCGCACGACCCCATGCGCCTCTCCCTCTGGATGGCCCACTCCGCTAGGCCGCCCACCTCCTTCCTAGTTGTGGCCCACCCCGTTGCTGCCTTCACCACCTCCTGAGGCCCGCGCCTCCCTCCGCAAGGTCGCGCACCGCGCGCCAGCCACCTGGCGCCACCCCTGCAGCTCTGCCAGCTGTCGACTCCCTCCACGGTCGTGCCCACTGCCAGCAGCTGCATAGCTGCTCTGCCCAGATCGCTGGCCAGCAGGCGCCCAGCGCGCGGCCTCGGCCGTCCGCCATCGCACCATGCTGTGCGCACCCCCATGCACCCCCAGCCCCACTACGCTGCGCCGCCTTGCCCCGCCCGCATGTCCCTCGCGTCTGCCCTAGGCGTGGGAAGAGGTGGGTTCCATTCTTAGAACCCACATCAGGTTTTTTCTTTATTTTAATTTTTTTGAAAAGTGCATTGTCTTCAGGTTATGTTTCTCTATATGCAAAAGTGCCCTTAAGGACAGTTTGTTTATTTATTTTTAATTTCTGTATTACAAAGACACCCCTGACCTTGATCATTAATTTGGACTTAATTTTGACATTATTTCTTAATAAAAAAAATCATTTTGCAAAGCATTTAATTCTTTATCTCAGGATATTTAATTAGATTTTTGCGAGCGTAGAGTAATTAAATAAAATTAGTTTGGTGAAAAATTGGATATTTTACCCATTATGTGATCTGTAATTCATATTAAATTAAATATCACTCTAAAAATTGTGAAAAAATTAGAGATGATGCGCATGAATGTGCCCTAAGTTCTATCCAAATTTCATCTAAATTGATGTTGTCTTTTATATGAAATAAATAGTTGAGTGAATTCTATAATTGATTTTTAATTAAATCCACGAATAACATTTTTGTGAAATTTCAACTCTCATGGATTGTTTATTAAAGCATCTATTTGAGATAATTTTGCTTCTGAATGATTTTATTTTGTAGATTAATTAGGAATTAAATACTAATAATTACTCTGTTTTTATTAAAAAATCATAAAAAATTAAAAAGTGTCAGAAAATTCCAAAAAATTAATATAGCTTCCTTTCATTATATTTAACTTCCAGTAAAATTTTCATAATTTTTGCATTTCATTTGCACAAAAAATTACATAAAAATCCCAAAAATTAGATTTTTACATTGTTGCATTTTAATTCCAAAAATTCCAAAAAAGGACATTTTGCATTTATCATTGGATTATGTTTATAAGAAAATTATAACTAGGTTGATTTGGATTAATTTCACATTAAAATTAATTTGGCTAAGTTGTTTATTTTCTTAGTAACCTAATTCATCCGCATTTGTGCATCTGCATTTTTATTGCATAAAAAAATTACAAAAAAAATCCCACTTGGAAAACCGTGATCTAATTCATCTAATCTGATCTGAAGTTATTCCTTTGCCTCCTTGAGTCGACCCTAGGGCTTGCTCAGGTTAAAAAAACATCAAACCACACATTAATTCCTTCGTTGATTATCTGATTCGTGCGGTTACTTTTTATCGATTCGAATTTATCTGACTGCAACGAAATCGTTAATTCGATACTATCAAAAGGATAAAATCCAGATCAATCGAATGGTACCATTGCCGGGGAGGCAAATGACTTAGGATCATTTTAGAAAATTAGGTTTTGGTTTTCCATTTATTCGGGTAGTCTGACCCCCGAATCACTTTGTATATATTCCAATTATTTCTCTGCTTATTTTTTTCTTTCTCTCTCTATCTCTCTGACATAAAATACCATCTTTTTGTGCGAGGGCCCAGTGGACATGAAGCGACTTTCTTGAAGTCGACGCATCTTTTAGTGTAAGAGAGGCCGACGAATCGTAGATCAAGTCGGCTATTGAGATGCCAAGAAGATCTTTGAAGAGAGATTTTCATTAACTTGTAATTGTATATTTAAAGTGGTTCCCATTTGGGTTCTCGAGCGTGTAATTAAATAATAAAAAGAGTCTCTGTGTTGTATGGTTGATTGACGTAGGATTGGACCAGCACTCGCAGCTCTTAGAGCTTACTAGAAATGTTTGTGCTCATAATATCTAGGACCACACTTCACCATTAAAGACACACTTAGACCGTAGGACTGTAGCCAAATTTAAACTCGTTCTTCACTTGCTAATAGAACTGCCTGTCTAGGAGTGACTTTTCATCGCTTGCATTCCATTTAGTGTAAAAATTTCAATTCAGTCTTGCATCCTGCATTGTAGAGAGCTGGAGGCATTGTAAGTCTTCTTACTCAAGAATTAATCATCATTTTCTCGATCGCATCGGCTTTTTCTGATATTTCTCTCAATTTTTCTAACCTTGGATAAAGGAATTGGAACTGGACGGTAGACATGATTGCTTAGGTGGATTAATTACAGTGACAACTAATCTCTAAAATTTGGACTGCTCATTGAATTGGACTAAAAAAATGACCAAAATTAACCCTTGTTTGCGGGAGAGTAACCCTGACCTTGATTTCTGGCTGCGTGACGGTACAGAGTGTGTGTTTGTGTGTGCACACCCTAAGATAGTGCCAAAATCCCCGCCTTCCATATCACGTACCCTGATCCCAACAAATATCACAGGTTGAACTATTTAGGGTTCGATTGACCAGCGCCAAGTAGCCCCCGCCTACTCTAGTACGTAGATAGGGGTGAAATTACGATGCACTGCGACAAGTTACTAGTAACACTCTGAGGTGAAGTTATAAGACTTGTCAGCCTCCGCCTACTTCGGTAGGTAGATAGGAGCAGGTCCTTGAACTTCTTAGCTGGTGATAGGAGCGAAGAGAGGAAGGGCGTTGGTATCTTAGGCGAGAGTTTAAACAGGGGAGACGCATCCAGCTTTGAGCCGACTTCCCTATAGGCCACGTAATCCTTGCTATTTGTATAAAAAATACACTTAAAATCAACTGGACTAATCGAACCCGCTTCGGGTCCTTCACCGTGTTGAGTGTGAACTCAGGGTTTGCTCTTGCATTTGTCTTTGTTTCTGTCCGTGTGCGTTATCCCGTGTAATTGCAATTTTTCTACCTCAATCTGCTTATATTCATCATTTCCTCTTCAAGATGTCGGGATATTGGACCCCATACCCTGAGACCTCTGGTCCTCCCTCCTCCACCATATATTGTTCATCTTCGCCTTCTCCTTCTTCCATGTATCCTCTGCCATCCACGGGAGACCCTCACCCATGGACGATTCCACCTCGACCCAATTATGAAGTCAGACCTTTGACTGACTTCTCCACTTCTTCGCATTTCTCACCTACTCCATATTCTAACACTCTGGATCCACTTCCATCTTAGGCTGACTGTCCTTATTCTTGAGAGCTTGCTGGAATCAAAGAACCAAATGAAGAGCAAGCCACTGCTAAGATAGATGATTGGCAGAATTATGTG
This sequence comes from Ottelia alismoides, assembly GCA_037367405.1. Lineage (NCBI taxonomy): Eukaryota > Viridiplantae > Streptophyta > Magnoliopsida > Alismatales > Hydrocharitaceae > Ottelia > Ottelia alismoides. The sequence continues at coordinate 55,346 of JAZKJV010002119.1, read as the reverse complement.
CCCCCACGTACTTCATTCTCGCCTCAAGTAGGGACCATACATCAGTTTGCATATACACATCTCGACTTGAATTTAGGGCATAACATGATCGATCGAGCATATCGAATGGAGAGGCATGCACCTAATGATCTTCCTGACTTGATTGACCCTAGTAATCAAGCTTACATTGACCAGCCATTCAGAGAGCCTACGAGAGATTGGACTCATGAATTCAATCTACGAGCCCCCTCTTTATTGATTCCATCATATGAGGCTCCGACCAATATTTGTCATTCGGATGGTTCATACTCGACCCAGCATTACATGCTAGAGTCTAGGTATGTTGAGTATGAGACCCCAATATCTCAGTAGTATCCTCCAATTGAGCAGAACTCTCCCATGATTTGTCATGAGAATTTTGTGGAGGATGACATCTCTATAATTATTGAGAAAAATGAAACATTTGGTAACGAGTTGAGAGATGTCATGGAAATATTGCACTCAATTTCTGCTAGCTTGGGAATGAAAGTGGAAAAGGAAGTAAGTAGATTTGATGTTGAAAACCGAGCGAGCATTAAGGAACCCACACATTCTGTACAACTGGAGTCAATTCTACCTCCCTCTTCTACTAACCTTTTACCCTCCAATCCAGAATATGATCATACATCAACCAAAAATACCAAAAAAATGAAAAACCAAAAAGACCAAAAACATTGAAAATCAAAAAAATTCATAAAAAAAGAAAATGAAAAAGACTTAAAAAGTTTGAATCCTTCCCTAAGGGAAGCACTCGACGAGGAATTGATTTTTAAACTTCCCTTAATAAAGGTCATAGATCACTTCCATGACCTCAAGAGATTTGTAAAGAGTAAATTGATGCCCAAGAGGTCGGGTAATAAGAGAACAAGGACTGAAAGACACGTAGTGTCTATGGCCACCTCCGTGGTGATGGGGAGAAAGACCAAGAGTCGCAGAGTGAAGAGGTTGTCTAGGGTTGAATGTGAAATCATAGACACTACTTTTACCCATGTAAGAATCAATGATGACTCACCAATAAATATCCTCCCGACCTCTGTGTTTGACAAGCTCAAACACAGGCCAATCAGAAAGTCGAGAGAGATCGTTCAGCTGGCTGATCGATCTCTAAAATGGGCGAGAGGAAACATTTCAGTCGTCATTACTTTCCAAGGTGCTCTACTCCAGGTAGACTTCACGGTCATTGACATTGAGCACCGAGGAGAGTTTACCAAGTCTCCGATTATTCTTGGGAAGCCATTCTTAGCCTTGGTAAGGCGACTATAGATTGCGAGACTCGGGAAATCGATTTTACAGCATTGGGAGCACTTCGACCTCACCCATTCTTTGACACACTCTACTCTAAGGTTACCCACAAAGCTGCTAAAAGTCGTGACCATCGAGAGGTAGATGAGCCCCACCTCTCTGCTACACCTGAGATATGGACTGTCTGGACGACCGTTGGTTCTGAGACTCCCCACATCTCCACTTCACCAACTGCTTGCACCACCATCGTGATAGCTTCCAAGGAGAACTCATGACTAGAAGCTATCACTGAGTCGGACACGACCTTTGTTGATTTCCTTGACTATTTTGTTGATCCGACACAAGAGCCCAATAATGCCAAGCCAGCTGAGATCACTAGCACCTTATCGAGACGCATGCTGACCCTTCAGGAATATTACAATCTATATGATGACTCGTCTGATGAGGAACCCATGGTCAGTACGGCACTACATCCCGGATCTTCAAAGGAAACAACCAAGACTAAATAAACTCCACATAAAAATGCGGTTGTTCCCTCCTCTAGTCGGCTATCTAGTGAGAGGAAATCGAGAAATGATTCCTCGAGGATTTTCCCTGAACCCCTCAAGGCACGTTGCTCTCCACTCCCTCTCAATGATTTAGGTTCTACAAAACTGACTAAGAAAGTCTCCTTCAACATACGAGGGAAGAAATTTTCTGAGGAGTTCTCATCAGGTCCGGATGAGGTTATTTATATGAGTGAGCTCAGTTCGGTTGTTCTCAAGCCTTATCTAAGCAAGCAGCCATATGTCGACCCGCATTGGATGATCCCTTCACCTCACTACTATTCATCTGAGGACGATTCCGACAGCGACACACTTGTATATTCCTCATCTCCTCGTTCACACAAGAAGGTTCGTTACAAACCTTCTTGACCTCTATATATTCTCGAGATCTCATCGGTTCTCACACTCACTTCTGTCCTATACTTAGGCTGACCAAAGCCTAAGTATAGGGGGGAACGATGCCCACTCTGTATATATACTCATCCATTTCCCCTCTTGGCCTCGTCCGCCCCATTTTTTATCTTCTTCTACACTTAGGCTGCCAGAGCCTAAGTATAGGGGGCATGACGACTTCTATACATTTTTACTATTTTTGCTTTCCTACGCTTAGCACGAGCTATATCTTTTTCGTCGCTTCTCGTGCTCTGAGGACATAGCACACACTAAGTATAGGGGAGTATGTATATATTACATATATACTTTACCCATAGCCTGTATTTTCCCGTATTTTTGTATATATTATGCAATAATTACGGGATGGGTAAAATTACTGAAAAGGGATACCAAATTGTTGAAAAAAAACAAACCAAAAAAGGGATGAAAATAAAGGCTTCTTATTTACTCTTGCATACCATCCTTGCATTTCAAAAAAATGTGTGTCTTGCGTCTATATAGCATGTCATCATCATCTCATCTGCATATCTAACATATGCGAAGTGAAAAGTTAGTGGGTTCTGAACCAAGTTGTGAATAGATGTCGACGATGGATTTTATTTGAGCTTAATCTACCTAATTTCAGAGGAACCATGTAGGAAATGGAGTTAAGATTTTTCAGGTCAAGCAACTTAATTCTTTAAGTCCGCAAGTCTATGTTCACATGTCATCTTGATTGATCTAAGTAGAATATTTCGAACATATGCATGATTCTTTTAGACATCGACCTAACTTGGACAAGCACCATGCACGTAGCTCTTCATTGATGAGGTGGTGAGGAGGTAGAATCCTTTGGCTTGGAGTAGCACACGGGTGGAAACATCCGTCCTCCTCTAGGGAGGGAAGTGCATCTCAACCTAGTATGGTGATGTTGACATCTAAGGACGGGATGCTGTGGGTTGCAATAATGCTTCAAAAGAGGGATAGTCTACTGGCTCAAGAGGAAAAACTCCTGATGTACATGATGCACCTTGTATATAGTTCAAAAAAAGAAAAAATAAAAGAAAAAAAGAGAACTTCAAAAAAATGGACAGGCTGGATTGAAAATAAAATGCATGTCGGAGTATGTATATTTGTAAGGAATATGCTTCAAAGCCTCATACCATGAAATCCTGCAGCTGGATGACTTGGCTACACTAGTCAAGCATCCTAGGATAGGTAACTACACTGGATACCGTCCATTCTTCTCTCCACCACCATCTTCTAGAGCCGGTCGCACTTGAACTTAGAAGGGAATACCCTGCTCCTCAAGGAAAGAGTTACTGGACTGGGGAATTAGAGTTACCTTATTAGAGGAGGCTGGTTCTTTATCATTTCTGATGTGGAGAGCTATATTTCACTTACACAGTACAAGTAAGAATCATAGTCATCAGAATTTGCATATGAGGATTTGTTCTAACCTGACTGTTGAGGCATCTTGAATAGAAGACTTGTGGAACTTAAAGTCTGTTAGGTCTTAAATTCAGATCCCAATAAGGTTCTGCCATACAATTAATCCAAAGGTCGAGTCAAGCTCCATTTTTACCTTTTGTTCATGACCTTGATATGGAATCCAAAATCATTTCACTTTTGCATTTCATTTTAGTTGCTCAGGGACGAGCAAGGTTTAAGTATAGGGGGTTGATGAATCAGTGATTCATCACTCTAAAAGTTGAAAATAGAGCTTTGTTCCCGATTAATTAGATGCATATTCCCACTTATATTGCATAATTAACATTCATGCATGTGTAAATAATATCTGCATATTAACATTCATATTTGGATTAAATAAGAAGGCCAATTCACTTGTAAAAATCACATGTAAATACCATATTTGTATCTATTTTGTACTAACTCTAAATCCAATAAAATTAACTCTATAGTTTATATATTACTAACATTAATAAAGGAAAAATATCAAAAAAATACTAACTTGTAAAATTGTCCAATAAAAACCAAATCAAAGTTTGAGACCAAGAACCTTAAAATGTGCATATCTCTCTCATATAGTATCTGATTTAGGCCTACTCACTTTTAAAATAATACACATTCAAATACCTTCAAAACAAGATCAATTTCATTAAAATCGGAATTTGTATGCAAAACTTGGGTTTTGGGTCCCTGTTGTATATTGTACATATTGACCATTTTGACCTTGTATTTTATCTTTTTATTTTCTTAATTATTAAAAATCTAAAAAATAGATTAACTTGTAAATATTCATTTCGTATTTTATCTATTTTTATTTTAATTTTTCTCTTATTTAAAAATGACAAAAAATACAAAAGACAAAAATGTGGTATTTTATACCTATAAGGTACCAACCAAAAATATACTTTGTACATATGACTTCTATTGATTTTCAGCCCTTCACAAATGTTGTAGATCTCATCGAGACGAGAAACTCCCATTTTGACCACTTTTTGATTTAACCTTTTTGTTATTTCTTTTTAATTTTCTTTACATTTAATTTTTGAATTTTCTAGGTGCGACACGTGGCAGCTCCTGGAGTCACCACGTGTCACCCCATTTTTTATTTTTTGGATTTTATTTTATTTTATTTATTTATTATTATTTATTTTAATTAATTATTTACTTATATTAATTAATTAATTTATTTATTTTATTTAATATTTAATTCTACTTTTATTTTCTCTTTATTTAGTAGCCTACTTATATTACTTTATTTATTTATTTTTTCCCTTTTTACTTCATCTTCTTTACTTGTCTTCCACTCCAAGCCATCAACTCCCCACTCCTCCACTTTCTCCATCTCTTTTCCAACTTCCTCCTCCTCTTTATATTCACATCTCCTCCATCATTTTTGTTCATCCGCCATTCTACGAGAGAGAGAGAGGTTCGAGCCCCATTTAAGTTGTGAGGTGACGGCTCCTCCTTATATGTTGAGCGTCGATGACCTGTAGGCGAGATCTGCAGTTAGTTTCCGCATAGCGAACTTCCCGTCAAGATCGCAGAGCTTCTCCGATTTTTCGTCGAACTGGATCGAGGCTACAACTGGAGCTCATCTTAGATGCTTCGCGCCCCTACGATGAAACCACCACATGTAAGTATCCCTCTCATTCTCGTTGTTAATTTATTTATCTAACATTTTTTTGTTATTGTTCTACACCATTTATCACCACATCATCATTATTCACCACCATCATTCATCGTCATTATTTTATTTCATCATCACATATCATTTCCAAAACCACCATCATTACCATCAAACACCACCACTATCAACAATCAACCCTATCACCACCATTTTCCTCATACATTTTATTCCCCGTTTACAAAACAAAAAAATAAAAAATTGCAAAAACAAAAAAAAATAAAAAAAACTACAGGCAGCCTTCCGCATGCGTCGTCCCCTACGACCGGTCGCGCTACCGCGACCTCCGCCAGCGGCAACCGTCGTGCCCCCTGCCTTCGCGCGACCCCACGTGCCTCTCCCCTTGGACAACCCACTCCGCCAGGCCGCCCACCTCCTTCCTGGCTGCAGCTCGCCCCGTTGCTGCCTTCACTGCCTCCTGCAGCCCGCACCTCCCTCCGCAAGGCCACGAGCCATGCGCCAGCCACCTGGCACCACCCCCTGCAGCTATGCCATCCGCTGACTCCCTCCATGGTCGCGCCCACCGGCAGCGGCCACATAGCTGCTCCGCGCAGATAACCGGCCAGCAGGAGCCGAGCGCGCGGCCCCGACCGCCCGCCATCGCGCCAGGCTGTGCGCACCCCCGCGCCGCCCCCATCCCCGCTCCTTCGCGCCGCTTTGCCCCACCCGCACGTCCCTCGCATCTGCCCGAGGCATGAGAAGAGGTTGGTTCCATTCTTGGAACCCACATCAGGTTATTTATTTCATTTTTTTGTGAAAATTGCACTGTCTTCCCTTTATGCTTCTCTATTTGCAAAAGTGCCCTTAAGCACAGTTTGTTTATTTATTTTCAATTTCTGTATTGCAAAGACACCCCTAACCTTGATCATTAATTTGGATTTAATTTTAGCATTATTTTTTAATAAAAAAATATCATTTTGCATAACATTTAATTCTTCATCTTGAGATATTTAGTTAGATTTTTGTGAATATGGGGTAATTAAATAAAATTAGTTTGGTGAAAAATTGGATATTTTACCCATTCTGTGATATGTAATTCATATTAAATTAAATATCACTTCAAAAATTGTGAAAAAATTAAAGATGATGCGCATGAATGTGCTTTAAGTTCTATCCAAGTTTCATCTAAATTGGAATTGTCTTTTGTATGAAATAAATAGTTGAGTGATTTTTATAATTGATTTTTAGTTAAATTCATTAATAACATTTTTGGGAAATTTTAACTCTCCAGGATTGTTGATTAAAACATCTGTTTGAGATAATTTTACTTCTGGATTATTTTATTTTGGGATTAGCTAAGAATTAAATACTAACAATCACTTTGTTTTCATTTAAAAATCATAAAGAAATCATAAAGTGTCAGAAAATTCCAAAAAAATTAATGTAGCTTCCTTTCATCATATTTAACTTCCAGTAAAATTTTCATAATTTTTACATTTTATTTGCACAAAAAATTGCATAAAAATCCAAAAAACCATATTTTTTCATTGTTGCATTTAACCCCAAAAATTCCAAAAAAAATATATTTTGCATTAATAATTGGATTAGGTTTATAGGAAAATTATAACTTAGCTGATTTGGATTAATTTGACATTAAAACTAATTTGGCTAAGTTGTTTATTTTCCCAAAAACTGAATTCATCCGCATTTATGCATCTACCTTTTATTGCATAAAAAATTACGAAAAAATCCCACTTAGGAAACTGTGATATAATTCATCTAATCTGATCCGAAGTTATTCCTCTGCCTCCTTGAGTCGACCCTGGGGCTTGCCCAGGTTAAAAAAACATCAAACCACACACTAATTCCTTCGTTGATTATTCGATTCGTGTGGTTATTTTTTGATTGATTCGAATTTATCTGACAGCAACGAAATCGTTAATTCGATACTATTAAAAGGATAAAATCCGGATCAATCACACCCCTTTTTGACAGTATATTAGGGCATACTCTGTCCTAAGTATAGGGGGATGTGCACCCCGAGATCTTTCATCCTTTGATCTCCTCCGCTGTCTCCTCTTTTTGTCTATACTTAGGGATATCTTACCCTAAGTATAGGGGTAGACAGTATGAGTACGATCTATTTATTCCCACCCTTGACCCTCCATGCCTTGTGTACAATCTGATATACTTAGGGTTATTTGATCCTAAGTATAGGGGGGACGGTCGACTTCTCATTCGTTCATTTCTTCATTCATTTGTTCTTTAGGATTTTCTATACTCATTATGAGCTATGAATTCTCCTTTTCTCTCTGATCTATGAGGACATAGCTTAAGCTAAGTATGGGGGGTCGTATATATTGCGCATATACTTTAGCCATACCTCGTACTTTCGTATTTTCAATAAGTACGGATAAATTATTATATAAAATACTATAAAATCCATTAAAATCAACTAACAAAAAGATGTTTATTATTCCTCAAAATCATTTTGTATTTACATATTAATAAATCATGTAAAAATATTTTCTGCAAATATTTGAAAAAATAGTTTGAAAATCTTTTTGAAAAATCTTTTAAAAACTATTTGGAAAATATTTTGTTAAATATTAGCAACCTTTGTAAAAATTTCTTTTCTTTGTGCGAAAAAAATGTTTTGAAAAACTATTTGCAAATGGTTTTGAAAATGGCTGCAAAAATATTTTGAAAAATCTATATATAGCGTTTAAATAACCGTTGCAAAATAATTTTCAAATCCTTGTAAATGTTTATAAAAATTATTAGCAAAAATTATTTTGGACTATAGTTTTCAAAATTATTTGAAAATTGAATTTCTAATAAGTTTGAGGAATATATACATCACACAAAAATTCTTTATTAAATTGTATAATCACAAATTCCTTGTAAATTCTTAAAAATCCAAACTCTTGTAAATATACGATGCATCCCGTGTAAATATTTGTACCTATTTTCTTAGCCAAAATATTTTGTTTTCAAAAATCACAAAAACATTTGCAAAGCAAAAAATGCCAAAAACATTTGAAAAATTGCATAGAAATTTGCAAAACCTTTTAAAAATCCATAAAAAGTTCAAAAGTTTGAAAATTGCATCACAGAAATATTTTTTGCATTGTGCATTGCATTCGTAATTTTCAGATTAAGTTTGATAATTGAACTAGTCTAAGTAAAATCTGAATATTGGAGCTTGGTTGGACCTTAAATCTACCTAATCACAGGAACCTTATAGGAACTAGAATTGAGATACTTCAGGCCTAGTGGACTTAATTCTTTGAGAATCATGAGACTTTATTCAATGTATTCTTGACTGCCTAGTAGAGTATTTAAGAGCACATGTACGGCTCTTGTTGATAATGACCTAACTTGGACACCTGCACCTTTCACTTGGCTCAACTCTGTTGGAGTGATGAGGGGATTAAATTTGTCGGTATGAGATGCATACAAGTGGAGACATTTTTCTTCGTCTACGGAGGGAAGTGCACCCTAACCCGTCTAGTAGCCAAGACGTCTAAAGACAGGAGAGTGTGGGTTGCAATAATGCTTCAAAAGAGGGATAGTCTCCTAGCTTAAGAGTAAAAACTCCATATGTAAACGATGATGTATAAAAGAAACTCCAAAAAAGTGGATAGGCCTGATTGAAAATAAAATGCATGTCAGAGTGTACATATTTGTATAGTCAATAAGCAAGCTTGAGCTTCAAAGTCATATCATGTGAGCCTGCAGCTGGGTGACTTGACTACTCTGGTCGAGCATCTTAGGATAGGTAGCTACACTAGCTACCGTCCATTCTTCTCTTCACCCCCTCCTCTTGAGTTGGTTGCCACTAGAACTTAGAAGGGAATACCCCCTCCTCGAGGAAGGAGTTGCTGGATTGGGGATTCATAGGGTTGTCATATAGGATAACTCAGTCTCTTTGTAATTTCAGCTGAGGGAGCCACTATCACATACATTGTACAAGTGAGATTCATAGTCATAAGGGTTTGCATATGAGTTGAAATATTCTGACCTAACTATTGAGGAGACTTGAGCAGAGTTTTGGGATTCTTGAAGGCTGTTGTGTTTCAAATCTGGTTCCCAATAAGGTTCCGACCGTACTAAAATCCAACGGTCTGACTTAAGCTCCAAACCTTGATTTTGTGAAGACAGAATTGAAATTAAAATCAATCCACTTTCCTTCTTTTTATTTTCTTTGTTTTTATTTTCTGTACTTATTGCATAAGTGTTTGCTAGGGACCATCAAAGGCAAGTATAGGGGGTGATGAATCTCCATTTCATTGTCTTTATTCTATCATTTTGGCCTTAAAAATCCTAACTAATGCATATAAATAACGCCAATTTGTTCAAATTAACCTTCATACTTTATTCCATTTATTATGCAGAAAATTATTTTAATGCCAAAATTATAGAATAAAGAAAATAAAAGAATAAGAGTAAAATACCAAAGGAAATTTATGACCCTAAATTCTGAGACCTAGGCATCTTGATGATCGGGTCGACAAGGAATAAAGTAGGGGGAGATAAGGGCCAATAATACATTAAAAATTCCATTTATTTATTCATCATTAATTCATTTTGGCACCTATTTTATTTTATAATTTTTACTCCTCAAATAAAGAAACTTTATGCATGAAAACTGTAGATAATGGTGTAGAAAAATACAAAATTGAATTTATACAAAAATAATATATAGTGTACAAGTTATGCTCTAAATAAAAAGCCAAAATCGCAACTTCTCAGACCCATATCTCTCAAATAAAAACTTAAAATGTATCAAAATCACTTTTATTGTATATAATTTTTAATAATCTATTTAGTGAAGGTGGTTTCATATTTTTTGGAGTTAAGGTGTGAAAGTTAAGTTTTGGACCCATATTGTACAATTTACCTATATAAAATATTATTTTATTTATTCTTTATTATTTTTATATTTTTATATTTTTATAATTTTTTAAATATTACTTATAACATATTTACATATTAAAACTAAAATAAAACCATAAATAAATACCAAAATAAAATAAGAACTTAAAATGTATAAATGAATATACAATACATATATACCTATTTATTTAAGTGTAAATATTACATCAAAAAAATAAAAATATATTTATATATAATAAAATATGTTATAATTTTATAAAAATAAAATAAATTAAAAAATTAAAAAATACAAAATTAAAATTAAATACTTAAAACATGGATGAATTTACAAATAAAATAACCCTAAAAATAAATTTGTAATAAATAAGTTCAAAAAAATAGAAAACAATAATAAAATACTTTAGAAAATAATTAGCATTTTTGATTTTATAACTTAAAATCAATAAAATAATTTATTATTTAATATTAATTTCTAAATAATTTTTAGTCTGCTTTTCCTAGTTGGTCCACGTGGACCAACCTGGTTTCACCTTTGGTTGACCTCGGTCAACACTTAGACTGAGGTCCTAGGGTTGTCAGACCTAACGTTAGACCCATGTTCGCATTTTTCCTCCGATCGGTGCAAGCATCGAAACGAGATGGTTTCATCACCAATTTTCCTCCTCGGTCCGTCCCCTAACACACGTGCATGATTCCTTGGATCAAGGATCGTTGATTCGCCCGCGTCTCCTCGATCTTCCCAGCCATTTCTTCACCCTATACATAAGCTCACCCTTCCCCATTTTCGATGTTTGAATTTCCTTTGGCATGCTTTGGCTTCTTCTTCGTGTGCTCCAGATCGTAGGAGGGTGACAGCCTCCTCTCCAGCTCACTAGGAGCATAGTCAGGCATCCCTTAGGTGAGTTCCACCCATCTCCGGTGACCTATGCCGCAGTGAGGTTCGCTTCCTTGGCTCCGACCAAGTGAGGTACTTTTTTTACTTTTTAGTTTAGATTTTATTATAGCATTTAATTCATGTTCTTAGATAAATCTATAATCACTTGATTTAGCGTCACTAAGCCTCTTCGTAGTTCATCGGAGCTCGACCTCCGGCGAACATCCCCGCCCATTTCTTGTCGTCTACGACCCACCTTCCACCTTTACCTCCTTTCTTGGACGTTTCCCTTCATCACGCGCCGCTCCATTCATCATGCTCCACCCTGGAGCAGGATCTGGGTGTCCCACTGATGAATACCCATTCATCACTCTTTATTCTTTTATTTTAGCTACAAAACCTATGCAAAACACATGTATATTTTTGTAAATAGCAATAATTATCATCTTGCATGCATTGTGTAAATATGCATAATTAGCATGTTTTTGTGCATAAATAAAAGAATAAAGAAATAAAAGAAAAAGAGGGAGATGTTTAGAATAAATATTGAGCGACCTAATCCCAAGGGAGGGCTCAGCATGTGCCTGACCGCAAAAGAATCCAAGTAGAGAGAGATAGGGCCAAGCTCATGTTTTATACATATACCTATAAATAAATAAAATTATTTTCCTCTTAATAAAAATAAAAATGGGTGTGTATTTTTTTATATATTTGTAAATATAAAATTAAAATAAAATGGGAAAAACAAAACAAAAATAAAAAGAAATAAAATAAAAACCAAAACCCACCTTGTATATATACCATGTATATATATAAATATACCTATTTATTTAACCTATGTAAATAATTAATAAAAATAAAATAAAAATACCCTTTTATTCCAAAATTTGTTCTTTAAATAAATAAAATATAAAATAGGAATAAAATGTATAAAAATAAGTAATTAAAAATCAAAAATAAAAAATACATATCTATATACCTGTATATAATAACAATATTTTGTAAATACCTAAATTACATTTCAAAAAAATAAATGAAAATCACTAAAAAATTATTTGAAAATAAAAAAACATTATTCATGTTTTAAGTTTTTCGAAAATAAGTCATTTATTATTTTAAAATGAATTTCCAAATCTTTATTGCTTGGTGGCCTGTGATTGGTCCATGGGGGATTGTTGAACCTCGGTCAACTCTCCCCCTGGACCAGTCAACCCGGATCTGTGCGCCCGACCCGACTTCTCACAATTATCCTCACATGATCCGAGCTCCATTCGCCTAAACCCCGGGTCCTAATCATACATCCTACATCCGAGATCCACGCCCGGGGATCTTCTTAGGGATCCGAGCTCCGACCACCTCGCCCGACCCCATTATTCTCGGAGCCCTAGCCATATTTAGCTAAACCTCGGCCGCACTTTTCACTCCATCCTTGGCGCTGCTCCTTCATCCCAGGACCTCCATCCCCTTCCATTGAGTGACAGCTTTGCGAGGATGGTGTCGTAGAGAGGAGAGGACGTCGTTAGCCATTGATCCGGCGACTTCTGCCACCGTGCACCACCGCGAGGAGCGCTCGAGCCTCGGGCCCCGACGACCCTTCGAGGGTACAACCCAGAGCTCGCCGAGCTCGTTCCCAGTCGATTGCATCCGCCTGGTAGACCCAATTCCCCTTAGTTTTCTTTAATTTCATCTTTCGCCCAATTCGCTCCGCCGCCATCTCTCATTGATTCCGGCCACTCCGATCATCCATTCCATCATCCGACCCGACCAACATCTTTGCGAGACTCCTACCCACCTTCTGCACCCACTCACTCCCCTTGGTTCGCCCCGGAATCAAGGCTCGACCTTCATCGCCGTCGCCTCGCCGAAGGTCGCCCATCTCGACTCGCCAGCCACCCATTCCACCTCTAACAGGGTCGAGGCAGTTTGCCCTCGACCCTAGAAGCTTCCTACGCTGTTTTGCAGGTCAATGCGACCCATTTGAGGGTCATCTTGTTCGAGCCCAGGAGCTTCGAGCTTCCGCCGTCGCCAGGCCACTCCGGTGGTTCCCGGCATCATCGGAGGATCCCAGTAGCTGCGGAGCGCCGAGACGAAGCTATTCCACATTCCAGCAGCTCAGGAGGAGGTCTCCACCGCATGCATTGGGCCGACGATGTTCGCCAGCATCGAGTTCTTGGAGGTCCGTTCAGCCTCGAGCTCCAGTTTTGATCCAGGCCGTCTATTTGAGGAGCAGCAACCCACCGTTCGATCATCTGAGGCTTGATCTGGACCATCCATCAGCTGAAGAGGAGCCCTCGTTCCACAACCGTTCGATCTCACACGTGGCCGCCTTTCAGCCCTCCGATAATAAGAGAGTAATTTACTCTTAGGCCCCTCCTGTTTTTGCATTTCTTATTTAGTCATGTAAATAGTTTAGTTAGTTGTTTTTATTTTGTAAAAATTGCATTGAGGGCCTTCATATTTCCTTTATTTACATATCAGTCCTTGTATATGGAAACCACGTGCGTCGACACGTGAGAATCTGGTCATTTTGCATTTTCTACCTTGCGTTTCTTCTGTGTTACTGAATGACATTTTATAAATAGAATTTGCATATATGCCCCTCTGTGTCTGGACCACGTGCGTTGCGCATATTTTGTGGGATTTTTGCATGTTTGGCCCCTGGACTTTCTTACCGTGTTACTGATTGGCCCCCGGAACTATTTTATTTGCGTTTAGGTCCATGTGCACTGTGAGCTTTTATTTGATTTAAATAAAATATCAAACTTAACCTAAATTGTGTGAAATTTGGACATGTGGCTCCTGCCACTGTGTAAAAATTTCCCTAATTTTTGGGTACATTTTTGAGGCTTTTTAGTATTTTTAAAAATTCAAAAACTATTGTTTTTCCTTCTGTCCAGTTTAGAAAATCATAAAAAATATAAAAACTATTTTAAAAATTCTAAAAAAATCAGCATGTGTTAGTTTTGGTGTATTTGATTTTCTGTGCATTTTTTTGTTATTTTTGGACTTATAAAAACCCTAAAAATTTAAAAAACCATTAAAAACTTATAAAAATCCTATAAAATTATAGGAAATCCAAAAAATCACAAATTCTTTTGCTGAATTTTCTTTGTTGTTTGTAGTTTTCATAAAAAATACCTCCAGGCTTTTACAGATCAATTTGATATTTTAAATTGATCTTCTAAGCCTGGCTGGACAGTAGCTCATTGTTTCTGCCCTCTTTGATTTTTAGAAAATTACATAAAATTCATAAAAATCTCAAAAATTCATCAAAAATAGTAACAAACCAATAAAACATAAAATTATCTTTGTTTGAATTTTTGGAGTTTTTTAGAGTGTTTAAGTAAATTGTTGATTGTGCTTGATTTTATCTTTTTCCTATTTTCCTTTATTATTAAAAATCCAAAAAATATAAAACTAATTAAAAACCATAAAAAATATTTGTTTTTATTTTATTTTGTTTTCTGACTACTTTGTAGGCCGCGAGGCCAACTCGTGCTCCCTGAGACCGACCCTGGGTGCTATACCAGGTTAATCACATAGCAGGATCGCTATTTTGGTTTTCATTGATTTTTGTCTTTTCGATTGGTGGTTTGATTTTGTTTTCTTGATTGAGCTCTGAGCCCCGAGTGACTGAGGTCACAACGATCTTAGTGATATATTTACCTTAGTCTATCGGGCAGCTCATCAGAATGGTGCCGTTGCCGAGGAGCATGGCTTTGTAGTCGGTTTTATTTTCGTTTTATTTTCTTTTATTTTCGCGGCTTTCCGCGGCTTTTTCTTCGTCCGCGGCTTTGCGCAGCTTTTTGTTTTTCTTTTATTTTCTTTTTCTTTCATTTTTCTTTTATTTTGTTTTTGGTTGTTTTGAGTGTTTATTTTTATTTCACATTTTTGCATATATACCCTGTTTTAGTTACTTGCTTTGTTTATCTGGTCTGATCACACTCTTCTTGTTTACTTGCGAGGGCCTGAGGATCGAGGCATCTCCTCTCAAGGAGCCGACGCAACCGCGGGAATTGGAGGCGGCTCCCTTCTGCACGAAGCCGCAGGAGAGCGCGAGGAGACAACAGGAGTGCGGGAGTAGTTTAGTCTAGCTTAGTTTTTTTTGCACATTAGACCTATTGTAATAATACAGGGACAGGACATACAGACACTTAGAGTCTCGGAGTCTGTTTCGCCGAGCACCGGTGTGTTCAGGGGACCCCATCGGAATTTCGCGGCTTTTTACGTGATTTTTATCTTTATTTCCTGCCTTATTGATTCTCGTGGATTTCAGCCTTACCTTAGGATTTTTGCTTGATTGCGTCGTAATAAATAGGATCCAAATACCTAATAAATTTGCCTTCACCTATAGACCATTAATTGGACCAAAATAAAAATTAATAAAAAAGACTATCTGGTCACTTGAGGGGTCCCGCACCGTTAGAGGTCATATACAGCGATGGTAGGACCCGTTGTGGCGGGCATCGATCGGCATCTGAGATCGGACACTGACCCCTCCTGTTGACCATTTAGCCATTGTTCTTTCGAGTAGAACTGCTTGTTAGGGCCCGGATTTCCGCTTGCATCATTTAGTAATTTTAATTCTGTCTTTCAATTATGCGCGGATCATATTGCATGTAGACTGCTGGAGTCAGGTACGCCTTCTATCTCGTGCATGCATCATTGATTTCTCGTGCATCGGCTTTTTTCGATTTCTCCCCCCATTTTTGGACTTAAATAACTAGGAGAACCGAAAAATTCGTTAGGCGATTGTTGTTATTTGAAAAATACCTAAAAATCAAAACCATAAAATTGGGACTGCTAACTCAACTTGACCCTAAAAGATACTCACCAGAAAATTTTGTCTTGGGGAGAGCAACCCCCTCCTTATCTGGTTTGCATGTGCGAGAGAGTGATCCGTACCCTAGGATATAGCCACATCTGGACCCCTTTCAGACTACTGCTTCTGGGCTAGTCGTTCTCCAGTGAGGATCGCTTCGGTCTCCGGTAAAGCGGGTCGCGATATCCTTAACAGAGCGAGCCGATCGGGTAGCAGGTAAACGGTCCGTGGCTTGTACTGGCTGAGAAAGATCTAGTTTGGGATTGGGACATCCTCCTGCGGGAATCGGATTCCCAACAGGTCACGTAACCTCTCTGCTATCTTGACTTGATCACCTAATAAAAACTGACAAGATAATTGACCGAACTCTTATGGTCTTCAGCTCGCGTTGAGTAGGTGAATCCGGAGTTTATATTGCTCATCATAGGTGTTTCCAGATCACATCTGCTCGACTCGCCAGATCAAGATGATGGGCAGGAGGTCCCTTAGGCAGCCTCTGGCTGCACCGCTTTTCATCACTCCCACCCGTTCATCTAGGTAGGTTCGCGAGAGCCGAGACCCGCTCTCCGAACCCGAGTTCGATTCCGCCCTGTTCCCCCTTGACCACCCTTCTTCTGTTTCCGAGATGCCAGTGCCAGATGAGAAACCGCAGACTGATTTATCGGCACCTGAGTTTGGGTCTTTTGCCTTTACAGAGACCATAGCCGGCAGCAGTGACGACCGCACCGGAGGTCCCCGAGCTGAGCAGACATTCATCATGGACCAGGGTGCAATCAACTCCACCCTGATCGCCTCTCTAGAGACAGTACAACAACAGCTGAGGGATCAGGGAGCCTTTATGATTGAGATGAGGAGAGAGATGGAGCAGATGAGAGCCGACTGCGACCAGCACGGGCCCGGAGATGGAACGAGGAGACCTGACGATGTGGCAGTAGCCGCAGCAGACGCAGCAGCAGCAGCAGCACCAGACCAGCCGAGACCGATGCGGGAGTTGCACAACCCCGGGTCGACTTTGACACATCGTTGGGTTGTTCTACCAGCCATCGTGGGGGACTTCAAGTTTCCCCTGAACACCTTGTAGCTTCTACCCCGGTTCCATGGGCTCGCCACTTAGGAGCCCCATCTCCACCTCCAGGAATTTCTGATGATCTGCAGCATAGTCCACGACAGACAGGTGGACGAGGATACCATCCGTACGATTGCCTTCCCCTTCTCACTGGCCGATAGAGCAGCCACCTGGCTGAAGCACTTGGGGAAGTTCGTGTACACCTAGGAGCAGCTCCACACCGAGTACTTGAACAAGTACTATCCACTCGGGCGGACGAACGCAGCGAGAGCCCTGATCAGCAACCTCTCCATGCTCCCCAATGAGCAATTCCATGAGGCATGGGAGAGGTTTAGAGAGCTTACAGACAGATGCCCGCACAATGAGATCTCGAAGCTGAACTTAGTTCAGAGCTTCTTCTGCGAGCTGACACGAGAGCTGCAGGGCCTGGTGAATGCTTCTTGTGGCGGGTTCTACTTCACCAAGGATGAGGATCAGGTCTGGGCTATCTACGAGGAGATGGCCGAGAACTATACGGTGATGTCCCAGACCCGACTCTACACTCAGGGATGCCCCCAACCACATACCGTGCAGTACCAGAGGATCGCACGGGTCGATGCCGGTCCTTCCACTTCATCAGCGGCAGCCGTACATGCCGAGTCCACAGCCGCTGACAGGGGCATTATCAGTGAGAAGCTGGACCGGATGGAGATTATAGAGAAGAAGCAGTGCCAGAGCATATCGCAGATGGATCAGATGGCACAGACACTATGTGACTTGAAGACACAGCTCATGTGTCTCCAGGAGGCACATACAGCTTCTCAGCCCCGTCTTCAGTCATGAGGAGATCCGAGTAGCAGTGGCAGCTCGTCCCAGCGCTCCAGCTCTAGCCAGCCTAGACAGGTCCATCTTGTACAGGCGGAGCCGTACCAGCAGACGCAACCACACTACTGGTCGCCACCATCTCCAGACACGTAGATGGTGGTCTACGAGCCGGATCAGCCTATGGCAGTACTCCCGCCACCCCCTTACGAGTCAGAGCCGTTGATGGATGTCAACGGGATTTGGTACGACCGACCCCAGCCCGGTTTTCGACGAAACCATCCCACATTCTGTTGGTCGGCCGGAGGTGCCAGTTCCCAGCAGTAGCCTTCAGGTCAGGGTGGCCAGTACGGCCATCAACGAGATCACCAGCAGCAGCAGCCCCCAGTGTACCAGCAGCAGCAACAGCAACAGTCTTCCTAGTATGGTCCTCATCCCTATCAGCAGGGACATTCTTGGAGGCGTGATCAGCCTCAGCAGCAGCATCAGCAGTACCCCTCTCACCCGCACCAGCCACAGCAGCAGCCTCACCACCAGCGAGGCCACCCGTTAGGTTCTCATGGGCCATCCTATGAGAACCCCACCTTAGACGATATAGCCCATATTTTGACTGACCAACAGGCTACATTCAGACGGGAGATGGATGAGTTCCGTCAGGAGATGCGGAAGATTGTGAGAGGGAAGGCCGACATACCTGCCCAGATCGAGCCGAACCCAAACAACCTCAAGAGGAAGTCTGAGCAGGTAGATTTCACAGAGTATGCCACTCCGAGTGATTCTTTTGGTGATATGTCTGCATATCTTTTTGATACTAACTTTGTCACACTTAGGAGCGGTAGGATGCCAGCAGGCGGCGCCTCGTCTGAGCGACACCCCCAGGCCACTTCCAGAGCACCAGGCGAGGAGGAGCGCGGTACTGATGCCGCGAGAGATGATGACGGTGGTGCTGACGCCACTATGGATGCTGATCCCACCGACAGTACTGATGCCGTCGCTTCACCAGATGGAGGAGGTGGTACTGATGCCACCATTGTTGCCGAGCCAAAGCGTGGGGCTGATGCCGCGAGTCGACCTGCCGAGGGTGGTGATGATGCCACCGTTTCTACTTCTGCGAGTCCTATAGTCTTTCCTTCTGTTCATGTATCTCAGGACACTTCTGGCAATAAAGGAAAGGGTTTATTTTTTTCTGATCCACCTGTGGTGCTTGATGTATGTGTGGATTCTGTCGTTCTTGAGCAGCCTAGACCCTCTTCTAGTCCTTCATCTGAGAAGGACCCTGTGATCCCCTTCCCTAGAGCACTTCACATGGGAAAGGGGAAGAAAATAGAAAATCCCAAAAAGAAGCAGCAGGAGGAGTTCATCCAGCAGATGATCGACAAATTTCATATCTAGTTGACTCTCCAGGAGGCCTTGGAGCACATCCCTCTACTCCAGAGGTCACTCAGAGACAGGACCACAGTTAGGAGGAAGAGGAGGAACCACCAGTCTGAGATCCATGTGCTTACCCGGGCCACTTGTTTCGTGATCCAGAACCGTCTGCCGGCCAAGAGGCCAGATTCAGGAGCCCCATATGTCAGATGCCATATCCGTGAGCAGAGGTTCGACCGCACTCTATTAGACAGCGGTTCTTCGATCAACCTACTTCCGGCAACCCTTCTCGATCGCTTCGAGTTGGGCACTCTCCGATAGAGCAGGACAGTCCTTCAGTTTGCTGATCGATCTGTCAAGAGGCCGAAGGGGTTGCTGAGGGACGTTGTCGTCACGATTCAGGGCTTGCAATTCCCCGTGGACTTCGTTGTGTTGGACATGGAGATCCCTGAGTCTGTGACCGATACCCCCATCATTCTAGGTCGCCCGTTCTTGGCCACAACTAAGGCAGTGACCGACCATGATAGCGGGAAGGTATACTTTCGCGTCGAGGGTGAGAGTGTACAAATAGAGACGGTCGAGGACATCAGAGTCAGAGATTCAGCTTGCTCAGAGCCGACTTCCGATTCAGAGCATATGACAGATGTAGGGCCAGACATCCACCAGGACTACGATTTTGTGATCACATATGATGAGGCAGTTTGGGCAGATCCAGTCGCACATGCCATCCTCTCACCTTCAGAGTCCGCTGATGCAGAGACGCCAATATAGGAGAGCTTGGAGAGCGCATTACTGGTCCAGTATACTTTTCAGTCGGTAGAGCCGGTTCTCGACCACGAGATAGAGTTGTTTTGTGATGATGATACTGATCCCTCGGAGTCAGACGTTGATTGGGCAGAGTTTGATGATCTTATACCATGCCTGACTTCCACTGAGCCTACAGCTAGGGAGGAGGTTGATGCCATGCAGAGCAGAGACAGACCAGCAGAGCAGCCTTCTCCAGATACTGATTTTGAGCGAGAGTTTCCGTTCTCCCATGCAGATTTGGCAGCGTTTTAGAGTTTTCAGAGGCCAGATCCGCCAGCACCCAATTGTCCAGAGCTGAAGCCACTTCCTGCTGGGGGGTCTCATTTCGTCAACGACAAGGTAAAGGCCCTTGCTAGCGAGTTCGGCATAGACCATCGAGTTGCTACTCCATACCACCCTCAGACGAATGGTCTTGCCGAAGTGTCGAACAGGGAGATCAAGACTATATTGTAGAAAGTCGTCCGCCCTGACCGGAAGGATTGGTCGCAGCTTTTGGACTCGGTCTTGTGGGCATATAGGACGTCTTTCAAGATGCCTTTGGGCACATCTCCCTTTTGCCTCGTTTATGGCAAGCCGTGCCATTTACCTGTTGAATTGAGACATAGGTCACTTTGGGCTATCACTGATATACTTTTGGATCCAGATAGTGTAGGAGATCAGAGGAGGGCAGAGTTAGCAGCCTTGGAGGAGCTTCGTGATACCGCCTTTTCAAACAGGCTACAGTACAAGGAGAGAGTGAAGGAGTGGCATGATTCTCATATCAGCCACAAACATTTTGAGCCAGGACAGAGAGTATGGCTGTTTGATGCTAGGCTTCGTCTATTTCCAGGGAAGCTACAGAGAAAATGGAAGGGACCGTATTTGGTGAGAAAGGTACACGACAATGGGAGTATCGACATATCTGAGTTGTCTTCTGAGAGTACCTTTCGAGTAAACGACCAGCAGCTCAAGCCATATCTAGATCATGAGCCGTGGGTCGTTGATGTTGCCCCGATTCACTTTGCGTGAGAAATGGTCTCTTGACTCACATCTATTGCATCTCACGCCTGATTATCACTGTTCTCCCGACTTGTATAGATCCAGTTGTCCATATCACTCTATTCTTTAGTCCCACATCCCTTTTCTCATCTTATGATTATGCTATACTTAGGGTGTACTTTACCCTAAGTATAGGGGAGATGTAGGACTCTCAGGTATTCTTTTGATTCTTTCTACCTCTGTTTTGCTGCCTATACTTAGGGATATTTTACCCTAAGTATAGGGGGTAGACCCTGTACATTTTTCACTCGGCTATCCCTTCGTGTACAGTCTGCTATGCTTAGGATTATTTGATCCTAAGTATAGGAGGAAAGACCGAGATCTTCTTGATTTCTATTCTTTCATTCGTCTTTGTATATAGCCTTCCTTTTCACTTCCCTTTACTAAGCACGAGTTATGTCTTCTTCATCGCTCTTGACTCTGAGGACATCGTTCGAGCTAAGTATAGGGGGTGTGTATATATTTCATATATACTTTAGCCATAACTCGTACTTTGTGTGAGTGTGTTAATAAATAAAAATGGCTAAAAACCCAAAAATTCATAAAAATTAAAAAATTTTCCTTGTAAATAAACATTCTTTTATTGCACATACATAGCTATTGTATAAATTATTTTTGTAAAAATATTTTCAAAAACTTTTTATGTAAATAGTGTGTAATTATTTTCTTATCAAAATTATGTATATAGTACAAAATTTTTCCAAAATGTTTTGAAAATCAAAAGTTTGCAAAAATCTTGTGTAAATTTGTGTAAATATTTTACAAAACTTGCATTCATGCACACATTCATGGTTTCAAAACATTTTTCAAAAATTTTGCACATGTGTAAATATTGTGTAAATAGCATTTTTGTATATATATGTATAGTTTTTCCTGGATTATAGTTGACATTTAAACTAGCCTGGAATTAAATTGGAAAATGGAGCTTGGTTAAGATCTTAATCCACCTAATTATAAGAGGAACCTTATAGGGCTTAGGGTTAAGGCTTTTCAGGTCCATGGTGACTTAATTCTTTGAGTCCACTAGGCTATGATCACATGTCATCTCAATGAGCCTAAGTAGAGCACTTAACAACTCACACATGACTCATATAGACAATGGCTTGACTTGGACTCGCACTTTACACCGAGCTCTCTACGAATGAGGTGGTGAGGAGGCAGTCTTCCTAGACTTGGGGTAGCATATGAGGGTAGTACTTCTAGGCGGAACCTCTCTTCTTCTTCTAGTGAAGGAAGTGCGTCTCAACTTGGTCTGGTTGCCATGAGGTCTAACGACAGGAGTTGTGGGTTGCAATAATGCTTCAAAAGAGAGATAGTCTACTGGCTCAAGAGGAAAAACTCCTTATGTACATATGTTGCACCTTGTAGATATGTTGTACAGATGCACTTGAAAAAAATGCAAAAAGAAAATAACTCCAAAAAAGTGGTGGGTCTGATAGAAAATGATAATCCCACCGGAGTATGTATATAGTGCAATAAGCAAAGCTTGAGACTCATGTTCCATCTTATGTAGCTTGTAGCAGGGAGACTTAGCTACACTGGTTGAGCTCCCAAGGATACATGGCTACACTGGCCATGGTCCATTCTCTTCTTCCCCCTCTTCTTGAGCCGGTTGAACTTGAACTTAGAAGGGAATACCCTGCTCCTCGAGGAAAGAGTGGGCAGATTAGGGTCATAGAGTTACCTTGTTGGGGAGGGTTGTCAAGTTGCTACTTCAGAGGTGGAGAGCTATACCTCACATACACTGTACAAGGAAAGATTCATGGTCTTCAGGGTTTGTGTATGTAGACTTGTTCTGATCTGGATTATTGAGGAGTCTTGACTATAGATTAGTGGATCTTAGAGGCTGTTAAGTTTTAAACCTAAGTCCAAATAAGGTTCCGACGCATTAATAATCCAAAGATCTAATCGAGTTCCATATTTCAATTTAATGAAGGTAAGTTTAATAATCAACATTGATCCATGCTTTTCTCCTCCTTTTCTTTTTCTTTTTCCTTTTTCACTTCTTTTTCAAATAAGTGTTTGCTAAGGGACTAGCAAAGTTAAGTATAGGGGGTGATGAATACCCATTCATCACTCTTTATACTTTTATTTTAGCTACAAAACCTATGCAAAACACATGTATATTCTTGTAAATAACAATAATTATCATCTTGCATGCATTGTGTAAATATGCATAATTAGCATGTTTCTGTGCATAAATAAAAGAATAAAGAAATAAAAGAAAAAGAGGGAGATATTTAGGATAAATATTGAGCGACCTAATCCCAAGGGAGGGCTCAGCATGGGCCTGACTGCAAAAGAATCCAAGTAGAGAGAGATAGGGTCAAGCTCATGTGTTTGTACATATAACTATGAATAAATAAAATTATTTTCCTCTTAATAAAAATAAAAATGGGTGTGTTTTTTTGTATATATTTGTAAATATAAAATTAAAATAAAATGGGAAAAACAAAATAAATAAAAAGAAATAAAATAAAAGCCAAAACCCACCTTGTATATATACCATGTATATATATAAATATAAGTATTTATTTAACCTATGTAAATAATTAATAAAAATAAAATAAAAAACCCTTTTATTCCAAATTTTATTCTATAAATAAATAAAATATAAAATAGGAATAAAATGTATAAAAATAAGTAATTAAAAAACAAAAATAAAAAATACATATGTATATACCTGTATATAATAATAATATTTTGTAAATACCTAAATTATATTTCAAAAAATATATAAATATCACTAAAAAATTATTTGAAAATAAATAAACATTTTTCATGTTTTAAGTTTCTCGAAAATAAGTTTTTATTATTTTAAAATGAATTTCCAAATCTTTATTGCTTTGCGGCCTGTGATTGGTCCACGAGGGATTGTTGACCCCCGGTCAATTCTCCCCCCTGGACCAGTCAACCCGGATATGTGTGCCTGACCCGACTTCTCACAATTATCCTCGCATGATCCGAGCTCCATTTGCCTAAACCCTGTGTCCTAATCATACTTCCTACATCCGAGATCCATGCCTGGGGATCTACCTAGGGATCCGAGCTCCGACCACCTCGCCCGACCCCATTCTTCTCGGACCCCTAGCCATATTTAGCTTAACCTCGGACGCACTTTTCACTCCATCCTTGGCGCTGCTCCTTCATCCCATGACCTCCATCCCTTTCCATTGAGTGACAGCTTTGCGAGGGTGGTGTCGCAGAGAGGAGAGGACGCCGTTAGCCATTGATCCGGTGACTTCTGCCGCTGTGCGCCGCCGCGAGGAGCGCTCGAGCCTCGGGCCCCGACGACCTTCGAGGATACGACCCAGAGCTCGCCGAGCTCGTTCCCAGTCGATTGCATTCGCCAGGTAGACCCAATTCCCCTTAGTTTTCTTTAATTTCATCTTTCGCCCAATTCGCTCCGTCGCCATCTCTCATCAATTCCGGCCACTCCGATCATCCATTCCATCATCCGACCCGACCAACATCTTGGCGAGACTCCTACCCACCTTCTGCACCCACTCACTCCCCTTGGTTCGCCCCGGAACCAAGGCTCGACCTTCATCACCGTCGCCTCGCCGGAGGTCGCCCATCTCGACTCGCCAGCCACCCATTCCACCTCTAACTGGGTCGAGGCAGTTTGCCCTCGACCCAGGAAGCTTCCTAGGCTGCTTTGCAGGTCAATGCGACCCATTTGAGGGTCGTCTCGTTCGAGCCCAGGAGCTTCGAGCTTCCGCCATCGCCAGGCCACTCTGGTGGTTCCCGGCATCATCGAAGGATCCCAGTAGCTGCGGAGTGCCGAGACGAAGCTGTTCCACATTCCAGCAACTCAGGAGGAGGTCTCCACCGCGTGCATTGGGCCGGCAAAGTTCGCCGACGTCGAGTTCTTGGAGGACCCTCCTCCACCGTTTGTTCAGCCTCGAGCTCCAGTTTTGATCCAGGTCGTCTATTTGAGGATCAACTGCCCATCGTTCGATCATCTGAGGCTTGATCTGGACCATCCATCAGCTGAAGAGGAGCCCTCGTTCCACAACTGTTCGATCTCACACGTGGCCTCCTTTCAGCGCTCCGATAATAAGAGGGGTAATTTACTCTTATGCCCCTCCTGTTTTTGCATTTCTTATTTAATCCTGTAAATAGTTTAGTTAGTTGTTTTTATTTTGTAAAAATTGCATTGAGGACCTTCATGTTTCCTTTATTTGCATATCAGTCCGTGTGTATGGTAACCACGTGCGTCGACACGTGAGAATCTGGTCATTTTGCATTTTCTACCTTGCGTTTCTTTTGTGTTACTGAATGACATTTTATAAATAGAATTTGCATATATGCCCCTCTGTGTCTGGACTGCGTGCGTTGCGCATGTTTTGCCCCTGGAATTTCTTACCGTGTTACTGATTGGCCCACGGAACTATTTTATTTGCGTTTAGATCCCTGTATAATGTGAGCTTTTATTTGATTTAAATAAAATATCAAACTTAACCCAAATTGCGTGAAATTTGGATACGTGGCTCCTGCCACTGCGTAAAAATTTCCCTAATTTTTGGGTATATTTTTTAGGCTTTTTAGTATTTTTAAAAATTCAAAAACTATTGTTTTTCCTTCTGTCCAGTTTAGAAAATCATAAAAAATATAAAACTATTTTAAAAATTCTAAAAAAATTGTATTTGTTAGTTTTGGTGTATTTGATTTTTTGTGCATTTTTGGTTATTTTTGGATTTATAAAAACTCTAAAAATTTAAAAACCATTAAAAACTTATAAAAATTCAAAAAAATTGTAGGAAATCCAAAAAATCACAAATTCTTTTGCTGAATTTTCTTTGTTATTTGTAGTTTTCATAAAAAATACCTCCAGGGTTTTACAGATCAATTTGATATTTTAAATTGATCTTCCAAGCTTGGCTGGACAGTAGCTCACTGTTTCTGCCCTCTCTGATTTTTAAAAAATTACATAAAATTCATAAAAAGCTCAAAAATTCACCAAAAATAGTAACAACCTAAAAAACATAAATATATTTTTGTTTGAATTTTTGGAGATTTTTAGAGTGTTTAAATAAATTGTTGATTGTGCTTGATTTTATCTTTTTCCTATTTTCCTTTATTCGTAAAAATCCAAAAAATATAAAACTAATTAAAAACCACCAAAAATATTTGTTTTTATTTTATTTTGTTTCCTGACTACTTCGTAGGTGATAAGGCGACCTGAAGGCTAAGGTAAAGGTGCTAAATTGGTCGTTGCGACCCAAGCAATCCAGTCGGATTAATCAAGAAAAATATCAGACCACTCAAATCAAATAAAATCAATCAAGCACGAAAATAGCGGTCCAGCTATGAGTTTAACCTGGTATAGCACCCAGGGTCGAACTCGAGGAGCACGGGTTGGCCAAAGGCCTACGAAGTAGTAAAAATGAAATAAAATAAAGAAAAGATATTTTTAGTGATTTTTAATGACTTTTATATTTTTTTGGATTTTTAAATGTAAAGAAAACAAAAGAAACACGAAAACAAGCACACTTTAGCTAATTATTTAATGTGTCAAAAATCAAGCAAAAATTCAAACAAAAATGTTTTTATGTTTTTTATGGTTTTTAGTGTTTATGGTGAATTTTTGAGATTTTTATGATGTGTATTTTATTTTCTAAAAATCAAACAGTAGCAAAGAAACAAGGTACTGTCCAGCCAGGCCCAAAATCCCTAGATAAAATATCTAAGGACCTCAAAAGGACCTGGAGGTATTTTTCCTGTAAACTTGATGAAACAAGGAAAATTTGAGTACCAAAATTATTTTTTTTGGATTTTTAGATTATTTACTATAATTTTTATGGGTTTTTAGGTGTTTTTAAGTTTTTATGGATTTTAAGCAGTGAAAAATAGCCAAAATTGGCTAGAAAATAAAGGAACACAAAATAAACAGTACCTAATTTTTATAAAATTTTTTAGGGGGTTTTTATATTTTTTTGGGATTTTTAACTCTAGACAGTAGCTGAAATAAAGGTTTTTGAATTTTTAAAAATAACAAACAAAATCAAAAATGTCCTCAAAAATTCTCAAAAATCCTACAACATGACAGGAGCTATGTGTCAAATTTTCATAGAATTTGGAGGTGATTTGATATTTTATTCAAAAATCAAAAGGGGGCACTGTGCACAAGGACTGAAGTGCAAATACCCTAAGTTCTGGGGGTCCAGGTGCAAAATACCCAGCAACGCACGCGCGCGGCGCGTGCCTGGGGCACTCAGGGACCTCTTTGTAAAGAAAACAAGTCCCGAGGACCTATTGGTAACTCGTACCAAAAGTCCAGGGGGTTGTGTTGCAAATAACCTAAAAATACACGCACATGCGCAATTAAAACATTCACAGGGGCATAGATGCAAATACTACAAAGTTTTCATTCATTTGTAAACATCCAGAACAACAGGGGCTAAGGTTGCAAATACACCAAAATCACACGTGACGAAGCACGTGGCTCATACAGACAAGGGCATAAGTGCGAATAAACTAAAGCTCATGGTCCAACATGCAAAATACCCTAAAACTAAATAACTGACGAAAATATTCACAGGACTAGAACGAAATAAAAGGTAAAGAAGGGCCTAAGGGTAAATTACCCTTTATTAAGTCGTCCGATGGATGCGCGCCACGTGGGTGGATGAACGGCTGGGAACGGGTGGCACGCCAACGTTGAGGTCCTCGCAGGGATCGGACGGCTGGGGTTAAGCCACGTGGTACATCGGGCGGTGGTGGCTCTCTGTGGCTAACCCTCACGCATCGGGCGGTCCGTATCTCCTCTCCAAGGATTGGACGGTGGCTGCTCCTCGGGGAATGGATGGACGAGATGCAAACTGGAGGTCGAGGCTGATCGGACGGCTGCTGAAGATCCTCGAAGAACAGGTGGCCGGCGAAACTCGCCGGCCTAGTGCGCTCGCTCCGAGGCTCCTCGCGGGGCACTGATGATCTGACAAGGTGCGGTATGGGCCTCCGCGTCGGATGGTGGTCTCCGATGACCCGGACGAGCTCCGAGAAGCTCAGGCAAGGTCGTCGGAGATGTAGCTGCTGGACCCAATAGTCCAAGCCCTCAAGTGGGCTTGGTTCAACCTGCAAAACAGACGAAACAGC
This sequence comes from Ottelia alismoides, assembly GCA_037367405.1. Taxonomy (NCBI): domain Eukaryota; kingdom Viridiplantae; phylum Streptophyta; class Magnoliopsida; order Alismatales; family Hydrocharitaceae; genus Ottelia; species Ottelia alismoides. The sequence continues at coordinate 27,302 of JAZKJV010002119.1, read as the reverse complement.
TCGCGGGTCGAGGGCAAACTACCTCGACCCGGTTAGGCGTCGTGGAGGTGACCGGTGGGGCGAGATGGGCGAGCTCCGGCGTAGCGACGGACGGTAGAGCTCGAACCCCAGCTCCTGTGCGAGCTGGGTTGGATGGGGGTATGGAGAAGGTGCACGGAGGGAAGGCGGAGACGAGTATGGATTCCGATGATCGAATGGGTGCGCGAGATGGTCGGAATCGACAAAAAATGGCGGCGGCACGAATTGGGGCAAAATGGAAATTGACGGAAATGGAGGGACTAGGGGACTACCTGGGTGGATGAATCGACTGTGCTGGAGCTGGGGGTGCTCCCGGTCCTCGCCTCAAGGAGCGTCGACATCCGAGGCTCGAGCTCCTGCTCTGGGCGGAGCACGGCGGTGAAGACTCGCCGGATCAGTGGCTTTCGCCTCCTTTCCTCGCTGCGACAGGTCGAGACTCGAGCTGTCACCTCTCTCTCTCTCTGGAGCTCACTGGAAATCGAAGCAAATGGCCAAAGATGCGTGAAATGAGCGGCGGAGCTGAGATTAAGTATGCTGGCGGGTCCGGGAAGAAGGGCGCGGGTAGGGCGAGCTGGTGCGCGGATCCCGAGGCTAAGGCTCCGGCGAGATTCTCGGGTATGACGTGAGCAATCCGGAGCCGGGGTTTGGGTGATAGGCAATCGGGTTGAGTGGGGAAAAATCCGAGAAGTTGGGTCCGCCACTCAACCCGTGGGAAGTGGTCCTGGGGGGGGCCAGTTGACCGGGCGGTCAACATCCCCAGGACCCAATGGTTAGCTGCCACGTGGAGAATGTTTGAAGCTCAAAAATAAGGCAGCAAATGGCCGATTTTCCAAAAACTTAAAACATGAATTATTTTTATTTTATTTTTCTCTATTTTTTGGTGATTTTTAATTAATTTTTGGTAATAAAAATAAGGTATTTACATTATAGCTATACATAGGTATATGTACAATATGTAGGTTTTTAGTTTTTGATTTTTAATTATTATTTATATACAATTTTATTCCCATTTTATATTTTATTTATTTATAGAATAAAATAAGGAATAAAAGGGTGTTTTTATTTTATTTTTATTATTTATCTACATAGGTAAAATAAATGGATATATACATCTATATACATGGTATATGTACAATGTCTTTTTGTATTTTTAATTTTGTAATTTTTATTTGATTTTTGTTTTGATTCTTTTTATTTTATTTATTTACAATATATGGTATAGGATATTTACAAAAAGTTTTAGAAAATAATTTTATTTATTTATAAGGTTGAATAAATATAGGAGTATGGTCTATGTACATGGTGAAAGGGCATTTTTGAACTTTTTGATTTTCAAATTTTTATTTTGTTTTTATCTTTTATAAATATATACAAATATGTACAAGCATATTTTTGGGTGAGGAAAATATAGTTTTATTTATTTACACCAATATTTACACATGAGCCCCTATCTCCCTCTACTTTGGCTTTTATGCGATCAGGCCCATACTGAGCCCTCCCTTGGGTTAGGTTGCTCAATATTTATTCTAAATATTTCCCTCTTTTTCTTTTTAATCTTTATTCTTTTATTTTTGCACAAAAACATGCTAATTATAGGTTTTTACAAAATGCATGCTTTTGCTAGTTAGTCCTATTTACACATATCTACATGCATTTGCATAGGTTTTTGTAGCTAAAATATGAGAATAAAGAGTGATGAATGGGTATTCATCACCCCCCTATACTATACTTTGCTAGTCCCTTAGCAAACACTTATTTGAAAAAGAAGTGAAAAAGAAAGAAAGAAAAAGAAAAAGAGGATGTACATGGATCAAGGTTGATTATTAAACTTGCCTTCATTAAATTGAGGTATGGAGCTCAATCAGATCTTTGGATTATTAATGTGTCGGAACCTTATTTAGACTTAAGCTTAAAACCTAACAGCCTCTAAGTTCCACCAGTCTATAACCAAGACTCCTCAATGCTCCAGATCAGAACAAGTCATCAATCACAAACCCTGAAGACCATGAATCTTTTCTTGTCCTGTGAAAGTGAAGTCTAAGCTCTCCACCTCAGAAATGGCAACTTGACAACCCTCCCTAACAAGGTAACTCTATGACCTCAATCTGGCCACTCTTTCCTCGAGGAGCGGGATATTCCCTTCTAAGTTCAAGTACAACCGGCTCAAGAAGAGGGGGAAGAAGAGAATGGGTCAAGGCCAGTGTAGCCAAGTACCCTTGGGAGCTTGACCAGTATAGCCAAGTCTCCCTGCTGCAAGCTACAACAGGTGGATCATGAAACCAAGCTTTGCTTATTGCACTTATATACATACTCCGGTGGGATTATCATTTTCTCTCAGACCCACCATTTTTTTGGAGTTCTTTTCTTTTTGCACATTTTTTTTCGAGTGCATCTATACAACATATACATGTGCAGCATATATACAAGGAGTTTTTCCTCTTGAGCCAGTATACTATCCCTCTTTTGAAGCTTTATTGCAACCCACAACTCTCGTCGTTAGACCTCATGGCAACCAGACCAAGTTGAGACGCACTTCCTTCACTATAAGAAGAAGAGAGGTTCCGCCTAGAAGTACTACCCTCATATGCTACCCCAAGCCAAGGAAGACTGCCTCCTCACCACCTCATCCGTAGAGAGCTCGGTGCATAGTGCTGGTGTCCAAGTAAAGCCATAATCTATATGAGTCATGTGTTGTTGTTAAGTGCTCTACTTAGGCTCATTGAGATGACATGTGATCATAGCCTAGTGGACTCAAAGAATTAAGTCACCATGGACCTGAAAAGCCTTAAACCTAAGCCCTATAAGGTTCCTCTTAGAAGTTAGGTGGATTAAGATCTTAATCAAGCTCCATTCCTCAATTTGATTCCAGGTTGGTTTAAATGTCAACTATCATCCAGAAAAACTATATACATATGTACAACAAGATGCTTATTTACACAATATTTTACAAACATGCAAAATTTTTGAAAAATGTTTTGAAATCATGAATGATGATGCATGAAGTGCAAGTTTTGCAAAAAGATATTTACACATATTTACACAAGATTTTTGCAAAATTTTGATTTTCAAAACATTTTGGAAAAATTTTGTACTATATACATAATTTTGATACAAAAATATTTAGACAAGCATTACACAAAAGATTTTTGAAATCATTTTTACAAAAATAATTTGTACACTAGCTATGTATGTGCAAATAAAAGAAGATTATGTACATGAAAAATTTTTAATTTTTGTGGTTTTTAGCCATTTTTATTTATTAACACACTCACACAAAGTACGAGTTATGGCTAAAGTATATATGAAATATATACACACCCCCCTATACTTAGCTCGAACGATGTCCTCAGAGTCAAGAGCGATGAAGAAGACATAACTCGTGCTATGTATAGGGAAGCGAAAAAGGAAAGCTATACAAAAGGGAAATGAAAAGTCAAGAAGGACTCAGGTCTCCCCCCTATACTTAGGATCAAATAATCCTGAGTATAGCAGGCTGTATACTAAGGGAAAACCTGAGTGCAGAATGTACAGGGTCTACCCCCCTATACTTAGGGTGAAATATCCCTAAGTATAGGCAGCAAGAACAGGGGTAGACAGAAACAAAAGAAATACCCGAAAGGTCTCACATCCCCCCTATACTTAGGGTAAAGTGCACCCTAAGTATAGCATAATCACAAGATAGAGAAAGGGATGTGGGACTAAAGAATGTGATGATATGGACATCTGGATCTATATACAGCGGAAGATCAGTGAAACTCAGGCGTGAGATGCATTAGATGTGAGTCAAAGACCACATCTCACGCAAAATGAATAGGGGCAATATCAACGACCCGCGGCTCATGATCTAGAAATGGCTTGAGCCGCTGGCCGTTCACTCGAAAGGTACTCTCAGAAGACAACTCAGATATGTCGATGCTACCGTTGTCGTGTACCTTTCTAACCAAATAAGGTCCTTTCCATTTGCTCTGTAGCTTCCCTGGAAATAATCTAAGTCTCGCATCAAACAGCCATACTCTCTGTCCAATCTCAAAATGCTTGTGGCTGATATGAGAATCATGCCACTCCCTGACTTTCTCCTTATAATGTAGGCTGCTTGAGAAAGCTGCATCTCTAAGCTCCTCCAGGGCAGCTAGCTCTGCCCTTCTCTGGTCTCCCATACCATCTGGATCCATGATAATATCTGTGACTGCCCAAAGTGACTTGTGCCTCAGCTCAACAGGTAAATGGCATGGCTTGTCGTACACGAGGCGAAAGGGAGATGTGCCCAAAGGTTTCTTGAAAGACGTCCTATATGCCCACAAGATCGAGTCCAAAAGCTGTGACCAATCCTTTCGGTCAGGGCGGACGACTTTCTGCAGAATAGTCTTGATCTCCCTATTCGACACTTCGGCTAGACCATTCGTCTGTGGATGGTAAGGTGTAGCAACACGATGGTCTATGCCGAACTCGCTAGCAAGTGCCTTCACCTGGTCGTTGATGAAGTGAGATCCCCCATCAGAAATCAGAACTCGTGGAACCCCGAACTGCGTGATGATGTGCTTCCTCAAAAATCTGCAAACTGTCCTCGCATCAGCGGCTCGGGCGGGGATAGCCTCCACCCAACGACTCACATAATCAACGGCCAACAGAATGTACTCAAATTCCTGACTCTCAGGGAATGGACCCATGAAATCGATGCCCCATGCGTCAAAAACCTCACAGAAGTGAATGGGTTGCATTGGCATCATATCACGCTGTCCACAAGTGCCCATCCTTTGACAGTCAGTACACCTCTTCACGAACTCATCTGAGTCCTTGAAGAGGGTAGGCCACCACAAGCCGGATTGGAGCACTTTCCGTGTCGTTCTCCTCCCAGAATGATGTCCTCCTGCCTCAAGCTTGTGGCAGTAAGTGAGGACGCTATGGTGTTCCTCCTGAGGAATACACCGATGCCAGACGCTATCCCCTCCTTCGTGGTAAAGGATGGGATCCTCCCAGTGGTAGGACTTGGCCTTCGCTAGGAAGGTCTCAAGTCTCTGTCTGGGCCAATCTTGTGGGACTTTCCCAACAACGAGAAAGTTCACAATATCGGCGTACCATGGGAGTGAGGCGATAGCAAGGATCACCTCATCTGGGAAGGTATCTCTAATAGGGTCAATCTGCTCAGAATCCTCAGGCTGCTCTAGTCGGGAGAGATGATCCGCCACCACATTCTTGACTCCAGGCTTATCCTTGATCTCAATGTCGAACTCCTGGAGTAGAAGGATCCATCTAGTCAGTCTGGCCTTGGCATCCTTCTTTGCCATGAGGTACCTGATGGCGGTGTGATCTGTAAACAAAGTCACTCTAGATCCAATGATATACGATCTGAACTTATCCAGGGCAAACACTACTGCTAGCATCTCCTTCTCTGTGACTGTATAATTCCGCTGGGCGGAATCCAAAGTGCGGCTAGCATAGTGTATGGCAAATGGAACTCCATCCCTCCTCTGTCCCAGCACTGCCCCTACGGCAAAATCGGAGGCATCCGTCATGATCTCGAATGGGAGAGACCAATCAGGCGGCTGGAGGACGGGAGCCTCAATAACACACTGCTGGAGAGTAGCAAACGACGAAAGACACTTGTCATCGACAAGGAACTCGGTGTCTTTCGTCAAGAGGTCGGTCAACGGTCGGGCGATCCTGCTGAAATCATGAATAAATCTCCTATAAAATCCAACGTGCCCCAGAAATGACCGTAGCTGCCTCAGATTGGACGGCGGTGCGAGTTTCCGAATGACATCAACCTTGGCCGGATCAACCTCCATGCCCTTGTTGGAGATGATGTGGCCAAGCACCGTCCCTTGAGTCACCATGAAGTGACTCTTCTCCCAAGATAGCACCAAATGATACTCAATACATCGCTGGAGTACTCGATCTAGGCAGTCAAGACAGGAGTCGAATCCGTCGCCGTAGATCGAGAAATCATCCATGAAGACCTCCAAACACTCCCCTACCATGTCCGAAAAGATCGACAGCATGCACCTCTGAAAAGTCGCAGGGGCATTGCATAGCCCAAATGGCATGCGTCGAAAATCATAAGTGCCAAAGGGACAGGTAAAGGTGGTCTTCTCCTGGTCCTCAGGAGCGATGGCCACTTGGTTGTAGCCCGAGTACCCATCCAGGAAGCAATAATGGCTCTTCCCTGCCAGTCTCTCAATGATCTGATCAATAAAAGGCAGGGGGAAATGGTCCTTCTTGGTGGCTTGGTTGAGTCTCCTGTAGTCAACACAAACCCTCCAAGAGGTGGGTACTCGTGTAGCAATCTCCTCTCCCGACTCACTGATCACAGTCGTGATGCCCGTCTTCTTGGGCACCACATGCAAGGGGCTGACCCACTTGGAGTTGGAAATGGGATAAATAAAACCTGCACCCCACCACTTTGATATTTCCTTCATCACAACCTCTCTCAGGTTGGGGTTAAGACGCCGCTGGAACTCACGCGACGGCTTCGCCCCATCCTCGAGATAGATATGGTGGGAGCACACTGATGGACTAATCCCATGGAGATCTGCTACGCTCCATCCGATCGCCTTGCGGTTCTTTTCAAGAACCCCCATCAAACGTGATTCCTGCTCTCCAGTCAACTCGGCGGAGATGATGACTGGGTACATCTCTGGCTCGCCCGCAAGGAATCGATACTTCAGCGAAGTAGGGAGCGGCTTCAGCTCTGGAATGCTGGGTGCCGGCAAATCTGGCTGCGGAAGAAACTGAGTGAAAGCTGCTAAGTCTGCCAAATCTGCCTGGGAAAGTGAAAGCGTACTCTCGCAAACTGGATCGGGAGAAGGCTGCTCAACTGCACTGTCTCTGGTCTGCTCTGCATCTACCTCCTCCTCATCTGTAGGCTCAGGTGGAATCAGGTCTGGCATCTGATCATCACAATCAGCCCAATCAGACTCTGAATCCGAGGGATCTGTATCAATCGCGGTGGCATCAGTACCACCGTAAAACAAGGTGGCCTCAGCACCACCATCACTAAACATCGTGCTGCGATCAAGGACCGGCTCTGCTGCCTCAATGGTATCCTGAACCAGGTCTGTGCTCTCCAGACTCTCCTCTGCTGTCGTCTCTGCATCATCTGTATCTGAAAGTGAGAGGATGGTCTGTGTCTCAAGATCTGCCCAAGCTGCCTCATCATCTGTGATCACAAAATCACAGTCCTGGTGGATGTCTGGCTCTGCGTTTGTCAGCTGCTCTGAATCTGTACTCGCATCTGAGCGGGCTCTGAATCTAGCTCTGTAGTCTTCGACCGTCTCTATTTGTATACTCTCGCCCTGGACGCGAAAGTACACCTTCCCGCTATCTTGATCAGTCACCGCCTTGGCTGTGGCCAAGAACGGACGACCAAGGATGATGGGGGTATCGGCCACTGACTCAGGGATCTCCATGTCCAACACTACGAAGTCCACGGGGAATTTCAGGCCCTGAATCATGACGATAACGTCTCGTAACAACCCCTTCGGCCTCTTGACAGATCGATCAGCGAACTGAAGGACTGTCCTGCTCTGTCGAAGAGTGCCCAACTCAAAGCGGTCGAGAAGGGCTGCCGGAAGAAGGTTGATCGACGATCCGCTATCTAGTAGAGTACGGTCGAACCTCTACTCACTAATCTGGCATCTGACATACGGGGCCCCTGAATCTGGCCTCTTGGCTGGCAGGCGGTTCTGAATCGCAAAACACGTGGCCTTGGTCAGCACATGGATCTCTGAAGTGTGGTTCCTCCTCCTCCTCCTGACTGTAGTCCTCTCTCTCAAAGATCGCTGAAGAAGGGGGATGTGCTGCAAAGCCTCCTGGAGGGTCAACTGGATATGGAATCGGTCGATCATGCTCTGGCTGAACTCCTCAAGCTCTCTCTTTTTTGGATCATTTTTCTTCCCCTTCCCCATCTGAAGGGCTCTAGGGAAGGGGATCACTGGGTCCTTCTCAGATGAAGGACTAGGAAAAGGTCTAGACGGTTCAAGGACCGGATCCACACATATATCATGCACCACAGTGGGACCAGAAGAAAGTAAACCTTTTCCTTTATTCACAACAGAGTTCTGAGATACAGGAATACGAGGAAAAACATCATCTCTAGCTGTACACACACCGGTGGCCTCAGTACCACCGTGGGCTGACTCTGCTGCTGCTGCTGGTAGACGTCGTGCGGTATCAGTACCGCGGGCTGGCTCGGCTGAACGGGTGGCATCAGTACCACCTCCTAGATCTGGTGAAGCGGCGACCTCAGTACCGCCGGTGGGGTCAGCATCCTTGGTGGCCTCAGTGCCACCATCATCGTCTGGAGCGGCCTCAGTACCGCTCTCCTCCTCCTCCTGTGGTGCCTCGGGATGAAGCTCAGATGAGGCGCCGCCGCCTGCTGGGGTCCTACCGCTCCTAAGTGTGACAAAATCAGCATCAAATAGATCCGAAGATGTATCATCAAATGGGTCACTAGGAGTGGCTAACTCAGTATGTACTACCTGCTCAGATTTCCTCTTGAGATTGTTCGGATTCGGCTCGATCTGGGCTGGTATGGCGGCCTTCCCTCTCACCAGGTCCCGCATCTCCTGGCGGAACTCGTCCATCTCCCGTCGGAATGTGGCCTGCTGGTCCGTGAGGAGGCGGGCGATGTCATCCAAAGCGGGGCTCTCGTGGGAGCCCGACGGGTGGCCTCTCTGTGGGTGAGGCTGCTGGAACTGTTGTGGTGGGTAAGAGGGGTAGGATGGAGGGTGCTGCTGCTGCTGATACCCCGGGTGAGCCTGCTGCTCACGTCTCCACGACTATCCCTGCTGCTGATAGGGACGCGGACCGAAGGATGACTGGTGCTGCTGATATGCTGGGGGCTGCTGCTGCGGCTGGTGCTGGTCTCTCTGCTGGGAGTACTGCCCTCCCTGTCCTGACGGCTGCTGCTGGGGCTGGGTACCACCACTCCCCCACCTGAATCCGGGATGGTCTCGTCGGATCCCAGGTTGGGGACGGTCATACCAAATCCCGTTGACATCCATCAACGGCTCGGCATCATAGGGGGCTGGCGGGAGTACTGCCAGAGGCTGGTCCGGCTGGTAGACCACCATCTGCATCTCTGGGGATGGTGGGGACTGGTAGGTGGGATGCGGCTGCTGGTACGGCTCCACCTGTACAAGGTGAACCTGTCTAGGCTGCACATGGGTGCTGGAGCGCTGGGACGAGCTGCTGCTGCTGCCGGTGTCGCCTTGCGACTGAAGACGGGGCTGAGAAGCCGTCTGTGCCTCCTGGAGACACATGAGCTGTGTCTTCATGTCGCTCAAAACCTGTGCCATCTGCTCCATCTGCGTGATACTCTGGCACTGCTTCTTCTCTATCAGCTCCATGCGGTCCAGCTTCTCGCTGATGATGCCCATGTCCGCAGTTGATGACTCTGCCTGTGCTGCTGCGGCTGCGGACGAACTGGATGGACCTGCATCTACCCGTGCTATCCGCTGGTACTGCACGGGTCCTGGCTGATGTGGCTGGGTCTTCTGAGTATACAACCTGGTCTGAGACATCACCATATAGTTCTCAGCCATCTCCTCGTAGATGGCCCAGACCTGGTCGTGGTCCTTGGCAAAGTAGGACCCGCCGCAAGAAGCATTCACCAGGCCCTGAAGCTCTGGCGTCAACCCGCTGAAAAAGCTCTGAACTAGGTTCGGCTTGGAGATGTCGTGGTGCGGGCATCGGTCCAGGAGCTCTCGAAACCTCTCCCATGCCTCGTGGAACTGCTCGTTGGGGAACATGGAGAAGTTGCTGATCAGGGCCCTCGCTGCATTCGTCCGCCCGAGTGGATAGTACTTGTTCAAGTACTCGGTGCGGAGCTGCTCCCAGGTATAGACGAACCTCCCAAGATGCTTCAGCCAGGTGGCTGCTCTATCTGCCAGTGAAAATGGGAAGGCTATCATCCGGATCGTGTCCTGGTCCACATGCCGGTCGTGGACAGTACTGCAGATCATCAGAAACTCCTGGAGGTGGAGGTGGGGCTCCTCGGTGGCAAGTCCGTGGAAGCGGGGTAGCATCTGCAGGGTGTTCGTGGGGAACTTGAAGTCCCCCACGATCGCCGGTACCACTACCCAGTGATGCATCAGAGTAGATCCGGGATTGTGTAAATCCCGCATCGGTCGTGGTGGTCCTCCTGCCGCAGCGCCTCCCGCTGCGGCGGCTGCGGCCGCGGCTGCTGCTGCGGCGGCTGCGGCCGCGGCTGCTGCTTCGGCTGCTGCTGCTCGTGCCTCTGCATCATCGGGCTCCTCGGGCTCGCTCTGCTGATCTCGCTCTGCTCTGAGTCTCTCCAACTCTCTCCTCATCTCAATCATAAATGCTCCCTGATCGCGGAGCTGCTGCTGGACTGTATTGAGTGATGCGATCAGGGTGGAGTTGATCGCTCCCTGGTCTAGTACAATATGCTCTGGCTGACGGGAGTGATCGTCTGAACTGCCGGCTCCGGCCATGTCGACGTCTGCAAAATCAAACGAGCCCAACTCAGGTGCTGTCAAGTGTATCAATCTCTCCTCGGACTCGTGTCTCTCAGGTAGATCAGAAAGGGGGTCGAGGGGGAACAGGGTGGAGTCGTACTCGGGCTCGGAGAGCGGGTCTGAGCTCTCGCGAGCCAACCTAGATGATGAGGTAGACGCGCCCGAAAGCGGTGCAGCCAGAGGCTGCCTAAGAGACCGTCTACCCATCATCTTGATCTGGCGAGTAAGGCGGATGAGATCTGGAAAAATTACGATCAGAAAACAAACCCCCGGTTCACCAACATAACGCGAGCTGAAGACCGTGAAAGTTCGGTCAAATTATCTTGTCAATTTTATTTTGGTGAACAAACAGAATATCAGAGCGCTTACGTGACCTGTTGGGATATCCGATGCTAACCCAACCGACTGGCCCACACGGAAGAGTCGGTAATCAGTCGGGACTAGCAACGGGGGGCTCTACCTAGGGTGCGGGTCACTCTCTCGCGCATCCAAACCAGACAATGAGGGGGTTGCTCTCCCCAAGACAAAGTTTTTAGGGAGAGCGGTTTTTAGATCAATAATTTTAGCAGTCCCAATTATATGGTTTCACTTTTTTAATATTTTTCAAAGCAAACAAAGGGCCTAACAAATTTTTCGGTTCTCCTGGTTATTAAGTCCAAAACAGGGGGGAGAAGATGAAAAAGCCGATGCACGATAAATCAATGATGCATGCAAAGTCAGAAATGCGTACCTGTCTCCAGCACTCTACATGCAATATGATCCGCGCATAAAAGTAAAGACAGAAATTAAACTAACCTAAATGATGCAGCGGTAAAGCTGAGTCCTAGACGAGCAGTTCTAGTGAAGAGCCGTCTAACCGGTCACCGACCTCCAAGCCAAAGAGTCGGTTATTTTTATTATGTTTTTTAAGTAGGTCCAATTATCGATCTATGGGAACAGATAATCAATTAGGTGTGTGGATCCTACTAATTACGGCACAATCACCAGAAAATCCTAAATCTAGGGGCTCGAGCAAAAACCGCGCAAAACCGGAAAAGACAGAAATAAAAGAAAAATAAAACCGCGAAAAAGCCGCGAAAAACCGCGAAGGTCCTAAAGGGTCCCCCGAGCACACCGGTGCTCGGCGAAACAGACCCGCTACGGTCAAGTCACAAGTGTGTCCAAGTCCTGTCCCTATATTATTACAATAATGAAATAAAAAACCTAATCTAACCTCACCCACTCAACTCTCTCCCTCTCGCTCTCTCCTGCGGCTTCGTAGAGAAGGAAGCCGCCTCCAAGTTCCTCGGCTGCACCGGCTCCTCGAAAGTCGCCTCCGCGGTCCTCGGGCCCTCGCAAGAAAAAGAGATGAGTGGTCAGAACCAATAATAAAATAATAATCAAAAGAAAATAAAGACAAATGAAAACTATTGTATATGTGCAAAAATAAAAAAATAAAATAAAGCACACAAAATAAAACAAAAACAAAAATAAAAGAAGAAGAAAATAAAATCAAACAAAATATAGACAAAAAGCCGCGAAAAGCTGCGGGCTCCGAAGAGCCGCGAAAAGCCGCGAAAATAAAAACGAAAAGAAAATAAAACGAACTACTAAGCCGTGCTCCCCGGCAACGGCGCCATTCTGATAAGGCGACCTGAAGGCTAAGGTAAAGGTGCTAAATTGGTCGTTGCGACCCAAGCAATCCAGTCGGCTTAATCAAGAAAAATATCAGACCACTCAAAACAAATAAAATCAATCAAGCACGAAAATAGCGGTCCAGCTATGAGTTTAACCTGGTATAGCACCCAGGGTCGAACTCGAGGAGCACGGGTTGGCCAAAGGCCTACGAAGTAGTAAAAATGAAATAAAATAAAGAAAAGATATTTTTAGTGATTTTTAATGACTTTTATATTTTTTGGATTTTTAAATGTAAAGAAAACAAAAGAAACACGAAAACAAGCACACTTTAGCTAATTATTTAATGTGCCAAAATCAAGAAAAAATTCAAACAAAAATGTTTTTATGTTTTTTTATGTTTTTTAGTTTTTTTGGTGAATTTTTGGGATTTTTATGATGTGTATTTTATTTTCTAGAAATCAAACAGTAGCAAAGAAACAAGGTACTGTCCAGCCAGGCCCAAAATCCCTAGATAAAATATCTAAGGACCTCAAAAGGACCTGGAGGTATTTTTCCTGTAAACTTGATGAAACAAGGAAAATTTGAGTACCAAAATTATTTTTTTTTGGATTTTTAGATTATTTACTATAATTTTTATGGGTTTTTAGGTGTTTTTAAGTTTTTATGGATTTTAAGCAGTGAAAAATAGCCAAAATTGGCTAGAAAATAAAGGAACACAAAATAAACAGTACTTAATTTTTATAAAATTTTTTAGGGGGTTTTTATATTTTTTTGGGATTTTTAACTCTAGACAGTAGCTGAAATAAAGGTTTTTGAATTTTTAAAAATAACAAACAAAATCAAAAATGTCCTCAAAAATTCTCAAAAATCCTACAACATGACAGGAGCCATGTGTCAAATTTTCATAGAATTTGGAGGTGATTTGATATTTTATTCAAAAATCAAAAGGGGGCACTGTGCACAAGGACTGAAGTGCAAATACCCTAAGTTCTGGGGGTCCAGGTGCAAAATACCCAGCAACGCACGCGCGCGGCGCGTGCCTGGGGCACTCAGGGACCTCTTTGTAAAGAAAATAAGTCCCGAGGACCTATTGGTAACTCGTACCAAAAGTCCAGGGGGTTGTGTTGCAAATAACCCAAAAATACACGCACATGCGCAATTAAAACATTCACAGGGGCATAGATGCAAATACTACAAAGTTTTCATTCATTTGTAAACATCCAGAACAACAGGGGCTAAGGTTGCAAATACACCAAAATCACACGTGACGAAGCACGTGGCTCATACAGACAAGGGCATAAGTGCAAATAAACTAAAGCTCGTGGTCCAACATGCAAAATACCCTAAAACTAAATAACTGACGAAAATATTTACAGGACTAGAACGAAATAAAAGGTAAAGAAGGGTCTAAGGGTAAATTACCCTTTATTAAGTCGTCCGATGGATGCGCGCCACGTGGGTGGATGAACGGCTGGGAACGGGTGGCACGCCAACGTTGAGGTCCTCGCAGCGATCGGACGGCTGGTGTTAAGCCACGTGGTACATCGGGCGGTGGTGGCTCTCTGTGGCTAACCCTCACGCATCGGGCGGTCCGTATCTCCTCTCCAAGGATCGGACGGTGGCTGCTCCTCGGGGAATGGATGGACGAGATGCAAACTGGAGGTCGAGGCTGATCGGACGGCTGCTGAAGATCCTCGAAGAACAGGTGGCCGGCGAAACTCGCCGGCCTAGTGCGCTCGCTCCGAGGCTCCTCGCGGGGCACTGATGATCTGACAAGGTGCGGTATGGGCCTCCGCGTCGGATGGTTGTCTCCGATGACCCGGACGAGCTCCGAGAAGCTCAGGCAAGGTCGTCGGAGCTGTAGCTGCTGGACCCAATAGTCCAAGCCCTCAAGTGGGCTTGGTTCAACCTGCAAAACAGACCAAACAGCTCGCGGGTCGAGGGCAAACTACCTCGACCCGGTTAGGCGTCGTGGAGGTGACCGGTGGGGCGAGATGGGCGAGCTCCGGCGGAGCGACGGACGGTAGAGCTCGAACCCCAGCTCCTGTGCGAGCTGGGTTGGATGGGGGTATGGAGAAGGTGCGCGGAGGGAAGGCGGAGACGAATATGGATTCCGATGATCGAATGGGTGCGCGAGATGGTCGGAATCGACGAAAAATGGCGGCGGCACGAATTGGGGCAAAATGGAAATTGACGGAAATGGAGGGACTAGGGGACTACCTGGGTGGATGAATCGACTGTGCTGGAGCTGGGGGTGCTCCCGGTCCTCGCCTCAAGGAGCGTCGACGTCCGAGGCTCGAGCTCCTGCTCTGGGCGGAGCACGGCGGTGAAGACTCACCGGATCAGTGGCTTTCGCCTCCTTCCTCGCTGCGACAGGTCGAGACTCGAGCTGTCACCTCTCTCTCTCTCTCTCTGGAGCTCACTGGAAATCGAAGCAAATGGCCAAAGATGCGTGAAATGAGCGGCGGAGCTGAGATTAAGTATGTTGGCGGGTCCGGGAAGAAGGGCGCGGGTAGGGCGAGCTGGTGTGCGGATCCCGAGGCTAAGGCTCCGGCGAGATTCTCGGGTATGACGTGAGCAATCCAGAGCCGGGGTTTGGGTGATAGGCAATCGGGTTGAGTGGGGAAAAATCCGAGAAGTTGGGTCCGCCACTCAACCCGTGGGAAGTGGTCCTGGGGGGGGGCCAGTTGACCGGGCGGTCAACATCCCCAGGACCCAATGGTTAGCTGCCACGTGGAGAATGTTTGAAGCTCAAAAATAAGGCAGCAAATGGCCGATTTTCCAAAAACTTAAAACATGAATATTTTATTTTATTTTTCTCTATTTTTTGGTGATTTTTAATTAATTTTTGGAAATAAAAATAAGGTATTTACATTATAGCTATACATAGGTATTTGTACAATATGTAGGTTTTTAATTTTTGATTTTTAATTATTATTTATATACAATTTTATTCCCATTTTATATTTTATTTATTTATAGAATAAAATAAGGAATAAAAGGGTGTTTTTATTTTATTTTTATTATTTATCTACATATGTAAAATAAATGGATATATACATCTATATACATGGTATATGTACAAGTCTTTTGTATTTTTAATTTTGTAATTTTTATTTGATTTTTGTTTTGATTCTTTTTATTTTATTTATTTACAATATATGGTATAGGATATTTACAAAAAGTTTTAGAAAATAATTTTATTTATTTATAAGGTTGAATAAATATAGGAGTATGGTCTATGTACATGGTGAAAGGGCATTTTTGAACTTTTTGATTTTCAAACTTTTATTTTGTTTTTATCTTTTATAAATATATACAAATATGTACAAGCATATTTTTGGGTGAGGAAAATATAGTTTTATTTATTTACACCAATATTTACACATGAGCCCCTACCTCCCTCTACTTTGGCTTTTATGCGGTCAGGCCCATACTGAGCCCTCCCTTGGGTTAGGTTGCTCAATATTTATTCTAAATATTTCCCTCTTTTTCTTTTTAATCTTTATTCTTTTATTTTTGCACAAAAACCATGCTAATTATAGGTTTTTACAAAATGCATGCTTTTGCTAATTAGTCCTATTTACACATATCTACATGCATTTGCATAGGTTTTTGTAGCTAAAATATGAGAATAAAGAGTGATGAATGGGTATTCATCAGTAGGCCGCAAGGCCAACTCGTGCTCCTTGAGACCGACCCTAGGTGCTATACTAGGTTAATCACATAGCAGGACCGTTATTTTGGTTTTCATTGATTTTTGTCTTTTCGATTGGTGGTCTGATTTTGTTTTCTTGATTGAGCTTTGAGCCCCGAGTGACTGAGGTCGCAAGACCTTAGTGATATATTTACCTTAGTCTATTGGGCGGCTCATCACCCACCTCCACCGCCTTGTCGAGACACCTCCACCATGCACCACCATCATTCTATTTCCCTCTTAATAGTGTCGAGGCACTTTGCCCTCGACCCCTTTTTCTTCCTGTGCAATATTTGAGACCCAAAGGATCAACTGGAGCTATTTTTTATCATCGTCGGATGTACCTGGAGCCTCTAGGCTTCTTCGACCTCGCGAGCGAACCCCGATGACCATCAGACTGTTTTGAGCCCCCTAGCTGTAGAGAACCTGCCATGAGCATTTTTGGACCCTCTGTAGCGTGAGAGGAGGTTGAATGATCGCTTTACGCCCAATCGAAGCTCGGAGGAACGGAGCTTCTTCCCCATTCGTCCGAGCCACTTCTGAGCCGTCGATCTTGGCCTTTTTCTTCCAGAAGCACAACCACCGTCCGATTGAGTCGGGCCATCACCATAGATCCTGATACGGGATCTAATCCTGATCGTCCAAGGTCGAATTGGTATCGTGCTAGGAGGAGGCGCCACACATTTAAGTGGGTGCATCACGCCTGTTGGATCACACCTTTGATTGGGGTATTTTGCATTCAATACCTAGAGACTTTATATTTACTTTGTAAAACATAAACTTTCCGTTGTCATTATTTTATTTTGTAACATTTGCAAAACGACCCCCATAATTTTATTATTTACAATTGGGTCCTTGCCAACGAGGCTCACGTGTCCATACACGTGAGATTGGCATTTTTGCAGGCAAGCCCTTATGAGTTTTTCAGTTTGTATTAAATCCATAAAAATCCATTGGTCCTTATATTATTTTCGTGTATTTGAAGTTTAGCCATCAAGCTTTATCTTATTTGCATTTATGCCCCTGCTAGGCCATTGATTTTTGTTGATTGATTCTATTTATTAAATATATCATTTGTGCTCCAAAAAATCCCCAAAAATAGGGTTAAGCTCCTACTATGTTGTAGATTCATGCCACATTTTGATATCATTTTTTAGGACTTTTCCCTATTTTATAAAAATAAAAAATATCACAAATATACTCTATTTGAATTAGAAAATACAAAAAAACATAAATCCATTTTGAAAATTCCTAAAAGTATATTTTGTTTATTTAAGTATTTTAAACTTCAGACCAAAAATCACCAAAAATAGAATAAGAAAACTCTTAAAATAAAAAAGCTCCAAAAAATCCATTATAAAAATGTAAAAAATCCTAAAAATTCCAAAAATATCATTTTCTATTTTATTCTTTATAATATTATTTATCTATTAAAATTGATTTGGAAAATTTTGGACATTATTTGATATTTTAATTTCCATTTCAATTCTGCCTATTTATCTAGTCAGTGATTTGGGATATTTTTTACTTTAAAAATCCATAAAAAGTTCAAAAAATCCCAACGCTGGATCTGATGGCTCTAGGACTGCACGATCCAACGGCCGCTGCTACATCTGGGGTGGGGCCTTGATCGGGCGGTTAGGGAAGAAAAGGGAAGCATCTCCGGTGAGCCGAACTTTCCCGTCTGCGATCCTCCTCCTCTGTGATGCTCTGACGCTCCAAAACGGCATGTGGACTCCTGCAGGTTTTGCTCTGTTGGCTGGTGATGCCAAAATGCTCCGGCAATGCCGAAGGGCTCTCAAAAGGGTGGCGGAGCTTTGCAGCTCCAAGAACTCCCGGAGAAGAACAAAATCTCCCTAGTCAGTTTGCTGACGCTCAAACCTGCACATGAAGCAACTCCGGGTCGAGGGTAAACTGCCTCGACCCAGTTAGAGGGAAATGGGAAGTGGTGGAAGGTGTCGGGCGGGCGGAGGCGTTAGAACCTAAGTTTAAGCACGCGAAATTAAAAGAAAAAACGATTCCTAAGACTAAACCTAAGCTAAGAAAGCAAGAAAAAAGAGTATACCTCAACTGGAGGAACCAGGAGATGACCTCGACGGCGGTGGCCAACTGGAGGTGGTGGAAGCCGGACTGAGACGCGCTTGACCCGTCTCCAAGAAGCTAGAGGAGCCCCTGTCACAAGCTTCGATCTGGAGCTCGCAAGGAGAGGGCCAAAAACAATCAAAGGAGATTCAAAATGGAAGAGGAGGATGGAGGAGACTTATGTACAAATGGAAGAAGCGCTCCAAAGATCGAGATGTAACAGTCGATTCGATGATCCAATCCTCGAGGAAATCAGTGTGCGTGTATGACCAGATTACGAGGAGAAAAGTCGAGAAGGAAGCCACACCAGTCGGTGAAAGATGTAGCCTCCAAAAAATCTCGAATCGAGGCAAAAACGAGGTCTGACAAATGCAGGAGGGGGACTTAGACCGTTGACCTGCGGTCAACCGTCTTAGCCACCTGGTTGATCTACGTAGACCAACCTAGAAAAACCTCCTGGAAATGATTTAAAAATCATTAAAAAATAATAATTGATTTTATTAATTTTAGGTTTAAAATAAAAGTATTTATTATTTTTCAAAGTATTTTATTATGATTTTTATTTATTATTTTTTAGAGATATATAATTACAATTTACTTTTTAAGGGCTATATATAGGTATATTCATCTATGTAGTTTGGTCTTTTATTTTTATTTTGTATTTTCAATTTTATTATTTCAATTTATTATTTTTTATATTTATAACTTATTTTTGTATTCCCAAATATATTTATATTTTCTGATATAATATATACACATAAATAATTAGATGTATTAATTATATAGGTATAAATATATGTATTTTACCTACATATGTTCTTTATAGATTTTATTTTAATGTTTTATTTAGTGTTTTAATTTCGTTTTAATAAGGACATATATTATAAATAATATTTACAAAATAATAAAATTATAAAAGTAATGAATAATAAATAAAATGAATATTTTAATCGGTAAACTATACAATATGGGTCCAAAACCTAAGTTTCACATCTTAGCTCCAAAAAAATATGAAACCACCTTCAATAAATAGTTTATTAAAAGTTATATACAATTAAAGTAATTTTGATATATTTTGAGTTTTATTTGAGAGATATGGGTCTGAGAAGTTGGGATTTTGGAAACTTATTCTGAGTGTATCTTTTCCTCCGTATATTATTTTGGATGAAATCAATTTTGTATTTTTCTATATTTAATTATATACAGCTTTCATGTTCAAATTTTCTTTATTTAAGGTATAAAATGTGGAACTAAAAATAGGTCCCAAAAATGAATAAATAAAAGGGGATTTTTATTGTATTTTTGGCCCTTATCTCCCCCTACTTTTTCCTTGGTCGGCCTAATCATCAAGATGCCTAGGCCTCAGGGTTATTCAATATTTTATTATTTTTCGTTTATTTTCTTTGTTCTATAATTTTGGTATTAAAAATAATACTTTATACATATTTTGTACAATAATGCATGAACACTAAAATGCATGAATTAAGGATATTTACATGCATTTACAAGGGTTTTAAAGCCAAAATGAGAGAATAAAGGTGATGAAATGGAGATTCATCAAGTGTCCAAATATGTAGAGGTTGAACACAAGGAGCAAACGAGAGAAAGGACGCAAATAATGCACAAAATCGTGTTCTTCTTGTTGTCTATGTTTTTTATGGGTTTTTAGTTTTGATTATTTTACTTTTATTTTTATATTTTGAAATCGTTTTAATTTATATTTTTATAATTTATTTTTTTAAATTTCTTTTTCTTTTTAAAAATATAATATAGAATATATAATACTATATATTTAATATGGACTAATATAAATATAATTACAACTATAAATAAATAAATTGTAAAATTAAATATTTTGGGGTTTTAATTTTTTTAATATTTTTGTGAATTTTTAAGATCTAATCCTAGCCGTTCATCCACGAACCAACATCGGCGTATGTAGGCGCGCCACGTGTTAAGTGAATCGAATCAAGCTGTTGGCTTACGCCCGTTGAATTGGTATTTTGCATATTTTCCCTCGGTCTTTTTTTATTTAAATATTAGTACAAAAACTTTCCTTTGCCATTTAAAATATTTGTAATAGTTGCAAACCCCCCTGAAGTTTAGTGTAATTGCTATCTGGTCCAAGCCACGTCACCTCACGTGACGCATCATGTGAGGTGGTGATTTTGCATCAGACTCCCCAGGCATTTTCTTATTTCTATTTAGTCCACAAACTTTTTAATTTAGTTATATTTTTATGAAAATTTACAGCGAGGCCCCTAGATTTATTTATATTTACAAAATGTCCCTACCAATAACGTCTTTTCTTTTTGTTGTTTGTATTTATTTCACAAAGCTACATTACTGTAAAAATCCACAAAATAGCTATAGACTCCTGTTGCATTGCTCATTCATGCCCTGTTTTTATTTGCAATTTGGATCCTTTTTATTATTTATAAAAAATAGTCCTTTTTGTCCTTGTTTGTAATAGAAAATACATAAAAATTGCTAAAACATTTTGAAAAATTACCAAAAAAATATTTTTTTATTTAAGTAATTGTAGACCCTAGACCAAAAATCACTAAAAAAAATATAAAGGGAAAACTCTAAAAATAGAAAAACCCTAAAACATTCATAAAAATATATAAAATTATTCGATTTTCTATTTTTGAATTTTATTTATATTATTATGTTTATTTAAAATTAATTTAGTGAAATTTTCATCCTATTTTCTAATTTTTATCTCCTTTTAATTTCTGGTGTTTAACCATTCCTTATTTTTGGGTATTTTTGACTTTAAATATATATACAAATTAGAAAAAATCCTAAAAAATCGTAAAAATAGTAAAAAATAAATTAGAACCCAAAATCATTTTACTTTCTTTATTTTGATTATATATATATATATATATATATACCTTATTGTATATATATCCCATATATAGTTATATATATTAGAAGAAAAAGAAACTAAAAAATATATAAATATATACAAACAAAATATAAAATCAGAAAATTAAAAATCAAAATACAAAATATAAAACCAAAAAATATAAAATATAAAAAAAATAAAAATCCACATTAAAAATATAGACAGGTAACTTCACAATCATCATTTTGTGCTTCATTGCCCCGATCTAGTCATTTGCTCCCTGTGTTCGACACTCTACATACTTGCACTATACACACATTTTGTAGAGTTAAATAAAATAAAATTTAACTCCACATTGCTTTTTATTGCTTAATTATCATTGTGGGTTAATTATTGTCCGAAGCATGATTTCTTGCGGGTCGCCACAGTGACTGCGTTTCCGCCATGTGTGAGACATATTTTAGACCTATGAAAAAATCCTCTTCAGCAACACTATACACATCTATTATATAGCTATAATAAATTTTAACGCCAAAATTTTGATTTTTATTGCTTACTTTATATTGTGGGTTAATTGTTGATTTTCTGGGATTCGTGAGCAGTCGCCACAATGACATTGTAGTTCTCGCTCTATGTAGACTACTTTAGACCCAAGAAAAATCCCAGTTATCATGGAGTTGTCGTCACCATGCTCGAGCCCAGATGCATGCTCTGAGAAGCTAAACGAAGTGAAGGGGAACTAAAAAACAAATAATGGCGAGGAAGGATTTGCAGAATGTACCTTACACTTTATTTTCATTGCACAAATGCCCTTTCTAGTTCCTTACTTTTTGTTGATGTTTTCCATTTACTAAAAACAACATCCGTGCTCTTAAAATTCTCCAAAAATAGGATTAAGTGTGTGATATCATACATTTATTTTTTTGCATTTTAGGCATTTTTAATATTTATCAAAATATCAAAAGAGCACATTTTTAACCCTGTTTAAATTATAAAATAATGAAAAAAAATAAAACTTTTTTGAAAATTCCAACAAAATTGTATTTTGTTTATCTATTTATTTCCCAACTCCAAAACCCGAGATCCTAAAAAATAGAAAAAGGATATTCCAAAAAAATTAGAAAGCTCCAAAATCCTTTATAAAAAATATAAAATACTTCCAAAAACTCCAAAAATATCAATTTCTATTTTATAAGTTTCTTTATATTATATATTATATATTGAAATTTATTTTAAAAAATTTTGACTTAATTTCCTATTTTTAATCTTCAAATCAATTTGACCTATTTAGATAATCCATGTTTTGGGATTTTTTACTTTAAAAGTATATAAATATTAGCAAACATCCCCCAAAAATCATAAAAATAGTAAATATTATATAATATATAAAAGTATTTTATTATGTATATTTTTTCTAATAGTATTTATAAACATATTACTATATATTGTATATATAACCTTATATATTATTGTATTATATATTTAAAAGAAAAAGGAATTAAAAATCAGATAATATAAAAAGAAAATAAAAAATTATAAAAAATAAAAACAACTAAAAATATAAAAATCAAAATACATAAAAATATAAAATTAAAAACCCACACAAAAATACTTAGACAAGAAGAACACAAATTTTGTGGATTATTACCCGATCTATCTAGTTTGTTCCCTGTGTTCGACACTCTACATCCTTATACCTATTCACACATTCATTGAGCTATAATAAATGTTAACTCCACATTAATTTTTGCTTTTATTGTTGTATCTATTATGGGTTAATTGTTGAATTAATATGAGATTCTCATCAGTCGCTTCGACGATTGTGTTCCCGCCTAGTGTGGAGCACAAGACCGATATGATTGTTGACTTTTCAATGATTTGGTAGGGCCTGTAATCTCAACAGCAACAGAGAAATCCCCAGCAGTACCGAGGCTACCAAGTTCAATCTTCGTGTTCTTCTTCCTCTCAGCATTACACCTCTTTCTCAGGACCTACAGATATTCAACACCAGATTCTCGAGGAGCTCCGTTCCTATCGGAATGAAATTCAAGATCTACAAGTAGTTGTCAATCACCTATCACGTTGGAGAGACGAGTAGTCTACCCCATCTATATCTCTCCTAGCCCAAGTTCAAGCGAACCCCGATAGCTTGAACCAATCTTAATCTCAACAATTTGGTCAGGTATACTATTCAGATCCTCTTAGATCTGAACATGAGACCATTTCGGTTGACAGTGTTAATGCTATGTCACTCAAGAGAGGAAGGACCATGACCGTGCCTGACCGGGCAAGGGGAGTGGAGAGGGTCGTTTCTGAAGCTCGAACTGACGAACTTCAAAGGACTAAGAGGAGAGGCATCAATTTTCACCACCCCGTCAATAAAAATGGAGGATCCAGACTCGAGGGAAAGAAAGCAGGACACGAGTACATCATCAGCATGAGGACACCATGGAGTTTACGTAGGACCTTGCACCTCTGGTTGTGGCAAATATACCTTCATCATCAATTCCACAACATGTAGTAGACAATTCTGATTTTCATGTCCAGTTGAAGAATAAAAAATGCATGTAATAATAACTCCATTTCAGTGAAATAAAAAAATGGTATTTTTGTTTATGTTTCAGATCCTTTATCACCGATTTCGACTGCTTCTATTCCTTTCCCCCCTGCTCTAACAGGAGGAAAGCACAAACCCAAGAAAACCCATTCGGATGACCCAGAAATGGCACGATTTTGTCAAGAGAACATCACAGTTAAGGTGCCATTTGAGCAGTATGTGGCTAACAATCCTGTGTTTCAAAAGTACTTGAAATGAGATGCATGTCTACAAGGACTCGCAGGAAGAAACCAGACCAGTATGTGAAGACTCACGTCTTATCAGTAGCCATTGCTCACTGTGTTAAGAATAAACAACTATCAAGGAAAAGAGAGGCTCGGGTACTCATTATGTGGAGATTCGTATCGATGACATTGTGTTTACACGCACTCTTCTAGATAATGGTTCTTCAATCAACCTTCTTCCCTTAACACTATAATACAAACTGGAGTTAGGTCCACTCAGAAAATCATCAACTCTACTCCAACTTGCAGATCGATCAAGAATACAAAGTGGACTTCACTGTCCTTGATATGGAGACCCCCAATCATTGGAGAGAATCTCAAATAATTCTTGGACGGCCATTCTTGAGGACCGCATGGACAATATTCGATTACAACACATGAATGATGAAGTTCTGTTCTCCAATTGGAGAAGTGGACTTAGAGATGAAGCAAACAAAATGGCAAAGACCCGACTCTGAATCTAATACCGAGTACGTAGAATATTCAGAGGTAGAGTGCAAGTTGATTAATACAATTGGACTTTGGCAACAAACTCTAGCTGGACAGAACGAGACCTTCTCATATGGAGAGAAATCAGTGCACAATGTAGTTTTCCATGTGTTGCATGATTCACTAAGAGACACATATGCTATACTCTTGATGACTCAGAGATCCCTTTGTGTCAGTCCCATCTTCTTTGGGATAGTCAAGAGACATATATGATGAGTCGGACGCAGCTTTGGCCAAATTACCACACTACTTCTATGATCTGACTCACCTTTCATCAGAGTTGGTAGCCATCACATCACAGATTGATCCACCATCATCAACACAGAGCCGAACTCAGATGCCATTTAGTTGGACCTAATTGATGATTCAGATTTGCCTGAGTTGAAACCGCTTCCTCCTACACTCAAGTATGTATTCTTACGTGACTCAAAGAGAGACTTCATGTAAGAGAGACTTCATGTAATCATTATCTCGACATTAAATGTAGAACAGGAGTCCAAGTTACTTGAAGTTCTTGAGCGGAATTGCAAAGCCATTAGATTAACGGTGTCGGATCTCGTAGGGATCAACCCCGCTCTCTGCTCTCACCAAATATATGTTGAGGATAATGCAAGATCTTTCCGTGAATTTCAGATAAGACTAAACCCAAATCTCTGAGAAGTAGTTAAGAAAGAGATTGAAAAATGGTACAAAGTAGGGTTTATATACCCTATTTTTGACTCCAAGTGGGTGGCCCCGCTTCATGTTGTTCTGAAGAAGTCGGGAATCCAAATGTTCACCAACGAGGATGGGGTAGAGATCACGACACGAGTACCCATGCCATGGCGCGTCTGTGTCGACTACAGATGCTTGAATGCCATGACCTAGAAAGATCACTTTCCTCTGCCATTTATTAATCAGATTTCATAGAGACTTGCAGGAAAAGTATTCTTCTATTTTCTTGATGGGTACTCAGGCTGCAATCATGTAGCCATAGCTCCCGAGGACCATGAAAAAACCACATTTACATGTCTAATAAGCACTTACGCATTGAGGTGCGTGCCATTCAGGCTCTGCAATGCCCCTGACACATTTCAACGGTGCATGATCACCGTATTTGTCGAAATGGTAGGCGACTTCCTGGAAGTCTTCATGGATGACTTCTTGGTTCATGGTGATTCGTTTGATACATGTTTATCGCACTTGGATCGAATCCTCGCAAGGTGTAGGAAGTCAATTTGGTACTCTTTTGGAGAAAATCCATTTCATAGTTACATAGGGTATTGTGTTAGGGAATGTCATCTCTAAAATGGGACTGGAGGTTGATCCTACCAAGGTAGATATGATTAAGAAACTTGAGTCACCAATTAATGTTAAGTCAGTGCAATCGTTCTTAGGGCATGTCGGATTTTATCGAAGATTTATTCATGATTTTTTAAAGATCACCAATCCACTGACTGAGGTCTTAGGGAAAGACACCGAGTTCATTGTCGATCACAAGTGTCTTGAGGCCTTTGAGCTCCTGAAAAAGGAAATCCGTGAATCGTCAATTTTACAAGCTCTCGACTAGTCAATTCTCTCTGAGATCATGATTGATGCATCGGATTTTGCTATCGGGGCAGTGCTTGGACAAAGGTAAGATGGGATACCATATGTGATTTACTAAGCGAGCAAAGTTTTGGATCCTACACTGAGAAATTATATGATGATTGAAAAGGAAATGCTCATGGTAGTTTGGGCTCTGGAGAAATTCAAATTATATATTTTTGGGCTCCAAGGTGAATATTTTCACTGATCACATAGCAATCAAGTACCTCATGGAGAAGAAGGACGTTAAGGCGCATCATATGAGATGGATCTTATTAATCCAGGAATTTGATTTGGAAATTAAGGATAAACCTAGAATAAAAAATGTTGTGGTTGATCACCTTTCCTGAATTGAGCAGAATGATAATCCTGGTATTGAACAGATTCGAGAAACTTTCCCAGACAAGTCAATTTGCACTATTGACTCACTCCCATGGTATGCCAACATGGTGAACTACCTTGTCTCTAAGCAGGTTCCCTAGGGTTGGACTAGGAGAAGTATTGACTGACTGAAGTCAGATTCAAGAGATACCACTGGGGTGATCCGTTCCTTTTCTTTGAAGGGACGGATTGCATTTGTCGAAGGTGTATTTCTCAGGAGGAATACCAGAGTGTCCTCACACATTGTCATACACTTAAGGCTAGAGGACACCATTCGGGAAAGAGAAACCATGCATAAGGTGCTCCAATGTGGATTTTAGTAGCCGACATTGTTTAGAGATGCCATTGATTTTGTACGGTCGTGCCCGATTTGTCAGAGAATGGGAGGGACTGTTGTATATAGAGATGAAATGCCCATGCAACCTATGAATTTCTGTGATGTTCTTGATGCATGAGGAATTGATTTTATGGGTCCCTTTCCCAACAGCAATGGACATGAGTACATCTTGTTGGTGGTTGATTATCTGTCAAGGTGGGTGGAGGCTATCCTGACCCCAACCGCAGACAACAAGGTTGTCTGTGAGTTTATCATAGGATCATATCATTACATGGTTCATGGTTCCAAAGGTTTTAATTTCTGATGGGGTGGCCACTTTGTGAACAAAGAAATATGATCATTGGCTAAGGACTATAAATTCGAGCACATAATAACCAATCCTTGCCACCCACAATCTAATGGCATGGCATAGGTTTCTAATAGAGAGGTGAAGAGTATTCTTTAGAAGTTGGTTCGTCCTGATAGGAAGAACTGGTATCAACTTTTGGACCAAGTTTGTGGGCCTATAGGATAGCCTACAAGACTCCACTCGGTACATCACCTTTTAGGATGATCTATGGCAAGCCATGCAATTTGCCTGCAGAGTTAATTCACAAATTAGAATGGGCAATCAAGAATATTAATTAAAGTTGTCACCTTGGGAAGTGATGAATACCCATTCATCACTCTTTATTCTTCTATTTTAGCTACAAAACCTTTGCCAAACACATGTAGATCTTTGTAAATATTAATAATTAGCAAATTGCATGCATTGTGTAAAAATCAATAATTAGCATATTTTTGTGCAAAAATAAAAGAATAAAGAAACAAAAGAAAAAGAGGGAAATATTTAGAATAAATATTGATCGACCTAATCCCAAGGGAGGGCTCAGCATGGGCCTGACTGCATAAAAACCCAAGTAGAGAGAGATAAGGAAGCTCATGTGTATATATACCTGTAAA